>CM034149.1:94208280-95427879 GCA_019776745.2 Taxus chinensis | reverse complement strand
AATTTATTGAATGGTTGCCCTACGCATCTTCTACAACATCGTTACTTTCTTTCATAAGTAATGAAGCTTAGAATTTGCTAAGCATTTTCTCCCATAATATCTTATGTGAATTATATGTTACAAATAATATATCTTATGGGAACTACATAAGGCTTGAACTCTCTAAAGGGTATGTAGTGCAGTTATTATATCTGCTAGGTACATTCTAATGAATATGATCTAATTATAATTAATGGAAAAAACTAGTGATCCAAAGTTGTACAGATAGTGTTTACAATGACCATACTGGTAGGAGCCTAGTGGTCACTCAACTAGGTTGTGATTTATTATTTTATCACTATTTTCAAAATAATAAACTGTCAAACCTAACATCCATTCTGCTAATACTTTTGATAAGTAATGAATTTAGTGTTCCATAAAAAATTTCTACCATACGAAATGTTGTGAATTAGATGTTACAAATAATATATTTTATGTAAACTACATATGGATTGATACCTCTGAAGGGTTTGTAGTGTAGCACTTGGATCCATCAAGGATAATCCATCAAATATGATACAATTATAATAATGAAAAACACTAGTAAGCCAAAATTATATATACAGTAATTACAATGACAAGAGGTAATGGTAGGACCCTAACGAATGCTAAGCTAGGTCATGATTTGTTATTTTATGACTATTTTTAAACTCTTAGTGCATTTTAACCTCAATCAATACAATATATCAGATGGTAAATGTTTGTAACCTAAGGACGCTGACACCATAAATGCATTAACATTATTTCAAAAAAATTGGAATAAATTTATTCACTTAGTATTGTAAATATAACTTATAGTTAGAGTAAGAGATAGTAGAACCTTGTTTTAGTTGTACTTAATAAAAATTGCTAAGAATAAATTATTTTCTCAAGTATGTATAACCCACCATGACCTTATAGAGAGCATTTTTTCCATGCAATTTTTCTATACTAATGAGGGATATACTTATGTTTAGGAAAAGTGTAATCCTTCCCATTTATGTTTGGTAGCTTGTTGTGGAATTGCCCACAAACCACTAAACTTTAAATAACATACTTAAACTAATTACAAACATTTAATCCTCATGAATACAATATGTTTGATATACATATATTTCACATTATCTTATACCAAAAAAAATTGAGCTACCACTAACTCTATTAATACGATTTGTTACTCGAACACTCTCCTCAAAATAACAAACATTAGATCTCCTAATTGCTACAATTTAAATATATTCCTTAGTATTTTTATAGGAATTTAATCCTCATGTCTACAATATGACCGATATACACATAATTCACATCGTCTTCTAAAACACAAAAAATTGAGCTACCGTAAACTCTATTAATTTGATTTGTTATTCAAACACTCTATTACAAAAACCAAACATTAGATCTTAATGTCCTCTACGATTTTCCATTCAATATGTGTAAATCAATAAAAAATAATGTTTTAAGTTGTTATTTTATATGTCGACTAAAATTCTATCTTCCACTACAGTGTATATTTTTTAATGTTCCTATCATGCCATCTATGGAATGTTATACATTATATGACTCATAGGTAATCCTTTCATAAGGTGCAAATGGTTTCTTATCTTTTAATGCATCATAATTGGCTATCAAAATTTTAGAAAAAATATTTTATTATTGATTTGATCCATAAGATATGAATTATTGTAACCATTTGAATGATATATAATATGTCATGTCGAAGACAAGCAGTTGTTATCCATTAAGTTAATTACTCTGTAATGATACATAGTAAATATCTCTAGATGTTGGTGACCGCTAGGGTAGTGTATATATTCCTTATCAAAAAATTCAAGAAAAACAATTTAAAATTTATAAATGACATAATTATTAATGTATTTTACTCTAATTATAGGTAAAAAGTCTTTCATTGTTCGCGTTATGTTCATGATAATTCCATTCATCACAAGCGGTAATAGTTGAAAGAAAAGAGATGAGGAATATTTTGGTTGAAATCCATTCCCTTGAAAAATACCACATCGATATGTGGTTTTTTTTTTATAGATGATAATCAAGATGAATTTGGTATTATTCTATCGATAGAAGTTATTGATTTGGGGACACTGCATGTTCAGGTCAAACACATTGAGTTTGAAAATAATAAGTGTCTTATTTTGAATATTGAGTTGGAATTTTCTTTAGCGGGAGCATAACTTGCAGAGGCCATAACTTTTGATCCGACCGTTGGATCGTCCTGAAATTTTACAGGGTGGTAGATATACATTAGTACTATGCTGGGGACAACATTGCTTGCAAGGTTGTGCTCATTTTGGCACGTTTTCGGGCTCGGATTCCGTCATCTAGTGGTCTAAAATTGGCTCCGAATGTTTTTTCTGCTTTTCTCTAGGTCTTAGAACTTTAATAACTTTTGTTGTGCTTTTCAGAATAAGTCCAAATTTCGCGTGAGCCCTAATTTATGAATGCATATTTGGCACGCAAATTTTGGGGTCAATCCGAGTTGTTTTGCATTTTAGGGTTTTTTGGCATTTTAGGGTTTTTGGCATTTTAGGGTTTTAGAGTAGTCTTGAAATAAAAGGAGAATGGTAATGATGTAATAGATCAGTGTGAATTCCAGAATGAGAAGTAAGCTATTGTGAAACTCCTGGTTTTATTTGCAAAGGTGTTTATGTGTGTTTTTGGAGGTATTTCAACCTCTTGCAGCTGGATTCACATCAATTGGTATCAGAGCTGGATTTTGATCTTGCGGAAATAATTAAGGTAACATATTACATTTTTATGTGTAGTTTTTACCTCTGTTTTATATAACCATGGCTAGACGCGGGAGGGGAGGTTATGCCCAGATGAATAGGCATATGCAGGAGCTACAGAGACAAATTGCTGAGCTCACGGGGGAAGTTACCCGCCTTAGAAGGAGACATGCAAATGGGGATGCAAACCCAGATAGTGATATTGAAGAAGAGACTCCATTAATGAATGAAGGAGGAGATGAAGAAGAAAATGAGAGAGACGAAGAAACCTTGAATGAGAGACCATTTGAGGAGAGATTGATCAAGGCTTTAGAGGGAAAGAATGACGACATCAAGATTAATGTTCCTGATTATGGTGGAGGGTTACGACCAGAGGAGTTGATTGACTGGTTAAATCGCATGGAAAAATTCTTTGAGTGGAAAACCCTTTCAGAGGAGAAGAAGGTTAAGTTTGCATGCACTAAGTTAGCTGGACATGCATTGATCTGGTGGGATCACCTACAAAATGAAAGACAAAGGAATGGAAAGGGCAAGATCCGAAACTGGAATAAAATGGTAAAGAAGCTGAAAGAAAAGTTTCTTCCTGTAGATTATGCTCAGACACTCTTTCGAAGGTTCCAAAACCTAAGGCAGAAGGATCTCAGCATTGAGGAGTATACTAATGAATTTTACAAGTTATCAATCAGGGTGGAACAGGGAGAGTCTGAAGAACAAAAGGCTACATGGTACATAAATGGGTTGAGTTACACCATACAAGATGAGCTGAGTATGCTCCGGATCCATAGCCTAGATGATGCTTATCAACTTGCATTAAAGGCAGAGGAAAAGAACAAGAGGAGTAATTTTAGAAGAGGTGTGAAGAGAGGTCCATCATCATCTCCAATGAGGGGTAGGGGTAGATTTGAATCTACAAAAGGTGAATCCTCTAATACAGAAGGGCATGAAGATTCTGGTCAAAGCCATGGTAACTACCAAAGAGGTAGGGGATTTCAGAGGGGAAGAGGTTATAATGGAGGACGGGGCTGGAATAGCCCCCAAAGGCAATATACATGTTACAGATGTGGTGAAGAGGGGCACAGAGCTTTTGAGTGTCCGCACTATCCTACACAAGATAGATGGCAAGGAGAAAAACCACGAGTAAATCTGGTTGAGGCTGAAGAGGAAGAAGAAATGGAGGTTGCTGCAGACTTGGGTGAAACCCTCATGATAAGGAGGACGATGATTGTCCCAAGGAAGGAGAAAGAACGTGATGTTGCTGGAGCTGATTCATGGCTTCGAACAAATATATTTCGAACAAGATGCACCTCTGGAGGAAAGGTATGTAAAATTATTATTGATGGTGGTAGTTGTGAAAATATGGTTTCAACTGTAATGGTTGATAAACTGAATCTGAGCTGTGACAAGCACCCATATCCCTATCGTATATCATGGTTCAAGAAAGGAAATGAAGTAACCATAGATAAAAGATGCCTTATAAAGTTTTCAATTGGGAATACCTACAGGGATGAGGTGTGGTGTGATGTTATCCCAATGGATGCATGTCATATATTACTGGGTAGGCCTTGGCAATACGATAGAAAGGTTACACATGATGGAGGGAAAAATACATATACCTTTTGGAAGGATGGTGTAAAGGTGGTCTTATTACCCTTCAAGGAAGAAGAGAAGAGTGAGGGCTTATTGGCTACAAAAGAGTTTGTTACAGAAATGGAAGAAGCTGGATGTTGTTATGCACTAATGTCAAAGAAGCTGGAGAAAGAAGGCTTTAATATACCTATTGCAGCAGAAAAGATACTAAAAGAATACAAAGATGTCATACCAGATGAGCTACCAGATGGGTTACCCCCAAAGCGAGATATTCAACACCATATTGATTTGATCCCAGGATCGGCCCTTCCAAACCAGGCAGCCTATCGGATGAGTCCGACACAGAGTGAAGAGTTGAACAGACAAGTGACAGATCTAATACAGAAAGGGTTAGTGAGAGAAAGCATGAGTCCATGTGCAACTCCAGCATTATTGACTCCCAAAAAAGATGGAGACTGGAGAATGTGTGTAGACAGTAGAGCCATAAACAAGATCACGATTAAGTATCGGTTTCCAATTCCACGATTGGATGATATGATGGATGTGCTAGCGGGAGCCCGATATTTTAGCAAGATTGACCTACGGAGTGGCTACTACCAGATCCGAATCCGTGAAGGGGATGAATGGAAAACTGCTTTTAAAACAAAAGATGGATTATACGAGTGGATGGTGATGCCATTTGGGCTATCTAATGCACCCAGTACATTCATGAGGTTGATGAACAGAGTACTCCGAGAATACAATGGTAAGTTTGTTGTTGTCTATTTTGATGATATTTTGATATTCAGTAAGACAGTGGAAGAACACTTGTTACATCTGAAATTGGTGCTAGACTTGTTACGTAAAGAGAGTCTATATGCAAACTTAAAGAAGTGTAGATTCCTTCAGAAGAGTCTTGTTTTTTTGGGATTTGTCATATCAGGGGATGGAGTGAGGATGGATGAGGAAAAAGTAAAGGCAATTCTGGAATGGCCTATTCCAAGGAATGTGACAGAGGTTCGTAGTTTTCATGGATTGGCAACTTTTTATAGGAAGTTCATCAGGAATTTCAGTAGCATTGTTGCACCCATAACAGAGTGTACAAAAGGGAGGGAGTTTGTATGGACCAAGGCAGCAACAGATAGTTTTGAATTGTTGAAGAAGAAAGTATCAGAAGCACCTGTTTTGGTATTGCCAGATTTTAGCAAGGTCTTTGAGGTTGACTGTGATGCCTCACATGTTGGGATTGGAGCTGTGTTGAGTCAAGAAGGACGACCAGTGGCATTCTTCAGTGAAAAGCTAAATGAAGTCAGGAGGAAATATTCTACTTATGATGTGGAATTTTATGCTATTGTTCAGGCATTAAGGAACTGGAGACATTACTTGGTAGCAAAGGAATTTGTACTCTTCACTGACCATGAAGCCTTGAGGTATGTAAACACACAGAAGAAACTAAATAGTAGGCATGCAAAATGGGTTTCATTTTTGCAAGAATACACTTTTGTTTTAAAGCATAAGTCAGGTAAGCAGAATCAAGTTGCTGATGCCTTGAGTAGGCGTGTAGCCCTTTTGACAACAATGGAAAATAAAGTCCTAGGGTTTGAGGCAGTTAAGGAATTGTATGAAGGTGATCCTGATTTTGGTGATGTTGTCAGAAAGCTTAAGGAGCCTACAGTAGGTAGTGATTCTTTTGATTATTTGATACAGGATGGTTATTTGTTTAGGGGGAAACAATTGTGCATCCCTGCTGGTTCAATGAGAGAAAATATTATAAGAGAATTGCATAGTGGAGGGTTGGCTGGACACTTTGGTATAAGTAAGACAATTTCTCTTGTCGTAGAAAAGTATTATTGGCCAAAGGTAAAGAGGGACATCAGTAGGGTTGTAGCAAGATGTAGAGTGTGTCAAATGGCTAAGGGTCATGCACAGAATACTGGGTTGTATATGCCATTGCCTATCCCTACAGGGCCATGGGTTGATCTGAGTATGGATTTTGTGTTAGGGCTTCCTAACACACAGCGAGGGAATGATTCTATCTTTGTTGTGGTTGATAGATTCTCTAAGATGGCACATTTTATTTCTTGTAAAAAAACTAATGATGCTTCCAGAATTGCAGATTTGTTTTTTTCAGAAGTGGTTCGATTGCATGGAATTCCAAAAACGATCACTTCAGATCGGGACACGAAGTTTTTGAGTCACTTTTGGAGGACTCTGTGGAAGAAATTGGGGACACAACTACAGTTCAGTAGTGCATATCACCCCCAGACTGATGGGCAGACTGAAGTAGTGAACAGAAGCTTGGGAAATCTCCTACGTTGTATAGTTGGAGAAAAGCCAAAACAATGGGACTTAGCTTTACCTCAAGCTGAGTTTGCATATAATAGCTCGATAAACAGGTCAACAGGGAGGTCTCCTTTCCAGATTGTATATGGTAGGAATCCAAAGGGGGTCCTTGATCTAATTGTTCTACCAGGTGAAGATGAAACTAGTGATGATGCAGAAGCATTTGCAGAACACATTCTACAGCTACAAGATGAAGTGAGGGAAAAGCTGAAAGTGAGTAATGCACAATATAAAATGGCTGCAGATGCCAGTAGGAGAGTAAGTGTATTTGAAGAAGGAGATATGGTGATGGTTCATCTTAGAAAAGAGAGGTTTCCAAAGGGAACATATAATAAACTCAAGTATAAGAAGATTGGGCCATGTAGGATTCTGAAGAAAATGAGTGATAATGCCTACAAGGTGGAGTTACCTGAAAACTTTGCTATCTCACCAGTTTTTAATGTTTCTGATTTATATAAGTTTCCAGGTCATGATGAAAATGTTGCAGAGGAGGAAGAAATAAACTGGAAGAAACAGATGCCGAAGGAGAAAAAGGAGAGGGTAATGCGTGTCTTGGACCAAAAGACAATCACTACTAGACATGGGAGCTACAACAGATATTTGGTACAGTGGGAAGGTTTGCAACAAGAAGAAAATACTTGGATTCCTGAGTGGGAGTTGAGGAAAATTGACAGTGCAAAATTAGATGAGTTCCGTCAACAGAATTTGCAGGAGCTGAATTCTTTTCAACCAGGGGAGAATGATGCGGGAGCATAACTTGCAGAGGCCATAACTTTTGATCCGACCGTTGGATCGTCCTGAAATTTTACAGGGTGGTAGATATACATTAGTACTATGCTGGGGACAACTTTGCTTGCAAGGTTGTGCTCATTTTGGCACGTTTTCGGGCTCGGATTCCGTCATCTAGTGGTCTAAAATTGGCTCCGAATGTTTTTTCTGCTTTTCTCTAGGTCTTAGAACTTTAATAACTTTTGTTGTGCTTTTCAGAATAAGTCCAAATTTCGCGTGAGCCCTAATTTATGAATGCATATTTGGCACGCAAATTTTGGGGTCAATCCGAGTTGTTTTGCATTTTAGGGTTTTTTGGCATTTTAGGGTTTTTGGCATTTTAGGGTTTTAGAGTAGTCTTGAAATAAAAGGAGAATGGTAATGATGTAATAGATCAGTGTGAATTCCAGAATGAGAAGTAAGCTATTGTGAAACTCCTGGTTTTATTTGCAAAGGTGTTTATGTGTGTTTTTGGAGGTATTTCAACCTCTTGCAGCTGGATTCACATCATATCTCTATGTGAGAAACAATTTCATTTCCATATCTATATCAGAGGCCCGATGGCCTACTCTAGAGATCTCCCTAGAGTTCTATATGGAACCACCTTATCAAGCCTAAATATATTCTATTATTGATATGGGGACCCCCTCTCTATATATGCAATATGGAATACATATATTTATCTATCTATCTATAGATTTGGCTTGGAGGTCCCCTCTCTCTATATATGGGCCATATCAGGGAATCCATGTCGGGGGGGCACACTTTAGGGGGGGGGAGGTCAGGTGGGCTCTTAACCAACATTTCCTTGTCCACTCCTATATTTCAATATTTATTTGTTAGATCAATAGATAGGTCCCCCTCTATAAAATATATCAATGCCATATATGTTTTCCAGATCAATATAGAGGGCATGCATGTCTTCCAATCGATTTTAGTTAGATTAACAGGGAGTCAGGGATCCTTTTATTGGTCACTTATTTTATTGGTTAGATTAGGACCCACTTTAAAGGAGAGTGAGGTTCCCTCTATATATCATCTCGCATCTATAGAGAAGAGATCTAAGAAATAACCTATAGATCTATATAGGCATGAATGTGCTCCTATCTTCTATATAATTTATAATATAGCATAGAATCATTCTATATGCTACACTACACTCCACCATATATAGATAGATGCCCTCTCTCTCTAGCTATATAGATAGGGGCACCATATTTATATATAGGGTTCCATGGGATTGATACATCAATTAAGTTCCCCTCATCTCCCCCCTATATCGGGGGGATCCCTTCCCCTTAGCCTCCCGAGGGAACTATAAATGGTTGGGCCATATAGATCTGGTCTATAGGGCGAGTGTAGTATTCAATTTCTATGAGATATATCTTTATATCCTATAGCCATAGCTGTCACCCCCACCCTATCTCCATATCTATATATGGGGGTGAATCTTTGTAGTCAAGTCCATCAGCCTGAACTAGAACCCCCATATATCTATAAGATCCCTCCCAGATCCTAGATATCTCTAGATTGATGGGGACAACTATCTATAATTTATAAAGGGTCGAACAATCTATATAGCACCCAACTAGATATATGTCATGTTGAGGGAGACTACAGTCATCATAAGTGCCCCATATATAGATAGGGCAGTCGAGTCCCACCCATAACTATATGTATGGATCTATAAGATCCATATAGTTGGGGCCTATCTCCTGAGAATATATATGTACCCACCTAGATATCTATAGATATGGATCATATGGGGATGGATAGTATATCTATTCTATTATACTCTATTCTATTTTATTTTATATGGTTGTTCTTCTTGCTCCAGGGATTAATTAGTATGGTGATTCAAACTAAACTTTTAACCATGGTTATCCCCCTTTCTCCTTTCTTTGGCTACTTATATATAGATATGGCCAAACTCGTGACTGATTTAGTTGGGTCATCATCCCTATCCAATGGTATATTTACAATATTTAGAAAACTATATAGAAATGAAATGGACTGTGTGAGTCCACCAGCCCTCGACCTAACCACCGCTAGTTCTCCCTAACCGTCACTGGTTACACTCCAATCATCATTGGTTTTATAATACCATGGTCAGTCTCTTTGTTGCCTGATCTCTACAAAAATTACAACCTGTTCCTAGCCTATACCTACCTGAACACCTATTTGACCTTCGGATCTGTGTCTAACCTAGTCGGTTAGCTTAGATTCACCTATAACCAACCTATTTGACCTCTGGATCTCCTTCTAGCCTGGCCCGTTAGATTAGATCTAGCCTATTGCATTTGTATAAGATGCCTAAATCATATTAAAATACCATAGGACAATATTTAATTTATTTCAGCATTGAATTATTTTAAACAATGGGCTGACAGCCATCTAGGAAGTATCGCACTTCCAGGATCTAGCACATGCTAGGTAGTCCACTGCATATATCGTTTAACTCTCTTTTGTGGTCTTGTTTTTGTTCTTATATAGGTAGTTCCTCCTAGCCAAAAGGAATGTCTCACAATCACTTCGATCTTGGATTCAGATATGCTTGCATGCAGCCTTCAACCATCTCAAACCAGGCATTCCTCTTACCACCTTTACCTTATTTGTTTCATCTAGTACTTCTCAGAAAACTAAGAAATTAGGTGAAACACAGTTGTATGTGTCAACCATTTTAGGTTGAAAATGTGGGTTAGAAGACATACCCAATCACCTTATATATGAAGGACTTTAGGTCCGCATTTGATATATTAATTAGGGAACTCTATCAAATGTGCCAAGGCGCAAATTAGAAAAACAAAGACCGCTTCACCTGCAAAGCTCCTTTCAAGTTTAACGACATATCTTCTCCCTCCACACACATTATCCTCCCTCATCTTCTCCTATCATGTTCTTCCACTATTCAATTTTTCATCTTCTTCTACACACTTCCATTTCCTTCTCTCCACCACACTTTATTGTGTCCAACCAATCGTTTCCTCCCCTATCGGTGTCTCCATTGCACCTTTGCAGTGCGATTGCTAGTTACTGTAAAATTATCACATACTAGCACACCTAAGTACACTTCAGTGATTTCATTGATTCTAGGCTTTTGTCTATTATTTTTTGAGTCCCAATGTTGATCATCCTTATCATTAGCTATGACAAATGTGTGATTTGCAAAATGCACAAGATATTGTGATCTGCAGGAGGGTATGCTAAAAACAAGCACAATGACTGGAGTTGATCGAATAGGAGAGGGAAAGGTTCTATCTAGAAATAATGTATTGAATCTGCCTGACTATCCATCCATCCAATATACAGGCCATGAAAGAGGAGATAAGTAGATGACAACTAATGGTCTAAGGGGACGCATCCAAATAAGATCTACTTATAATCGTCTGCTATTAAAGCCATGAATCGATGTTTATTTTTTTGGTGATTCAGTCTCATGAATGGGTATTGGTGCATGTCCAACCATGTAAGTGATCATTTCTCGGGAAAAGAAAGAAAAATCAAACTATGAACTAAATTCTAGAAGCTCTACAAGGTCGTGAAAACAATTGGTGAAGTGGCTTATGCCATTTGAATTACCTCGTGTAATTCTACAACCCCCATTTGTATGAACATACTTTTCCAATCTGTTTTTTCAGGTTACATGGAAAACATTATCCAAAATAGAATATCAATATTCTAATTGCAGGTGAAACTCGAGAAGCCTCAATGTATAAAGTTAACCAGTGTTGTAATGTCTACGTATGAAAAGCCTTGTTTGATCCACTTATTATGCAACACAACCATTATAGATTAATGCTCAACAAACCCACAAAAACAGTACAAAGAAGAAAGCACTTTTCCTCTTGATTAAATATTCCTGGAGGTAGGGGTTGCCTGAATATGCATTAAAAATAGAATTGAATTGCATTAAACATAGAACTCAATATGCATTAGGAATAAAAAATACAGACA
Organism: Taxus chinensis; assembly: GCA_019776745.2. NCBI lineage: Eukaryota > Viridiplantae > Streptophyta > Pinopsida > Cupressales > Taxaceae > Taxus > Taxus chinensis. The sequence goes on along the minus strand of CM034149.1, from coordinate 95,416,486 downwards.
TGCTTGTAACTAATTAACACTCAAAACCAACCCAGGCCAAAAAGTAAAAAACAATACTTCTTTTCTGTAAAGAATGTAAAGTAAACATTTTCTACTATGTTGTAGCCAGAAATCCAGGAAACTAAAAATTTAAGTATGCCAAACAAGAATGTAAAAAAAAAATGAAATTAGCAAGACAAAATAATTCCAGCAATGAAAAGTATCATCTTAACCTGATGGCAATTCCAAGAGGAATAAAAGAAACAAGAGTATAGCTACCCAATCTCAAACCGCACATTCAGAAGATCAAAATTGGTTTTGAAATGATGTGGAGATATGTTAAAAAAATACAAAACTTTGTTTGAATCTCAAAAGGCCAAAGAAAATTTTAATGACGAGTTACTGAGATGGAATGAAGCAACTCTTCTGAAACTAATGATCATAGTATGCAGAGTATGTCCCAAAGAAATAGAATAAACAAATTATAGACAAGGAGGGCAGGGTTTGCAACATTACTAAACTTTTTATTGGAAACAACAAAGTCCATCCATCCCTCTTGTACGTGCGAGAGCCAGCGTGGTAAAAACTGCAACCTAAAATATTGTTATGCCCTACACAAATTTTATAGTGCACATCCCAAGATTTTACTATAACTGTCATTGGAGTAGCTCCAATTTGGAAAACAAGAGCGATACAACAATGCAGTGCAAAGAGTGTTGTTTGACAAAGGTGAATATGGGGAACCTGCTATTGACAGAATTGGTGCAGAGGTGGAAAACTATGATAAAAAAGATCACTGATATTTTCCCTTGTATGTCAATAAGAGACCTAACTAAGATGCCCACGGTTCTGAAGAGATGGCAAAAGATGATTTTTTGACCCGCCCGGGTTTTTCCCCTACCCCACAACAGAAATAGCCCTAAGGAATCAATTTATGTGGTTCATGAGCAACCTGAGCAACAAACATGACATAAATTTCACTTCATCTGGCCACAATCCCCAAATGGGTAATCTTTCCACAATTTCCTATCCTCTTTAGTGCATGCCCATTCATGTCTTTTATGAAGGATACTCCACAACTTCATCAAGTGAAATTAGGTAAAAGGAAGTCAAAAACATCAAGTAGGTTTAGGGCATAGTCCCATGGAGGAGCTTCCGCTCCTAATTTACTGTATCAGCAGGTCCTGTGAAAAATTCTGAAGTCAGCTATGAGAAATAAAAGAATCTTGCCCTAAAAAATAGGAGCTCCTTATTTTCGGCCCGCTCAATTTAAGAGGTGGCTCAAGAGGGGGGTTGGATGTTTCGCCCACAATTTAGGGGGTTTTTTGGGTCCACCTGGCACATAATTTGCTTTCCTGCCCATCTATTTTAGTTTTTTTTGGTGATTTTGGAGGGAAATTTGCTCTTTATTTACCTGCAAAGGGTTCCTCGAAAAATTGAACAAGTGTTGTTAAGGAAATTTGGAAAAAACATGAGACCTTTATTGTGGGAAATACCCCTAAATTTTCTCAGCAGCCGCTGAGTATTTTTAAGGAGCACTCCTCCATGGGACCATGGGGTTAGAAATCCTTATTTCTTTGGGAGGCAGAAAGCGCTTTGTCTATTTATTTCTTTGTTTTGCTTTCATGCATTCAACTTGCCATCAGTCCACAAATTCGGCTAACACAAATCCTGGGAAATGTTTATAACATCCCTGCAATGTGTCACCCATCAATCACCAAGTTAATTTCTGTGGCCCTGCGAGTACTTTTTTTCGCTGGGAAAAAAATTATTTCTTCATTGTTTAATTTTTAAAATATTTTCTATGGTTTTATCAGCCATTTTCTAACAGCACACACATGCAGGGAACATAATCTACATCAAAGGAGTTGTAGATTAATGGTATGTATGATGCTATAAAGGGAGCTGCCTCTGTAAATTTGATGGAAATAAATACCCTATAAAAGTTATCCAAAAAATCTGGTTGTTTCCAACCTTCAAAAAACATGACTCTTAACATTAATATTTTTCTATTTTTTTACCTTAGAAAATATAAAATCAAAACATGGAGGATGTACTCGTAAGTCTACTTTTTCCATATCCAACATTAGTGATGATAAAAGTTAATCCAGATCAATTTTTCAAAGAAATTAACAAAATATTAAAAAAACATAATTTTAAGAACTTTATATGGTCTCTTTCTGTTTTTTCTAAGGGGTAAGAGTAAGATCATTCTTTATTAAATCTAACTAGTAATTGTAGAAGTCAGAAAACTATGAGAATGAAATTCAAAACCAAGACAAAGATAGCTAAAGTAGATTTTTACTACTTATAAAGTAAAAGCTTTACAAAGAAGTTCAGTAGCTCCATCTTTTAAGTTTAGGAAAGTACTTTTCCTGATTGTCCTGTGAAAAAGTGTGCATCATAGTTACAATATTTGTATGAATTCCAGAGTACTTGTATTAAGGTTACACAATAATTAATTACACTTTAGTACAATAGTTAAATAAGTGTATCGAGCATAAACTGTCTCTGTGATAATAACATAGGATGCAATATACAATAAATCAACACAACAAACATAATCAAAAGTAAAAAAAAAAGAGGAAACAATGTTGTGCAAATGAAGTTCAATGGGCACCCCAGTCTATTACATGATGAAAATCTTCACTGCAAAATCTAGAATTCAATGAAAATCATGTTCATAAAAAAGAACCAATAATCATGTAAATAATAAAAAACTAATATGGAAAAGCTGTTTGGCAATAGGAAAAAATATAACTATAAATCAATACACTGCTTTCAAAACACATTAGTGCAATAATTATGTAGGTTCCCGGGCTCCATAGTAATATGTGTGTATACTTCGAAAATTAATTGAACCTAATCTTGAGCAATAGGAAACACTGATCCAATCTTATCTCCATCAAGTGGATAGCATTTGACATTTACATTGTAGGGACCCAATTCAACGTAATTGTCCTGCCTTCCCACACAAAAGCAAAGGGTGTACAGAGCAATCTCAAACTCTGGGCTGACCCCAATTAAAGTGCTAGAAACTGACTTGAGAATACCATTCCATGTAAACTGAATTGTAAGCAATTGAGATTCAGAATCTGGCTGCACATTTTAACACCAGAAATAAAAGGTTAGTGAAGTTAGAAGGGAAAGAGATGTGCATGAGTGTGTTTGTGTGTGTAAGAAAGATGTAAGCACACACTCACAAATTGTCCACGCCTCCTTGGATAAATATAACCTTGATAATCAATTCTCCTCTTTGATTCTTCTAAGTAGAACTGCAGGACATAATAAAAGAAGCAGTTAAGAATTAAACAAATGTGCATCCATCGACAAGAAAAATAGCTTTCATATTTGTTTTGCTCATCTTCTAGTGGCCTGTACTTTGCCATTTAACTCCCCTTCTCTATCCTTTATTCCACTTTAAGCAAACAAAAACTGATGGAGGACAGCATTGTGCCTAGCTGTGGAAGAAAAGATATTTTCAGCACTCTTCTTCCTCCAATTAAGTGGCATTCCCCTTGGGAAAGAAAGTTTTTTGGGATAAAACCAGTCCTTATTTGCTGTTTGAAGTGCAGACTGAGAAATGTAGAATATTTGTAAATAATTGAAGAGATTTTTGCATTTGTTTCAAAGTGAACCTCCTTTCAGACAAAATTTGCAAAAAATGCTTAGGAATGAAATCACAAAAGATGCAAAAATGCTTTGGAAGTTGTCTGCACCTGAATCCAGTTGTGGAGGCCAGAAACTTCTTTTATTTGATGTTGCTTAACTTCCCCAACAAAGACATGTTCAAAAGCTGAGGAATTATCACTAGTCCCAGACCTATCTAAAAGATCAAACCAAATGGATTTCAGCTTTCTCTTGAAAACTTCATAATTAGGAGATGTAAGTCCCTTGGCAACAAGGTATTTGTGAAGATATTTGATCGGGGCAGTTCTACTGATTTCCTCAACAAATGCAGCTTGTTCCTGTTTTTCTTCTGAAGTAACCACCTCAGAAGATCCTTGACTTGGGTTGTAGTTATCCAAGAGAACATAGAACCGAGAATATGTAGGCCTTCTAAATACATCCTCTCTCACCCATCTGAAAAGCACATTTTGTGCCATATCACCTTCTTGGTATGGCTTTTTCCCTTCTCCACAATCAACTTCATAGTCTTGACCAGGCACCAAGCGATTAAAGTCAAGTTCCCAAAGCCTGCTACATGCTTTTGACAAGTCAGAAATCTCTTCTTCTGTCGGTTCTAGGTCCATATCATCCCCTGCTTGATCTGCATATGACTGTTCACTAGAAGGCCTTTTATAGCTCTGCCATTGCTCGGTAGGGACCTACACCAAGAACACTGTTTATTGCAATAGAAAATGTATAAGCCATGATGAATAAATTGCAAGACATGACATTCAATCTAAGCAGTATCAGATCCAATAAGAAATAGATACATATGATTCTGGGAACATAATAGAGTTGGAGAGAATTTTGATTTCAAAATTATCTATTCTAGTAGAGCACTCATTAATGGACTGATTACAATTTCAGTAGAGATGCTTTTCTCATTTTGCTAGCTCAAAAAATACACTTATGTGAAGCTCATCAACTGATACCATCCATGCCTACCGAAGTTGCTAGGCACAGGATAGCTCAGAGAAACGGTATGATAAGATGTGAAGCCTACATAACCTGACACTTTTATTCATTCTATCTTATAATCAAGGCAATGGTATTCATAATTTTCACCAAAATGAACTTCAAACATGTGAATTTAAATCAGTAAGATGATGCAGAGATATCCAGGAATTCAATAGTGCTTTAATGATCCAAAACATAACCATATTACAGTAAAATAATTATTGAAATGGTATATTGGAATCTAGCAATCGTTATCATAAAAGACTAGGTTTGTGAGACTGTACATCACTAAAAAGGATAGAATAACCCACTACTTTCTTGGAGATCCTTCAGAAGTGTCTCAGCAAAAGTGATGGGAAGAGCACTCAATGACTACTAATATGCTGGATGTTCCTTGGCTAAAAAGCCGACTTATAACAATAGGTTGTGAGCATAGAATAACGTCCAATTTAACAATATTCTTAAGGGTGGCAGTACTGTTCTTTCATAAAGTAGTTGACTGTTTGTACTTGTGGTTGGTATGTATACCACATGGATATGTAACCTCTTGGATGTAAATTACAGATTCCTGAGGGACTGTCCTATACTAGCCTTCACATATGTGCTATTCAATGCTGATAACACCAAAAAGATAGCCTGAAGCATTATTTTTTACGTGTGTGGGCTTCCATGAGTGACAGAGGGTACATAAACCCTCTCTCAAAGATTTGGATTTGCTTACTTGGCCCAATGAAATTATGCAGCAGTTGGAGATAAAGGCTGGGCAGACCCAGATAGCAAACTAAGTTGGTTAAAGCCGTCTAAGAAATTGCCAATGCCTTGCCTCCTTGGGTCTCCCTAAGCAAAGAAGATGTTTGTATTTTGAGACAGATGCGATGCCTCTTTTTTTCCTCATCTCGATAGTTCAATTTCCCTCCCTTCATATCCTTTGTAGACAAGCTGACCCAGCCGCGGTTAGGGAGTCCAATTAAGAACAGCCTTAGACTGTGCAGTGTTTTGAAAACAACACAACTATTGCCTGACTCACGGCCTTTGCACACCAAAGAAATTGAAATTAATATCAATTTGTTTTGATTTCTACAAGGAAACAAAGCTAACACAAATACTGGACCAATCGCAAATAGATACAGTTCTTACAAAATCTCTACGGAGATAAAACAACACTATTCGATCTGCTTAGATCGATCTACAACACTACTAACAATCCACGGCTACCCAGCAATATCGAATTCTAGTTGGGAAGAATTGCCTCTCTCAAATATAAGGGAGAAATCTGATAGAAACAAGCACCACCTACTTACAGTTACAATATTAGCTTGCAAATATGTGCTACCCATATGACATTTATTGAAGCCTCTTACAATATTAAATGTGTCACAACCCTCTCTGCAATGTAAGGCCCAAATGTTCCTTAACACACAAACTTGATGAAGCTTGAGTCAGCTCAAACAAACACAATTATTGGTTGGGTGAATTCTTGTTGGCTCCTTTAGGTTACATTATCTATGCAATTGAACAAATTCCAATTCAAACATTTCTGCTCCTAAAAATTACACACTGTACATTACATTCCTCTTGCACACAAACTGGACACAAGTCTTCCACGTAAATCCTTGCGTGTTTGCTCAATTGACCTCTAATGGCTTCGCGGTTTTCAATGGGTAGATGCGCGCCATCAAGATGAACCCTTGTTGATAACGCAAGCCTCTAAATGTGAAGTGTGTGATACCGCGCACAAAGACAAGGGTGACATACAATTAGCTGTCTGAAGTTTTCCCCTAGTCTTGCCCCAAGCATCTAAAGCTCTGCACCATCATTCTCAAGGTGAAAGCATAGCGCGTAGATGCCACAATGCACTTTGAAACTCCTTTTCCTGCACACGGCCTTTGCTGCTGACAAATACAATTTTGCATTACACCATTAAAATACCAACTTGCACCAACTTCTAAAAGATATTCTAGACTCTAAAAGATACCGCAAACCTATTGATCCCTTTTGTTGGTGCCACAACACAAACCAAGTATGAAAAACATGAAAACTACTCTTAGCTGTTTTAGGTTAGTGCAGATTGCTTAGGAACCCAGATGCTCTTGCATCATACACCCCTAGTAAGAAAATGTTCCATGAGCTCCTGGTCATGCGAGATTTGTAAATGGTATTTCATGCCTTTTTGGTAACTGCGTTGATCCAAGCCGCATCTTTGATTCCTCTGCCTTTCTGCTTGTTCAAATATTCCATGTAGTTCCTGTTGCGCATTTTCTTTACTCTTGTATTGATCACTTTTTGCTTCCTCGCACCTTCTCTACCACTATGTTCTTCAATCAAATCACTCTAGATTTGCACTTGTGCTTTCACTTCTTTGTCCTTCAAAATAAGGACACAAATTTGCCACATTGAAAATGCTTGATATGTCTATACCTTCTAGCAATTCAATCTCATATGCATTGGATGCAAATTTTCTCAACATTTTGTAGGGTCCTATCTCTTCCATTTTAACTTATCATATGTATCTTTTGGAAATCTTTCTTTTCTCAAATGATCTAAGACCATGTCTCTTACCTGAAATTCAACTTCTCATGTTTACATGTTATTTGTATTGCCTATTGATACTTGATATACTCTGCAAAATCTTCAGCTTTTATGCTCCTTTTTTGCTCACTTCGGATGTTGCGGAATTCTGCAACTCCTCTTGGATTACTTCCATATACAATCTAAAATGGTGTTTTTCATGTACTTTTATTCATTGAATTGTTATATGCAAATTTTACTTGTGCCAAAATTGAGTCCTATGTCCTTGGCTTATCTCCAACTTAAACATCCCAAAAGATTACCCAAATTCCTATTGACTAATATCAATTTGTCCTCATGTCCAAGGATGGTACATTAAACTGAATTGTAACTTTGTATTCAACTTCCTATAAAACATCCTTTAGAAGTGTCCAACAAATTTCACCACTGGGTTTGAAACTACAATGGGCAAAAAAACCAAACAACCTCACAATCTCCCTAAAAAAATAGATTAGCTAAGTGTGTTGCATCAGTTGTCTTCTTACATGTTATAAAATGTTTCATCTTCGAAAATCTATCCACAACCACAAAAATGGAATCATAGCCTTGTCTCTTGGGAGAACCTAAAACAAATTCCATTCTTATTTCTTCCCTTGGCTTCTCTAGAATAGGCAATGGTAGATAAAACATTGCTTTTTGACTTCTACCTTTTGCCAATTTACGCAGTCTACCACTCTTGCACATACCTGTGCACATTTGTGTTCATCTTAGGCCAAAAGTAATTCACAACCAATAGTGCATAAGTCTTGCCATAAGCAAAATGACCCACTAGACTTCCACTATGCATTTTCTTAACCAAATTTTCACGTACTTACATCTAGTTATGCATAAGTGTTTACTTTTGAACAATATTCCTGTTGATGCAAAATCACAGCACCCCTGGATGCAGATCAGGTTTCTAGGTTGATCACTTTGGCATCCAGTGTGATTGCATAACATTGAATCCTTTCTCCAAGTGTGGGACTTGAAAAAATGAGAAAGGATTCTCCAAAGAAGGCTGGTTCCTATTCCTCTGTTCAGATGCACACGAAATATGCAGAGGGTTTTCTCAAAACCTAATCTAATCTGCCAAGGAGACAAGGTAAGAAGATGCATAAAATAAATCTAAGCTAATAGAGGTGATGCACCGAGGAATGAAGAACACCTATTTTGCCAATGAACACAGACCATTTGAATGTGATATAAGATCATGCACAGATGACAAAACCTGCAGTGAAAGACCAGGAGGATGCAAAAATGAACACAGAGAGGGCTGAGAATCATCCACAACATGCATACTTGCTCCAAAGATTGATACAATACACTACAGAATGCCATGAGGCAGAATAGTATTACAGTTCAAATGAGAGGTTCGAACTCCACAAATTCGCCTGAGGAGAAGAAGGGAGAGGCAAAACAGAAAAATGTTCGACCTTTGAAAAGAAGCTCCTCTTTACAATATATAGAAAGAATGAGAGAGGGAAAGAGAGAGGAAAGCAATCTAACCCACCACCTCCAAGGTTTGCATTCCATTCATCTCATTATGGCAGAAGCGGTGGATCCTGGCAAAATGGCGGGCTGTCTAACAGAAGCGGTGAATTGTCTGCTGCATTAAAGTTGTTTGTTGAAGCATTACTTCTACTTGTTATTTCACGCCAGAGGTGTTTCTTGATTTTCTCTCTCCAAACTGAACCAAAATGCAAGATTGACCCCGAAATTGTGTAGAGAATTTTACCAGCTTTCCATTGATATAAAGAACGTGCCAATCTGAGCTCTGGATCGAAAGTTATGGCTATCTGAAGATTTAGGGCAAAAAACGGGCCAAAACGTGTTTTGAAATCTTTCCCGCGCTCTGCCACCTGGATGACACGTGGCACGTGCTGATTGGACGAGCAATTCTCTCTCCTCTGCCTTTCGCAGGCTTTCCTTTTGAAATTTCCTTGTGGGCCCCTTAAACTTGGACACGTGGCGCTATTTCATTGGTTCGGGTCAGTGCTCGAAACCTCGCCCTTTGACTTTTAGACTATCTCCCTTGTGACACGTGTCATGATTTGATTGGTCCACGGGTTTGTTGGCTTTTCACACCCTTCACGTCTTTATGTCCTGGATGTCCCAAATTGTTTGGGACAAAAACCTCCGATCCACCCGAAATGGGCTTCCTCGTCCCTCATTTTCCGATGACACGTGGCGCAATCTGATTGGCTCTCGACTTTTTTGGCTATCCACGTCCCTCGCGTCCCTGCGGCCTAGATGTCCCAGTACGAACTTTCTCTGTTTCAGCTGAACTGGCTGGTTCACGTCCATTTGTCCCAAATGTCCCAGTGCTTCGTGGGACAAATTCTTCCGGTTCGCCCGATCCGGCCGATTTGTGTACTTCTGGCCCAGATGTCCCTTTTGCTTCCGAACTGTTTGTTCTCATTTCGGCTGATCCGGCTGGTTCGCGTACTTCGCGTACTTGTGTCCCGTTTGTCCCGGATGAAAACTTGGGAAAATTTTTCCTTCTTTCGGCCGATTCGGGCATTTCGCGTCCCGCGCGTACCTGTGGCCCAGATGTCCCTTTGCTTCACGGGCCGCCTGGAGGCTTTTCGGCCGATCCGCGTCTAGATGTCCCAAATGTCCCGACTGCTCCTAGGACTAGGACTTAGCCATTTTTCGTGATTTTTCCTATTTCAATCTACTTGCCTAGAACTGCAAAACTCTGATGCATGTTATCGAAATTTACCCTGGGGGGTGAAATTTTGACAACAGGTATAAATGGTTGTTTATTAGTTTGGTTCCTTATTTCAATACTGGTAATATTTCATTGTAACCATTAACCATAAGGGTATATGGATGATATTTTGAGTGCATACGTAAATTGAAGTTATCGTTTCAAAATATACACACTTTGCTTTAATAATAGTGGTTGTAGGTGATTATAGCTTTCAAATCAATTAAGGTATTGTAATATTACCTTAATGATGTCAAGGTGCTCTATCTTTACAAATGGTGTTTCCAGGTTGTGTATTCTAGGAATATGGAGATATGTTTTCCTTCAAATCATGAAGTATATAACTCTGGAAGGAAAATACTGAAAAATCTATACCCACCATATGACCCTTCTGAATATGTTCAGCCATAAGGTCATGGTGAGCATCCCTTTCTTCTTGTTTATGTATTTGACTAATTATTTGATGGATTTCTAGCAGGAGAAAGCTGAGACTCCTTTACATGAAGGGCTCATCCTTCTATTGTTTGAAAATGGGAAACCTATTCTGAATTCTTCTTTGAAAGATAAGGCAGAAGAGGATGACCTCACTCTTGCAGAATATCTTACTAAGATGAAGGCTGGGAAATGCAAAAATGTGGGGGAGGATTATGGTAAAGAGAAGAGTGAGGAAGGTTGTGGGGAATCGAGAACCTCAAGAAAAAGGAATTGGGATGGTAAATTTAAGGGTTTCAAGGATTTGAGTAGAAAGGTTTAGTACTTAGAGGGTGTGCTTTAGGCGATGGAGGAAACCAATGTTAGTCATATAAGAGTGAAGGAAAAAGACTTGGAAGGAATATACACACATAAAATAGTTGCACTTCACCAAGAAAGAGTTGCAACATAAAGAAAACAAAATTTTAAGAAGCAATACACATGCACAAGAGCTCAAGATTCGAAAAATGGAGTGGAATGGAATGCCTTGGATTGACATAAACCAAAATGGAGGTGAGTAAAAATAGGAGAGTAATGTGTAATTCCCATGTAAGAGAATATTCCTCCATGATGGAGAAGAGGAGTTACTTTCCCAAATGGGAATGTAACTCCTATGACACACACACATATGACAGATTTCATAAGGGAATATGTCATAACTGAGATGACACCTAGATCCATGTCCACCTAAGTGAGATGACTCACCTGGTGAGGTGGAATAACACTAAATAAGTGAATAAAAATACCACCTACACCAACACCCCCCTTTCATTGAAACTAGGATGGGGCAAGGTAAGTCAGTGAAGAACACTCAAATGAAAAAAATGGGTCTCAGCTATAAGCCTGATGAGGTACCCACGTATAAGAAACTCTCAAAAAGTGGATTAAAAGGAGAAAACCCAATGGGAAAAAATCCCCCCCAAAAGAGAGAAAAGTCCACTCTCTAATCTAAGAAATATGCCAAAGATGGGTCCCAACCACAGATGATCTTGTAAAGGTACCCATGTAAAAAGAGGTAATCTCTTGGAAAGAAGAAGAAGAGAGAAGAAGAGGGAGATGAGAGGAGTGTAGAAGTTTCCATGGACAGATATGAACTCTGCGACTCTAGGAGGTCTCCCAAAATAATTTCGATCACTAGATCCTCTGCCTCTGGACTGAAGAAGAGCCATCTACACCAAACTATGTGCCTACCCTTAGGAAGGACAAAAATGATGTGCTGAAAGTCTACCCACTCCACGAAGGAAACCAAAGGAAACAACATGAAGAACTCTAAGTCTGGTCCACAAAATTGTGACATAGGTCTAACAAGAGAGTGCCAAGTAACCGAAGATAATGCCACATACGTAGAAATGTTAGAGTGTGAAGAGTGAACACCCACAGAAAGGATGTCCAAGTGATGTGAAGGTAACATAACCCCTACAATAGAAAATGGATCCACAAACAAGGGTGGATCAATGAAGGTCTCTGGAAAAGTGAAAGTGGGAAGAGTCTCAGAAGGGGCACTCCCAACAATGGAGATGATGAAATCGTATGAAATACGTATAGATGGATGAAGAACTTGTAGTACATCACAAGTGTACTTTGTGAAAATATGACCAAGGTCAGGTAGATACTCATCCTAATGAGGGGGCTCAACAAACAAAAGAGTGATGTCAGATAGGTATGAGTCATCCAATACAGGTAAAGGAGTGGAAGGGGCCTCACACACTAAAGGTGGAAGAGAGGCGGGTGTGATGACTGTATGAGACTGAATATGAGATTGCTCGATATCTGATGAGATGTGGGATGTGTCAAAATTCTCTGAAATAGTGAGAGGAGGAGAAGATTCCTCTGTAGTACTCTCGACATCAGAATTGGGTGCACAATCCTCATCATCAGAAGGAGAACCAAGCAAGTCTGTGTCAGTGTAACTATCATCGCACAAAGAATAAGAGGAGACAAGTGGATCAGAAACAACAACAATGGAGGTAGTATGTGAAGGGTATCCATAGAGGGAATGAAGAATTCTCTAGACATGGTGGGGTGGATCTGAGTCTGCCACATGAAACCAAAGAGATCTGGAGACATGCATGCAAGTGTCAAGGAAGTCCTCTAGATGACGATGATCAATGGGTGTAGTAACTGGCCCAAGTAAGAAGGGTGAAAGACCCTCGTGACCGAAGTAACATTCCATGGAAGCACACCAAGCTGAATAGTTACCTCTCCTAGTGAGAAGTGTTGGAGCCTATAAGGTGATCCTACAACACTCAAGTCTAGAAAGATCACTCTCCATGATGCGAAAGAAAGAAGTGAAAGGTGCACAAATGCAAGAAGTCAGACTCAACCGATAATGCATCTGTGTGTAGTACAAAACCTAAGAGTACTAGTGACCCCTCGAATACGGCACTTTATAAAGTAGTGTGTTTATAAAATTTACACTTTCATCACGTAATGTGTGAAAAATCATGTAGCTTTGACAAAAGAAGTGCTCAAAACTGAGCAGCAAGTCAAAAGTTATAACAAGAAAATGATTCCCGCAAATGATAAAAAATGCCAATAAGCCTTGCAAATAGATTAAAATAGTTCCTGAAATGGGTGCAAAGGGTTTCGTGTGGGTACTCATTAGAAATGACATCTAATTTTAGGTAGGGTTTGTTTTGCTTGCGAGGGGAGATTAGCCTCCTGCCAACCCTAGACCTCACCCTTCATCTTCGAGACATGAATGAAGGACATAATTACAAGCAAATTAGAGCCTAAAAATGATTACAATGCCATAATGAATGTTTTTCACCTTAAAATCATTAAAAAGGGATTGTTTTAACCTTGAAAAAATTCTAAAAGGGAAAACCAAGCTAGTGGTTCAAGGCATGGATTCATGTATAACATTGCAGGATTGATTGTATGGCCATGTGTATGAAGTTGGAGCTACTGGTGGAATGTTTCAAGTTGGGAGGTGCTGTAGGTGAGAATGTAACCGTTGAGCCATCAGAAGATCCACACAATCCTCTGCCAGTGAGAATGGATTTGTAACGGCCAGTGAGTTTGTAATGTTTAGCCCACATGCAGTGCCTACAGAAGAATGGCTGTAGAAGGAAATGACACGGGGTAGAGTTGTTTAAATACTGCTGAGTAACAACTGTGAAACTGAGTTTCTAGTAGAGACTCCCAAGTCGAGCAGGGAGCTAGACCAAGTTGTAATGGCTGAGAACTAGGAAATTACCAACCAAATGAAGATGGACACAGTAATTTCAACCAATCAAGAGTGAATACGAGCTTGAGTTGTGTACAGACAAGGCCACAGGATGGAACCCTGAGCTATGAAAAGACTCTAAGCCAAAGAATATCAAGTTTGGTATAGTCGTGTACAACGAGGTTCAAAGCAAACAACCCAAGCTGAGTGTCCAAGCCAATGCACCAAACTAATGATCCATGAGGGGGTGTCAATGTAATCCGGTGTGCTACCAAAGAAAGAGTGAAAAACATCAATAATGTGGGAATTCATCAAGAGTCAAATCTAGGATACTTCCAACCTTAGTGTCAGCTTCATCAGTGCTAGGGTGATCTTCTTGATCAAATGTTGAGCAATTGACATTAATCTGACTTGGAGTGTAGGGCTCAATATGGAAGTTTGCAATAGGTTCAGATCTAATTGTGGCCTTAGTTCCATATCTCATTCTGAATAGCATGTGTGACCAATCAGCAGACAAATATCCCCCAATCTTGGCAGTGAAGTCCCTTGAAAAACAGAGGGCAAAGAGTGGTGGAAGGTCTATGACTGACACATCTTGTAAAACAACAAAATTTGGACATGCGTGCAAGGTAAGACTCAAATTTCTAATCACTCCAACTATTGCTATTGTTTTCCCATCCAACTGCACTGCACTACTCCCTTAGATGTTATTTCATACTGGAGCCCTAACTAATTAGCTATCCGTTTAGGCATTACTGAGCTACTTACCCCGGAGTCTATCATGTAATTGTGCACTAGCTGATTTCCAATGATTAATGAAACATAGAAAGGAAGGGTTTAGGGGTTTTCAACATCTTACCTTGTTGTCCTCCATGATTTCCCTTAGGCTGGGCAGCATTTGTAAGCACTTTGTCTTGTATCTGCTGATTCGAAGTTGGCCAGTCCTTCATGGCAGCTTGCAGCAGATCTCTTTGGCCTGGGATAGCTAGGATTCCCACATAGATATATTGACGTTTTTTTCTTCATCTAATCAATGATACTGAATGGGTGATGAGGATCTCTCTGCTGCCCCTTGGTTTGAACATTTACTCCTTTTATGTGGGTAGCAACAAAGCTGGTATTTGAGTTGGCCTAGGGGCTATTCTTATCTATCCTTGTGCATTTGAAGCGGGACTTTGCTTGCCAATCATTTGTGGAGCCATGGAAGGTTGTGGATTGGCTGGGGCTAATGGCTACTCTTCACCAAAATTTCTCCTTTTTGACCTTTTGTTTGCTACAACACCTTGAGAAACTGCCTGGTTCATGCCACAAAAATCCTCTGCTTGCCAATTTACCAATGTGGTGTCATTTGGGGCTGATTGCTGTTTGAATGTTTTTTTGTTGTTGGCTGTTTTCTTGACTGTTCTCACCCTCCACACCAGTAGTTTGTTACCATTAAAGCTTGAGTCAAAGCACCATTGAAGCACATGGATTGATTATGAGGCTCATTACATGGAAAACACCAATCATACTCCTGGGAAATGTTGTTTTTGTGCTGGTACTAATGCCCTAGAGGCAGATATGGCATTTGGATTATATGGCTGGAATGGTCTATTGACAGGAGGCCTTGTTTGATTCATATTTGCAGCTGGATTAGGTGGCCTTTGAGGCTGATATGGCTGCCTATTAGGTTGAGCTTGAGGCTGATATGAAGGTCATAAAGCCTTGAGCTTGCTGTCTTTTGAGAGTGACCAGCTCATTTCCTAGATTTTACAATTGCTTCATGACCTCTTGAAGCTCATTTGGGGCACTTGGAGATGAAGTGGAAGCTTCATTTGAACTCTGATTTCTAGGAGTGGGAATAGGAGCTAAGACAGGTTCTTGACTAGCACTTGGGCTCTCTAAACTTGGATATAATGGCATTGGAGGCCTAGGAACCAATTTACCAGCTTGGATAAGATAGTTTTCGGCTCTAATGGCAATGCTATAAGCAGCAGGTAAGGTTGTGCCTCCCATAGATTGAATTAACATAGAAATATCAGAATTCAAAGCTTTAAGATAGTATAGAAAAGCACCTTCTGCTGTTTGGCCTGACTGCTACTGGAATCCTATCCCAAGACCTTTGAAATCTGAAGTTGAAATCATTCAGTTGCTCGTTGGGGGCTCTCTTGATAGTTGTCAATTGTTCTAGTAGAGACAAATTGTCTCCATTTTCTCCAAACTGCTCATGAAGTGCAATACACAGCTGATTCCAGTTTGTGATAGAGCCAGCTCCAAGGCTCCTAAACCATTGCAATGCTTTCCCCTTGAATGAAGACGCCAGCAATTTGACAGCTACATCCATTTCATTTATCTCATGGATTGCACAGACGTTAGCAATGTCTTTTACATGATCACCAGGAGTGGTATGATTTTCTCCAGTAAAAAATGGAATGTTCTTCAATGCTGTAATTGGAACTGGATTCTGTGCATTGAGGGTGAGTGGGATGCTGCCAGTGAAATTGACAAAGGGATTTAGTGGTTGCACCATTCTGATTGGTCAAAGGACTCTTGAATACTAAATGAAAGGCCGAGCAGGTGGAGGAGTTGAGAGAGTTCTGTTTGGTGGAGATGGAGACCTTTGAATCCTTCTTCCTCTTTGCCTTCTTCTTGGAGATAATTGCAGGTATTCAAACAACACTTCTTCTTCTCCAACTCTTGACCTTTTGATTCTTCTCATAAGCTTTCAGGCCTGTACTACTGAAACCAGTTGATCTTCCTCTTGGAGTCACCAGATATGCGAATAATAACTCTTTTCAAGCAAGAAAATTGTAGCAGATGCATATCAACTTTGCTGCGATAAAAATGAGACCTCTAGGGTCCCACCAGGCATGCCAAAACTGTTGATGCAAAATCACAGCACCCCTGGATGCAGATCAGGTTTCTAGGTTGATCACTTTGGCATCCAGTGTGATTGCATAACATTGAATAGTATTACAGTTCAAATGAGAGGTTCGAACTCCACAAATTCACCTGAGGAGAAGAAGGGAGAGGCAAAACAGAAAAATGTTCGATCCTTGAAAAGAAGCTCCTCTTTACAACAATATATAGAAAGAATGAGAGAGGGAAGAGAGAGAGGAAAGCCAATCTACCCCAACCACCTCCAGGTTGCATTCCATTCATCTCATTATGGCAGAAGCGGCGGATCCTGGCAAAACGGCGGGCTGTCTAACAGAAGCGGCGAACTGTCTGCTGTATTAAAGTTGTTTGTTGAAGCATTACTTCTGCTTGTTATTTCACGCCAGAGGAATTTCTTGATTTTTTCTCTCTCCAAACTGAACCAAAATGCAAGATTGACCCTGGAATCGTGTAGATAATTTTACCAGCTTTCCATTGATATAAAGAACGTGCCAATCCGAGCTCTGGATCGAAAGTTATGGCGATCTGAAGATTTAGGGCAAAAACGGGCCAAAACGTGTTTTGAAATCTTTCCCACGCTCTGCCACCTGGATGACACGTGGCACGTGCTGATTGGATGAGCAATTCTCTCCTCTACCTTTCGCGTGCTTTCCTTTTGAAATTTCCTTGTGGGCCCCTTAAACTTGGACATGTGGCACTATTTCATTGGTTCGGGTCAGTGCTCGAAACCTCGCCCTTTGACTTTTGGACTATCTCCCTTGTGACACGTGTCGTGATTTGATTGGTCCGCGGGTTTGCCGGATTTTCACACCCTTCGCATCTTTATGTCCCGGATGTCCCAAACTGTTTGGGACAAAAACCTCCGATCCGCCCGAAATGGGCTTCCTCGTCCCTCATTTGCCAATGACACGTGGCACAATCTGATTAGCTCTCGACTTTTTCAGCTATCCACGTCCCTCGCGTCCCTGCAGCCCAGATGTCCCAATACGAACTTTCTCTGTTTCGGCCGAACCGGTCGGTTCACGTCCATTTGTCCCAAATGTCCCAGTGCTTCGTGGGACAAATTCTTCTGGTTCGCCCGATCCGGCCGATTTGCGTACTTCTGGCCCAGATGTCCCTTTTGCTTCCAGACTGTTTGTTCTCATTTCGGCCGATCCGGCCGGTTCGTGTACTTCACGTACTTGTGTCCCATTTGTCCCGAATGAAGACTTGGGAAAAATTTTTCCTTCTTTCAGCCGATTCGGGCATTTCATGTTCTGTGCGTACCTATGGCCCAGATGTCCCTTTGCTTCACGGGCCGCCTGGAGGCTTTTCAGCCGATCGGTGCCTAGATGTCCCAAATGTCCCGACTGCTCCTAGGACTAGGACTTAGCCATTTTTCGTGATTTTTCCTGTTTCAATCTACTTGCCTGGAACTGCAAAACTCTGATGCATGTTATCGAAATTTACCCTGGGGGGTGAAATTTTGACAACATTACCCTTATTTATTTTGGCCACCTCAATGTTTTAGGATCAACAACTTCAACTTTTGGAATGTTCGGGGTGGTTGTGGACCAATTGGTTTGGTGGAGGTGGCTTTGTTTAACTGGTTTACAGGGAGCTCATAGTCCGTATCAACTCCTCTTTTATTATTGATGTTCTTTAAGTCTATATCGAAGTGCTTAGGATCCCCTTGGGTGATGAATACTTTTCCCAAATGGAGGAATCTAATTTTTTGGAACATGGTAAAAGGTATAGCCTTCATTTGATGAATCCAAGGTCTCCCAATGATCATGTTATAACTTGTTTCCCTGTTGATAATATAAAACTCCTTAAAAATGGTTTTTGGACTGAGAGTGAGCAGAAGAACTATGATTCCAATTGAGGTTTCTTTGAGACTGTCATACCCTCGCAACATGTTTCTTGTAGAGGAGAAATTAGTTTTACCATATCCAATCTTCTACAAGAAAGAGAAGGAAACTATGTTTACAATAGCCCCATCATCAATCATGGCTCTCTTAATGTAATTGTTGTAAACCCACACCTATAAATATAAGGCATGATCACCTCTTCAGGAAATTTTAGCATCATATGGTATCTTTTTCTATATTGAAAACAAACCCAGTATCCCTATCACTCTATCCTAGAGAATGTATGTCAAAATCATATGATTTATTTGAGCACTAAGAGGAGGTGGTAACATGGATTTAATTACCAAGACCTACTACATCGAGCACTTTTAAAATGATGCACATGGGAATTCATCAGCAAATCTAGAAATGAGATGTGAGAGAAGGTCTTCTTCAAATATGATATTAAGTCATATGCTCTTATTGGTTTTGCGATTGTAGGAATGTTATCTTGTGAAGAGGAAAGTGTGGGTAGAGTTTGACAAAATTATTCCTTCACCTGAGTTGTTGAATTCATTTCTTGTTCAAATTCTATCTCAATTAATCCCATGATCTTTTTGTTGTCGTTCAAATTGAGGTTAGTGTTGTTGCAAATCAGCAGCACCCCTGGATGTTGATCAGATTTCTAGTTTGATATTTTAGACATCTAATGTGATTGCACAACATTGAATCTCTCTCCCCAAATGTGGGACTTGTAAAATGGAAGAGGAATCTCCAAATTAGAGGTTGGTTCCTCAACGCCTCTGATCAACTAATTCACTTGTACAATTGTAGAGGTTTAAACTCCTAAATCTACTCTAAATTCCAAAGGGACAAGGATAGAAAATGCAAAAAAAGTAAGAACTAATGCTAAAAGGTGATGCACCAAAGGAGTTGTAGACACCTGATACTGCATGAAATACACAATCCATAAATGAAACATAGCACAAAACATGCACAAATGCTCAAAATGTAATGAAAGATCAAGAAATCAATGATAGATATATGAAAGGATTGAGGGATTTTAATCACAGAACATATATCAACATCTCATATCCAATACAGTACATTCAGCAATCCAGAGGCAAGAAAAGTTGCTGCATTACATGGAAAGGTAAATTTCTCTTCACAAATTCTACCAAGGAAGAAGAAAAAGGAAGTTACAGAGCTGAAAAAGTGTCTCCCCCTTGCAAAATGAACTCATTATGGCTTTTACCATGCAAACCACGACCCCGGGAGAGAGAAACATGGGAAAACATGCAAGGGGTTCAACCATTGACCAAAATTCCATCAAAACAGCATGGGTACCCTGACAAACCCATTCCTTGACATTTTTAACCATGCTGGGAGAGAATGCAAGCCATTCTTCATTAAAAACGGTGGTTGAAACGTCATTTCTGTCCATGACCACGTGCCAGAGGTTTTTTGATTTTATCTCTCCAAACTCCACCAAAATGCAAAAAATGACCCTAGAATCTTGTAGAGAAATTTCACCAGCTTTCCATTGATATAAAGAATGCGAAAAAACTGAGCTTTGGATCGAAAGATATGGCCATTTGAAGTTTAGGGCAAAACAGGGCCAAATCGGGTTGGCAGACAAAAATTCGAATTTTGCACCTTTTTGGTCAGTTGGAAAATTTTCCAAAATTTCCCACACGCTCCACCACTCTAGGTGCCACGTGGTGGCATCTCATTGGCCGCGGGCCTTTCAGGGGAAATTTTTTCCAAAAAACTCAGCCGAGCCATAACTTCAAAAATACATGGAGTTAGGAGGAAAACTTTACCTTTCTGGAAAGATGAGAAAGAGCTCTATCAATGGTGTCATTTCCAGAAGGTTTTGAGTTCCTGAAAAGAAAAATATTATGTCTGAGGCACAAGAGAGGAAAGATGAAGGGAGTTAGCCACAAAATGAGTAGGGGGCACATTTTGGATAACAATTTTGGTGACTCAGAGGGGTCATCTACCTGCTGGATGAAGTTACCAGTTGCCTAAAGCATCCATTGGGCATGGAGTCATGAGTTGTAGCCTGCAAACTGATTTAAACTTTGAAAACCTCTTCTCTGAGCCACTTGGAAACCCACTGAAATGGACTGCGCAAGAGCAAAACCAACACCACAAAAACTATGTACGAAACTAAAAGTCATACATGCTCCAAAATGGAACATGTAGAGTGTGCACAAGCACTTCTTTTACTGAAAGCAAAACTACCTATCCTACTCTAACTAGAAGCAAAAGTGGGCTAAACAAACCCTGCAACTGGTTGGGAGAAATAGCTTCCCTTTCTCAAAAGTTGCAACCATGTAACTGATTTGGCACTGAACATGGCTGATTGGATGAGTGGAAAATCAACAAGAAGCTGGTCTTCTACCCAAATCATCAAGGTGTCAACTGAAAACAAATCCCAATACCTCTTTTAGTTGCTCTGTATGTGGATTGAAGAGGTATGACAGCTGATCCTTGGTACTTTGTAGCTCACCCTCATGCTTAGAAGCAAGCATGATTGGTTGTGACTTCTCCTTTGACTCCAATGAAGTCAAATACCTTATTGGGCAAGGTATGATCCGTTTGATATGCCCATAGCTCTGATTTTCAACTCCAAAAATGGAATCTTCTTGTAGACCTTCTTGGGTGGGTGATGTGGAAGCAATGGTAGGACCTTTCTGCCCTTTCTCTTCCTCCAATGAAGAACATGAAAGATTAAAATCTTCCAATCTTGGTTCCAAAGAGCTGCTATAAGATGCAGGCTACTGCAAATGAATGCTCTCCTTCATGACAACAGGCTCAAGTATTTGGGACGTGGAAGATGAAAGAAGGAATGGTGGAAACTCAACTAGTTCTTCTTTATCAAAATAGTCCTCCAAATCTGACAGATACACTACCTCATGGTTGTCCTGCTGTAAATGCTCAACTTCCTCCATGGTGTCCTCTTGATCTGTAACTTGATCATCATGGTTTCTTTCATCCTCCAACATTGAGTTTGAGAGATCAAAATCTTCTTTAACACTAGAACTTGAGAGAGATGAAGTAGAAAGAAGAACTGAAGGTTCTCCTGTAGCCTGCTTTGTGCTCAAAGCCCTTGGATCTGCAATTTTCTCCTCCACAACTAGAATGTGCTCCTCTTCTTTTGGATTTGGAGCAGCTTCTTCCTCCTCTATTACTTGAAGACAATCCTGCTCTTGATAGAAATCTTCCTCTAGTACAAAGTACGTCAAGTCAAACTCTTCAATCTGCTGCTTTAGAGGACATGTTGGGACTGCAAGATCTTCTTCTGAGCTTTCTTCCTCTATGGCTGATTGTGCAACTTGAATTGAATTAGCATTC
The DNA here is from genome assembly GCA_019776745.2 of Taxus chinensis. Lineage (NCBI taxonomy): Eukaryota > Viridiplantae > Streptophyta > Pinopsida > Cupressales > Taxaceae > Taxus > Taxus chinensis. Next base: position 95,394,918 of record CM034149.1, on the reverse strand, counting down.
CCTTCAAATAGAGTGCCAACATGGACACTACTTTCTGAGCAAACTGACTGCTGATATGCTTCTTCTTTTTACTCTTCTTCTGCTACCACAAAATCAGTCTTAACCACCACCTGTTCTCCAACTCCAACCTCTTCTAAAGGCTTAACCATCAAGGGGATCTTTTTCATCCTAAATTTAAGAGCCCAACTCTTCAGACTTTGAATTTCTTTATCTTTGTTTAGATTTTCTTTTTGTTGCTGTTTTCCTTGACTGACATTCTGATTTTTATCCTCCCAACATGGATTTGGGAATGCAAGAGGAGAAGTGGATTGTAACTCAATTGATTTGACAATTTTTTGTGGTGGTGGAGGAGGTAGAAACTCTTGTTTATTTGGAGGAAATGACTGTTTGGAAGGGAAAAGGACAAAAGAATTGAGATGGGGTGGAAGACTAGGGAATGGAGAAATGGATTTAACTCCTGGGGCAACATTGACTGGATTTAGAATTTCAAATTTCAAATGAGATGATGCTGCTTGAGTAATGCGAAGAGAAAAACCAGATGATGGTGTAGAACTTACCCATTGACGAGGTTGTTCAACACCAAGTGTATAGGCCTTTATTTCTGCTGTCCATTGTGCAAGTTGGGGAAGTATCTCCATCATGAAGTCCAGCTTCTCCTGAGGGCTGAAGTGTCTTGGAAAAGGGCCTCCCCATGGACAAGGGGTCCTGCAACCAATTCTGAAAGCTTTCATTTGAGCTGTTGCTCTTAATTGCACCATCTTTGCCTCCATCTTTTGGATTTGTTCCAGTAGATCTACATTTTCTTCTTGACTGCCCTCACAACCAACATACCCTTGTGCTTGACATGCTTCATTTCCAAATTGACTTTGGCACTACTGCTCATATGGGTAGACATGCTGATTTTGAATTTGATCAAAATGCTGATTTGGAGGATTTGTAAAACATGTTGGAGGTGTGATATACTGCTGTTGTAAATGTGAATTCCATGATGGAAATGAAGTCATGATTGCACAATTTCATGGAATGGAAAAGAATGAAAATGATGGAAAGAAGAATGGATGGAAATGAATGGAAAAACAGGTCTGCAACTTAGAGAATGAGTTGTTTACCAGATGGAGTCGCCAGATGTGCTTTTGAAAGTGCCTTTAAAAGGCTGAATCTTTAATAGGAACACACCAACCTGTCAAAGATAAAGTGGAAAACCTCTAAGGTCCCACCGGGCGTGCCAAAACTGTTGTTGCAAATCAGCAGCACCCCTGGATGCAAATCAGGTTTCTAAGTTGATGTTTCAGGCATCCAGTGTGATTGCACAACATTGAAACCTCTCTCCAAGTGTGAGACTTGTGAAAATGAGAGAGGAATCTCCAGATTAGAGGCTAGTTCCTCAAACTCCTCTGATTAGATCCATTATTTACACAACTGCAGAGGTTCAAAGCCTAATCCTACTCTAAATTGTAAGGGGACAGAGATAGAAGATGCAAAAATTGAAACTAAACTAATAAGGGTGATACACCAAAGGAGTGGTGAACATTTTTGCTCTTGCAGATTGACACAAATCAGAAATTGCAACACAAAACATCATGCACAGGCTGATAAGTTGTAATCAAAGGTTTGAAATGAGGCAAACAACACATGCAAAGGACTGAAAACATTCACAGAGCCTGCATTGTGATCTTCAACATCAAAATCCTTGCATTACAACACCAAAGAGGCAGAAAACCTGTTACAATCCTTCAAAGGTTTGATACTTGCAAAAAATCACTTGTTGAAGGTGAAAGAAGAAGCCTGCTATGCAAAAAGTGTTCCACCACAAAAAATGAGCCAAATCTGGCTTTTACAATGCATGGGTCGAGCTTAGGAGAGAGAAAACATGGGAGCCATTCCCCATTGAATGAAGATGCATTAAAATAGCATGGGCATCCTTATAGACCCATGCCCTGACATTTTTGGCCATGCTGAAGAAGAATGCAACCCATTTCGTATTAAAACTGGTTGTTGAAACGTCAATTCTGGCCATTACCACGTGCCAGAGACGTTTCTTGATTTTATCTCTCCAAACTGAACCAAAATGCAAAATTGACCCCGGAATCATGTAGAGAATTTCACCAGCTTTCCATTGATATAAAGAACGTGAAAATGCGAGCTCTAGATCGAAAGATATGGCGATTTGAAAATTTAGGGCAAAAACAGGCCGAAATCGAATCGGTGGGAAAATTTTCGAATTTTTTACCTTTTTGGTCATTTGGAAATTTTTTCAAAATTTCCCCGCGCCCCGTCATTTGGATGACACGTGGCAAAATTTTATTGGGCGCGGGCCCCCTAAGGGAAAATTTCCCAAAAAACTTTGCCGAGCCATAACTTGAAAAATATGAGGAGTTAGGAGGAAAACTTTACCTTTCTGGAAAGCTGAGAGAGAGCTCTATCCAATGGTGCCATTTCTAGAAAGATCTGAGTGCTTGAAAATCAAAAAATGGAGACTGAGGCACAAGAGAGGTAAGAACACAAGGAGTTAGCCACAAAAATGAGCAGGGGCACATTTTGGATAACAGTAACTCTGTCTTTTGGCCCTTTATTCAACCTTTGAAATGAAAATACTATATAGAGGTCTCAACTAGGGACATACACACGTTGATATTTTTCTATCGATATACCTATTACTAACCTGAAATACCCTGTAGGAATATTTCATTGTCTAAAAGTATTCAGGATTTGTTCATCTTCTAGTACTCTAGAATCATAATTTCGTGCTTGCCAATGGGGCGTTCAAACACTATACCTCATTTTGGACTATCTTCCAACTGTTTGGACGTTTTTATATTTGTATTAATGGTTTCTGTATGTTTCCCTTATTTGTTTTTACATTTTTAATATTTTTTTGTTGAGAGGTACACAATTGCAAGAATTTTTCGCTACATTTACACACATTTCAACTTCCGTGGGAGTGTTGTGTTTTTCAGATTTTCATGATGGCTTATGGCATTTGATGATTCTTGGTTGTAAGGTTTACATTGAGAATAATTGTCCATGTAATTTTTTTACTTCTGAATGAGTCTGTTTACTATATATGTGTTGCCGAACTTAATGTTTTGTAACAACTAAAATTTTGAGGAAGTGTTTTTTATTTTCTATGCTTATACTACTCTTTTGTGAAGTGATTACCATGGGAACTTTAGACTAAACTACCTTCTGAGTTTGAGTACACCAATTCAGGTTGGCTCACATATGAATACATGATGGATCTACTTCGAACTAGAAAACTATGTACTGCCAAAATGCACCACATTGACAGGCCATACAGTTTAGGTGCAGAGGAAAATCCGTCCATCGCTGTGGTCTGTTTTGACACTTTGATAGATTAGATCTTCATATCAGCTTAAAACTAGCAACTGCATCCATAAGTGCTTGTGGAAGGCTGATAAACACAAGTATATTGGTGTAAAATGACTAACAAAAAAATTCACATGGACACTTTGATCTGCAATTTATCTGACAGCAACGGAGCTTACAAGAGACAATTTTGAATAATTAAAGTGTTGTTATAAATGATCTGTAATTCACAAACTGAGCTTCTGTCACAAGAGTGCATTTAAATATTGTTTATAATAAACGTCATCTTGCCTGCCTTCTCAAAAATAAAGATCTGTGAAGTATTGATAATGTGTAAATAGTTCTTTTAACTTCCTTGGATCTTGAGGGATTTAGTTAAATAGTTCACAAGTTGTCTTTATACTCATATATTTTGCATACAAACTGCTGCACTTGACATACATGTTGAAATGATTACTTCGAAAAAATGGACCTGCAGAAAATGCAACTTCCCTATCCAATTATCAGCCCATGTGATTTCTTTCCTTGTTTCAGAACTCCCAATGTTGGACACACTTGGGTAATATCAGTGGAACCCATTTAAATTCTCGATATTGAACCCATCAAGGAAACTAGTAGATGAATCTTAAGCTGAATGAAGACAAGTATTGAGATTTTTTTGGTCATAATGTAAAATTCGACAATCAAAGAAAGATTCAAAAAGAGGTGTACGTTCAATAAAGGCACAAATAAATAGATAGTTTCAATCTTAGAGTAATTATCAGATAACAAATCAGTCTCTCAAATAATGTTTGAAGGATTTATTTCAAAACTGGACACCCATGGGAGAAATTGTCTATTCATTAGATAAGGAATGCCCATTACAATCATCTAAACTAGTAATACATTATGATTCTACTTAAAAACAAATGGAAAGAAAAGCCCTACGATAGTTTAGATACATATTTAATCCACAAGAAACAAATAGAAAGAAACAATTCACCCAAAATTAAATTTAAAGAAAAATTTGAAAAAGCATTAGTTACGAGGCAGATTTGGAAATCAGATGATCTGAAGTTTTATTTTAAAGTCGAACACCCATTTGAAAATTCTGCCCTCAAAGGATCTATCTTTAACTCATGTCATTTTATGGTAAAGTCTTCTTTTACTATAGCACCTGGCCAACTCCAGTAATAGTTGAAAGCACTATCAAAGCCCAGTTGATGTAATGATATTTGAAAGAGCCGAGAAAGTCGTAATGAAAAAACAAAGAAAAAAATGGTACAATCTACTAAGTGAAATGATAAATGGATCCTTTACAAGAGGCCTTCCCAATATTCTTTAAGCTGCCTTGACTGAAGTCTTACATCCAAACAACAACAGTCATAAGCCAATGCATCAATTGCAAATCATGGCAATAAAATAAAACATGGACAACTTTGACTTTGAAACTAAGTATGTATTGACCAATCATAAAAAAAAGCACATACTTTGAAAGGTGATACAACCCAATTTAGCATTAATGAACCGATCAGTCTGTCTATGTTATTTTTTACAGTGGTTCCAAAAGCCAAACATGCTATGGTAGTTCCCGATTACCAAAAAAACCAATTCAATGGTGTGCGACATGAAGGTCTGTGTAATGGTTCCAGGTGAGTGCTGACAAATAGATGTGAAAATTACATGCCCTGCAATGCACTAAAGATTCTTGGATTCAATGCAGCTGGGAAAACTGCTTGGGACTATAAACGAGGGACTTTAGAAGGAAGATTATCACTAGTGTGAATTCAAGAAAAAGCCTCATCATGACCATTTTGAACATGAACATCAATGGATTCCCTTACGCTGTTCTAAAGCTATCATTTTGGATCAAGCTGGAAGGATGCCAACAGAGGTGGTCAAATCTGGCTTTATACCACGTCTCTTTGAAGCATTGTTCTTCACTATCTTGTCCTCCTTTTGAAACATGCACAACCACTCGATCTATGCCAAAAGATGGTTGTCAAGTCATGGTTGGATACATATTTTCCTTGTGACAGAAACGTTCATCATAGTTGTGGATTTGAAACATTTTCATTTTTCTCCATTGGAATAATCACTCAATAGGTTCTGCATATGCCCCTTTTCTCCAGGCTCGAAGTTGGTTGTGGCATTTCATCCCTAAAATTTGAGGTCTGTAATTTCAAGGGGAGTGGTAGTGTCATTGAAGGTCTCCAACCATGTTCCTTGACACTTCCTGTAGACTCTCCATCAATCATTAGGCTGCAGAGCAATGTCTATATATTGTGAGGATGACAATTTCATCTCAACTTTAATCTGTCTGGTTCAAGTACAAAGCAACAAACTCCAAGATGGCACACGGTCCTACAAAAATTTCACCTTCAAATTACCTTGAAATGTAATAAACCAATGAAATAAATATACTCCATGATTCCCTGTACCATTCATCATTCCATGCAAATGTCTCTTTCAATAATTGGATTGGACAGGAGATTAAACTACATAGTGGACTCCATACCCTAATGTGAAATTAAAAAACGCTGAAGTTTGCAAGTAAATAATCAAAGCCCACCAACGATTATTTACATTCTAACACGTGAAAAGCATTTGACTTCTCATGGTTGCATTTAGATTGTTCTCTATTTAACTCAAGTATAAAAAGAGTTTGAATGAAAGATAAAACTAAATGAATATACAATTTTTTCTACATGCAGTTTCTTTGCCCCATTTGACTATGTTGATGGGCTCCTTTTCTCAACATAGGTGACCAACAAGCATTTTAATTTCTAAAAATCATATAAATTTACAAGCCCTCATTGAAAGTACCATGTCAATGTCTACTGTGGCAGATTTGATATTTGATATTTGACCACTACATGATAGATCAAAGCTATCACTAGTGACGTGGATTCCATGAATAGAAACCAACATACAAATGGCTTTTTTTTTTGGTATAAAATTCTCAATTGAGAACATAACAAGAAGAATACCAGAGGAAAATAAATTACGTACTAAAATATATCATCTGCTCATATCCTATATGATCAAGGACGACACAAACCTAGAAAGAGGAAGGGAAAGCCTTACCCGATGTACCAGAGGAAAATAAATTGTGTTACTAAAAGAATCTACCCATCTCTTATATGATAAATGACAAACACAACCCTAAGAAGTAGAAGGGAAAGCCTTAACTGATGTACCATGTGGTTAGAAGAAACCTCCCATATGCCATTCGTGCAAAATCATTACTGAAAATAACATAATCATTGAAGAGGTGGAAATATAACTACACATGGGTTGTGCATTAACAAAAAAAGATAAAGATTTTTAGTAGTATATTTGTAATTCATGTAATGACTAAGATTACAGTTTTCAAGAACATGCATTTATAAAGGCCTATTGGCTGGTTAAAAAATTACCTTACTATATAAGCTCCATATACTTGCAAACAATGTGTTGGGTATGGAATATCCCCACCGATAGTGAGTCCAGGGTAAGACCTATTAAACACATACATGCCCACAAAACTTTTTGTTAATTAGGAAGGGGTGCGAGGGTGGAGTTAATGGGTTTTATAAAAGTTGTCGTTCATTTTCCATACTACCAAATTCTTAGAAGTTTTTGTGTGTTTAATGGGTCATTTTGCCTTGTGATTATTCACCAATGTAAATGAGTTAAAATTATAGAGAAATGAGTTCTTATGGAAGAATTTCATCAAAGTGTAGATGTGAGTATTGAAAATACTCCTAGGTAGTGAAAACCCTATCAAAAATAAAAATATCAAAATGACCATATTATTTAGTGCCTTGTAAGCATTGTAATTGAGTTTCATTTGGGCCGAATCTTAACTTGTCATTCAACTAATTTTTCTTCCATAGCACGGGTGTTACAAGGTGGTTTCTATATGAAGCTACAATACAATTTGTTTATTGTTGTCATATTATTTTCTTCAAACTACAATTAAGTTTGTTTAACAATGACTTAAAAAGGTGATTAAATCTATGAAGCTCACAACTTTGGATCCATAGAGCCTAGAAAGGTGATTAAAAGGATAAATTTATCTAAATTTGAAAAGAAGTTTAACAATCAAAATTGGATATTGGAAACGTCAAGTATGTATTTTGAACTTTGAATAACATAAATTACACTTTAAAAAACTATTCATCATTTCTCATTCTTAACCCAAACCCACATTGTTTTCTTCATAAAACTAAAAATGGAAATCTTGTTTTTAATTTTTAACCCATTCCCATATATTGCAAGTCAAAACCATAAAACCCACATGAAATTAGTTTCTTTTTAAAAAAAATCCACCACATTAAAAAACCAAAAAAGCTCATACAAAATATCAAGAGTCCATTCTTATAAATTTATTGCAAATGTCAAAAAGCTCATACAAAATCTCAAGAGTCCATTCTTATAAATTGAACGCTTGCCCACATCAATGTGTAGAATAAAAAATAGAAAATGAAATGAAAGAAAAAGGTTCCATGAATTTTAAAAGTACTCTAAAACATCAAGCAAGCTCCTTCAAAACCAATAGAGAAATGGGATGTTCACCACTCAACTGAATTTGGCTAGCAAGATCTATTAAATAAACCTCAAACATATAAGTCCAAAAACACAACCACCATTGCTCTATTTTCATAAGTTCAAGAGTGTTTGCATGGCTATTCTCAATGTTCATATTGAGGGGACATGGGTAAAATCATAAGAGGAATAACATTTCATCCATTTCCATAAAACACGTATAGAACATGCTAGAAAATGGATTTGCACGCATGCCAATGACATGCAACAGTCAGGAGACAAAGTCCCTCCTCAATGAAGGTGATGTTGCCTTTATTGAAAACCAAAACTGTATTTACATCTATACATTCAAAATTGTATGTGGGGGGTGTTTTGAGACATCAAATGGAAAGAAGTGTGAATGAGGGAAATGGAATGGAATGAAAGAAAGGAATGGATGGAAGGAGCATACAATAATTCAGTAAAAACAAAGCCTAATATTGCATAAAGAAGAAGAACGATGAATAACTAACTCAAATAAAATAGAGTTTGAATAAACTAAATAAGAATAAATGAAAGGGAACACACAAGAGAAAGTAAATATAAGAGTTTGATCATTGTGAACAAGAAAAACAAATTAATAGTGTTAAGAGTAATATCAAAGATACCATATGCATGCAAGATTTAAACATTAACATCTAATGAACATAAGAACATCAAATGCTACAAGAGATGATGAATGAGACATAAAGTTCATATTTCATTAAATCTTATAAATGTCTTCACAAAAGAACACACAATTTCTTTCCTGAAATAAAGTTTGTACACAAAAATATTTTCTTCTCCTCTCTCAAATTCACCCTAAAAAATGAGCCCCTATCTTCCTTTTATAACCCAAAAGTTGGTTGCAAGTTAGTTAGGATTTATACGAACATTAAATTAGGGCACCTTAAGTGAATTTGACTTTTTCAAATAACTTTTTAAAAAAGTAACTTGAAATTAGAAACCACTTAAGCTATCAAAAGTATATCAAAAGTGAGTTGAACAATAACATCACTTTTAAAATATCATTTTAAAACATATAACAAAACCCAGTGCCTTATCCATTAACGTGGGGTCTACCTATCTCAACTGTATGAGAAATGGACTCTCCCACTTCGTTAGATACCAAAATGCTATCTCCTCATCACATTGATGAAATTAAGATTTGTTATCTTTGTCAATTGAAAAGATCTGAATCTTCCCAATATCTCAAAAATCTTCTCGCAATGGTGTAAATATAGTAGTCGGTAGGGGTCATTAGTTGGACATTATTGTCAGATAGGTGAGAATTTGAATACCTTTGAGCCCATTGGCTTGAACAAATCAATCTATTCACATTTCTTAAATTCACCCTTGTAAAAATGGTGAATTGTGGCATGCCATACTGCTCAGTCAAGATCCATCAGACCCATGTTTCTTGGAAGTTCTAAGCTTACTATGTCTTCACGTGGAATTACACCAAAAGGGCCACAAAGTTAAGAATTATTGTTAAGTTACTATATCACTGCTTGCAATTTGATTCAATTGCAATAGAATCTTCTAAAGGTAATACATATGTTAATTTTTTGTCTTGTATAGAATCACACCCAAATAGGCTATCGTGGTTGCAAATCCTAGAATTCCAATGAATACTACTCCCACTTTAGGAAGGTTTTTGTGAATCAACCATTTCACAAAACTAGCTACAAGAAATTGTATATTGGTAATCATGATGGCTAAGCCAAGTACCCATGTTATTATTACAACTGGAAGTGAGTTTGCATGTAGACCCATCTTCGTCTTACTGCTATTAAACTTGAGGAGAATAATAAGTGCAAATGGTAACACAAATGACAATATCATTAAGGCTATAATGATCAACTCACCAGACACAGAAAATCCTCCAATGATAACAACAATTGAACTTGGGACAATTGCGAGAAATCGAGTTAAACCAATAAGCTACGTAAAACATATAAGGTAAGAGGTTGTGAGGAATACTTGTAAGATCGAAGGTCGAAGGTAGAAAGCACGTGTTGTTGACTTTGGCTATGAGGAACGACCTGTAAGAAACAGAACAAGACCACAAAATAACATTAACAATATAGGTTAGTAGATTTCTTAGTGAGTGCTAGATCCAGGAAGCGAGGTGTTTCCTATAAGGTAGTCAATCCACTTTTAAATACAATTTAATGTAGCAAATACCATGAAATAAGGAAATGCTACTGTAGTTGTACGATTTAGGTATCTCATGCTAAAAAAATAAGTAAATATAATCTAACAGGAAAAATTATGACTAGATCTAGATGTTTGGTAGGTTACTCTGGGTTTGCAGGTTGGTCAAAGGTATGGTAAAGGGTCTAGGACTGATTAGGTGAGGTTTGGATTGGTTTTGGCTGAATGGAAGGCTTGTTGATCAGAGGGTGTAAAATAACAAAGAAACTGGTATCGGTCAGGTGACCGATGCTAGTATAAGGGTGAAACCGACGACGGTAAGGTAAACCAACGTCAGTAATGACAATGGGTAATAAATTAGTAAAAATGGCCTTTTGGCATCTCTATGATTGCATAAAGAGTGAGGAAGGTGTGGTTAGGATCGTAATATGACTGAGAAGACTCAAGAATTTAGAGAGAGGTTAAGAAAGGTGGAAAGGTTTGAAATGGTTGGATAGGTCGATTAGTGGGAAAATTGAGATGTATGGGTAACAACAAAGATGGAAATACTGAAAGAAGTAAAATATCTACAATAAAGCAAGAAAAAATGATGAAAGTAACATTACTTACTTGTTGCTATGAAGATCTCATAACTGAAAGTGGCTGGTGATTGATTGGCGAGGTGATAGTTGGTTTAGTGTCGCGATAGTGCGAATTGTGTGTGCCCATGAATATTCCAATTCTCTAGAAGATAACATGTTGCTTGTGCCGCACTCTGGTGGTGTGTCGTCATCATTTGTATACAAGAATGGATTTGAGACTCACGCTTGATTGTAATAGAATTCCCAAAACTGAATGACCAATCCATGTAAAGAGTTGTAAAATTCTATATAAAGGAATTGATGACAGTTAGGTGGCCGACGTCGGCCGAGGATAAACTGACGTCACTTAGGGTGAAATAGTCATATTTACCAAAAATAGGAAGATCTCCCAAGATCTGGAATGCTTTCCTTGTTGGGTCTGCTTAGGGAAGTATATTTCACGTTAGAGAAGTCAGGAAGATCTGGGAAGAAGTCCAGTTAGGTCAAGTAGTGACTCAGCACTGGGAGTGATGACTCAGTGCTGAGAGTGATGACTTGGTCACAGTGAGTTAAATGCCCCTAGAATGGGTTGAGGGTGAGGTATCATGATGAAGTGGAGGTGTGAGGATTAAATTAACTTAATTAAAATAATTAATAACATGAGGATGAATATTAATATGGGGTAAAGGGGTCATGATTAGTTAAATGTTGTGTGCATGTATACTTTGCTTAATGCTAAATAAAATGAAGCAAGAATTACCACCTAAAATAGTTCTACAATTTAGCTAAAATAAGTCTTAAAAACAATGCGCATATATTTGCCTGATTTTCTTTCTTCTTTCTTTTGCTGTGACTAATTTCTTTTGCTCACAATGGCGTGAGTTTCTCTTACATAATGTCAAAAAATATTTTCTCTTTCTGAAGAAAAAGAAGCTTTCCCTGACTTTTTCCACCGGGTTTGATGGAGGAAGTTACGAGGATTAATTCGACTTCCTCTCATCCCGGGTAGTGGCTTAACTGCCAGGGGAAATGGGAAAAGTAACGGGCAATTGCCAACGGGAATGGCAAAATGGGTTGGCAATCCCCGTCCAATTTCCCCATGTGGGAAATTGGGGAATTTTATGCCCATTTGCCAATCCATGATTTGGCAATTGGCAAAGGAAAACCCGCGTCCGGGGAATTTGAAGGAAATTGCCAGGAAAGTGGAAATCCGGGTTTGGGATGCCAACCCGGCAGTTGGAAACAAAAGCTAACTTCCCCGGCACCAAAACTTGTCGGATGAATCTTAATTTATATTTATTTAATTAAATACTCCTTAAGTGATTAATTTAATCAAACAAGGAGCAATTAATTAATTAAATATTAATTAATTATTTTAATGTATTTTAATGCTGCCAATCCTTCCCAGTATCGTCAACCACTTTTCATGAGAATTTTTTTGAGGGTTTTGTTATTGGATTTGGCCTGGCTGTTAGTTTGTGGGTAATAAGGTGAGGAGAAACTAAGCTGAATGCCGAAGGCATCACAATTTTTTTGCATTGTTTTTATTTTGAATTGTTTTCCATTGTCAATGATGAGGCGATGAGGGACACCAAAGTGAAAAATGATGTGATGGTTAATGAACTCACATACTTTCTCAGCTTTTCATGGAGATGAGTGGTATGGGCTTCTACCCATTCTTGTAGTATTCAGTAGCAGTTATGATCCATTAATAGTGTTGGGAAGAATGAGGATTGATTTTTCCGACAAGATCCAAATCCCATTGAGAGAAGGGCAAAAGGTCACGAGCGACCTGAAGGCATGACTAGGTGTATGATGAAGGTTGGAATGTTGTTGACATTTCACAGTGTTTTACATAGTCACAACAATCATGGTTAAGGGTCGGCCAGTAATAGCCTAGGTGAAGAATACGCTTAGCAATAGCAAGGCCACTAAAGTGACCTCCACATATGCCATCATGAACCTCCTTGATGGTATAAGGAATTTTAGAACTTGTGAGGCATCGTAAGAGAATACCATCAAAGCCGTGCTTATAGAGGAGTCCCCCCAGGATGAAAAAATGGGAGACCTTTTTAAGGAAGGCACGTTGTCCGTTACGGGTGAGATCAGGAGGTAAGATGGAGAGGGAAAGGTAGTCAGAGTATTGTTTATACCAAAGGTCACTCGGGTCAGGGGTGTCAGTTTCGATTGAGTAAACATCGTGAGGTAAATAAGAAGGTGAATGGAGGCATTGTACAGTGACAAATATTTTGGAATCGGTAGGGAAGTGGGTATTTGGGAAGCTAAGCAGGCCATGGTATCTGTAAATTTGTTGGTTGAACGTGGGATGGTTTGAAGGGTGTAACGATCAAAGGTGGTCAAAAGTATGTCTACATGATGTTTATACTTTTGAAGTATCTCATTATGACATTGGTACATACCATTGACTTGGTGTATGACCAATTGTGAATCACCAAAGATGTGGATTGATTTAACATCGAGGGCATAAGCGGTCTGGAGACCTAGTACGAGCACTTCGTACTCAACAATATTGTTGCATTCAAAGTCTAGTTTGAAAGACAAGGGCATGGGTTTCTCCATCTAGAGGGAATGAGGATGACACCAAGCTCCACCACCATGCTAACACTTGCAACCATTGAAGAACAGTGTCATTTGATAAGGGGGTTCGTCTAGGTAAAGGTTAGCAATCGACTCATCGGAAAAGTCAAAATTAGAGGGTTGGTCCCCGGAAAAATAGGCGCTTCATCCAGTTGGTCAGGCAATAGCCTGGCCCTTAATGAACTATTTGGTGGATGAATTCAAGGTAAAGATCAGCTAGAAGCATAAGCCATCGCGCAGTGCATGCTAATTTTGATTAGATTTAGTGTACATGAAGTGTAAAGGTGTCAGTGTTTGTCACGACATAGGTTTTGTGGTTGAGTAAGTAATGGTGGAGTTTGGTGGAAATGAAAACTAAGGATAAGAAAAAAAATTCTAGGGTGAGTTTTATTAGGTTTAATAGTCTAGAAGGGTACGGCTTATGTAGTAAACTCGCCTGCTACCCTGTGTTGTTCATCATGATGAGCGAGCATAGCTCCCTAAGGAAGTGATCGGTAGCTGATATGTATAGGTAAAAAGGTTGGTCGTCTTTTGGTGGAATGAGTACGGGTGGTTGGATAAGGTATTGTTTTGAGGCCTCAAAATCTTTATGACAATCATCATCCCATTTGAAGGAGACATCCTTCCTAAGCAGATGATGAAATGGTTGACACCAATCCGATAATTGTGAAATGAAATGGAGAATGGACTGTAATTTACCTTGCAAGCTATGGAGTTGCTTGAGGTTCGTAGGCGGAGTCATCTCTATAATGACCTTGAATTTAGCTGGGTAAACTTCTATACCATGTAAGGAAATAATAAATCCTAGGAGCTTTCCTGAGAGAACCACAAAGACGCAATTTTTAGGCTGAAGGTGAACACAATATTTAATAAGGTGATCAAAGATGGTTTCGAGGACTGCGAGGTGAGGTGTTCGGCACGGCATGCTTATATCTGGTTAAGAGAATCATCCACGTAATCTTCCAATATGTGATGCATGATATCATGGAAGATGTAATTCATAACACACTTGATATGTAGCACCAGTGTTTTTAAGGCCAAAAGGCATGAATTGATAGCAAAAAGGTTTTCCAAGGGTTAATAAATGCAGTCTTGTTTTGATCTTCCGAGGCAATAAAAAATTTGGTTATACCCCGAGAAACCATCCATGAGTGAGAGCATCTCATGACCCAGCAGTGAGTTCAACCAGTTAATCAATATCCGGGTAAGGGAAAATTATCTTTCAGGTAGGCGAGGTTGAGTTCACAGAATTCTATGAAAATGTGGAGTGCTCTTGTTGATTTAGTAATAGGGAAAATGTTAGAAATCCAAACGAGGATAATCAATGGGTACGATGAAGGAAATGGAAATAAGGTGTTGGAGTTCTTCTATTTAATGAGAAGAGCAATGTGAGGATGCATTTTCCTCAGCTTTTTTTTTGATAGGTTTGACATCAGGAATGGTTACGATATTATCGACCACTATGGTGGGGTCAATACCAGGCATGTCTACGTTTAAGACCAAACGAAAGTTTGGTTATGATCTCGGAGAAAAGAAGTGATGGCTTCCTGTTCAGCAGCATCTAAAGATTGTCCAATCTTTAGGATGTGCGGGTCATCCTGAGTATGAATGTTGATCTCGATAGTCGATTCATTCAACATGGTTTGTGTCTCAGAAGGTAACGATAAATGAATATATGAGTCTTCTACACCAAGGTAGGTGAGTATGGATTCATCATCCTAACATTAAACGATGTTAATGGTAGGTGTGTTATCGTCGATCATCTCAGGATACAGGAATGGGATAGTGGAAGGGGCCTCGCCTTCACGTTGATAAGTCAAAGGCCCCAAGGAAATGGTGTTTTTAAAAAAAAAAAAAGTTAGGAGGGATAGATTCAGGATCCATCGACTCCATCGTGAGGGTGGTGGGTGGTGATGAAGGTGGAGAAGGGCTAGAGGTGGAGAAGGGCTAGGGTCCTCAATGAGTTCAATGCGGGCCTATTTGGTAGGAGGTTTGGGGGAAGCCGATACCACTACGGTCATTATGTTTTGTGGGTGGTACATAAAATAATGGTTTGGTGACCTTGTTCATAAAAGCTAAAACCAAAACCCTTCCATTCACAGTGGTGTAGGAAAGTGTGTGGAAAATGGTGATTGGTAAGTGATTGGAAGTCAGTGAAAAATGGGCGGGGTTTGTGATGGTGGTTCAGGTGTGTAGTGGTAGTATCAAGTCCCCCATAGGTGAGACTAGTACGAAGATGAGGAGGACCATAAAGGAGGTGTTCTCCTATATGGTGATCATAGCGAGGGTGTTGGTGAAGGCTTCCATACTCGTGTGTGGAGTAAGGAATGTGTTGACACTATATAGGTGGTACTCCCCCAGAGTGAGGCATTGAAAAACACCTTCCAAGGGATCAGTGGTTGGTGTGTGGGTAGCTGGTATGGATGATGTGTGAGAGGTCGATGCGGAGGTGGTGTTAATGGATTGGGAAGCTAATGGGTCAGCCGTGGAGGTTAGCAGTGGTAGGCATGGAGTATGGGGGAAAGTATGGGTACTGGGTAGTGGGTGTAGGTGTAGGTGAAGGTAGGTATGGTACTGGTAGTAAGTGGAGGTGTAGGTGTGGTGGTGTAGGGAGGTAGTATTGGTGAAGTGGTAGGTGGTGTGGAAGTAGATGGCTTGATGGTATGAGCACATCATTGGGTCGGTAAAGCATGTTGCATGTTTTGAAAGGTGATGGGTCAGCTGGAATGGTATAAGTGTGTCCTTCATGTTCAAACTTTACACAATGATGCAAAGTGGAAGGAACGCAACCCATGACATGGATCCAGGGTCTACCAAGCAACAAAGTTTATATTGGAATCCCCCCCTCAAAACAAAAAAACAAAACAATTCTGGAATAGTGGGGGGGCCCCCCACGCGAATGTGCAAGATGACAGTTCCTAGAGTGGAGGTGATAGCATCATTGAATAAATGTAACATGACCGGATGTTTGTGCATGTAAATTTCAGGTATGTGCATTTGAGCAAATGCATGGGATGAAATTATGTTAATGCTAGCAGCCTCCATCAATCATCACACGGGTGTACCCATATGTCATCAATGTGGACAGAGATGAAGAGGGCTGGGGTCTGGGTCATCATTTTGGTGGTGTGGCGATCTCTCCTCCTCTGAGAAGCTAAGGGAGGCCACTTGGTGAACAAGGTGAGGTGGGATGAAGGTGGTAATTTGGTGAGAGAGGCTATGATGATGGGGTGTGATAATGGAGGCTACGGGTGTAGGGTCATTAGGTAAAACCTCAATAGATTGAAGAACCTCCATGAGGGCTTGACGATGGGATTCTGAGGTTTGGATGAGGTCATATAAGGACATTTTGAGGGGAGATTGGTGTAATTTTTTAAGCATGGTGTGATGTGTGATGCCATTAGAAATGGGGTATGTGGGGCCATAGATAGTTATTTAGGTATGGGTGCAGATGGTATGTTGGGTATAGGATTGGTCAGTGGGTCAGCTTCCTTTTCTTTACCCCTTCTGCGCATGTGTAGTGACATGTGTACCATGTTGATTTGAGGGAATTTTCAAAAATGGAGAGGGTGTAGGGTAAGTGGTATAATGACATGAAAAAAAAAAAAACCTACTGGAGGAGAAAATCCCTGTGAGGTAGTTGGGTGCATGACATTTGGGTGGTGGCGTGGCAAGTTTCTCTGATGTGAACCATGTTAATTTCAAATTTTGTGTGTGGTTCTAGGAGCTGTGAGGGTGGAGGTTGTTTTGTTGTTGGGTAGTGTGGGAATGGGTGTAGGTGAAGCAGGATCCTCATCAAGAAGGTCATCATCATCAAAGTTGGTTTTGGTGGACACAATTGGATAAGGATGGTTTTCAAGGCCTTGCAGTTTTCACATCATGCCCCTGCACACATGATGGTATGCACAAATTTTAGTATCATCAAACCCTTTTGGCTTGGGTTTGAGGGGGTCGTAAGGTTGGAGTAGGGGTAATGTGATAACAGAAGTCTCGAGGAGGTTGGTTTAAATTTTGGCATAGGACCCTGCTAGTGGATCACAATGGGAAGTGAATGTGGGTTTGGGTGTAGGTGTGGTTGGTTGTTGGGAATTTTTTGGAAGAGTAGGAAGGGGTCGAGAGCTATGGGTTTAGGTGCAGCTGGTGTGGTTGGTTTGAGGTATCGGTCGGGTTTGTTTGGGTAGGGGTATAGTAGATGGATGGGGTAGGAGGGTGTGTGTTGTTTTTGACTACCTTATTGTGGGGTAGTGGGGTTTTGTTTTTGGGTTGCACCTTCTTGGGTAAAGGTGATGTGGGTGTATGAGGTCTAGAAGGAAAAGTAGATGGAGGAAGAGGGTGAGTTACCCATGGGGATAATGGGGGGTGCTATGAAGGTAGATGACGTGGGTCGTGCTTGGGGTGTGAGGGGACAATGACTGAAGTGTAGTAGGTAGTGAAGCAATGGCTGAAGGTATCAGAGAGGTATTGGTGGTAAAAAGAGACTGCAGGTGTGGGTATGAGTCATGTTGTGTGCCTGGGTAGGTTAGAGATTTGTGAGGAAGGAGGAATGGGTGGTTGTGTTTTGGGTTTTATGAATGGGTGAGGGGTGCTTGACCATGTTGGGAAGCTGAGGTCTTAAGGTAGATGGGACAAGTGTGGGTGTGATTGGTGTGTAGGGGTATGAGGTTGATGAGTTTTTTTCTTTGGTTTGGGTGTCGGAGTAGAGAGTAGGTGTGGTTTTTTGACATTTGGAGGATGTAGCTAAATCTAGTTTAATAGGTGGATGAGTAAGGCTGGTGGTGGGGTGACCCCTAAAGTGGTAATAGGTTTAGTGGAGGGTAAATGTTGTGGGTGGGTTTGGGTTTAGGCATAGGTCGGAGGTTATGGGTAGGGGGTGTGTGGTGTGAGTGCTAATGGGTATCGTGGAAGGGGTTGTGACAACAGTGGTTGTATTGGTTTGATGGGTGGAAATGTGCTTGGGTAGATAGTGGAGGTGTCATCGAGGGATCTCTGCATTTGTGTTGAGACAGGGGAGTAAGAGGCCCCCCATAACAAGGCTCTATCCACATACTCTAAGTGATCAACCAAACATCAGAATGACATATTTGTGGGTGGATCTGGTGAAGACCTAATGGGAATTCCCATAAAATTCATCTTAGAGGTGGGGAATTGGCTAGCTTCAGCTTCTGTGGGTAAGATAGAGCTGAAAGTAGTAGGTTGTTGGATGTTGGGTAGCTGATGGAGAAATGCTCCAAGAGGAAAAGGTATCTCCACTGGGGGGTCTATGATGGGTGAAGGAGATGATGGGGTTCCTCTATGAGTGGAGGAATGGATAGGTGCTCCTCTGTGGGTGGAGGAGGTAATGGGTGCTCCTCTGTGGGTGGAGGAGGTAATGGGTGCTCCTCTATGGGTGGAGGAGGAGGTAATGGGTGCTCCTCTATGGGTGGAGGAGGAGGTATGGTAGGTAAAGGTTCTCTAAGTGGTGGAGAAGCTAGGGGTGAGATGGTCTCAATGTTAGCAGAAGACTCCTCCTGTAGGTGATGAAGGAGATGAAGGGTGTTCTCTTGGTGAAGGAAGGAATAGTGAGGTTGGTTCCAATGTGGAAGGAGGATTTTGGGCTAGGATTTCCTCTATGGAAGGGATGTGAGGTAATTGAGAGGTGACAGGTACCTCGTTAAAGATAGCATGAACCTCACGAGGTATGGGTATCGTGAGTGGATGTCTCACCTTTGATTGATGATGAAGGGGCATGATTGGGAAAATTTTTTTAAAGATTTGTAGATTTTTGGGGGGGGCATTGGGATTATCCACAGTTAACTCACCTTTCTCGAGCATTTCTTGGACAATATTCTTAAAACACTTACAACATTCAAAACGTAATGAGATTACCGACACCCAAGGCACAACACAAAACAACAACGAGAAAGGGAAACACAAGAAAATAAAATGCATTAAAGGAAATCCTAAACTAACTGGCAACACTGCCTTATTTACAAACATCAAGAAGACATATTTATAATAGGGCTTCAGCCTACTCCCATTGAATTTCTGTGGAAATATCATCCCATTCAGTGCTTGCAACTTGCATGCACCTAAATCAAGGATGTACGAGATGATTTAGGGACCTAGCCAATGCACCTTCAATTTCCCAAGATGGTGTAGAAACTTATAATCATACAGTAAGACAATCTGCCTAACCTCAAACTTCTTGTTCTTATTGTGACGATCATACCATGCCTTTTGTTTTTATTTTTTCATCTTCTGGCTCCACCTAGTGATTGAGCATCTTTTGTCTAATTTCATTAACTTATCAATTATTTATTCCAGTGCTTGTTCATCATCCAATCCTCCTGCGTGTGTTATACACAGAGAAGGTAACATGAATTCAAATGGTAGGATAGCCTCCATGTCAAACACTAATTGAAATGGTGTGGCCTTAATCAACCTATTGTAAGTTGTTTGATATGCCCAAAGAACAACTGATACTTTTTCATCCCAATCCTATCTACCAACATCACAAATCTTAGTCGATGTATGGCTAAGTATTTTGTTAAATGCCTCAGCAGTTCCATTTTCTTAAGGGTGATAGGGGGTAGTTTTCTAATGGGCCACCATGTATTCTAATAATAGAATCCTGACCATCTCATTGAGGAAGTGCATACCTCTATCTCTTGTCAAACTCAATGGGCATCCATACCTGTTGATTATGTTTTCCCATAAAAATCCAGTAGTAGTAGCTACTATACAATCCTTTATAGGCACTACCTCTACCCACCTTGTCAAATAATTAGTGCAAGTGATGATATACCGTGAACTAGTCCTTTACGCCGCTAGCGAGATTTTTTTGACAAAGTCAATATCCCACTTCTCAAATGGTACTGCACTGGGTATTGGTCACAAGGGAATTTAATCCCTTTTTCCATGTTTTCTAAGGCGCTGGCAATGGTCACAGGCCTTGCAAAACTCAGTGTAATCTTGATAAATGGTCTCCCATCAAAGCCCTACAAGTAGAATCTTCCATGTAGTTGTATTTCCCACATAGTGTCCTCCTACAATCCTACCATACGCCTCTTCCATAATTACAATGCACTCATGTTCTTAAATGCAACGACGCATAACCTCATCATGACCCATTTTGTATAGATCACTAATTAATGTATAGGGCACGACATGTATGGCCAACATCTTCTTCTCCAAGGCATTCATTCCATCTGGCACCACAACTATCTTGAGAAATATTTCAATGTCCTCCAAATCCAAGGGCATGTGCCACAATCTAAATAGTTATGCATCTGGCATGATGTCTTCAATGCTCTGCGCCTCCTCCCCCGAATCAATCCTAGATAAATGATCATGTCTGAAATTATTTTTTCCTAGTTTGAAAACCACTGTGAACTCAAATTCTTGGAATAATAGTACCCACTAATATATGTGCCCTTGTAGAATGGGCTTGTTTACCAAGGATTTCAATGCCATATGGTCAGTGTAAAATACAAAAGGAGTTGCCAACAAATACTATCTAAATTTATGAAGCACGTAGATCATCGAAAATTCCTCGCGCTCAGTTATAGTATAATTATGATATGTTGGTATCAATTTCCTACTTGCAAAGCAAAAAGGATGATTAATAACCCCCTCACTAGGTTGTGCAAGTACTACTCTAATGGTGGTCCCTGAGGCATCCACATGAACATGGAAAGGATTATCCCAAGAAGGGAAACATAGGATGGGTGTAGTGACAAGCCTATCCTTCAAAGTGTCAAATGCCTTTTGTTGTGCCTCTCCCTAATGAAAGATACTCTTATGTCTAAAAAACTCTTCTAAAGGCACAAAGATCTTGGCATATCCCTAGATGAAATTCTTGTAGTACTCTGTATGCCCAAGAAATCCACACACCATGTTTTGACTAGTAGGCTCCTTTAATCCCACAATTACTTCAAATTTTACGGGATCTACTAGTAGGCCTTCCTTACAGATGATGTGCCCTAATAATGTTCCAAATGGGGTAGCAAAGACACATTTTTTTATGTTGAGGGATATCCTCAACTACCGACACCTTTCAAACATCAACCTTAAGTTGTCACAATGGTCCTTGACTAAACCATATACTGTCTAATCATCTAGGTAGACTTGAAGGAATTTATGGATGAAATCCTAGAAAGCTTGTACCATAATGCATGAGAACACAGTAGGCACATTCTTCAACCTAAAAGGCATGACTATATAGGAAAAATGTCCCCACTTAGTGGAAAATTTTTTCTTTATCTACTCCTCCTTTGCAATTCTTACCTGGTGATACCCTGAGAATCCATCTGTGAAAGAATAGACCTCACGCCCTACCACTCATTCTAAGATTTCTTTAGTAAATGGGGTTGGGAAATGATTGATGATACACACTACATTCAGATACCTTTAATACACATAGATCCTTATCCTTCTGTCCTTCTCGATACTAATCACCATTGGACTTATCCATTCTGACTCTTCAACAACTTCAATAATGCCCAACACTATCATCTTATCTATTTCTTCCATGACCTTCATATGTAGGTTAGGATTCATTCAGTATGGTCTTTTCCTCATTGGGCGCGCACCCTCCTTTAACTTAATTATCATTTCCCCCAAGGAATGGTGAATTCCTTTGAGTTCATGATACTCATGCGGGAATAAATCCTCAAACTCATGTAAAAGATTAATGATCTTAGAAACTACCTCCTTCAACCAATAGTCTCCGATGATAGCTTCTTTAGAATATTCATCCAAGATGATGTTAACCTTCTTTTTCCTTAACAGATCACGATAGGTGAATGCCCATTCATCAGAACTATCTAACACCTCCCGCTTCCCCACAGAATGGTTAACATCTAAGTTTTATTTTTATTCTCCATTAAACACATACACCATCTTCCCTTTTTCTTTCTCCATACACATGCACTTAAACTGTATCTCTTGTATTTTTTCTTCCTCAAAGCACATCTCCAGGAAAATATCACCTAGTAATTCTTGTATTTTGTCTTCTATCATAACATTATCCCCTTATTTCACATTTTTCTTATATTGTTTCTTTAAAGTGTTGATGAAACAAATAGGGTAACGAGCGTAGGAGGAATACCTATTCAAATGTTGGTTGATGGGCTGTTGTGTGTGTATGACTTTTGAATCCATAGCTGATTGTGAGAGCTTCCTTTTTTTTAGGAGGAACTACCTGCAATGAAAATCAAGACCACAAGAAGGAATTAAACAATATGGGCAGTGAACTGCCTAGCGTATGCTAGATCCAAGAAGTGTGATACTTCCTAGATGGATTTCAGTCCACTGTTTTAAACAATTTAATGTTGTAAATAAAGTAAATCCTATTATAATTTGAAATGATTTAGGTATCTCACTTAAAACACAATAAGAAATAGATCTAATCTAACAAGCTAAGCTAGAATAGAATCTGAAGGTCAAATGATTGGTTTTGGGTTGTGTAGGTTTGACATGGGTCTCGGGTATATCAGAGGTGGATGAGGGTGAGATAAAATTAAGTGGGTAGGTATTTGTTCTGGGTTGTGTTAGAAAATACAGAGACTGATGTCAGTCAGGGGTAACCAATGGCGGTCAGGTGTGACCGATGCCGGTTACTGTGAAATATAGAAATGTCATAGAACAAGCTTTAGGTATCCTTTGTGATTGTACAAAGGAATTTCATTGGTCAGGATGAGGTATTGGGTGATTAAGGTAGGTTTTGGTGCTTTAATGGGTATATGGAGGTGGAAATGTTGGAGAATGTCAATAAGTGGCTAGGTAAGCAATAGATGATAAAATAATGATGAAATGAAATAAACCAGAGAAGTATGACATTATAATTACTTGTATCATGGTCCTGGATACCTGTGTGTGAAGGGTTTTGATGAGGGGCTTGAAGGATGTAAGTGATCACCAACTGAAGGAAAGATTCTATATGGGCTGCATGTGAACTCCTCTTTGCTTGGTTAGATCAGATCGTGGCTGGGATGGTTGTGCTAGAAAAGATGTTTGCTCTCCTTCCTTGCATATGTGGTCTCGCTGAAATTCTCTCTCTGAATATGTCTTATGTCTCTAAGATGTGATAACGCTCACCAACCTCTTTGCTTCCAAATTTAAACTTCCAAGCTTGAGAATAAGGTTGTTTTTGGGTTAAAAGGGTAATCGATGGTGGTTCCAGCTTAACCGGTGACGGTTAGGGGTAACCGGTGTCGAGTAAGGTGAGATTTCTTAGGTTTACTAAACTATTAAGATCCTCTTGATTTCCTTGGATCTCATGTCGTTAACCTATGGATTAGACTGGGAGATTCTTGTGAGCATGTGGGAATGTGGTTAGAGGGAATGTAGGCATTGATTTTTAGGGTTTGGGTAAGACTCAGTTAGTTATGACAACTTACTAAGAACAAGTCTTAGGTTGAGTTGGCTTGGTGAGGTGTCTAAGTGAACTATATGTGTGGATATTATTTAAAATAAGATATTTAAATAATAAATATAGTGAGGATAATGCATTAATTTAATTACATTAACTAAATTAATATTTGTGGGGTGAAATGGTTCATGGCTAGGTGAATGTGATGAAGGGTGCTTATTTGTCGAGGGACCAAAGGGGAGTGTGACCTAATTTTAATGTCTACATTTTTCCCCTTTTTGTTGCGTAGATTGTATTGGTAAGTGACGCTAGCAAAGATAAGATGTGGTTGCCCCATGTGTGGGTGAAAATGATCCCCCTCAAACTAGGAACTAATGAGGCAGTAGCAGAATCGGTAAGTGGTTTGATAAAAGGTAAATGTAAGGAAAAGGTAGGTGGGCATAGGGAAAAAGGGTAAAAGGTCTACTCAGGCCATTCTAGGTAATAGGTCCAAATCAAAGGTAGCAATAGTCAAACGCACACACATGAATAAACTGTAGCACGCCACCGGGTTGAAGAGTAGGAAAAAATTACATCATCTAAGGTCGATAGGTTTATATAAACAAGGTTAAAGTGAATCTGGTATCCAAGGAATAGGATATGGTCAAGAAACACAACGTAGGTTAGGTGCAGGGACATTTAGGTATGTTCTAGTACACCAAAGGTAGGGTCAGGATAAACGGTCACATCAATAGGCTAGGTAGGGTCATTAGGTCAATCAACACAGGTAACAGTTCCGTAAGGTAGAGCGAACACATGAGGTCAAATCTCACTAGCAATGTTCTAGGTCCAAATATTGAGGTCACAGTGTGGGTAAGGCTAAGGTAGGGGTAAAATAATGAGTCTCAAAAGGAGGACAAATGGAGGTAGTAAATGAGGAGGTCAGAAAAGCTAAGGTAAATGAGTTGGGTAAAGGATCAGGGTGAAGGGTGGGGTAAAGGATCAAAGTAAAGGGTGGGGTAAATGGATGAAATTGAGGGAAATGTACAGGTGAATATGGCCAATGGAATTCATGGATAACAGAAGTTGGTGTAGGAAAACTGATAATGGTGAGGTAGGACACGCGACCGATGCCAGTCAAGGGTAACCGGTGTCGGTTAGGTCGGGTTGGTTATAAATACAAAAAAATCCACATTTTTATTATTCATTTGTTTTTTGCAAAGTGAGAAAATGAAAAAAAGGAGATAAAAGAGAGAAAAGTGTCTGAAGGAAATGGGATAGTGAGTTGGCAGCGTGATTAGACAAGTGTTGGGTTGGTGAGTAGCGGGTCCATAGGATCAGGGCGAGAGATTTGATTGGGTGGAGGTTGCAAGTAGTTATTTAGGTATGGAAGAGGCCAGAGAGGGATTTGGCGGGCCACTGACACAATGGCCAGACATGCGACTGAGATGGTGGCAGTGTGATGAGGTAAGCACCAACTCTACAGTATTAATTGGATAGATTAGAGGTTTGGATAATTGTTATTTTAGGTTTTTGTGGGTTTTTGTTGTTTGTGGGTGGGTAAAAATAAATTTTTGGTATGGGGAGGAATAAAGGGCTAAAAGAGGGAGGGGAAGGGTAGTAAATGGTATAGGTAGGGTGGGTAGAGGTCCAAGGGTAGTTTTAGGTCATTGTAGGTGGGGTAAAAGGGAAAGGGGGGTGATTTTAGAAAATGGGGGTTTTGGGAAGTCACAAGATTTTCCACGACAATGGCCGACATTGGTCAAGGTTGGTCGGCGTCGGTTAGGTAAAACTGGTAGTAGTCACCAAACAGGTGACCAATGCTGGTTACTTGGTAACCATGGTCGGTAAAGGTAAACTGGTATTGGTCACCAAATAGGTGACCGATGCCAGTTTAAGGGTGACCAGAGTTGGTTAGGATGAACCGGCATTGGTCAGGATTTTAGGCACAAGGGTCCAATAGTGATGTGGGCTAGGTAGTTGAGATGGGTAGAGTGAAAATAGGGTGGAGGGTAATGATAATTGGTGAATATGGTCATGGTAAATTTGGATTAATGTCGTGTTTGGATTGGATGCAGGGGAGAGCGCAGTTACATATGCGGGACAGGGTTCCACCTCTAATGGTGACATTGCATGGCATAGTGACCCCTTTAGAGCTCCAACATGTGGAGGTAGTGGGATTTAGTGGGATTCATCTCTACTGACATGTTGTTTAGAAGCCCAACCTGATGGTCGTGCACATTGATAGATGGGATCCTGCGACCAACACGTTCCACCTTCTGACGGGTGAGATGACTATCACCTTGGAGGACATGTTCCAGAGTTTGTAGCCACCCATATTGGGTGCCTAGGTGTATTCTATCTCCTTCGAGGCTTCAGAGGAGTTGATTGGGACTATTTTTGGTGAGGGAGTGGCTGATCAGAAATTCCATAGTGCCTGTTTGAGCTATGGAGAGATGTACCTAACCCGTCTAGATGAGACGAGGCTAATGGTTTTGTTGATGGAGGTAGTGTGTTGCTATGCATTGCCATATGTAGAGGGTGGATGCTTTCCCTGATCACTAATGGGGGTTCTCCACGATATGATGGTGCATGAGACATGCTTTTTCTAGGCACTAGCATTCTTAGCATAGCTATACAGAGAGCTATGGGCATATGGGTGGTTACACAGGTTTAGCTTGTGCTATACATTTATACTACACTTTTGAGAATACAAGCACATAGTGTGCATGCAACCTATAGGGATTCCCCAAGAAGATGCATTCCTAGCTAGATTTGTGTGGGTGGGATACAGGAGATGGGTGCCAGTGATAGGTGAGCAGAGATCGGATAGGCTGACACATGATGTGGCCCATTTTTGGCAGTTACTAGAGGATTTGTCTGGAGTGGACATTATCTGGAGGCAATATGTGGGATTCCCCTCATATAGGCATATACATGAGGAGCTAGTTGAGCTCTAGCTAGAGAGGTGGATATAGAGTCATCATGTTGGGGAGGATGAGATGATCCCAATAGACAGAGTCCGATGGAAGTTTGGACTTTTATAGGAAATTTCTTCACCCTTCCCACAGTATCAGATAGATGACGTGGAGATGCCCTTACCTCTACCATAGCCTATAGTTCCCAAAGGGGAGGAGGAGAAGCTAGTGGATTAATGGATAGATGATGTTGGATGTACAAACAGAGACATGCAGTGGTGGGTGGCTCAGTTATGAGCATACCACATAGACTGGGGTAGCTACACCTAGTAACCATTACAGTACAGTGAGATTACCTATAGGGGTAGGTAGCTACGTTGATTACCCAATTGGGTATATTGCAGACTCAGCTAGAGGGCTCAGAGGTGGTGGTAGTAGAGCTACACATATAGGTAGTCAACCTGTAGGCCCAAATGGTGGATGGAGGAGATGGAGATGATCAGGGAGATGGTTAGGTGGCAGCCTTATAGGCTCAAGTGACAGGTTTACAGGGCCAGCTGGCCACATCCCAAGCACAGATTGGGGCCTTATAGGCCCAGATACAGGAACAGGGGTAGGGGCACCACCACAGGAACAGGAGTAGGTCCCAATTCACAGGAAGGTATAGGACAGGTTACTGCAGGGTAGGTACAGGGGCCAAGACCTATGGGACCACCACATACCATTACTGTATCTAGGTTACGGGATGCCCTAGGTGAGGTGGGATATTATTAGGACCACCTTATGGTAGCTAGGATAGATTTCATATCCTATGTCGAGTACATGTCACAACAGGCATCTAGTTAGAGGATGAGATCCCACAGTCATAGTGTGGAGAGCATAGGAGGTCAGCAAGCTCTGAGGCCCAATCAGGGAGAGGCCACCAGTGCACAGTGGCTAGCTCTAGGTGAGGTGCCAGTAGGGACACAAGAGGCTGAGGCTATAGGTGGCACAGAGATGTAGGACATTTTGAAATATGCCTGATATGCGGTCACCTGATTTTTTATGTATATTAGTTAGTTTTTGATATATATGTCAACCTGCATGCCAAAGATAGTTATATTTTTGATCACATACCAGCCTGCATGCTCAAGATAGTGAGGATGTATGAGCGATTTGTATATTTTGAGCATATATTGGCCTGTTTGCCAAAGATATTTTGTATTGATTTATTCATTTTTTTGTATATATGAGACTGGCTTGCGTGCCGATGACATTTTGTATTGTATATCAGCCTGCGTACCGATATTTTTTTGAGATGATAGACATGATAAGATGGGCATGTATATTGAGATACATATTGATTGATTTATATGATGAGATACATGGTATTTTGTGAGTTGCTGATGTGTTTATGAGATATTGGTGTATGGCTTGTGTTAGATGAGATATGGATTTATTACTTTGATGTGGATGGAAATTAGTTGAGTTAGGCATGATGGAGTTAGGTTGGTTTAGGGATGGATCGAGTTAGGTTATAAGCATGGTTGAGTCAGGTTATAGGCCTGGATGAGTTAGATTGAGTTAGGCATGGAAATATTGAAAGTAGGTGAAGTTGTGATTCATTATTATTATTTTTTTGCAATGAATGATACTATGGGTCATATGTGAGATGTGGTATAATCCATACATAGTGATGATAGAGAATTGGTAGGCATAATAAATGTATGAGATATGTAGCAAATTGTTATGTATGTGACTTAATTTCTAATTTTGTATATAAAAGGGGAACTAAGTGAAATGTGGCGTAAATGGTGAGTTAGGAATAGTCAATGAATTGTTTAGGGTAGAGAATGGCTGACCTAACCTCTAAGGGCCCCATGCCCTCGGAGTGCTTCCTACATAGTCCCGACAAAAAGGGACCTCAGGCCGATGTAATTCTCCCATAAGCTAGGGAAGAAAATGAGGTGTGAAAATGATTCGGTAGGTGTTTAGGCATCTTGTGGGTTTAGGTTTGTTAGGCTTTGGTAGAGTGTAGGTAAAATGATGTAAGTGAAAGTGATTATGGCGAAAGAGGAGGATTACCCCAAAGGTAAGCGTTGAGGACCAAGTCCTGTATAAGGTAATCAAAATGTAAACAAAGATGGTTAAAAGATAAAAGGGGGCAATAAAGCCACCTGATTGGGTAGGATCATACCGAGTAGATCATACCTTGGAGGAGGTGATGAACATAAGACCCTAAAGACATTATACAATTGACATGTTCTACGATGAAAAGTAGTCACATGATCACCAAATGTCTAAGTTCCAAGAAGTTCCTTGAGGCAGTGGGAAATGAGAGTGGGCATGGGTCACAGGGTGAAGAGTAGGTAATTTTTAATTTTTATATGGTATGAGGTAGCAGGCCCTTCGGGCAAGAGGTCCTAGGTCACAACGGGAAAGTCCATGACTAAAAAGTTTTCTGTTTTGACTTATAGTTGAGATAGACTGATCGATGTAGGAAGTCTATATGGGAAAAATTGTACTCCTTGAGGTCTTCATGAAGCTGATCGATGCAGGAAGCTTCGGTTGCTCTCATGTTTTCTTTAAGAGCTTTATATAGCTGTCCTTCGTGGGATCATTTTATTTATAGAAGTAATTGGTCAAGAGGAAGATGTCCTTTTGAGGGAGTTATATTTTTTATTTGAAGTTTGACTCAAGGAGTTTGGTCCAATTGTGGGGTCTTTGCAGTCATGGAAAAGACCAAGGTGAAACATAGGACTCTTATTCAAAGGTCAAGGTGAAATGACCATGGGTTCTCATTTAAAGGTAGACAAAAAGTATCCATAAGAATCATGTTATGTGCGGTGCTCTGGTACACATATTCAAGGGAAGATAACAAGTGATGGGAACTCACATGATTTTGGTTTAATCATTAGGGAGGTGTATGGAGTAAGCAGTGCTCAAGGGATGATCCTGGAGAGAGACAAAGGGTGAGGTAGGACAACGAATCAACAATAGAATGGTAAAATATGTAAGGTGTTTAGGGGCTCAAGCTCAGGTTTACCATCGAGAGAAGATAAATGATAAGCATCTGATCCATAGGTATGAGTCACAATGTATGGTCTAAGCTAGTTATGAGAAAACTTTCCCCGTTTACTTTTTTTAGCTTTGGTTATGTGTTGATTTTAATTCAGGACAAGGTCACCAACTTGGAAGGTTTGTTCATGAACACATTTTTCATAGGCACATTTGATACATTTTTGGTAAACTTGAAGGTGATCCAGAGTGTTAAGATGACGTTCGTCTAATAACTATAGCTGTACTAAATGCTCCTAACAAAATTTATCATCAGTGAGTATGTCATGGAGAGAAATATAGAGTGAGGGGATATAGACTTCAAGAGGTAGAACAACATCTATACTATAGACCAGAGAAAAGGGTGTGGCCATAGTGGAAGTGTGAATACTAGTGCGGTATGCCTATAGGGAAAAAGGAATGTGCATATGCCAATCCTTCCCAGTATCATCAACCACTTTCATGATAATTTTGTTGAGGGTTTTGTTAGTGGATTTGTCTTGGCTATTTGTTTGTGGGTAGTAGGGAGATGAGAAACTAAGCTGAATGCCGAAGGTGTCACAACTTTTTTGCAATGTTTTGTTTTTGAATTGTTTTCTATTGTCAGTGATGAGGAACACCAAAGTGGAAAATGATGTGGCGGTTAATGAACTAACATATTTTCTTATCTTTTGTGGAAATGAGTGGGTTGGATTCTACCCATTTTGTGTAGTACTTGGTAGCATTGATGATCCGTTGATGGCATTGGGAAGAATGAGGATTGATTTCTCCAACAAGATCCAAACCCCATTGAGATAAGGGCCAAAGGTCACGAGTGACCTGTAAGGCATGATTGGGTGTATGATGAATATTGGAATGTTGTTGGAATTTTACACAATGTTTGACATAGTCACGACAATCATGGTTAAGGGTCTGCTAGTAATAGCCTAGACGAAGAATATGCTTAGCAACAACAAGGCCACTAAAGTGACCTCCACATATGCCATCATGAATCTCCTTAATGGTATAAGGAATTTTAGAACTTGTTAGGGATCATAAGAGAATACCATCAAAGCCACGCTTATAGAGGAGTCCTTCCAGGATAATGTAATGAGAGACCTTTTTAAGAAAGGCACGTTGTCCATTACGGCTGAGATCAAGAGGTAAGATGGAGAGATAAAGGTAGTCAAAATATTGTTTATACCAAAGGTCACTTAGGTCAGGGGTATTGGTTCTGATTGAGTAAACATCATGAGATAAATAAGAAGGTGAATGGAGGTGTTGTACAGTGACAAATATTTTTGAATCAACGGGTGAAGTGGGTATTTGGGAAGCTAATCAGGCCATGGTATCTACAAATTTGTTGGTGGAATGTGGTATGGTTTGAAGGGTGTAAGGATCATAGGTGGTCAATAGTATGTCTACATGATGTTTATACTTTTGAAGTATCTTGTTACGACATTGGTATATACTATTGACTTGGTTTACGACTAACCGAGAATCACCAAAGATGTTCATTGATTTGACATCTAGGGAATAGGCAACTTGGAGACCTAGTACGAGTGTTTCATATTCAACAATATTGTTGGTGCATTCAAAATCTAGTTTGAAAGACAAAAGCACAGGTTCTCCATAAAGAGAAATGAGGATAATACCAACCCTACCCCCATGCTGACACTTGGAACCATAAAAAAAGAGTGTCATTTGATAAGGAGGTTTTTCCGGTAGCAATCAACTCGTTTGGAAAGTCAAAATTAAAGGGTTAATCCACGGAAATAGGTGCATCGGCCAATTGGTCAGTGATAGCTTGGCCCTTGATGGACTTTTGATGAATGAATTCAAGGTCAAGATCAGCTAAAAGCATAAGCCATCGTGCAGCATGCTGATTTTGATAAGGTTTGGCGTACATGAAGTGTAAGGGGTTGGTGTTGGTCACAACATAGGTTTTTTGGTTGAGTAGGTAATGACATAGTTTGGTGGTAATGAGAACTAAGGCTAAGAAAAGTTTTTTGGGATGGTTGTATCAAGTTTCATAGTCCAAAAGAGTACAGATGATATAATAAACCACCTGCTCCCTATGTTATTCATCGCAATGAGCGAACATGGCTCCCAAGGAGTGATTAGTAGTGGATATGTATAGATAAAAAGGTTGATCGTCTTTAGGTGGGATAAGTATGGGTGGTTGGAGAAGGTATTGTTTTAAGGTCTCAAAAGCTTTGTGACAGTCATCATCCCATTTAAAGGAGACATCCTTCTTAAGTAGATGATGAAATGGTTGGCACTGATATGATAATTGTGAAATGAAACAACGAATAGACTATAACTTACCTTGCAGGCTACGGAGTTGTTTAAGGTTAGTGGATGGAGGAATTTCCAGAATGGCCTTGACTTTAGTAGGGTCAAATTCTATACCATGGAAGGAAATGATAAATCCTAAGAGCTTTCCTAAGAGAATAACGAAGACACACTTCTTAGGTTGAAATATGGTTTTGAGGATGGTAAGGTGTTCGAAGCGATGTTTATATTTGGCCAAGAGATCATCAATATAATCTTCCAATATGTGATGCATGATGTCATGGAAGATGTAAGTCATAGCCCACTAATATGTGGAACCAGCATTTTTAAGGCCAAAAGGCATGACTCGATAGAAGGTCCCCAATGGGGTGATGAATGAGGTTTTGTGTTGATCTTCTAGGTCAAGTAAAATTTGGTTATAACTTGAGCAGCCATCCATGAGTGATAATATCTCATGACCAACGGTGAGGTCAACCAACTGATCAATACTAGGTAAGGGAAAGTCATTTTTCAGGCAAGCTAGGTTCAGGTCATGGAATTCCATGCAAATGTGGAGTCCTCCTATTTTTTTAGCGACAAGGAAAATTTTATAAATCCAATGAGGAAAATCAATGGGTAAGATGAAGGAAATAGAAAGAAGGTGTTGAAGTTCTTCTTTGACGAGAAGAGCAATATGAGGGTGCATTTTCCTCAGCATTTGTTTGATGGGTTTTGCATTGGGAATGGTTACAATATTATGGACCACTATTATGGGGTCAATATTGGGCATGTCTATGTAAGACCAAGAGAAAGCGTGGTTATGATCTCTGATAAAATAAGTGATGGCTTCTAGTTCAGCAACATCTAAAGATTGTCTGATCGTTAGGATGTGTGGGTCATCCTAAGTATGAATGTTGATCTCGATAGTCGATTCACTCAACATGGTTTATGTCTCAGAGCCTAACGACCAATGAATATATGAGTCTTCTCCACCAAGGTAGGTGAGTATGGATTCATCATCCTAACATTGAACGATGTTAATTGTAGGTGTGTTGTCATCAATCATTTTAGGATATAGGAAGGGAAGAGTTGAAGGGGCCTCGCCCTCGTATTAATAAGTCAGAGGCCCCAAGGAAATGATGTTTATGAAAAAAAAAAAGTTAGGAGGGATAGATTCAAGATCCATTAACTTCGGTGAATGTGGTGATGAAGGTGGAGCAGATGAAGAAGGTGGAGAAGGGCTAGTGTCCTTAATGAGTTCAATGCGGGCTTGTCTGGTAGGTGGTTCAGGGAAGCCAATACCACTATGGTCATTATGTTTTTGGGTGGTACATTGAATAACGGTATGGTGGAATTGCTCATAAAATCCAAAACCAAAACCCTTCCATGCACATTGATGTAGGAAGGTGTGAGCAAAATGGTGATTGGTAAGTGATTGGAAGTCAGCAGAAAATGGGTGGGTTTGTGATGGTGGTTCAGGTGTGTAAGTGGTTGTATCAAGTCCCCCATAGGTGAGACTAGTATGAAGGTGGGGAGGACCATAAAGGAGACATTCTCCTATATGTTGATCATAGTGAGGGTGTTAGTGAAGGCTTCCTTACTCTTGTGGAGTAAGAAATGTGTTGACATTATATAGGTGGTACTCCTCCAGAGTGAGGCATTGAAAAACACCTTCCAAGGGATCAATGGTTGGTATGTAGGTAGCTGGTATGGATAATGTGTCAGAGGTCGATGTGGAGGTGGCGTTAATGGATTGGGAATCTAATGGGTCAGCCGTAGAGGTTATGACAGTGGTAGGAATGAAGGAGGTATGTGTGGTAGAAGAAACGGTTGTACTAGTAGGTGGAGGTGTAGGTGAAGCGGTAGTGGTCGCGGAGGTAGATGACTTGATAGGTATGAGCACATCATTGGGTTGGTAAAGAATGTTGCATGTTTGAAAAGGTGATGGGTTGGCTGGAATGGTATAGGTGTGTCCTTTGTGTTCAAACATTACACAACGATGCAAAGTGGAAGGAATGAAACCCATGACATGGATCTTGGGTTACCAAGATATAGGTTATATTGGAATTCCCCCTCATAAACATAAAAATTTTTAGGAATAGTGTGGGGGCCCACGTGAATGTGGAGGATGATGGTGCCTAGTGTAGAGGTGACAGTGTCATTAAATGAACGCAACATGACTGGGTGTTTATGCATGCAATTGTTAGGTATACACATTTGAGTGAATGCATGGGATAAAATGATGTTAATGCTAGTTCCCCCATCAATCATTACATGACATACCCATATGTCATCGATGTGGATACAGATGAAGAGGGATGGGTCTAGGTCATTATTTTGGTGTGGCATGATCTCTTCCTCTAAGAAGCTAAAGGAGGCCACTTGGTGAACAAGGTGGGGTTAATATGAAGGTGGTAATTTGGTGGGAGAGGCTACATGATGGGGTGTGACAATGGAGGCTACAGGTGTAGGGTCATTAGGTAAAATCTCAATTGATTGAAGAACTTCCATGAGAGGTTGAAAATGGGATTTCAATTTTTGGATGAGGTCATATAAGGACATTTTTAGGGGTGATTGGTGTAATTGTTTGAGCATGGTACGATGTCTGACGCCATTAGAAATGGGGTACGTGGGGCCGTGGATAGTTATTTTAGGTATGGGTGCAGATGGTATTTTGGGTATAGGATTGGTTGGTGGGTGAGTTACCTTTGATTTACCCTTCTATGCACGTGTAGTAACGTGTATCATGGTGATTTGAGGGGAGTTGTCAAATGGAGAAGGTGTAGGGTGAGTGGTATAACAACATGACGAGCAAAAACTTACTGGAGGAGAAAAACCCTGTTAATTTCTCTGATGTGAACAATGTTAATTTCAAATCTTGGGGGTGGCTCTAGAAGAGGCGAGGGTGGAGGTCGTGGTCATTGAGTGGGAAGTGTGGGAATGGGTGTTGGTGAAGTAGGATCCTCATCGAGAAGGTCGTCATCATCAAAGTTGGTTTTTGGTGGACACAATTAAATAAGGATGGCTTTCAAGGCCTTGCAGTTGTCCACATTGTGTCCTGACATATGATGGTATGCACAAATTTTAGTATCATCAAACCCTTTTGGCTTGGGTTTGAGGGGGTTATAAGGTCTGAGTGGTGGTAATGTGACGACAGAGGTCTTCAGGAGGTTGGTTAAAATTTTGGCATAAGACCCTTCTAGTGGATGACAATGGGAAGTAAACGTGGGTTTTGGTGTAGGTGTAGGTGATTGTTGAGGAATAGTATTTAGAAGAGGAGGGAGTTGAGCCATGGGGTTTTTTGTGCTAGTGTGGTTTTAGGTGTCGGCCGTGTTTTTCTAGGTATGGGTATAGTAGATGGATGGGTAGGAGGGTGTGTGGTCATTTTGACTACCTTATTATGGGGTAGTGGAGTTTTATTTTTGGGTTGTACCTTCTTGGGTAAAGGTGATGTGGGTGTACGAGGTCTAGAAGGAAAAACTGATGGAGGAATAGGGTGAGCTACCCATGAGGATAACGGGGGTGCTGTGAAGGTATATGACGCGGGTCGTGCTTGCGGTGTGCGAGACAACAATTAAAGTGTAGTGGGTAGTGAAACAATAGCTGAGGGTATCGGAGGTATGGGTGGTAAAGAGGCTACAGGTGTAGGTGTAAGTTGGGTTAGGCATCTGGGTATGTCAGAGGTTTTTGAGGAAGGAATGGGCTGTTGTGTTTTTGGTTTATTGACGGGTGGAGTTTCTTGACCATGTGGGGAAGCTGAGATCCTAAGATGGATGGGACAGGTGTAGGTGTGATTGGCATAGATGATATATGAGTTCTATGGGTTTGGTGCTTCTGTTTGGGTGTCAGAGTAGGTATGGTGTTGACTTTGGAGGATGTAGCTATATCTAGTTTGATAGGTGGATGAGTAAGGCTAGTGTTCGGGGTGACCCCTACAGTGGTAATGGGTTTAGTTAAAGCAAATGTTGTAGGTATGGGTTTAGGTTTAGGTGTAGGTTGAGTTATGGGTAAGGGTACGGTGTGAGCTATAACAGGTGTTATGGAAGGGGTTGTGATAGAGGTGGTTGGGTTTTGTTTGATTAGTTAAAATATTTTTGGGTAGATAGTGGAGGTATCAGCAAAGGATCTCTACATCTGTGTTGAGACGGGGAGTAAAAGGTGACCCCATAGTAAGGCTCTATCCACATAATCTAAGTGATGGACCAAATGTGAGAACAACACATCTATAGGTGGAATTAGTGAGGACTAATGGAAATTCCCATAAAATGTGTCTTATAGATGGGAAATTGGCTAGCTTCAGCTTCCATGGGTAAGAGAGCCAAAATTAGGTTTGTAGGATTTTGGGTGGTTGATGAAGAATTCTCACCAATAAGAAAAGGTATCTCAACTAGGTCTATGATAGGTGGTGGAGATGGTGGGTGCTCCTCTATGGGTGGAGGAGGTAACAGGTGCTCCTCTATCGATGGAGGAGGTACTATAGCTAAAGGTTCTCTAAGTGGTGAAGCCAGGGGTGAGATGGTCTTAATGTTAGGGAAAGATTCCTCCATAGGTGATGAAGGAGATAAAAGATGTTCCTCTATTGGTGAAGGAACAGGGGAGGTTAGTTCCAATGTAGAAGGAGGATTTTAGGCTAGGATATCCTCTATGGAAGGAATATGGGATAATTGGGAGGTGACGGGTGCGTCATTAAAGATAGCGTGAACCTCGTGGGTATGGGCATCGTAAGTGGAGGTCTCACTGGTTTGATCAGACGAAGGGGCATGGTTAGGAAATGGTTTCTTGAAGATATGTAGGTTTTGGTTGGCAGGTGCATTAGGATTATCCATGGTTAACTTGCCTTTCTCGACCATTTATTGGAAAATATTTTTGAAAGTGATGCAGTTACTGTCACTATGACCCTTTACTCAATGATAAGAAATGGTTTCTTGAAGATATGTATGTTTTGGTTGGTAGGTGCATTAGGATTATCCATGGTTAACTTGCCTTTCTCGAGCATTTATTGGACAATATTTTTTAAAGTGATGCAGTTACTGTCACTATGACCCTTTACTCAATGATAATTACAAAAATCATCTTCTTTATACCATGCAGGCATGGGGCGAGCAGGGTCAAAACAAGTGTGTAATTTTATAGGTGGAAGGTTGATGGCTCCGACTTTGATAAGCTTTTCTAAGATAGAAGAGTAAGGCTCCCTGATTGGGGTACATTTCCATTGCTCTTGTCTAAATTGAAAAGTCTAGATAAGTGAGATATTAGATGAAGGGGTAGCTTGATTTAACAGATATGCTAGGCCGGTCTTAAGTACCATTGTGTTAGTGGTGCCCTTAGCTTTTGAATAATTGGTCTGTGGTTTGGAAGAAGAAGAGGTATCATTCGAATTGAATGTTGAATTCTTATTGTGTAATTGGATTTCTTCTCTTTGATGGCCCGAATCTCTAACTTTCGTGTTATACTGAATACTTCATCGAATGTTCAGAAGGTTTGGACCTACAAGGTTGGGGATATATGCCTAGCACAAGCCTGTGTGAAGAGCTCAATGAGTTCTATTTGTGACAGTTGGAAGGTAAGTTGTTTGATCAGGCTGCACCAACAAGTGACAAAATCTATGATATATTCATCATCATACTAACATGTGGAATATAGATCAGTCATGGTAACTTTCTTGACAATATTGATAGATAAATGATCTATGAAGGCTTGGGCTACTTGATTGAATGAGAATATAGAGTTTTTAGGTAACCCACTATACCAATCTAATGCAGGTCCAATAAGGGACATGGGAAAGGTTCTCAAGAGTAAGGCATCATTATGAGCAATCAGATAACACCCATGTTTGAACCACCACAAATGTTGTTACGGGTCTTATTTGTTATTGAAACAATTGAATTTAGGCATTTCCCAATGTACGGGGTATGAATGAATAGGAATGGATGGGTGATTGGACTCGTTGCAAATCTCATCATAGGTGAGAGTGTTGCAGGAGCCAGAAACCAATGCCTCTAATGTTTGCATTTTGTCCAACAACAATTTTATTAGGTCGTTGGTGGGTTGTGATGATTGGATGCCTCCTATAGCATGAGAAGGTTGGTTTTGGGCATATAACGGGGGTGGCACTCCAATGTATGGTGTTGCCATGTAGGCTGACTGGGAAGAAGGAAGTAAAAAAAAGGGCACGCACCCTAAGTGATTAATGGAGGAAATGGGAGGTTGTTGATAGTATGTATATAGTGGTAGAAGGGTTTTGGTAACCCTAGTGGCAATAGGGGCTAATGATTGTGGAATAGAAAGGACCACATTCTGAAATGGGGTAGGGGTCACTGACACTGGA
This sequence comes from Taxus chinensis, assembly GCA_019776745.2. NCBI lineage: Eukaryota > Viridiplantae > Streptophyta > Pinopsida > Cupressales > Taxaceae > Taxus > Taxus chinensis. The sequence goes on along the minus strand of CM034149.1, from coordinate 95,356,884 downwards.
GGTGCTAATATAGCTATGGGTATGTGCGAGACATTAAGGGTAGATGAGATTATGTTTGGGGTAGTTGTCGAGGGTATGGTGGATGTAATGGGTGCCATGGGGGTAATAGACATGACCTTCATAGTGGGTATAGGACCTAACTGGGAAATGACACAAGGTAAGGTAGATGTGGGTAGCACAGAGCCATATGGGGCTGATGTGAGAGTGGGGTGAGAGTCGTGGGGATATATATGGGCATGTCGTATATTAACTGACTGGAGGCATCTCGAGTGGACGAATGGGAAAGGTAAAACCGTAAGGCGGTAGGGTTTTGGTCAAGGATTCATGTGAAATCTTCATCTCCAGTAGTGATAGTAATAGGCTATATAGGATCCATGGCTGGTGATAAAATGGAAGGTGGTGAAGGACTACGTGCGATTGGTTAACAATAGGCTTGAAATACGAGTGCGCTTGCTTATTTTTGGGTTAGCACCATGTGAACTAGTACTAATTAGGTAGGGCTACTTCTCTGTAAATGACATAGAGAATAGCAGGAATAGGGGAATTTGTCGACAAAAAGTAGATTAAGTACCAAATGGTGGCTGGAATGTGAAACAGGCTAACCGATGCTGGTTAGGGAAAACTGACACTGGTTAGGGGAAACTCTTGCTAGTTACTGTAGAAAATAGACAGTGAGTGAAAACCCAGGTAGAAGGTAGAATCTGACATGTATGCCAAATCTGATGATGTTTACAATCTCAATGGGAATGATGACAGTGACAGGGACTATGAAAAGTGGAGAAAAATGAATGAAAATGTCCTTTTGAGTAGGTTAGCAAAAGGACCTGGAACTGACGTTGGTTGGGTATAACTGATAATGGTTAGAGGCAACCGATGACAGTTACTATGTAAATGAAATAGTGATGAAAGAAAATTGGTTGTGAATTAAAATATGATGTAGAATCAAACGCAAAATTTTGAGAATGATGATGATATGGCCCAGGAACACTTAGATGAAGCCGAAATACACTAGCTGTGATGAGGAGCATGCAAGGATGAACAAAAAAGTGAAGAACGTGATCTCTCACCTCAAAATGTAAGCCAAGGAGAAGCACTAAGAAAATGTGATCCTAGGAGTGCCTTTTCTATTATGTTTGTTTAGCGTATGCTATTTAAGGACTAACACATGAATTGTGAAATAGATTTTTTGGTGAGGATGGCTTCCTACAAAGAAGGATATCTAAAAGGTGAGGTTTCATATTGTTGGTCCAAAAATATGTTGGGTGGGTAGATCTATGGATAGATGAGCCAACAGTGTGCAGGGCATAGCCCCTCTTTGAGAAAGCAAAGTGAAACTGGTTTATTGCTATTCTACCAGCAGGAATCCATGCAAGTCTCACAATATTCCACCTTCAGGGGTTTGGAATCTTATCCCAGTTGGGGTGTTTCCAACTATAAAAATAAAGGAAAGAGGGAAAAGATGAAGATAGGATAGATAGATCCAAAGGGAGAAAAGAAATGAATTCCAAAGCAGAAAGATCAGAGGGTATATGTTTTGGGATTGGTAATAAATGGAACCAAACCTACTTGGATAAACGAACAAAGCAACACTGATGAACAACTAAAAAAAATTAGAGGTAGATTCAACAGAATAAACATATAGATATAACATAAGAAAGTTATGATGCATAACACAGGTATTCAGCACAAAGTCTCAATATTGTATTAGTATTTTCTTCTGTTACAAAAAGTGCAAGGCCTTTTCTCCTTCTATTTTTTATCTAAAAAGTGTCCACCCTTGAATACAACAAGTATTCAAGTATTTATAGAAGGAGGAGAAGAGAAAAGGTAAAAAGGAACCAATAACTAATTACAAAATATCTACAAAAAACTAAAAGTCAACTGTTGACTTTGGGCAACTTGGTGGATGACAACATCCCATGGTGCAACATGGATGATGTCATCATTTGTGCCAACATACTCTTAGATATTCACAAAATGAAAGCCAAGAGGAGGAAAGCTATTCGTCGTCGTCTCGCTATTCATCGTCGTCTCGTGGCTGGAAGGGAGTATCTTGCTTCTGCTCAGGAGAGACAATGTGGAATCGAGCCCTGTATTCCATGTATTTACTGACCATCTGCTGAAATTGATCCTAGGCAGGACCCTTGGTATTATCACCGATGACCTCACAAGTATCTCATTCCTCTCTGAGTTTTTTGGGGAGCTTGAAGTACTCATTACCTACCTCCATCAGGTACCCCACAAAATCATGGCAAGCCAGAAGGTTATTGATGGATTCAGTGTCAAAAGTGACTTCTAACCCTAGCCCTTGAGAGATAATCTCCTTAAAGATCCGAATGGTTTCATCTGCCTTCCTCAAGGTGAATGAAGGAGTGAGCAAGCCTGGAGACATTCTTAGGAAAATTTTCTCCATTTGATGCATTACATCTAGGGCTTCCTCCTTGACCTTGTCTATCTTCTCCAGGACAAATTCCATCTGATTGACCCGGTAGTCCAAAGTAGCAAGGATTTTTCTTGGTACCCTAGGGTGATCGAAGATGTCGAATTTAACTAAATCATCGACTGAGCAGTTGAGAATCTTTTGGAATGTCTCATGTTGCAACCTAGCATGTTCTAACTCTTCAGAGATAGGTCCTGCAATTGCCTAGAGTTCCTTGTTCTCCCGACCAATGTTTTGATATAATTCGGTGAACTTGACAATTACTTCCTCGCGGTCTTTAAGCATCTGGTCTCTCCAGGCGGATACTACCATGCCTTGTTCACCAATATTGGTTTTATACTGTGGGTTATAGGCTTTTGCTTCTTATCCCCTTTTGTTGGGATAACAAAAAAGTCCATTGGTGTAATGGGTACTTTCCTTTTATGCTGACTCAAGTGTTGGGAGATCCATGCTGGACTTAAGGGAGTGGGACCAGAGGTGGAAGAGGGAGCAGCTGTAGTGGATGAGGGGAAATGTGTCAAGACACTTGGTGGTGGCATCGAGAGAGAGGCCAAGAAAGTTCTCACGGGAGGAAGAGACACTGCAGGGGAGGTAGTCGTGGGAGTGGAAGGGAGCTGAGAGATGAGAGAAGAAATGGTGGGGGACAGCTCCGCAAGAGAAGAGAAAATGGAGGAAGAGGAAGGGGGAACAGTAGAAGATGGGGGAGAGGATACAACCAAAGGAATGGTTGCTTGAGTCACTTGAGGAGGGGGAGAAGGGATGGTGGGAACCTCCATGGTTGTAGCAGTGGTAACATTCTGAGTGGATGTTCCCATTTGAACACTCTCTGCCGCTTCTTTCTCTGGGAATACCAGAGTTACAACATGTTCTTGTGTTGTGGAAGGAGGGATCTCAGGAGCTTATTCTTGAGTGGAGCTTGATTCTCCCTCTTTATCTTTGCCTTTTCCCTTTGGCAGATGCTTTGACCTAGTAGGTGTGTTGCCCAAAGGGGACATGGTGAAATCTACTCCAAGGTAGATAAGGCTGTTCATTATGCACCAATGATTTGTTATCCGCAGTGTGTCCTTAACGCTTACCGCAATGGTCTGAGGTGCCTTTTTCCTATCAATTTCGGTGAACGGCCAGTTGTCCCCTTCCGTGTCTAGATATACCTGATCAACTTCTCTATCAGTTGTTTATAAACCTTTTTGAACAATGGCCACGCCATATTGAATAATTTCCGATAGGGCCAGACGGGAGTGATCCTTTCTCCTGAGTTCGACCTCGTGATACAGGTTGATGTAGATGTCCTCAATATGTGGAACGTGGATCAGAGCGAGTTTTGCCTTTGGGAAGAAATTTCTTAGATCAAAGGTGGGCCTTACCAGGAAATTGTGCTTTAGATTAAGTAGTTCTATCCCTGTGAACATTTCCTGGGCCTTGGTGTGGGAAATGTAGGGGTACCTACCCACTGTGAGGGGGAAAGGAGTTCCAATCTTCTTCCTTTTTAGGAACTTCTCATGACATGTTATGAGCTTCTTGGACACCTCCAACAAGATCAGCTTAGGTCTTGCATACCTTTGTAATTTAGTGGGCTCCCCCAAGAAGTTATCTGTCCTGAGATAGGTGAAAGTGGGGAATTGTGTAAACAATGCCCCCCACTTCTTGGTTGCCATGAATATGCTCTTGGTTGTTCAACCATAAGTCATATTTGGCCTCAATAGGAAGATGATGCTGTAGAAAAAGGCATCATTGATCTTGGTGAACTGTGGGATGTTATTCTCCAACTTCAACTCTGGGTAGTACTCGTATATTTTAACCTAAGGCCAAACCCCACATCATCTCAATGCTGGATAGTCTCTCTCTAAGGCTGCAACGTAGACTATGTAGGAGTTCATGTAGAACCTTCCTGTTGTGGTGAGTTGTTAGAGCTTCTCAGAGATGGTGCTGCTTATGATTTCTTCCCATTCAAAATGTTGGTCAGGCACATTTTTATTCATGGTTTCCAGATACCTGAGCATCCATTTGTGGAAGTAATGAGCATCATAAATCCCAAATACTCTGATTAGGAAGGTGATGGTATCACTCAGTTCCTTAGAGAAGTCACTGCGGTGAATAACCTGTGGCCACTTGGTTATCACCTTATTACTCTTTAGGTACACATCGTTCATTAACTGTATGCACTTGTCTTCATTTTCCTCCCATGCCTTGGTGCATTCTTCTTGTCTTACAGCCACAAAATGCCAGTGGTGGGGAATACCTAGCATAATCTCAAAGTTCCGGGCAGTGAGGTTGATTATGACCTCCCCCTTTTCATTCTTGACACACCTTGTGTCTTTGTTATAATAGCGGGCCACCACCGTCATAAATTCATTATTCACTGCACTGACGGGGATTCCCCCATTGAAATGTAGACCACTGCCTACCAATTTTTCCATCCAAGGACTGCCTATGACCCTCCTGATTCTGGCCCAAAAATCATCCATCTCGATGTGGCCAAGTTTAGAATCTCTGATGTCTAGGTCACATTCTACCTGGGACTCAAGCATTCTGACCCTTTGATATTTGTATTTCATCTCTTCCTCTGTGAGTTTGGCCTTACCCTTTGACTTGGTTGGCCTCTTGCTTGATGTAGACATATGCGGATCTGAGTTCAGTTGTTGATATGTAAGAATAAGGACCGAAGTCCAATGTAGAAGAGCCATGTTAGTTGTTAGATCTTCCATCAAAGCTCTACGGAATGAGGAGTTAGTAATTTAAAATCCTCTGGGTACAGGATGCAGGAAAGTTGTAGGCTACAGGGTTAAAAGTATGGCACACTTAAGTGGAGTGTTGCAAGAAAGAAATCAACACCAAAGGGTGCAGGGCACAAGAAATTTACATATAACATTGTTTTTGTTGTAGATAGATGTGTGTCTATGCCATTATATGAGGTTTTATACTGGGCACAAATAAATTTGGTGTTGCATGAGGACATGATGTGCTAAGGGTGCAGATATGGGACATGTTGCATGGAATTTTTGTGCACTAAGGGAATAAAGGGGGCACAACATTAAAAGGTGTATCACTAACTTCATGTGCACCGATGGGGCCTTTGGTGCGGCACAGGAAAGGATTGTATGACACTTTTGTTGTTATAAGAAGGATTGGGCTTACACCAGGGTTTAGGATTAACTTGGTTTTTCTTGGCGCAAGAAGGATTCGTGCTGCAATAGGGGACAGTGCGCCCTCTTGGCATGACTGTGTTTTTTGTAACAAGGTAAGCAATTGCGCCAAGAGAAAACTGCGGGTGGAAATGACAACTTTTAGGTTTTATCTCCTTCCTGATGGGTTTGTGGTTTTTTAGGCCTCCTTCAACATGGATTTAGAAGGTGAAGGGGGTATAACAAAGAGATCTGGGTTCATTTTTTTGGACAAAGCCCTCCAGGCCAGCAAATCTGGAAGGAGGGGAAGATTGGTTTGGGGGGAAGCCACTTAGGTTTCAATATTTAATCAATAACAAGAAAAACCATAAGAAAAGCAAGAGCCACTTACCGGAGATATATAGGCTGAGAGGAACAAAGTGGGGTCTATGAACGTGACACGAGGATGACAAGGGCGCTTATAGGTGCAGAGAAATAAGATTTTCACGTGTTTTTCAATTGTGAAAATGACAGGGTGGATGTGCCTATATATAGCAAAAGGCACAATAAATGTGCCACCAAATTTTGCAAAGGGTGCACAAAAAAGTATGTCGACATGAAAATATTTGCGCCCTTTTACGCGGTTATGCATCTGTATGCAAGAAACTATCTGCACCTTTTGCGCATATTCAAGACTGTCAACATGGTATTTTGAGCACTTTGGCACACCATTTAAGGGCACAACATTTTTGTTTTTGACATATCAGTGCATGTGCCATGGCGTAAGTAAGAAAGGCGCATCATGGGGAGGCACAACAATCATTGTGTTAACACTCCAAAGGGTGCGTCAAAGGAATAAAAGGGGGTGCAAATAAGCTTTGTATTGCATGGAAAAAATCTGTGCCCAGCCTAAAAAGGACCAAAATGACCAAGTTCGAGAAACCAGATTTTCTGGAAAGGAATTTTACACCATTCTGAACTCTAAGGGACCTCTACAAGGAAAAAGAACAAAAATTTGGTAAGGTTACCTACAAAATTGCCCTTGTCAATTTTGCAAGATAACAACTGGCTCTTTCTAGGGACTATCTTTAAGTGAAGCTTAAGGGTAAAGAATCCCAGATCAACATGTGCCTATCCATTGGGAAACAGATTCAAAAACCAAGGGCGACCGAAAGGGAAAACAAGGAACACACAACAAACAGAAAGCAAACACATGACAAAATAAACACACAACCAAAGCCAACTATACAAAGAAGAGAGCAAGCTCTTCTTCCTAAATATTTTGAGATGTTGCCCACTATAGGGAAGCGGGAGCTCGGTTCCATCTGGATATCACAGATAAAAGATATACTCTGCATTGAGCCACTTGATCTTGAAAGGTCTCCTCCATAGAGAATTGAATTTTCCGTGCATGCCTTTCGGATCTCTTCACTTGTCCCATAGAAGGATGAGGTCTCCCACATGGAAATCCTTCTACTTGGCCCTTTCATCGAATAGTTTCTTGACTTGATTCTAATGTTTGGTGATCCTGTCAACCACTCTTACTCTTCTTTCTTCGAGTTCTGCTAGATACATTATCCTCTTTTCAAGAGAATTTTAGAAAGTTTCATCTTCAATTGTTTATGCCAAGCACAGAGCAGGAAGTTCTGCAGAAATGAGAAGCTCATAATTGATTCCATATAACACTTGAAAAGGAGACATACCAAGGGACATTTTGGGAGTAATGCGGTCCACCCACAAAGTGTCATATAAAGATTTGTGCCACGTCCACTGATTCTCATCAACTAGCTTCCGTATGATAGTCACTAGGTTTTTATTACTGGATTCTGCCTGACCATTTCCCTGGGGGTAATAATTGAAGGCGTGGGCCAAGTTTATCCCGTATTCATAGAAAAAACCAATAAATTTCCATGAGGATAAGTTGGAAGCATTATCAACAACTATTTTGTTTGGAACACCAAACCTTACAATGATATTCTCTTTGATGAAATTACAAACAACTTCAGAGGTGGCATTCTTGAGAGGTATGGCCTCCACCCATTTCGTGAAGTAATCTATTTCTGTCAGGACATAAATATGTCTGGAACTTGATTGGGGATGGATTTCTCTAATAAAGTCAATTCCCCACTTCCTGAATGGTTCATCAATAATGACCAGCCTGAGGGGAAAAGCAGCCAATTTTGGTTTGCGACAAATTGTTGGCAGAGCTCACATATTACTATCCAGGTGGTTGTATCCTAAAATAATGTTGGCTAATAATACCTAGCCTGGATGATCTTGTGTGCTGTCATGGAAGAGGAGAAATGACCACCACAGGCTGAATCATGAAAATTCTCAAGTAGCTTTATCTGTTGTAGCTTATCAACACATCACAAAAAGATGCCATCTATTCCGCGTTTGTATAAATAGTCATCTCAGATGACATATCTGGCTGCTCTGAGCTTTATAGCATGCTTCTCCTTTGAATTTAGATGAGTTGGGAACTCACCATAAGTGAGAAAGAAAGTGATATCAGAATACCACTCATCGCTAGTCGCGACAAATAGGACCATGGGTAGAGAATCAGCTTCCTTTAGTTGACCCCACATTCCATCGATGCAATCATCCTTTTCCTCAGGTTCTCCTGAATCTTTTTTTTCGGCCATAAGATGGCATAGGCCCTTGCCTCTTACTAGCTTGGTTGGTTTTATATCTAGATCATACTCCTGGACCTTTGTGATTCAATTCCCTCACAAACTCCCTAACTCCTGTCGAGTTAAAATTGACTTGACTACCATGTCAGGGACCAGCACAGCTGTATGAGAGTTCAGAATATAATACCTAAAGCTCTTGACTTCTTTGACAATGGTGAAGGCATGTTTTTCCAACTAAGACATCTTCAATTTGTGAGGCTTGAGGGGAGAGCTCATGAACGTGATTGGAGATTCGACACTTTCAAAATTCTTTTGCATTAAGATGGTCGATACAGTATGCTCAGATGCATAGCTATACATGATAAAATCCTTGGAGAAATCGGGACATACCAGGACTGGTGCGTGAGTGACGGAGGCTTTTATATCCTTGAATGACACCTTTCCTTCTTCGCTCCACCGGAAAGTTGGAAACCCTTTCATCATGTTTGATATGTGGCGAGTCTTTTCAGTGAAGTCTGGAATGAAGCGTCTAAGAAAGTTTACTTTTCTGAAGAAAGAGTGAATGCCGGTCTTTCTTGTGGGTAAAGTAAGGCCCTGAATAGCCCTAACCCTTTCGGCATCTATTTTTTTCCCCTCTTTACTAACAACGTGTCCCAGAAACTTTCCTTCAGTGACTCTGAAAACAAACTTTTTCAGATTTAGGGAAATTTCGTGTTCTCAGCATCTAGTTAATACTTGTTCCAAATGATCACAATGATCATTTCACTGTTTAGAGAACATAGTTAAGTCATCTAAATAAACTATGACAACCTTTCCCATCATACCTTAGAATGCAAAGTCTATTGCTTGCTAAAAAGTGCCACCAGCGTTGGTCAGGACAAAAGGCATCCTGCTATAGGTGAATTTGCCCCAGGGGGTAGTGAATGCTATTTTCAATTGGTCTTTAGGCAAGACTTCAATCTGATTATAGCCCAAAAAACCATCAAGCATGGAGAAAATTTCTGAACCAGTTACTTCCTATAGAACCTGGTCCATTATGGGAAGCGGGTAGTTGTCTTTCAGGGACGCCTGATTCAGGTTTTGAAAATCTACGCAGATGCGTATCTTACCATTTTTCTTGCGTACTGGCATGATATTCGTGACTCAAGTACTGTGATGGATAGGAAAAATGATCCTTGCATCTAGCATCTTCTGTATTTCAGCCTGGATGGTACTTGAGATCTTGGGATTATAGTGTCTTTTTTTCTGGCGAAAGGGTTTGACACCTTTTTTCAATGGGATGTAATGCTCGACATCCTTTGGCTTGAAATACTTTAGATCAGCATAGGACCATGCCAATACATCCATATATTTCTTTAGCAATTTGACAAACTTTCACTTTTCTTCAAGTGTGCAACATTTTTTGATGTTTACAAACTGCGAATGTTCCACCGAACCTAGATTAACCGGTTCGGTCTCTGGAGAGGAATTAGGATTATCTTTCCTTTTCTCCCTTACAAAATGATCATGCTTATCGAACAAACATTCCAGAGAAACCAAACCTTTTGGAATTTTATTTCCTTTGAACTAACATATGCCATCACTTCCTTTTGATTCATTGTCTTGATCCGTAATAGATTCATGGCATGCAGAAGTGGATCCTTCAAAATGAAGCTCACTGAAATTTTCTACCTTTTCCAGGAAGGCAATAAGTTAATTTTCGTCATTGAATACCTACCAATGCTGAGAGTTTTCTGGCACGCTTGGGCAGAAAACTACCTCAATGGTATATGTGTCTATTTTCAAACCTTGGTGGGGGAGCATGAGGGATGCTAAGATGGCTAATGAATCGGCCATGTCATTCCGAGCTCTTGGAACGGATTTTATTGAAAAAGCATCAAAATCCTCAATGTTTTCCCATACCACATTGTGATAATTCCTAAGCCTTACATTTTTTACTTGGTATATCTTTTTTACTTGATTTACGACTAGCTCTGCATCACCTTGTACTTTTATGTTCTTGATTCCTCTTTCTTTCGTGGCCTACATGCCAAGTAGTAAGGATTCATACTCAGTAGTATTATTCATGTTAAAAAACTACAACTTGAAAGAGAGAGGAATAATCTCTTCCTCTGGGTAAACTAACACAGCTCTAGCGTTGCATCCACTAGTCACTAGCTGCCATTAAACTACAACGTCCATATCTTGTTAAGATCCTCTTCCCAGATGGGAAAGTCCATTTTGTCAGACCCACTAGATAAGAAATAATTCCCCATCCCTGATGATTCGAAGAGAATTTATGCTTTGGGGTCATCGGATTTAGTAACCAAGTACTTCTTTTTTGATTCTGGCTCCAATGTTTTCATTACACCTTTAATGGGGATTCTAGCCTTAGACCATTCCATATGAATCTCTCCACCAACCTCACTACAAAAGCTCCTCCCAAGTAGAATTCCATATGCTACCAAAATATCGGCAACGAGGATGGTCATCTTTACTATTTTCTCTGGGAACGCTGCAAATGCAACTACACGTCTTTGATTTGACCGATCAATGGAACCTGCTTAGTTTCCAAGGAGTAACATCTACCAAAAGTCTTGGTAAGGGTGAGACCTAGATCATGAGAAAAATTTTCTGGCATGACATTGTTGGAAGCTTCAGAATCAATTATACAGTTGCTTAACTTATGAACATTGATTAGGAGAGAGAGATAGAAAGGTTCTATTTTGCCTAATGCAGAAGTCGAGGAAACATTTATGTAAGATGCAAGAGGAGTAGAAAAAATTCCTTTCAAAGAGGTCTGAGGAGTTATGACAGCTTCGATTTAAATATATTCGGTCAACCTTACAAGTTGTTCAGGGTTTGACTAAAGATACTTAGCTTCAGACATTTGGATCTTTGTTTTTTTAACATGATCAATTATGTCAAATGCGGCCAAGGGTTGCATTGACGAAGGAATGAGTCCCTCATTTCATGATGGTAGGGTAGGATTACTGGTCTTGATAGGAATATGAGAGGGCTGATTCGAAGGGGAGATAGGGGGAAAATATTTCTTTCAAAAAGACTTAATAATAGGTTGAGCAGGAAGGGGATTACCTCTTTTAGCGATGGTTGGAGGTGTGTTTGACACGACCTTTTTTTTTTGCATCCTGGCAGCAACTTTTGCTTCTTTTCCTTATGAGCAGGTGAAAACAACATATGACTACCCACTTGCATATCCTTGGGTACCCTCTTCTTCATTAGATTCCTCCTCATCAAATTCCATATACCTGATAGTAGAGTCGCTAGTCGGTTCGCTGACATCTTGATCACCTTCACCTGGTGATGAAGGTTCTTCATAATTTTGCTCCTCTTCTTTGATTTTGGCTAAAGCATTAACTAGAGGGGCCTCAAGTGCAAACTATGGAGCAGCTATAGGTAGGCGTGGCCTTTGTGGGATATTGTTGGAAGCAAAATTCCTTCGTAGGATATCTCGGTATGAAGAGCTCAAAGAAGCCTAAGCTAGCTACTTCTTTAATGTGAGCAAGTCATTTGCCATCTTTTGAAATGCCATATGAGATGGAGGGGTAGAAGGAGTTGAAGATTTAGGCTTGGACGGTTCTCATTTTAATTCACCAGATACTAGCAAGTTATCTTCTATCCATATGGCAGCATCTTGGGTGAGAACCAAGGTAGCGACTTGTTCTTGCAAGAGTAAGAAGATTAATTTTGAACTCATGGTGTTTACGAAGAAGCACTTATGATTTTCTAGTGTTGGCAGCATGGTAGGCGGAACACGATTGATTAGTGAATTGAAACGGGTGATGAAATCGTGCATGGTCTCATTGACCTCCTTCTTCAGGTGAGTGATCTTAGATAATAATGCAAACGCATCTTCTGAAGGCTTATACCTTTCTTCTAATGTAGTCCGTAATGTGGAAGAAGATTCAATAACACTTTGGAGTAGCTTAGACCGCAGGAGTCTACAGATGGAGTTAACTTGGGATTCATGGTGAGGAAGGAACAAGTCGATGGGGCCAAGGAAATGGTTCTTACAGAAAAGGTTTTCTAGCTCGATGAGTTGTAAGGAGTTTGCAGATCTCTCAAAAAATAATGAAATGGAACCCAGGTTACTCAAGGAATTCTAAGAGTTATCAATATGAATTTCCTGATGACACAGAGTTTGTGAAATCGATCTATGTAGAGGAAAATCAGCAAGCGTAAACGAGCTAAAAGGAGGAGGGTGGAGCTTGAGTCATTCAAGCTCGATGTGAAACAAAAGGACTCAAGTCATGCATGTCTAAGCATCATGGAAACATAGATTGAGTTAGTCATGCATTAAGTTGAGTTGATAACATAGTTACAAGGTGGTAAACATATGTATGGAGTTCGTGGAAAGACTCAGTCATACAAATGACATACCGAGGTTGACATGGCAATGTAAAGGATCTCAATCTTTGATGGAATAGATCTATTGCAATTAAGGATAAAGGAGCTCAATTCTTACAAAAGAGCTTAGTTTGAGTTAATTTTGAGAAAGTGAGCCAAGCCTTCATGATGCCAAACTAGCTCTGTGCAGCGTGTGTGACCAAGTTTGGTAAAGGAATACATGAAGGACATAGAGAAAGCTTGGAATATTCATGAGAGATTCCAAAATTACCTGAGCCACTTGGAAATTCTAAGGGAGAGGATCTCAACATGGGGTTATAGCCCAAATTCAAGACCATATATGGATGAAAAGGGTGTGAAGTTTGATCCACTGAGCTGAATCATTCACTGAGTGAGTTTGTATAGACGTGGATCTCGTGAGGAGTAAAATATCAATCCTTCTTGTAGACTCAAGGCATGGCCTTGATGGGAGGATTCGTGGGGGCTCAGTAGGAAGATCTTGTAGCAGAGACCTTGCACACTAGCCAAGAAAAACATGAAAAGTAGTCTGAGTTAGCATAACTTAGTTAATGCAATAAAACATAAATCTTGTAAACACATTTCGACTTGCTTATGCATAAAAATCATCAATCTCATAGATAAGGAAGATATGTTTCATAATTCAGTGGATGGAAAGTTCACTACAAAGCTTGACAAGATCAGATCTAGGTAGGTTGGTTGTGATGAGATTAGGAGCTTGGTTTTTATTTGGAGATCGATTGATGGAGGATCTTCATACCATGTGAGATCAGATTAGTGTGGCGTAGAAGGAATCAAGTCTAACGCGGTGAGTTGTCTTAGTAAGTCAACCACTGAGTTGGACTCATATTTGGCATTTAATTCATGACCCCTCCCTGTTTGAGTCAAACCGGTCAACAGGGGTCCCAATATTATTTTTAATTAATTTAATATTTTTATTTAAATATTTTAATAATAATATTTATTATTATTATTTAAATATTTTATCTAAATATTATTTTAATTAATTAAGAATATTAGGTCAACTGGGCATTAATACCACATGATGGAAGCTTCTTGAAGTGGTTTAACCAACTATAATAAATGAACCATAATGTACCTTCAATTTAGGGATGTAAGTATGACCTTTCCTCTCCTCTCTCACATATTCTTCTATAAGTGTAAGTTGGAATCTCATACGAAAGGGTTCCAACAGGTTAGATAGGTTGGAAAGTTAGAAATCTTAAGCAAGTGCAATTTTTCAAGAGTCCTCTCTCTTCTCCAAGTTGTCCTTGCATGTTGAGGGAACTTTCAAGCCTCTTTTCCAAGACTGTAATGGAAATCATTTCCTCTTCTGAATTTATGATGCACTTTGCACATTATTAAAGCAATAAAAGTGTGTGTTTTGTGACTAATCTTAGTCCTTTCATCCTTCTATACTTCTTTGTGCCTTTTCTCATGCTTGCAGGTACATTGTGCAAGTTCACATTTCGATTGCACATTCTTAGAGTTATATGCTTATTGAGTGGTGGAGCATTGCATGCAGCTGAGTTGTGGTGCTTGTTCACCCTTCTCAACTTCATCCTTCTTCACTAAAAGATTGATAACTTCATAATCTGATCAATTTTAACAAAGGGAATGTCTGCTTCCTAGTCTATGGTATTTTCTACCCTAAATTGCAGTAGGTGAATTTGACCTGTGGTGCACACACCCTTTTCAAATTAACCATTCCCAATTCTAGTAACATCCTTTATTTGGTGCATCACCATCCCTAATATAGTTTCATTTCTACAAATCTCTTTCCCTAAAACCCATGCAATATTATCATAGAACTAGATAGCCATTTTATTACACTAGGAGTAGTACAACACTTAGTTTAGGAAGTGGAAGTCAACATTCTCTATAGGTTAACCTTGATCCCAAGTCCCATAGCTTTAGAGGTGATCCCATGTGTCCCAAACACACCAAACTTCCTATTCACATTCTGGAAATTTGAAGGGTGTAGTGATTTGGTGAAATCAATTTTTGGCACGCTTAGTGGGAGAGAGTTGGTACTTCTCTCCTCTCTTACACAATTCAAAGTACTTGGCGAATCTATATCTATAGATTCCAAATTTTAGTACATTAACTTATGTGAATAATTCAAACAAGAGCCTCTTTAAATCAAGGAAATTATCAGTATATCAAACTTTCCTTGTTTTTTCCAAAGAGAAGAAAAAGAGTTGTTTCAACATCACCAGTTGCAGCTCTACCTCATAGGGTTCATTCAAATCCTCCATACAGAAGGTTCACTTAACCAAGGAACAATCAACCTCTTACTGCTATGGTAGAAAATCAAGTTTTTCCCCCTTTCAATGTAAGCAGTTCTCTTCTATTGGCTCAACGTGATCCTATATCCATTGCGGCACTCAAAAGTTTACCCTTTTATAGAGGGGAAACTCATATCACTCTAGTTGAACAAATTGTTGACGTATCCAACATCTGTTCCATACATAACATCATAGAGGATAACATTACTGTCAGATTTCTGGCCACTTCTTTCAAGGGAAAAGCACTCTAATGGTTCTGAGGGTTAAGTGTTGGCAATATTACCACTTGGGTCGAGTTAGGAGAAAATATATGTAAACAGTTTGAAGAAAAGAGTGATAACCTATCACTTTTGGAACAACTCACTACCATGAAGAGAGCTCCCCAAGAATACATGAGTGATTTCAACTTCCGATTCCAGAGGACCTAGAATAGAATTCCGGCACTTATAAAGCCTTCTCCACATAATATATTATTTAACTATTTGACATCATTGAATAGAAATGTAGCAATTATGATCCATTCCATTGGAGGGGCTACATTACCTGGTTCCTAGGATGTTAGCATAAAAGAAGAAATTCCTTGATTTAGTCTAGAAAGATAGCTCCACGACCTCCAATTCTATTGTCTCTGGATGTTATGAACAATCAGCCTATAATTGTTCCTATTCTAGTAGCCTCTAATCAACCAGCTTAATTTTCCCCTTCCTCTTCAAATGATCTATTGTAAGTCAATTGACTACTGTAAAATTTTGGAAATAAGCATGTTACACTCAAGAGGCAACAATTTCAATACAATTGTCCATATCAGCCACAAAATAGACAGTATCAGGCTAACCATCCTCCCTTTCAAGGGAACAATCATCCATAAAATTAGGCTACAAATCAAGTTGTGAATGTCATGCCTTTGAACTTTCAGAACCCTCTTACTGCTATCTCATCTAGAGCCATTGTACCTACTTAGAATAAGCTAGTTTAAGACTACGAATGGTGCTACCCTTGTTCTCAACCCCATAATAAAAATTTTTTTCCCAATGGATTTCCTAGTCAAACTCTTATGGTTTAAAGTGCATATTCCCCTTCTGAGCTAATAGAGAACACATCTACACAAAAAATAATAGATCAACCACAGACACCTAAAGAAACCACTTTGCTAAACAGGAAAGAAGAAGATTTTTGTGGGTTGTATACAAATTCCTCATTCCAAGAAGAGAGAAATGGAACCTCAAACTTCCAAACCTGATCAAGAATCAACTTCACATCTTCAGACACAACGGTGGTTGATAAAGATGCGGGAAAGAAACCACTAGAAATACTTGTTAGCCAAGCTACAAGGAAAGAAGGTTCATCATGCATTACGGTACCCAACAAGAATTTTCCAAAGGAGAATCCCAATTCTCAAAGAAGTGTTAGTAAAGGAGGAGAAACTCCTTTCAGTAGAGTGGAACAGATGAAGAAAACCAACCTAAGCATTACTATGTAGGATGCACTCTCAATTCCTTCTCAAAGAAACTTTTTGTAAGAGGCTCTGAACAGTTTTGGTACAACCGACATATCATCAAGTCATGGAGAAACAACTGCTACATGTTTATGTCAACCGGAAGGGAAAAATATTCCTAAGAAAAAAAAAATTCCACCATTCTATATTTCCTTGATCATTGGAAACCACCTGGTACATAATTACATGAATGATTATGGTGCGAGTATCTCAGTCATGCCCAAGAAAATTGTAGATGTACTAGGAATTCAATATGCCCCAGTTACAAGAGGATTTGTTTAGATGGATGGCACAACTATTAAGACTATTAGAGTTAATAAAGGACTTTAACTTACCATCCATGCATGCCCAAGTTTTTTATTCACCCATGACATATAATTTGTTGATCTTCCTCCTCTCTTTGCCATCTTCCTATCATAATATTTCACTACCAAGATGGGTGGTTATCTATCAGCTGTTTGGTCCCATATGACTCTTAGGACTTGATATAGAACCAAAGTGACTATAAGTGTGAAACCAATCTACGATAATCATGTCGAACCCTACACTTCTCGTCCTATAAATGGGAATTACACCATCAAAGATCCAGAAGAAGAAGATGTTGATCATAAACTAACCACTCTTATTGAAGAAGTCCCTGATACTATGCTAGATGAAGTAAGTGGAGATAATGAGTACGATGCCTACACTAATGTGTTGGAAAAAGAATAATTTGGTTTTTTTCTTTTGGAAGAAACAAGATTAGGTACCTACTATATTCATGAAAAAGATACAATCATACCGCAACTTGTCAAAACACCAAGTGATTCAGTAGGACTATGGCAATTGTTCTTCGATGGATCAAGAAGTAAGAATGAATCTGGTGTTAGTATTATGTTAATTTATCTAGAGGGAGATAAGTACTTCTCATATTTTTGGTTACAGTTCAGTTGCACTAATAATGTTGTTGAATATGAGGCCCTTTTGCAAGGAATTAAACTAGCCCAAAAGAAGGGAATCAAATCCCTTACTATTGTTGGAGATAGTGAGTTAATTTTCCATCTAGTGACATCACATAGTGCATCCAAGAATTATCTTTTAAGATCATAAAGGAACCGAATCTCAGACTTGATTGAAGATTTCAAAGCTCTTGGAATCCATGTAGTTTCTAGAAATCAAAATCAAGGCATTGATAGGATTGCTACGATTGGCTCACAATATGACATACCTGTTAATATCATGAAAGAACGGAAAAATTTGTAAAAATGGTGGTTTCACCCGTAGTCCCTGATAATGTGAGTAGCTGGCAAGTGTTCGATAGTGACAAAAAATTTATCTTTTTCCTACAAGAATAGGCAAAGTTTGCTACAAGAAATCAACATAATTTGCAAGAGTCATATGGTGATAAAATTATACAATTGAAAAAAAACAAACTGCCAAAAGGATTAGTCACTCTGGAATCTATTTTCAATTCAGATGATCAAACCAAAAGACAAAGCTCTAATATGATGGTTAAGGAAGAATATTTTGAGGAAGTCGAGGTAATGCAAGAGAAGTTTTTGAAGATTGGCAAAGTATGTAATTTTGAAGAGAAATAAGCTTTCATCAAAAAATTTCAAGAGTATCACAAAAAAAATTTGTGGATCTATAAATACATGCATGGTTTTGATCCAGTTGTAGCACAAAATACCATCGAACCGGATCTTAATGCCAAATCAATTCACTAGAAACAGAGGCCAATTAATACCAAAATCGAGCCATTAATGAGAAAGGAGATAGCCAAAATCATTGAGGTCTATATAATTTTTCCCATCAAACATTCCTCATGGGTAGCCAATCAGGTGCCTATAAGGAAAAAAAATAGAGAGATTCAGTTGTGCGTATATTTCAAGGATTTGAATTGTGTGTCATTCAGAGACAATTATCCTCTTCCATCAATGGATCAGATCCTTCAAAAGGTGGCAGGAGCTCAAATATTTTCTTTTCTCAATGGATATTTGGGTTACAATAAAATCCTAGTACAAGAATCTAACCAATTCAAAATGGCTTTCACCACCAAGTGGGGCATGTATGCCTACAAAAAAATGTCATTCGAATTGTCCAACATTGAGGCTACTTTCCAAAGAGCCATGGATATAGCATTTAAAGGAATAATCAACGATATGATCTTGGTTTACCTAGATGACATAACTATATATTATAAACATGTAGATGATCACGTCGTGTATCTAAGTAAGGTTTTCCATAGGTGTAGGGAATTTTGGGTTTCAATTAATCCTAAGAAGTGTATTTTTATAGTGCATGAGGGAAAGTTGTTGAGGCATGTTGTTTAAGTGGAAGGACTATTAATCGATCCAGTCAGGATTTGTTTGATTATGTCCTTATCTCTCCCAAGTCATAGGAAGGGCCTCCATGGTTTTCTGGGAACCATAAGTTTTTTGTGGAGATTCATACCTCAATTCATGACATTAGCATAGCCACTAAAAACTATGCTGAAGAAAACCATTCCATTCTCATGGAAAAACAAAGGATGAGAAAGATTTAAAGCCATGAAAATAGAAATTTCTCAAGATCCCATGCTCGTGAACCCAAATGTTGATATTGAATTTATCCTTTATGATTTTACAGGTCAAGAGATAATTTCGGTTATCCTCACCCAGGAAAATGATGATCTTATGGAGCAGCTAATTTCTTTCTTCAGCCAATCCCTTAAAGACTACAAGCTCAAATACTCATTCATTGTAAAACAAGTGTTTGTGGTTATTCTAGATTTGAAGAAATTCAAGCACATGTTGTCCAACAACAAAATTCATCTAATGGTGTCTCATCAAGGTGTCAAGGATTTTTTAATAAACAAAGAGATGAATGAAAAGCACCTTGGATGGATCATGATGTTGATGGAGTATGATGTGTATATAAAGTTTACCAAACTTATCAGAGGTAAAGGTTTGTGTCAAAAAATTGCTACAGACTTGGAATCAAAAGGTGATGAGGATGCAACACTCCTAAACACTTATGAAAGTGACGAGCAAGTTGACTCGTTATACAAAATGAAGAATTTCCTCTTCTCACAAGTATATCTTTTAAACATGGATAAAAACCAAAGATAAACTTTCCATCTTCAATCTATTCCATATGTTTTGTTAGATAATGTTCTCTTTCGAAAGGATTTGAATGGTGTCCTCCTTCAATGCATAAGACCAGAATAGGTAAGTAAGATACTAGAAGAGTTTCATAATGGCCTATCTAGAGGAACTTACTCTACATGAACAACTACTACCAAGATCATGTGAGCCGGTTACTATTGGCCGGATTTGTTCAAAAATGCTCATCTCTGGGTAAGGAGATGTAAATAATTTGCCTTTTTCACAGACAAGAAAAAGTTGGCAGCTCTTCCACTTCATCTAATTCAAGTGGATCAACCCTTTGTTCAATGGGGGTTGGACTTCATTAGAATGATTAATCCTCAATCTAGTGATGGACATAAATGGGTCCTTACTGGAACAAAATATTTTACTTGATGGACAGAGGTGGTAAAATTGAAAGAGAGAAATTAAAAGGCAACTATGGATTTCTTGGAGGGTATAATGACTAGGTTTAATGTTTCTTTTACTGCCATTTTAGACAATGCAATGGATTTTCTTGGTATGAAGTTGAGTGAATGGGTTGTTACAAATGGGGTCTACTTCAAAAATTCATCTAATTATTATCCGTAAGGAAAAAAATTGTCTAAGTCTAGTAACAAAAATATCATAAAGATTATTAAGCGCATGATGGAAACTAATAAGAGGACTTGGCATACACAGCTTAATACCACCTTATGGGTAGATTGGATCACACCTAAAAGGGCCATAGGGAATTCTCCTTTCATGCTTGTATATGGAAGGGAAGAAAAAATTCCACTCTCCTTGGATTTACCTTCTTTGGAGTTAGCTCATCAACTTGAAATCATGGAGAGTGATCCTCTGACAGTAAGGTTTGTTGAAATCATGGAGGTAGAGGAAGTACTGAACAAGGATATGAAGACTTTGGAGCAACATCAGGCTTAGGTTAAGAAATATTTTCTCAAAAAGGTGTCTAATAGGAATTTTCAAGAGGGAGATCTAATCCTCAAATAGGATGAATACAGGGCCAAACCAATCAAGCATGCCAAGTTTGATGCTCTTTGGAGCAGGCCATACATCATCACGAGTTGTAAAGAGGTGAATTAATTATCTATACATGCTCAATGGAGAAGAGTTACCCATTCATGTGAATGGGATACATCTCAAAGATTTTTTTTTAGAAGCGTTCCACCCCCTGTATAGTTTAGTTAGGTTTTTTCCTCCAAGTCCTTATGCACATTGTTATGTGTTACTGTTATTTTGCTTCCTTCTTGCTGTGTTTTTGTGTTGTTCTCACACATTGTTTCATCATTGGAGGTGTTATAGAAAAGGAATGTTGAAGGTTTCCATTGGAGTTTCATGATCTGCCTCTTTCAGTATTCTGTAGTGTTCTATAGATGTCAAGCATTCAACAATTTTAGTATACTTCATGCTTAGTATTCCATGGAGGTCCAAGATCGACTATGCTCAAGGAGATTCCAGGATGTATCACAGAGGATAAAATCACATTTAGGATTTGAATATTGACTCCATGCCTAATGGAATACTTAAGGCTACTAGAATCATGCTTAATAGGAAATCATCCCCGAGAGGTTGCCAAAAATGTTGTCCATTTTTATCCCCTGAGTAAAAGAGAACCAAAAAGGTCTACATGATAAAATTATCAAAGTTGGTGTATAAAATTTTATGGAGTTCTTGTATACCTTCAAGATTCCTTAAAAGGATCTTCAAACACGTGGGGAGAAGGGTATTCAAACACAACTCAGTTGAGCTAAATGGATATGATACATGTTATGTTGATGGCTCGACAAGTTTTCATTGTTTACAAAATGAAGACAACCCTCCGCATAGCTCAGTTGAGCCCAAATACACATATAAGTGCATTAATGCAAATTAAAATAATTTTAGTAGGCTTGTGTTTGAATTAGGTAAATTATTACAGGCTCTTGAGCTGAAACTTAGAACATTGTATTTGACAGGGTTGGGGAGCTAGCTTGGGTTATGGTGAGTTAAAAATAATGATGGCTTGGGGGCCCATTAGCATACCTATATCAAGGGAGTTGTTACAAAGCAAAGAAAGATGGGATTAGATGGTACCGAGTCAACACATGAATTATTGCACAATCCAATTTCTCGGGCCCTCATGTTAAGTGTCCTCTAGGTATAGCTCAGTTGAGATAAGAACGATCTCTGCGAGTCTTAGACATGTTGATGAAGTAACCATAAACGAGCTTGAGTGAGTCGATTAAGGACCAATGTAAAAGAATGATCCTAAATGCAAAAGGAGTTCTATGGATAATTTGGCTTAGAGGTTTGAGTTAAGTGAGAACTTGGTGGATCATCTTGCCATAGCTTGCCATGGTGGAAGTTTTGGATGAGCTCGTGATTTCAAAAAACATATGTACACTATAGTATGAATCTTGAGCCAAGTTTTGGCTCAATATGGGATATGATTTGCACCAGGAACTCAGGAATATTTGGTTCGACTCAAGAAATATGGTAGGAGATCGCAAGGAGCCATTGACATTGACAAGAGAAAGTAATTTTGGAGTTATTATCTATGATTCAAGAATCATAGTTGGAGAAAGGTTTAGTTAATATAGAAGGTTTAGGCTCTAAGGTCACAGTTTTTTTTAGTGGACTTAAGTATGAACATGAATGTTGCAACTCGATTCATGACTAGGTAGCAGAATGGATCGAATCAGATCGGGAAAAGCTCAGTGATCACATGGACATCAATCATTTGAGATTATTAGAAGAATAAGTCGAGGCATGGATCCTATTCATGATCACTAAGGATATTTTTAAAGAGTTATTGGAAAGGCCGAGTTACTCAGCTGTGATCATATTTCTCAGTATTGAGGTAAATAATGTGACAATGCGATGGTTCAAGCTGTTTCACATAGAATTTTGTTCCAGAATAGAGTTACTTCTATCTTTTCATTCTCTTGAGAAATAGATAAGGGTTAGGGCTAGGAGGAATACCTATTGAGTGTTGGGAAGGTATGTGCGTACCGTAGAGAGATCAGACCAATTGTGAAGAGCTCCTTTTTGTCTGGGAAGGACTACCTGTAAATAAGAATGCAAGACCACCAAATTTTTGTTAAACAATAAGTGAGGGAACTGCCTTGGGCCCAGGAAATATTAGACTTCCTTTCGAAGGTGGTCAGTTCCCTTTTAATAAAAATAAATGCAAATGATAATAAAGAAGATACTACAAAATCACGATTTAGGTATCTCATTAATAAAAGAAATAGAGACTAAACTACCAATAATAATAAAATATCATTCTATTTGTTTGGTCACTGGTTATTGATACATTCATATCAAGTTACAGGGATAGACAAGGCTGGATATGAGATTATTTGGAGGTAAATAGGTGAAAGGTTGGTTTTTGGTATAAGTCACAGTGACCGATGTCAGTCACTAGATAACCAACCATGGTTCTAGAACTGGTACTGGTAGGGGATAACTAATATCGGTAGGGGCAGTGATTTAGGGGATTTTAAATGGGGGTTGGTTACAAGTTGGTTATGGGGCTTAGAATGTTGGTAGATGGTTGAGGGGATTTGTAGGGTGATAGAGAAGACTCAGAGAGTGAGAAGGATGTCTTTGGGGCAATATAGAGATGAATGAATGAAGGTTAGGTGCAGGGTACTGCCGGGTGGTAGATCTAGGAGTGAGCTTATAGTCCCTATGAATCAAAAGTTCACAAAGTAGTTTCTAGAAGCATACAAGGCAATAAAAGAGACTACTTACTAGTTTCTGATGTGGATATAGGTCCAAAGAAAGTAGTGGTGAAGTAAAGGCTTAGTTGGGATGATCCGAAAATTAAAAGTGAGCTCATGAAGCTATCCTCCGACTCTCCCAATGTCTGGATGAGTGTGACAGTGATCTAGCTGCTCAATTACAGTTTTGGGCTCAATACTCCTCTCTATAACCTTTTCTCTCTCTCTCACTTGTGTCTCTCTTGCAAATGAATTCGGGATCCCTTGGTTTTGGTTGGGGGAGGTCATTTACAAGGAATTGATGGCAGTTTCCTAACCGATGTTGGTCACGTAGGGACTGATGTCGGTTAGGTCAAAGTTGGCTATTTTTAGTAAAATAGCCAACTTTCCCTCCTTTTCTCCCAAGGGGTCAGTTGTGGGCTTGGTCAAGTCATTATTAGGTTCATTTTGGTGCGGGTGAGGGGTGATGAGTCATGGATATGGGTCTGGACCAAGTCATAGGTCTTAATTAGGTTAGTTTAGGGTTAGGGCTAGGTCATGGTGAGGTGGCGAGGTGAGGTGGTAGGGTTGGAGATGTGAATTTATTAATTATAAGGTAATTAATAAATAATTAAGTGTGTAAGGTTTAGGTGGTGAGGTATGGTTAGATTATGAGACGAGATGTGGGGCACAGGGCGTTGTAAGACCTAAATTTGGTGTTTACATTTGCCCCTTTTTGTCGTGTAGCTTGTCATGTAAAGTTACACTGACAATAATAAGAAGTGATTGCCCCAGTTAAGGGTATAGGTAATCCCCCTCAAATCTATCACAGATTGAGGTGATGTGAAATCAGGGATAGGGTTGATAAAGGGTGAATGATGATGAGATGATGGTAAGATGGTGGGGTAAGTTCAAGGAAGCAGACGCATGTTGAAATGTAGTAGTGTGACTAGGGTACGTGATTTGAAGAGAGAGTAAGCAATTTATAGGAAAATTTTGATAGTTTATCCAAACAAGGTTGATATAATCCTTGTATCCAAGGCATAAGAAGTAGCTCCAGGGGATATAAAGGGTAAGGTACCGTAATGTTTAGGCATGTTCAGAAGTACCAAATGGTTGGTTTGGTTGAGATAAATGTCATTGTATCAGTCTAGGCAAAGCTAGTTGGCTGATCAATCCTAGTATCCTAGTCATGTTATAACATGAATAGGTGAGCTTGATTGAACAAACAACTACATGATGGGTGGATATAATCATAATTTGCGGGCCTCGATTGAGGTACTTAATTGGTGCGGCCTTGGGTTGGGCCGATTGGGTTGGTGTGGCCTTGGGTCGGGCCGATTGGTTGGTTGTGACCTTTGGTCAGGCCGATTGATTGGTTGTGGCCTTGGGTCAGGACAACTGATTGGTTGCGGCCTTGGGTCAGGCTGATTGATTGGTTACGGCCTTGGGTCAAGCCAATTGATTGGTTACGGCCTTAGGTCAGGCCGATTGGTTGGTTGCAGCCTTAGGTCAGGCCGATTGGTTGGTTACGGCCTTGGGTTGAGCCGATTGGTTGGTTACGGCCTTAGGTCAGGCCTATTGAATTCAAAATAAGGATATTCAGTAAAGCCGGGGGTAGGTGATGTGGTGAAAAATGGAAATTGGTGGATAAGGGCAGGAGTTAGGTTAAGATAAGCCGGTAACCGATATTGGTTATGGGTGACTGATATCGGTCAGAAGACTGATATCAGTCTTCTAGGGCCCGCCC
The DNA here is from genome assembly GCA_019776745.2 of Taxus chinensis. Taxonomy (NCBI): domain Eukaryota; kingdom Viridiplantae; phylum Streptophyta; class Pinopsida; order Cupressales; family Taxaceae; genus Taxus; species Taxus chinensis. The sequence goes on along the minus strand of CM034149.1, from coordinate 95,332,022 downwards.
TAATCGATATGGGTTAGAGGTCAAAACCTATAAAAAGAAAAAATACGGCATGTCATTTTCACTTTGGGAATTTGAGTGCCAAGTTTTTCTTGTGTGAGTTTTGAATTTATTGGGTCATGTGTTTTGGCTGAGTTGGCACTAGTTGAGTGTGTGAGTGAGTTATTGGTAGGCCCCCAGAGCTCAAGAGGTAGAGCTTGATTGGTTGAGGACCCTGCTGAGGATATTTGGAGCTATGACACAGCCTGGAGGAGCAGGAGGTGCTGGAGGTGCTAGAGGAGCTGGAGCACCACCACCTATCCCACCACGACAACATGTAGTCATACTGGTAGGCTCTGAACCCCTTTTTTTGTTAATTTGATGAATTTAGCTGGGATGTGGGTATTGGGGTAGGAATCCAAAATTTGATAAAATAATGAGTAAATGAAGGTAAACAGTAAAATGGCTTGGGTAGATATGTTAGGTAGGCCAAAACATCAGGGTGGGTAAGTTTTTAGAAAATTGTGTTAGGTAAATGGGTAGAAATAGGAATAAAAAGGGATTTGGGGGGTGTTTTCGGTTCGGCCCCGAAACCCCACAGTGACTGATGTCAGTCACTAGTCGACCGGCATCGGTCATAGGTTTAGGTGTAGATTAGTGACTGAGGGGACCGACATCAGTCATGTGTCGACTGACATCGGTTCGTAAAAGTTAGACATAGAGTATGGGTGGGGGACCGATAGTGGTCGAGGGTGACTGATAGTGGTCACCATGGGTAGGAGGTAGGGTTGTAAAATTGTTTTGTTGGGTGTTGTTTTAGGTGGGTAGGATAGATTTTTGGGGTGAAGGGGGTAATTGGGTGGTTGGGGTCGGTTCAGGTAAGATAGGATATTGTTGTGTATAGATTGGGAGCAGTTAAATTGGTTGGGGTATGGTTAGAGGGTGAGAGTAGAATGGGTGGAGTATGGTTGGGGCGGTTGGTAGGGTGTGGGATAGGTAAAGGGGATAGTTTAGATATTTTTTGGGTGGGGTTATTGATGTTGAGGGAGATTAGGTGATTTAGGTTTAATTAGAGTGGGTGGGATATTTAAAGAAGGATTGTAGGAGTGAGAGGGATTTATAGATGTATAGGGTAAGATAGGTGGGTGTAGATGTGTTTACAAAGTTGGGTGATGATTGGGTGGGTGAGTAAGTATAAAGGGTTAGGTTGGTTGTTTTGTTAAGGGTAGGCCTAACGGAGTGGGTTATTTTTGCAGGCACACCAGCAGTTGACCGTGCGAGATCGGATGCCACCTCTACTAGAGCGGATGTGGCCACATGTGACTGCAGCACAGTGGGCAGTTATGCGGGAGGTTAGACTCGGCGGAGTCCAGAGATATAGGGCTGTGGATAGGAACCACAGCCTGATGGTTCCCCTCATCGAGAGATGGGATCCGGAACCCAATGCTTTCCATCTCCCTACGGGACAGATGATAGTCACTCTAGAGGATGTGTATCGCATCCTGAGACTATTGATCATAGGTGAGGAGGTGTTCCAAGTGGATGCTGAGACAGCGATGGATAGCATCCTGCAGGTATTCGGGGATGCAACCCCATTGATTACATATCATAGTGCAAGCATCGGCTACGGGGAGATGTATCGCGCTCATCGACGGGAGACACGGCTTGCCATGCTGATGATGGTCAGTATCAGTTGCTTCTCCCTCCCTGACTCAGAGGGAGGCCGCTTCCCATGGGCTCTGATGGGTATTTTACATGAGATGGTGGAGGAGAAAACCTGCTACGCTTGGGCACCAGTGTTTTTGGTGCAGCTTTACAGAGAGCTCTGGGGCTATCGTCGTATGAGGTGATTCGGTATATGTTCGATATTCTTGTTACACTACTAGGCATATGAGCACATCTTGTGTATACGACTAGTAGGGTTGCCCCAGCAGCCAGGGCCACAGGCAGTCTACAGATATGGGTTTCAAAGGTGGTTGGGGTTTGTGGGCCAGCCACGAGTAGTGGTCGTAGGGCGGGATGTCACTTTTTACAGGCATATGTTAAAGGGTCTGACTGGTAGATATTATATGGAGGCCATACAGAGGCCATCAGACCCATGGAGGAGCCCGAGCATAGCTGCGATGGATCTAGTACATCTTCTGGATAGTTGGACGGAGACCCAGGGAGTATGAGTAAATTCCCCTTGAGAGGGTATGACGATAGCTAGGACTACAGTAAGATGTGCCACCTCCCTTCCCACAGTATCGGAGGGAGGATGTAGAGGCACCACTACCTCTACCATAGCCATTTGATCATGTTTGGGTAGCAGAGAGACCGCGAGATGATATAGTCTACGACGCCAGGGTTGCAGGCTCATTTTTGGTTTGGTAGGTAGGGTAGAGGGCGGTCATGAGAGCACAGCCAACATAGCTAGATTTAGCAGCTATTACAACTGAGAGGGACCGTATCCTAGGTCAGGTGCAGGTACTACAGGGGCAGTTTGCTGCCACATAGGCACAAGTTGGTGTTACAGGGGTAGTTAGCCCAGGCATAGGTACAGGCACAGGCACAGGCACAGGCACAACCTCAGGTCCCCTTGTTCAGGGTTCCGATGGCAGCTCCACTGCCACCACAGGTACTGGCCCAGGGTCATGGCATACAGGTAGGGTAGGGCCCACTTCTATTAGGATCCGGGGGACTAGCCTCACCAGTCATGGTTGCACTGGCCCGTTACATGGAGGCTAGAGTGGAGACCCATTACTATCAAGATGTACTAGATGGTATCGGTGCAGATTATCAGCCATAAACAACTCATAGAGCCGAGACTTCCCAGAGTCTCAGGTCACAAGTCGGCCGCAAGCCTACAGCCGGTGGGTCGGTTACAGGTAGGAGGCGAGACCTGACACAGGGGCCAGCTGAGGGATGGGCTGAGGGAGGAGGAGAGAGCTGATGTTTGCACCCCATGAGCAGAGACATTTTTTGGTCGAGGTGGATAGAATGATTTTTTGATAGAGGACACCGGTCTACAAACCAAGTGTGTATATAGGATTTATATATTCATTGTTGTGGTTAATACCGGCCTGTGAGCTGAGTACATTTTGTATAGTTGATACCAGGCCTGCGAGCTGAGTATATTTTTGACATGAGAGACTGGCCTGCGAGTCTGAGTCGAGATTTTGACAGAGACAGCGGCCTACATACTGACTTTATATTTTTGGATTACAGAGGCCCCATGCAAGGCAATTTGTATATTTTGACATTGATATGATGTATATATATAGATGATGAGTTTGATCCACATGGTGTGTTATAATTTTTGATTTGATGCATATAGTATAATGTTGCATGTGTTTTGTCGATCGTATTGGAATGTGATGTATATAGATGATGTCGATGATGTTTTGCTGATATGTATATGTTTTGAAATGTTGATGTTATGATGATGATGGAGTTGGATAGTGATGTCATTATGCAGGGAAAAGAGGCGGGCTCTGCCAAAAAATTGTAAAAAATAAAGAAAACGCCTAGGTATAAGAAAAAGGAGACAGGTGACCGATATCAGTTAGCTAACCGATATCAGTCACTATGTGACCCATACTGGTTAGGTAACCGATATCGGTTATGCTAAAACGAGCTTTTCTAAAAAAATAGAAACATTTGGGAGACAACTCAAATTCTTATTTTTAGAGTCATGCAACATGTTAAATACAAGGATGCAAGGCTGTTGACGTCCATACAGGTTAATTACATGGGAGAATTGAGTGATAAGGAGGAAAGAGATAGGTAAAGTGATCGTGGGTTTGGATTAAGAAGGCGTAAAGGCAAGTTAGAGTGAAAAGTGTGGTGAACATGGCTAAATAAGGAGAAGCGTCCAGTAGGCAAAGAGGAGAGGGAAGACAGGTTCCACCTCAAGCTGCTACATCCCAAGAGGTATAAGTATTGGTTGGAATTAGATTTTGCATGGTTATGAATAGGATGTGGTAAGGTAAGTGGGTAGAGATGAAAAGAAAGGTGATAGGCAAGGGTTTGGTTATAAATATTTTCACATATTTATAATTTTAAGGAAGACGCAACACATGATAGATCATGGTAGGGGATGGTCAAGCTAACCTTAGGATACCTCATGTCTCCTAAGTGCTGCCTACATAGCCCATTGCACAAAGCAAAGAGGGGCCTCAGACCAATGTAGTTCTCCCTGAGGACCAGGGAGAGGTGAATTCAGGAAATTTGGTTGTGGTTAGGAAATTTGTTGGTTAGTAAAAGTTTGATGTTGGTAGGGTAATGTTGTTGGTGTTGGTGTGGGTATAGGTGAAGAGAGGGTTAGCTTACCCAAGCATAGGAAACCATGTCCTGATGAAGGTCAACACATAATTCTAGTTTCGGGTAAAAAGAGGCAAAAGTGTCTGATAGTTGGAAAAAGCTAAACAAACCACGTATTATCGTAGGATGAGCTTGAATCCCTAGGTATCTAGCATAGGTGAGAAGTTGATAGGTGAAAAGAGTTATATAATCACAATATATCGGATATACATCATGTCCCTTGAGTTTTGTTGTTTTGAAGAATGGTGAGGTGAGGTGGATGGTATAGCTAGGGCGTAGAGAACTTGTTATAAGGTGATTATTCTAACGAAAGAGAACCAAACCTAAATAGACAAGTCCATGACTCAAAATTACTTTTGAATACTACTTTTATTTTTCTGGATATAGACTGATCGATGTGGGAAGTCTATATGGGATATGCATTTTGTTGTTCTTGAGGTCTTCACGAAGCTGATCAATGCGAGAAGCTTCTGATAGAGGCTAACTTTGTATAGTTGTTCTTCAAGAGAGTAGTCTACCTATAGTAGCAGATGCGGCTTTTGCACATAGTTGTCCTTCGAGGGAGTAGTCTTTTTATAGTAGCAGATGCAGCTTTTGCACACAGCTGTCCTTCGAGGGAGTATTCTAGTTTATAGCTTAGAGGTCTAGATGTTCGTTTGGCATGAAGCATCTAGTTTTGTAGGAAGTTTGACTCAAGAATATCCTAGAATTGTATCATTGAGAACTTGTTGTTTTGATACTTTTAAGTCATGGACCAGACTAAAAAGGAGAAGGCATCTTTAAGAGGAGGTGATGATCAAACCACATGAGTTTGATTCTACTTTGAGATGCACAAAACAAGGTGTATGAGGTGGTAAATGAGCTCAAAGGATGAGCGTAAGGTAGATAAGAAGTGATGTAACACTAAATTCAATATTAGAATGGTCGGAGATGCAAGGAATTAAGGGGTTCAGGCTCAGGTTTACCATTAAGAGAAGCTAAACAATAAGTACCTGATCCATAAGAGTGAGTGATAATGTAAGGCCCAATCTAATTAGAAGCAAATTTTCCCCCTTTTCTCTTTCCTAGTTTGGTTACGTGTTGATTCTCTTTGAGGACAAGATCGCCAATATTAAAGGTGCAGTCATGAATTTGCTTATCATAAGCACGCTTGATTTACTTTTGATAAATTTTAAGGTGGTCAAGAGCTGTAAGATGATGCTCATCAAGAAGCTCCAATTGGGATAACCACTCTTGGCAGAAGTCATCATTGGTGAGAATATCTTGGAGAGATATTTTGAGGGAAGGGATTTGTATTTCTAGAGGCAAGACAGCCTCAATACCATACACCAAATAAAATGGTGAGGCATTAGTGGAAGTATGAGTGCTGGTACGATAATTCCAAAGGGAAAAGGGGATGTGATCAGGCCAGTTTTTCCCAGAATCATTAACGACTTTCATGAGAATTTTGGTTAAGGTTTTGTTAGAAGATTCATCTTGACCATTTGCTTGTGGATTATAGGGTGAAGAGAAGCTAAGTTTGATACCAAAGTTGTCACAAAGGGCTCGTAACATCTTATTTTTGAAATATTTTCCATTATCTGTTATCAGGCGATGAGGAACACCAAAACGGTAGATAATGTGATGATTGATGAACTTAACAATTTTCTCTTTTTTGGCGGAAATGAGTGGAATGGCATCCACCCATTTAGTGTAATATTCAGTGGCCGTGATGATCCAATGGTTATACTGCAAAGAAGGCGGGTGAATCTCACCAATAAGGTCTAAACCCCATTGTGAGAAAGGCCAAAGATCTTGTGCGACCTGTAGTGGGTGGCTAGGAGTATGTTGAAGGTTGGCATGCTATTGACACATAACACAATGCTTAACATATTCTTAGCAGTATTTATTAAGAGTAGGCCAATAATATCCTAGGCGAAGGATCCACTTGGCCATGGCAAGGCCACTAAAGTGCCCACCACAAATTCCGTCATGGACTTGTTGGATGGTATGTGTGACTTCAGTGCCAGCTAGACATTGAAGGAGGATACCATCGAAGCCACGTTTATAAAGGAGTCCCCCCATGATGATATAATGAGAAACACTTTTAAGAAAAGCACATTTGCTATTACTGGTAAGGTTAGGTGGGAGAACAAAGGTTGTAAGGTAGTTGTTAAATTGGTGATACCATGTATCCTGTGAATCAGTAGATACATTATTTATCATACAAACATCTAGGACTAAGTAAGATGGAGCAAAGAGTTGTTGGACCAAGACAAATATGTTAGATTCAGTTGGTGAGGAAGGAATTTGTGAGGCCAAGCAAGCCATAGTATCTGTAAATTTATTAGTTGAGCGTGGAATGGTTTGGATAGAATAATGAGTAAATAAGGTCAAAAGTGAATGCACGTAACATTTGTACTTTTGAAGTTCCTCATTTTTACATTGGTAGATGTCAGTAACTTGATTTGCTTCCAATTGAGAGTCACCGAAAATGTTGATAGACTTCACACCTAAGTGTAACGCAACATGGAGACCAAAAACAAGGGCCTCATATTTTGTTGTATTGTTAGTGCAGGGGAAATCGATCCTGAATAAAAGAGGCATAGGTTCACCATTAAGAGGAATGAGAACAACACCTGCCCCTCCACCGCGCTGACATTTAAATCCATCAAAGAAGAGGGTCATCTGATAAGATGCATCACTGGGCGAAAGGGTTGCGATGAGTTCATCAGGGAAAGTAAAATTGGTAAATTGTTCCCCAGGTAAATGGGCCTCCACGAGTTGATCCATGATAGTTTGTCCTTTGACTGATTTCTAGTGTACAAACTCAAGGTCAAGGTCAGCGAGGAGCATAATCCATTAGGTGATGCGTTGGTTTAGATAAGGTTTGGCCTACATATAATGTATGGGGTCAGCATTGGTGATGACAAAAATTTTATGATTTAAGAGGTAATGTTGGAGTTTGGTGGCCACGAATGATAGGGCTAGGCACAAATTTTCTACGTGTGTATACCTAGTCTCGTAATCCACAAGAGTATAACTTATGTAATAAACTACTTGCTCGCGATACTTAGAGTCACGATGTGCGAGCATGGCTCCTACAACATAGTCAGTGGCAAAAAGGTAAAGGTAGAAAGGGTGATTGTCCTGAGGTACGATAAGCATGGGTGGCTACAAGAGATAAGATTTAAGAGCCTCAAAGGCTTGGTGGCACTCCTCGCTCCATTGAAAGACAATGTCCTTTTTAAGGAGATGATGGAAAGGTTGACATTGATCTAAGAGTTGTGAGATGAAACGCCAGATAGATTGGAGTTTTCCCTGCAAACTATGTAATTGTTTTAGTTTAGTGGGTGGGGGAATTTCTAAGATAGATTTTACTTTAGTTGGGTCGACCTCGATGCCATGCAAAGAGACGATAAAGCCAAGGAGTTTTCCCGAAAGGACACCAAAGAAACATTTCTTTGGTTGAAGACGAACACAGTATTGTAACAGGTGATCGAAAATAATGGTTAAAACATTGAAATGTTCACTGCGATGTTTGGATTTTCCAAGAAGATCATCAACATAATCCTTGAGAATAGTTTGCATAATGTCATGAAAAATGTAAGTCATAGCCTACTGATAAGTCACACCAGCATTCTTAAGGCCAAATGGCATGACACGATAGCAGAAGGTCCCCTAGGGGGTAATGAAAGAGGTTTTATATTGATCGGCCGAGGCTACTAAAATTTTATTGTATCCCGAGAAAGCATCTCATGGCCCGTAGTGAGATCAACAAATTGATCAATGCTAGGTAGGGGCAAGTCATCCTTTGGACAAGCAAGATTAAGGTCCCAGAAATATGTACATATCTGAAGTCCCCCCATCACTTTAGTGACAGGTACGACATTAGAAATCCATTGAGGATAGTCAATAGGTAAGATGAAAGAAACAGAAAGGAGTTGTTGAAGTTCTTCTTTAACCAAGAGGGCAATGCGTGGATGCATTTTTCTTAGTTTTTGTTTAACTGGTTTGGAGTCTGGTTTTAGAGTGATGTTATGAACAACAATTTCAGGATCGATTCCTGGAATGTTGGCGTAGGACCATGTCAAAGCTTGATTACGTGCACGGAGGAAGGTAGTGAAGGTGGCTTGTTCTGATGTGTTGAGAGATTGTCTGATCTTTACAATGTGAGGATCATCCTCCGTGTGGATGTTGATTTCTATAGTTGACTCATTCAACATGGTTTGGGTTTCAGATGGTAAGGCACGTTGAATATAAGATTCTTCTGCACCAAGGTAGGTGAGGATGGAGTCGTCATCTTGGCTCTCCACAACATTAATTGAAGGCGAGTCTTCTTCGATCATGTATGGATACAAAAGGGGGAGAGAAGATGGGTCTTCACCATCACGTTGATAAGTGAGAGGACCTAGAAAGATAGCATTCATGAAAAAAAAAGTTAGGAGGGATAGATTCCGGGTCTATCTACTCCATGGGTGAAGATGGAAAAATGGATGATGATGGTTCGGAAAGGGTGAATTCGTCATCTTCCTAGATACAATTGACACGAGGTTTCTTCGGTGTAGGTGGTTCAAAAAATCCAAGACCACTACGATATTTATGTTTACGTGTAGTCATGGGAATGATCATATGTTGTCCTTGTTCATAGAGACCAAAACCAAAACCTTTCCAAGCACAACGAGTTAGGAAGGTGAGGGTGAAACGACGGTTGGTTAAATATTGAAAATCAGATTGGAAGGGAACCACACCAAGGGGAGGTTCAGGGGTGACAGAGGATGCATTGACACCCCCATACATTAGGTTGGTGCGGCAATTAGGTGGTTCATAGGATATCACCTCCCCCACATGATGGTCATAGGTAGGATGTGCATGTAACTGTCCATACTCTTGTGGGGTATGGAAGGTGCTAACATTGTATAGGTGGTATTCCCCCAATATAAGGCGTTGAAAAACACCTACAAAGGGATCTGAGGTTGGGATGTTGTTCGTGGGGAAGGAAGAGGTATTTACGTTAGTGGTTTCATTGGTCAAAGGTGTGGGTGTGGCTAAGGTGGATGATTGAGGCATGCTTGAAGTAAATGGTTGGGTCGGATCAATGGGTGCCTTGACTGGTACAAGCACATCATTAGGGTAGTATAACATATTATAGGTTTTGAAGGGGGAACCGTCAGCTATGACGGTATATGACTTCCCCTCATACTTGAATTTTATGCATCTATGTAAGGTGGAGAGAATGCATCCCATAGCCTAGATCCAAGGGCGGCCTAACAACATATTGTAGTGGAACTCTCCCTCAAGGAAATAGAAGAGTTCGGGCAAGGTACATGGCCCTACATGAATGTTAAGGATTACGGTGCCTAGGGTAGAAGTAATAGCATCGTTGAATGAATGTAACATGGTGGGGTTGGCCCACATACATCTAGGATGGATATTCATCTGTTGGAAGGCTTTGGGAGAGATGATGTTTAGGCTAGTGCCCCCATCAATCATAACATGACATACCCAGATGTCCCAGACATAAGCCGAGATGAAAAGAGTGGGGTCAGGATCCTCTGCACCAAAGATGAAAATTTCTTCTTCGGAAAAACTGACAGCAATGACTTGTTGTACAGGGACAGAGGTGGTTGTGGAGGTAGGTTGTTTGGTGAGAGAAGCGACATGGTTTGGTGTTAAGATGGAGGCGATGGGTAGGGTTTCGTTAGGTAGGACCTCTATCCCTTGGAGGATCTCAATTAGAGCTTGTCGATGAGATTCATATGTTTGAATGAGATCATAGAGTGTCATTTTATAGGAGATTGGTGAAGTTGTTTGATCATGGTGCGATGGGAAACTCCATTAGAGACTGGATAGGCAGGTCCACGAATAACCACTTTAGGTGATGGTGCGATTGGGATGGCAAAAGGAGAAAGAGAAGTTGCAGGTGTGCTCTCTTTGGCTTTTCCATTTTTTTTCTGACCTCGAGTAGCAATGCTAATCATGTTGATCTCGTGAATACGAGATGAGGAAGATGGTAGGGATAAGTCATTGTTCTCGAGAGGCGGGGTTACAATGATGATAGATTTTGGCGAGGCAGGGACAGGTAGTATAGGAGAAGGGATCGAAGCTAAGAGATTTTCCCTATGTACGTTGTCTTTCTTATATTTTCCATCTGAGATAGGCAACGGGCGAAGGATGGATTTCAAAGCATTGCATCCTTCTACATTGTGTCCTGGTGTGTGGTGGTAGGCACAAATTTTAGATTCATCATAACCTATACGTCTATTATCCTGTAAAACTGATGAGGGCAATTTTATAGGTAACCATACCAAAATCTTTTTCTGGTCCCTCATCGTGGACCCCTCTGCGTTTGGAACATTGCAAAGTACCTTTCCAGGAAATCTAGTTCTCTGAACTTAGCCATTTTTGTCCCTTTTTGGCTAGGCACACCTTTTATCTATGTAACACAGAGTAAATCTATGCCCCCTTCATTTCCTTTGGTGTACCATTTTACGTGTCGACACATGTTTTGGTGTGCCTTCTCATGATGTGCCATTCTTACGTGCGCCAATGCGCATGTGCCTTCATGTTGACACATTGATTGTTACGTTGTGTTTTCGTGCACCAAAGGGTGTAAGGAATGAAGTGTTGACAGTCTTAAAATTGCGCCTAAGGTGTAAGTATCCCTGTGTTGACACACGTTTATCCACACCAAAGGACACACCATTTTACGTGTCGACACATATTTTGGTGTGCCTCTTAAAAAAGTGGTTGGCACATTTATTGCAACTTTGCCTATATATAGGTGCATCCACCCTTTCACTTCCACCAGTCAGAAAACACATGATATCTTTATTCCTCTACACTTTTCGGCATGCCTTTCATCCTCGTGTCGCATTCGTGGACCCCGTTTCGCCTCTCACATTCTATATATATTAGGTAGGTGGTTCTTACTCCTATGTTTTGTTTTGATTATTTGTATGGTAGGAGGCAATGGATTCGTAAACCCCCCCTTTTTGTTGTTCTTGTTGTCTTTCTCCCCCAAACTCTTCCTCCTCTTTCCAGATCTGCTAGTAAGGAGGGATCTGACTAAAAAATCACTTAGATCTCCTTGTTGTGCCCCCTTCACCATCTAAAAAACCCTATAAAAGAGGCGTAAAAGATCACAAGCCTGTCAAGAAAGAGAAAACCTAAAAGATAAGTTTAAAAATGTGCTTTTTCCTCTTGGCGCATTTTCCACACCTGTTACATAAAATACAATCACACTAAGAAGGTGCATTGATCCCGCTTGCAACATGAAAATTACCTGTGCCGTGTGAAACTGAGTAAATCCTAAACAATAACACAGGCGCATCCCCTCTTACAGCAGCACAATGTCATGCAAGCCTTCCCTACGTTGCGCCAAGTTCTCCTTTTGCGCAAATAAAGCCTATGTTACACACATCAACCCTACGCCCATCGGTACACCAAAGTTCCATGTAACATGAAAAATATATGCGCCATTGGTGCATCTTGTCCCCGTGCAACATGAAAATTATCTGCACCTAGTATAAAACACATATGAATGGCATAGGCACACTTTTTCTTACAATAAAAAAAATGTCATGTGCGGCATCCTTACACCTTGTGCCCTTTGGCACTGATTTGTTCTTTGTAACACCCTTCTTTTATGTGTCGTACTATTAACCCTGTAGCCTGTAGTGTTCATGCACCCTACACCCTGAGGCCTTAAAATTGCTAACTCCTCATTCTATTCTGTAATGCTTTAATGGAAGAACTGACAACTATTATGGCTCTTTGGCGTTGGGTTTTGCTTCTTCTTCTTACAGATCAGTAACTGAACTCAAATCCACATATGTCTACATCAAGCAAGAGACCAACCAAATCAAAGGGAAAAGCTAAGCTTATAGAGGAAGAGATGAAGTACAAGTATCAGAGGGTCAGAATGCCCGAGTCCCAGGCAGGATGTGACCTGGTGTAACACCCTGAACTGTTGTTACTTCCTCCTGAGCATACAAGTGTTGATACGTGATTTATTTTGTAAAAAGGATGTGTTCCTTTGAGAAGTCATGCTTGATATGGACTGTATCTTCTTTGAGATTGCAGATCTTTGACTGAGTCAGAATATGATTGGACTCTTTTATTTCTTTCATTTTACACCTGAGTTTAATCTGATCTAGGAATGAATTATGGAGTTATCCATCTATAAGACCTAGCCTTGGATCAGTGGTATTGATCCAAGTGATGCTTTAAGTTTATTCATGATGAATTAAAATTATAGACCTTACGCGGGTTGCAAGGTCTGGATGCATTGAATAAGCTAGTACAGAGTATAACTCAGGATGATCGTGTTAAATGAATTGGTTCCCGATATCGTAATATCAGGAAGGTCTTGATTGTGGACCAGGTAATAATTCAGTTACATTTAATTCACTAGCCTATTGGCAGTACAGGAGTGAACCCTGTTCATGAATGTATGTTGTAGATTCTTTTTCTGAGCATTTGAAATGTTAGACCTAACTGGATTTATTAAGGTTAGTAACCTAAAACTAAACTATAACCTAGAGGTTAGATTAGTGTTAATCTAACCTAGGCCTAGGCTATAAGCTAATGTTCTAAGTTAGTATCTATGTGTTAAGAGGTTAGACTAAGTGTTATCCTAAATCCCAACCTAAGTTACTAACCTAACTATTGAACAAGGAAGAAGGGGACCTATGGAAGGGTGCGAACCATGGGCGGTAGTTTCTATGGCATTAAATAAAGGGTTAAGTATGAAGGACAGGTAATTCAGTAGAAGTTTTTAAACGGCTAGCTAGAGCTGACGTGGCAGGTCACCAAAGTTGGAAATGGTCTTCGAACTGGTTTTATCCATTGCCAACTATGGTGGTCGGTGGCAATGGAAATTTAGAGGGAAATTTGGAGTAAATGTCATTTATGAACTCGGTCTTCAAGCTCGGGTTTCACGGGAAGGCATGCAAAATGGAAAGTTAGTAGTTTTTTTGGTTTTTCATGCACTCCGGTTTTCCCTCTGTCTGATCACTGGTTCTTTGCACCAGTCTTCTTGGTGTTGCATGGCAAGTATGAGCATAACTAGCTCTTTTCTCTGGCAAGGAAAATTTATAAGTCATGGAAATAGCAAATTTTTGTTGGTGGATCTAACTTGGAAAAGGAGGAGAAGGTTTGAGCTCTTTCAGTGGTCTACTTCGAAATTTTAAGCAAATAACCAGGCATGTTAGGCCCTAACCTTTAAAAATCTTGCTCTCTTTCAAATGATTTCATTAGAACAACTTTGTTCAAATGATTTTTGGGAATTAGATGGTTTCTATGGTAGCCTTGTGTGATTTTGTTACTGTATCTTCTTGCTGTTTGATTTTTCAATTTAACCCTTGATGGGTGTGTATTGTGTTTCGAATTGTTGCACTATTTCGTTGTGATTTGCATTCTGGCTTTAATTTGTGAAATACATGCAAGAAAGATACTAGACCTGCTCTGTGTGAACCCAAGTATTGTTCCCTTGTTGGGTTCAGGCTACAGTTGATACTTGTCGTTGATGCTTGTTGTCGATACTTGTCAGAAAAGATATTGTTGGAATTTTGATTGAATGTTCAGTATAACTCGACTTCCTTGTAAGTCCTGTCATGGTTATTATAGATGGTGGTTACAGAATCTTGTTGGGTTTCGCTATGATATTTAAAGTTATTTGTGAATGGATAAATTTTTGTGTTACAGTATTTCATTGCGACCTTGTTGAAGTTGTTTTTCCCTTGCGTTGAGGTTATGGGATTCAACCCGTTGATAGTATGCAATATATATATTTATTGTATTCAAAACGACTTTGTGGAGTCCATTGATTGATTCATATATTATGGACCATTGTTGAAGCTATATATATATTTGAATATTGGTAATTTGATTTTGTCAGAGTCTTGAAGGAGTAACAAGTAATACGACCTCTGTTATTTTGTAATGAATACCTTCGTGTTGCAAGGAATTTTTGGTACAGACTCAATTGGTAAACTTATTATGTTTTCCACTCTATGTAATCTTAGAGCGAATATTGTTGTAGGGGTTCAGTCAGATTCCTCGTTACAAAATCAGTATTTAGATTTTGTTTAAGCCTAATTGTGAATATTGACCATTGATTGGCACGGTTGGAATCTTTAACTTGTATTTATCTTGTATATCGGATTCTGTAGAGGCTTTATCGTGAATATTGTTGCTCGGATTCAGTTTTAATCCTTGATAGGTATCTAGTGTTCTGGTTTTGTTTAATCCTGATTAAGAACAGGTATTGTTTTTGGCTTTGTTGGATTTCTTAATAGATAGATATCATGTATCGTAGCCCTGTAGAAGTGGGTCGTGAATACCATACTTTCAAACTCTGAATGCATCCAGAAGTGAATACGATATGTTATGTTTCCTTTGTGATTAATTTTAGTTAGATGTGGCTGTGCATGTTGCATGGATTTTGTTTAAAATCTCTCTGCCTAGTCATAGGGAAACATCATTGCTTTAATATTATTGAGTCTCTTGATGACTACAATAAAAGAGAAGTTCTTTTGATTTCGACCTTGGATCTAAAGCCTTACAATATTTAGTAGAGATTAGAATGAGTTGTATGTTGCTGAGAGGGATAGTTGTCATGTTTAAACATGATTACGTCTTCTGTTGCATGTATATCTAGTCTTGAGCCTGAATGAACTAAGGAGCTGTCGACTGCACCTCGGCAGGTGATGTCAGTGAATATCCTCTTGTATGTCACTTCGTGTGGAATGTCATGTGGAGTCTGTTTGGTTGATATTCATCACTTTTTTGGCGTGAGAGCTACTGTACTGTTAGTAAGCTACATGAGTTTTGTTATATTTGATTTTAACAAAACTGTGGTTCTTCTTGTGGCTCATCTGACTTATTCGTATGCATGTAAGGTGAATGCTTTCCTTTTGAGGAGATGGTACAGTCATGAAATTGTTGAAGGGAAATATGAATGACTTGTTTTCTTTCTCTTCTGTTGTAGAGTATATGTTGATATTTTTATCTAACCGTTAGGACTGTTTTAACATATTGATGGAATCATGATTTGTTATGATATTCCTTTTACTATTGAATGTAATGATCTGTCTGATGTTTGTTGTCCTTGGAATTTAGATGGATAGTTGTTTTGGATACTTTCGTTCTTCTTGATCCCTAATATTTTGATGAAAAATTTGAGAAGTATTTAGGACTATTCTGTAATGATAATTAGAGTTACGCGTTTGTAGTCATTTTTGTATTACAAAAGCATAGTCTGAAACATGTATACTTGTTTGGTGAAATGATCTCATTTAAACAAGTTGTTTAATGAAAATAGTTGGTGGATTGCAATTGTTTTAAGAGTTAGTGCTTATCATGCTCAGTTCATCGAACTGACCCATGTCGACAATTTTGCAGATGGTTTCCGTAAGTGGTAAAAGCAAGCAGATCTGATAGGATGTTCAGATTGTTTAACTTGGTTTATGATGAATTACAGTTTGATTCTCTAAATGTACTATATGAGGAAAGATGTTCTTTTTCCGTTTGAGCATTGTATCAAGTATGCTGAATGCATAAAATGTATTTGATTAGTTCTGAAGGGAATGGAAATAGATATTTGATACTTATGTGTTTGCATCCGTATCTTGATAGTTTGACCTTCTTCGGTTCAAATGATCTAAAGAGCATTGTTATTATTGTTTATATTGGAGACTTTTGTGATTATCTATGTAAGCTTGCAAGAATATGTGACTGATTATTTATGATTGTTTAGCAGTTCTTATATGTTCTATCCAAAGCTAAATTGAAATTTAGATCACTGTCTTTCTAGAGGCTAAGGTAAAAATAAACCTAAGCAAGACACTAAACAAGCTGGATTAAATTATCAATTCCTAGTCTTGATTAAGCCAGGACAACGTTTAATTAGACTCTTAATCATTATGTCTCGATACTAATAAGTAAGACATAAATTCAGTTATGAGAACTGAGATAAACCTAAAAAGGGTTTGGTTGGCAATCACAAGTGAAGATTTTGGGTTATTGTCCAATTTCGTTGATTTAGAATTAAGTAAATTCTATGAACTCCTTGATGGGACCATAGCCTTAATAACTTCTCTGTGTAAAGGGTTTTATTAAGAAAGGTCATTCTAAGGTGAGAAACCCAGGGATCGGGAAAGGCTAACCTTAGGGGGAATGTCTTTTAATATAATTTAAACTCAATGTGCGTAACACTTATTAATAAGTAGATCTTTTCGAGGTGGATTTAAAGGTTGATGGTACAAGTCAACTACAGGGTTGTACCTTCGAGAAGATTAGGATCTTCTCGAAGATATAACAATGCAGGTGACTTATGATGACACCCTTTGCATTGATCATTAAGATTTACACCTTTAACTCGAACAAGTTACTCTGGGACCGATTAGGAATGTGGTCACATTATAAGGCTGCCTAGGAGACTCGGGGTATCTTGACACACTGGTTTAACTAGGGTTGACCCAGTATGTCATCTTATCACTAGTCCTCGGGAGCATCCATATAACGTTGTCACCTTACTAATCTGTTTCTGAGTGAATAACTTGGGATAAGGGGGACTGACAGAAGTCGGTATAAGACATTCTATATAACATAAGAATGGGCTGAAGGATGTATTCCAGATTGACGAGTATGCCGTTAAGGAATATGAGACATAAGCAGTATGTTTCAAATCTTTGGCCAAAGTATCGCAAGCTGCTGATTGCGTTGTCCTGAGTCACTTGGTCTAAGGGATGAGATGCCGATGAATAATGGTAACAATTATTCAGTTAGGTTCCTTGGACAGAGCATTCTGAATCCCAGAATAGGGAAGAGAACCGCAAAAGTGAAGTGTTAAATGAAAACTCCAACTCTTATTACTCATGAATAGATCGGTAGATTATCGCGTCATGGAATGAATAGATTGGAGGTACTCCGAGTCATTATATTGCATATGGTTATCTGTTATAAGAATGGTTATTTGATTTGTGAGTTCTAAATTATGTATTTAGAACCTGGAAGCATTTAAGAAAAAAAAAATTGACTTGTTCTAATGTATAAAATGAGGATGTTACACCTGGATATAAGGGACTCTGAGCTCGGTCACATCAACATGGAAGATTTCTGGGCAAGAACCAGAAGAGTCACAAGAAGTCCTTAGATGGACAAACTGGTAGGCAGTGGACTACATTTTGCTGGGGGGATCCCCGTCAATGCAATGAACAATAAATTCATGATGGTAGTGGCCCACTGCTACAACAAATACACGAGGTGTGTCTAAAATGAAAAGGGTGAAGTCGTGATCAACCTCACCACCGACATTTCATGGCCTTGAGCCAAGAGGACTATATTAAGGCATGGGAAGATAATAAAGACCAGTGCATCCAGCTGATAAATGAAGTGTACCTAAAGAACAAGAAGGTGGTAACCAGATGGCCATAGGTTATTCACCGTAGCGACTTCACCAAGGAACTGAGTGACACTATCACATTCCTGAGTAGAGTATTTGGGCTTTCTGAAGCCCATTACTTTCACAAATGGATGCTCAGGTACCTGGAGACCATGAACAAGAACGTACCTGATCAACACTTCGATTGGGCGGAGATAATAAGCAGTACCATATCTAAGTAGCTCCAA
Source organism: Taxus chinensis (assembly GCA_019776745.2). Classification (NCBI taxonomy): domain Eukaryota; kingdom Viridiplantae; phylum Streptophyta; class Pinopsida; order Cupressales; family Taxaceae; genus Taxus; species Taxus chinensis. The sequence continues at coordinate 95,314,130 of CM034149.1, read as the reverse complement.
AAACTCACCACAACAGGGAGTTTCTACATGAACTCCTACTTAGTTTACGCTACAGCCTCAGAAATGGATTATCCAGTACTGAACAGATGTGGTGGGTTTGGTTGCAAGTAAAGATATACAAGTACTACCCAGAGCTAAAGCTGGAAAACAACATCTCAAATTTCACCAAAATCAACGATGCCTTCTTCTACAGCATTGTCTACCTATTGAGGCCTAACATGACTCATGGTTTAATGACCAAGAGCATCATCGTAGCAACAGAGAAGTGAGGGGCCTTGTTTACATAGTTTCCCACCTTCACCTATCTCAAGACAGCTAACTTCCTGGGTAAGCCCACCAAATTACCAAGATATGCTGGCCCCAAGCTGATCCTATTTGAGCTATCCAGATAGCTCATAACATACCACAAGAAGTGCCTGAAGAGAAAGAAGGGTGGAACTCCTTTCCCCCTTACAGTGGGCAGATACACATGTGTCTCTCACCACAAGGCCCGAGAAATGGTTTCCAAGCTAGAACTGCTCAATCTGAAGCACAACTTCCTGGTGAGGCCCACTTTTGATCCAAGGAATTACCTTCCCAAGGCAAAACTCAATCCTATCCACCTTCCATAGATCGAGGAAATTTATATCGACCTGTATCATGAGGTTGAGCTCAAAAGAAAGGACCATTCTCACCTAGCCCTAGTAGAGATCATTCAGTACGGCGTAGCCATTGTCCCAAAACATTATCAAACTACCGATCAAGAAGTTGATCAGGTGTATCTTGACACGGATGGGGACAACTGGCCATTTACTACAATCGACATAACCAAAGCACCCCAAACCATTGAAGATAGGGTCAAAGAAACTTTGTGGCGGACAGACCACTGGTGCAGGATGAATGACCTCATCTACCTCGGGGTAGATTTCACTACGTACCCATTGGTAAATGCACCTACCAGGCCAAAGCATCTACCAAAGGGTAGAGGCAAAGACAAAGAATTCAAACCGAGCTCTGCTCGAGAAGAGGCTCTTGAGAGTCCCCCTTCCACCACACAAGAATAGGTTGTAAGCCTGTTATCTCCAGTGAAAGAAGCGGCCGAAGATGTTTCGATGGGCACATCCACTCAGGATGTTACCACTTCTATAACTACTCATGTCCCTTCTATCCCTTCTTCCTCTCCTCCTTCTCCTTCTTGTGTGACCCAAGCGACCATTCGTTTGGTCGTATCCTCTCCCCCATCTTCTATTGTTCCCCCCTCCTCGTCATCCATCTTCTCTTCTCTCGTGGAGCTGTCCCCCACCATTTCTTCTCTCATCTCTCAGCTTCCTTCCTTTCCCATGTCTTCCTCCCCTATAGAGTCCCTTCCCCCTGTGAGCACTTTCTCGGCCTCCCTCTCGATGCTGCTACCAAGTGTCTCTAAGCACTTTCCCTCCACTACTACAGCTTCCCCCTCTTCCACTTCTGGTCCCACTCCCATAAGTCTAGCATGGATCTCCTAGCATCTGAGCCAGCAAAAGAGGAAAGTTCCTATGACACCGATGGACTTCTTCATCATCCCAGCAAAGGGGGCTAAGAAGCAAAATCCTATAACCCGCTTCTCTCAAAGTGCATCGGGAGAGAGAGTAATGGAGATTTCATATCCCAATCCTTTAAAGGATAAAAAGGATCTGTCTCTAATAGATTATATAGTGACCCAAGTCATAATGGGAACATATTCAGAAAGCCTTCAAGGAGAGGCCCTATCTGCAGTCAATGCCCTTTACAAGAAGCTCTAGGAAGCAAAGGAAGAAAATAGGCTATTAAAGGAGTAGAATAAACATCTTCTCCACGCTTTACAGAAAATGGGCAATGCACCTCCTAGAATTGCCACCAAAAATCCTGAGCCCCTGAGCCATGATAAGATAAATGAATACGCCAAAATTGGCAAGCAAGGTATGGCAGTATCCTCCAGGAGAGACCAAATCCTCAAGGAAAGTGAGGGAGTAATCATCAAGTTCACCAAGTTGTATCAGAACATCAATCAGGAGAACAAGGCACTCCAAGTGATTGTGGGACCCATCTCCGAAGAGTTGGACCATGCTAGGCTACAACATGAGACCTTCCAGAAAATGCTCGACTATTCAGTCGAAGATCTGGTCAAGTTCGGTGTCTTCAATCACCCCAAAGTGCCCAACAAAATCGTTTCTACTTTGGACTACCAAGTCGATCATTTGGAGTTTGTCCTTGAAAAGATAGATAAATTCAAAGAGGAAGCCTTGGAGGCTATGCACCAGATGAAGCAAATCATCCTGAGAATTTCCCCAGGCCTGCTCACTCCTTTCACCCTGAGGAAGGCAGACCAAACTATTCGGATCTTTAAGGAGATCATCTTGCAAGGGTTATGGCCATAAGCCACTTTCGACACCGAATGCATCAACAACCTTCTAGCCTGTCGTGACTTTATAGGGTACCTGATAGAGGTGAGAAATGAATATACCAAGCTCCCAGAAAGGTTTGTGGATGAACGTGAAACTTGCATTGTTATCAGTGATCACCACAAGGATCCTGCTCAAGATCAACTTCAACCCATGATCAGCAAGTTCATGGAATATTGGACCCAGTTTAAAATCACTTCTCCTGAGCAACAGCAGAAGCAAGACACTCCCTTTCGGCCACGAGATGACGATGAATAGTCTCCTTCCTCTCGATCTTCTTTTTGTAAATATCTAAGAGTATGTTGGCACAAATGATGATATCATCCATGTTGCACCATGGGATGTTGTCATCCACCAAGTTGCCAAAAGTCAACAATTGACTTTTAGATATTTTGTAATTAGTTGTTGGTTGCTTTTTGGCCTTCTCTTTTTTCCTTCTTCTATATATACTTGAATACTTGTTGTATTCAAAGGAGGTGAATACTTTTCAGATGAAAAATAAAAGTAAGAAGAAAAGACTTTGAGATTTTTGTAACAGAAGGAAATATTAATACAATATTTAGACTTTGTGCTAAATACATATGTTATACATCAGAGCTTTCTTATGTTAGATCTGTATGTTTTTTCTATTGAATCTACTTCTGCTTTATTGTCATTTATTCATCAGTATTGCTTTATTTGTCTATGCGAGTAAGTTTGGCTCTGTTTACTACCAGCCCAAAACATAGACCCTCTGAACTTTTTTCTTTGGAATTCATTTCTTTTCTCCCTTCAGACATTTCCTATCTCCCTATTTCATTTCTTCCCCTTCTTCTTGCAGTTGGAAACACCTCTACTAGGATGACATCCTAAAACCCCGAAGGCAGAATATTGTGAGACTTGCACAGATTCCTGCTGGTAGAAGAGCAATAAACCAGTTTCGCTTTGCTGACTCAAAGAGGGGCTATGCCCTGCACACTGTTCGCTCATCTATCCATAGATCTATCCACCCGAAAAAATTTCGAAGCAACATTTTTTGGCGACTCCACTGGGTATCAAACAGATTTATGATAGTGGTATGTCAAAAAATCAGTGAAAATAAAAAAAAATCACTACCTGTTTGCAAATTTCTAAACTTTTGTTCAAAATCAATTTTTTTTTGCAAAAGTGACCCAAACTGAAAGTTTTCTTCAGAGGTCCATAGATCTAGGCTAGTTAGAGATCTTTAGTTCACTGATTTTTTACAAAAATCTGTATTTTTCTGTAGATATGATTTTTTAACAGTTTACCAAAATTTTCAAACTCTTTAAAAAAGTTAACTCTAGATATGAAAATCAGCTTACTAAGCTTTACCATCGTTTTATCCTCGTTGATATTTGTCATTAAAACCGTAGTCGGTTGTTAAAAGAGGGATAAAATTAAATATTTAGAAAAGTACATGCTGCTGATTTTTGTTAGAAAATTCAAAAAATCAGCAAGTACAACCAAAAACAGTTTTTAGGATTTGCTTCAAAATATTGCAGATCTGGAAGGTGCACTGGCAGGTGAACCATTTACTCATAGCAAGAGATCTCACGGAGAATTTGATCCTACTTTTGATCTACTTCAAAGGCACAACTTAAGTGTTACACCGGCACGCTTCTCATTGCTAAGCTCAGCTGACCGGTCATCCAGGAGTGTCTCACCTCCACGAAGGAGGCACCTCTCACAAGGTGCATCCACATCACTTTGCAATGCTTTGTTGCTCAGTGGGACCATCCTCCCAGCACGCATTCTCTTTCCAGCTGTTCAAATGGTAGTACCATGGGGAAATGCTATGGGCCCTTTGGCTTTACCACATCCTGTTCACGCGCTCCCACATGGAAATTGAAATAATTTTCCTAAATTTGATGGGAGCAGGAACCAAAGCATAGATTCACACATATCCATGTTCATCATGTCATGCAGTATCCTGGATGTGACCCATGAAGATGTGTTAGTTTTCCTCTTTCTAGAAACCTTGCAAGGACCAGCAGCGGAATGGTTTGAGCATTTGTCGGCCGGATCTATTACTAGTTGGGCCACCTTACGGACTGTATTTAAAGAAAGATATAAGCCTTCAGAAGAGGCGTTTGTGTTACTATCCAAGATCACTCATTTAAAGAAGGAGGTCAATAAAACCATGTGTGATTTCATTTCCCATTTTAACTCACTAATCAATCGAGTTCCGCCTACCATGCTCCCAACGCCAAAAAATCAGAAGTGTTTCTTCGTGAACACCATGAGCTCAAAAGTAAGTTTCTTACTCTTGCAAGAATAAGTCACTACTCTGGTTCTCAGCTAAGCTGTGGCCATACGGATCAAAGATAATTTGCTAATATCTGGCAAATTAAAAAGAAAGCCATCCAAGCCAAAAGTTTTAACTCCTTCTCCCGCCACTTCATCCGATCCGGCATTCTAAAAGATGGCAAATGACTTGCTCGCATTAAAAAAGCATCTAGCTTAGTCTTCTCCCAGATCTTCATACCGGGATATTCCACGGAGGAGCTTTACTTCTAACAATGTCTCATAAAGGCCCCACCTACCCATAGCTACTCCACGGTTGGCGCTTGAGGCCCCTCCGGTCAATGCTTTAGTCGAAATCAAAGAAGAGGAGAAAAATTATGAAGAACCTTCATCGCCAGGTGAAGATGATCAAGATGTCGATGAACCGACTGGTGACTCTACTATCGGGTATATGGAATTTGATGAGGAAGAATCTGACAAAGAGGAGGGTACCTAAGGATATGCAAGTGGATAGTCATATGTTGTTTTCACCCGCTCGCAAGGAAAGGAAGCAGAAGTTGCTACCAAGACGTAGAAAGAAAAGGTCGTGTCAAACATGCCTCCAACCATCGATAAAAGAGGTAGTCCCATTCCTACTCAACCTGTTATTAAGTATTTTTCAAAGAATTATTTTTCTCCTATCTCCCCTCTGAGTCAACCCTCTCATATTCCTATCAAGACCAGAAATCCTACCCTACCATCGTGAAGTGAGGGACTCATTCCTTCATCCCCGCAACCCTTGGCCGCATTTGACATAATTGATCATGCTAAAACGACTAAGATCCAAATGTCTGAGGCTGAATATCTTCAGTCAAATCCCGAGCAGCTTGTAAGGTTGACCGAATACATCCAAAGCCAAGCTGCCATAACTACTCAGGTTTCCCCAAAAGGAATCTTGTCTACTCCTCCTCCATCTTGCATAAATGTTACCTCAACATTTGTGTCAGGCAAGATAGAACCTTTCTATCTCTCCCTCCTAATCAATGGCCACAAACTAAGCAACTACATAATTGATTCTGGGGCTTCCGATAACGTCATGCTGGCAAAAGTAGCCCATTCTCTGGGCCTCACCCTTACCAAGCCTTTTGGCAGATGTTATTCTTTGGAAACTAAACAAGTTCCGTTGATTGGTCAGATCAAAGATGCGCAGTTTGCATTTACAGCATTCCCAGAGAAAAGAGTAAAGATGACTGTCCTCGTCGCTGATATTCTAGTAGCATATGGAATCCTATTAGGTAGGAGATTTTACAGTGAGGTTGGTGGAGAGATTCATATGGACTGGTCTAAGGCTAGAATCCCCGTCAAAGGTGTAATGTAGAAATTAGAGCCGGAATCACAAAAGAAGTATTTGGTTACTAACTCCAATGACCCCAAAGCCCAAATTCTCTTCGAATCATCAGGGATGGGAAACTATTTCTTGTCCACTGAGTTTGAAAAAATGGGTGTCCTTGTCAGAGAAGAGGATCTTAACAAGATATGGACGTTGCATTTCGATGGTAGTTGTGCAACTAGTGGGTGCGGCGCTGGAGCCGTGCTAATATCTCCTGAGGAGGAGATTTTTCCTCTCTCTTTCAAGTTGCAGTTTTTCAATATGAATAATACTGCTGAGTATGAATTTTCGCTACTTGGCATGCAAGTTGCAAAAGAAAGGGGAATCAAAAACCTAAAAGTACAAGGTGATGTAGAGCTGGTCGTAAATCAAGTTAAAAGGATATACCAAGTGAAGAATGAAAGGCTCAGACATTACCGCAACGCAGTATGGGACAGCATTGAGGAGTTTGATGCTTTTTCAATAAAATCCATCCCAAGAGCTCCGAATGACATGGCCAACTCATTAGCCATCTTAGCATCCCTCATGCTCCCTCACCCAGGCTTGAAAACAGACACATATACCATTGAGGTAGTCTTCCTCCCAAGTGTGCCAGACAATTCTCAGCACTGGAAGGTATTCAACGATGACAATCAACTTATTTCCTTTCTGGAAAAGGTGGAAAATTTTAGTGAGCTTCATTTTGACGGATCCACTTCCGCATGCCGTGAGTCTATTACTGATCAAGATAGTGAATCAAAAGAAAGTGATGGCATATGTCAGCTCAAAGGAAATAAAATTCCAAAAGGTCTAGTTTCTCTAGAACATTTGTTTAATAGACATGATCGGTTTTTAAGGAAGAGAAGGTGAGATAATCCTAACTCCTCTCTAGAGACCGAGATAGTCAACCTGGGTACTGTAGAAGATCCATAGTTTGTGAACATTGGGAAATGTTGCACACCCAAAGAGAAGAAAAAATTCGTCAAGTTGCTAAAGAAATACATGGATGTATTAGCATGGTCCTATGCCGATCTAAAGTCTTTCAAGCCAAAGGATGTCTAGCATGACATCTCGTTGAAAGAATATGTCAAACCCTTTTTCCAGAAACAGAGGCACTATAATCCTAAGATCTCAGGTACTATCTAGGCTGAAATTCAGAAAATGCTAGATACAAGGATCATTTTTCCTATCCATCACAATACCTGGGTAGAAAACATTGTGCCAGTGAGAAAGAAGAATGGAAAGATATGCATATGCGTAGACTTCCGCAACCTGAATCAAGCGTCCTTGAAGGAAAACTACCCCCTTCCCATAATGGATCAGGTTTTGCAAACAGTAATTAGATTAGAAATGCTATCCATGCTTGATGGTTTTTCAGGCTACAATCAGATTGAAGTCTCATCCGAAGACCAATTCAAAACAGCATTCACTACCCCTTGGGGTACATTCTCCTATAGCAGGATGCCTTTCGGCTTGACCAATGCTAGTGCCACTTTCCAGTGGGCAATAGACTTTGCATTCAAAGGAATGATGGATAAAGTCATCATAGTTTACTTGGATGACTTAGTTGTGTTTTCTAAATAGTGGAATGATCATTGCAATCATTTGGAGCAAGTATTGATTAGATGCCGAGAGCACGGGATCTCCCTGAATCCAAAAAAGTCTGTTTTCGGAGTCACAGAGGGAAAGTTGCTAGGACACGTTGTAAGAAAGGAAGGGATGAAGATAGATGCCGAAATGGTTAAGGACATTCAAAGCCTTACTTTAACTACAAGAAAGACCAGTGTTCACTCTTTTTTCAAAAAGGTGAAATTTCTCAGGCACTTTGTTCCCAACTTTCCTGAAAAGACTCGCCACATATCGAACATGATGAAAGGATCACCAAATTTCTGGTGGAGCGAAGAAGGGAAGAAGTCATTCAATGAGATAAAAGCCTTCGTTGCCCATGCACCAGTCCTGGTATGTCCCGATTTCTCCAAGGATTTCATTATGTATAGCTATGCATCTTAGCACACTGTGTTAGCCATCTTAATGTAAAATAATTCTGAAGATGGTGAATCCCCAATAGCATTCATGAGCTCTCCTCTCAAGCCCCATGAATTAAAGATGTCCCAGTTTTAAAATCATGCCTTCACTATGGTCAAAGCAGTCAAGAACTTCAGGTATTACATTCTAAATTCTCATACAACAGTACTAGTCCCTGACACAGCAGTCAAGTCCATCCTAACTCAACAGGAGTTAGGGAGTTTGCGAGGAAATTGGATTGCAAAAGTCCAAGAGTATGATCTCGATATAAAATCGACTAAGTTGGTAAGAGGTAAGGGTCTTTGTCAGCTTATGGCTGAAAACTGAGGTTCAGAAGACCTTGACAGAAAAGATGATTGCGTCGATGGAGCGCAAAGCCAACTGGAGAAAGCCAATTCACTACCCATGGTTCTATTTGTCACAACCAGCGATGAATGGTATTCCGATATTGCTTTCTTTCTCACTTATGGTGAATGCCCAGCCCATTTAACTACAAAGGAGAAGCATGCTATAAAGCTCAGAGCAGCCAGATATGTCATCTGGGATGACGGTTTATACAAACGTGGGATTGATGGCATCTTCTTGCGATGTGTTGACAAACCACAACAGATAAAGTTACTTGAGAGTTTTCAATACTCGACTTGTGGTGGTCACTTCTCCTCTTCCGTTACAACACACAAGATCATCTGGGTGAGGTACTATTGGCCAACGTTGTTCCAGGATGTAGCCACCTGGGTAGCAAAGTGCGAGCTCTGCCAACAATTTATCGGCAAGCCAAAATTGGCTATGTTTCCCCTCAGGCCGGTCATTATTGATGAACCATTCAGACAGTGGGGAATCAACTTTTGAGTTCCATACATAGTTATGTCCTGACAGAAATAGATTACTTCACCAAATGGGTAGAGGCCATACCTATCAAGCAGGCCACTTCTGAGGTTTTTTACAGTTTCATCAAAGAGGATATCATTGTCAGGTTTGGCGTTCCAAACAAGATTGTTGCTAATAACGCTTCCAACTTCTCCTCAGGAGAAGTTGGTTTTTACTATGAATACGGGATAACCTTGGCTCATGCTTCAGATTATTACCCCCAAGGAAATGGTCAGGTAGAATCCAGTAATAAAAACTTAGTGACCATCATACGGAAGCTAGTTGACGAGAGTCAGCGGATGTGGCACAAGTCATTGTATGACACTTTGTGGGTGGACCGCATTACTCCCAAGAGGTCTCTCGGTATGTCACATTTTCAAGTGTTATATGGGATCAATGCCGAGCTTCCCATTTCTACTGAACTCCCTGCTCTGTGCTTGGCATGAGCAATTGAAGATGAGACTTTCCAAAATTCCCTTGAAAAGAGGAGCATGTATCTATCAGAGCTTGAAGAGAAAAGAATAAGAATGGTCGACAGGATCACCGAACATCAGAATTAAGTTAAGAGATTGTTCGATAAAAGGGCTAAGCAAAGAGATTTCTAATTGGGAGATCTCATCCTTTTGTGGTTCAAATAGATAGAGCCGAAGGGCATGCACAAGAAATTTGATTCTCTATGGAGAGGGCCTTTCAAGATCAAACAGCTCAATGGAGAAATTAGCTTCTATCTCTTGTATCTGGATGGAATTGATCTCCCACTTTCCTATAGTGGGCAGCACCTCAAAATATTCAGGAAGTAGAGCTTTCTCTCTTCTTTGTATAGTTTTATTTTGTTGTTTGTTTGCTTTTGTTGTGTGTTTGCTTTCATCGTCACCCTTTTTTTGAATCTCTGACCCAATGGATAAGCACATGTTGATCTAAGGTTCTCTACCCTTGAGTTTCGCTAAAAGATATTTCCCAAAAAGAGCCAGCTGTTATTCTGTAAAATTGACGAGGGTAATTTTATAGGTAACCATACAAAAATTTTGTTTTGATCCCTCGTCGTGGACCCCTCTGCATTCGGAACGTTGCAAAGTCCCTTTCCAGGAAATCTAGTTCTCTGAACTTAGCCATTTTGGTCCCTTTTTAGCTGGGTGCACCTTTTATCTGTGTAACACAGAGTAAATCTGTGCCCCCTTCATTTCCTTTGGTGCACCGTTTTATGTGTCGACACATATTTTGGTGTGCCTTCCTGTGATGCACCATTCTTGCATGCGCCAAGGCGCATGCGCCTTCATGTTGACACATCGATTATTGTGCCATGTTTTGGTGTGCCAAAGGGCGCAAGGAATGGAGTGTTGACAGTATTAAAATTGAGCCTAAGGTGCAAGTATCCCCGTGTTGACACACATTTATCCACGCCAAAGGGAACACCGTTTTACGTGTCAACACATGTTTTGGTGCGCCTCTTGAAAAATTGGTTGGCGCATTTATTGTACCTTTGCCTATATATAGGCGCATCCGCCCTGTCACTTCCACCAGTCATAAAACATGTGATATCTTTATTCCTCTAAACTTGTTGGCACGCCTGTCATCCTTGTGTCACATTCATGGACCCCATTTCACCTCTCACATTCTATATATTCCGGGTAGGTGGTTCTTACTTCTCCTATGTTTTGTTTTGATTATTTGTATTGTATGAGGCAGTGGATTTGTAAACCCCTCTCCCCCCCATTTTTGTTGTTCTTACTATCTTTCTCCCCCAAGCTCTTCCTCCTCTTTGCAGATCTGCTGGTAAGGAGGGCTATGCCTAAAACATCACTTGGATCTCCTTGTTGTGCCCCCTTCACCATCCAAAAAACCCTATAAAAGAGGCCTAAAAGATCACAAGCCTGTCAGGAAAGAGATCAAAACCCTATAATTTTCATGTTACACACATCAACCCTGTTCCCATCGATGCACCAAAGTTCCATGTAACATGAAAAATATATGCGCCATTGGTGCATATTGTCCCTGTGTAACATGAAAATTATCTGTGCCTCGTATAAAACACATATGAATGGCGCATGCGTACTTCTACTTATATAAAAAAAATGTCATGTGCAGCATCCTTGTGCCCTACCCCCTTTGGCACTGATTTGTTCCTTGTAACACCCTTCTTCTCTGCGTCGTACTATTAACCCTGCAGCCTGCAGTGTTCATGCACCCTGCGCCCTGAGGCCTTAAAATTTCTAACTCCTCATTCTATTCTGTAATGCTTTAATGGAAGAACGGATAGCTAATATGGCTCTTTGGCATTGGTCTTCGCTTCTTCTTCTTGCAGATCAGCAACTGAACTCAGATCCACATATGTCTACATCAAGCAAGAGACCAACCAAATCAAAGGGAAAAGCTAAGCTTACATAGGAAGAGATGAAGTACAAGTATCAGAGGGTCAGAATGCCCAAGTCCCATGCAGAATGTGACCTGGATATAAGGGACTCTAAGCTCGGTCACATCGACATGTAATATTTCTGGGCTAGAACCAGAAGAGTCACAGGAAGTCCTTAAATGGACAAACTGGTAGGCAGCGGGCTGCATTTTGCTGGGGGGATCCCCGTTAATGCAGCGAACAATGAATTCATGATGGTAGTGGCCCACTACTACAACAAGGACATGAGGTGTGTCCAAAATGAAAAGGGTGAAGTCGTGATCAACCTCACCATCGACATTTCATGGCCATGAGCCAAGAGGACTATATTAAGGCATGGGAAGATAATGAAGACCAGTGCATGCAGCTGATAAGTGAAGTGTATCTAAAGAACAAGAAGGTGGTAACCAGATGGCCACAGGTTATTCACCATAGCAACTTCGCCGAGGAACTGAGTGACACTATCACGTTCCTGAGTAGATTATTTGGGATTTCTGATGCCCATTACTTTCACAAATGGATGCTCAGGTACATGGAGACCATGAACAAGAACATACCTGATCAACGCTTTGAGTGGGTGGAGATAATAAGCAGTACCATATCCAAGCAGTTCCAACAAATCACCACAATAGGGAGGCTCTACATGAACTCCTACGTAGTTTACGCTGCAGCCTCGGAAAGGGATTATCTAGCACTGAACCGATGTGGGGTTTGGCCCCAAGTAAAGATATACGAGTACTACCCAGAGCTGAAGCTAGAAAAAAACATCTCACAGTTCATCAAAATCCACGATTCCTTCTTCTATGGCATCATCTACCTATTGAGGAACAACATGACTCATGGTTTAATGACCAAGAGCATTGTCGTAGAAACAGAGAAGTGGGGGGCCTTGTTTACATAGTTTCCCACCTTCACCTATCTCAAGGCATCTAACTTCCTAGGTGAGCCCACAAAATTGCCAAGATATGCTGGCCCCAAGATGATCCTATTGGAGCTATCCAGATAGCTCGTAACATACCACAAGAATTTCTTGAAGAGAAAGAAGGGTGGAAATCCTTTCCCCCTTACAGTGGGTAGATACACATGTGCCTCTCACCACAAGGCCCGGGAAATGGTTGCTGAGCTAGAACTGCTCAATCTGAAGCACAACTTCTCGGCAAGGCCCACTTTTGATCCAAGGAATTGCCTTCCCAAGGAAAAAATTGATCCTATCCACATTCCAAAGATCGAGGACATTTATATCAACCTATATCATGAGGTCGAGCTCGGAAGAAAGGACCATTCTCACCTTTCCCTAGCAGAGATCATTCAGTACGGTGTGGCCATTATCCCAGAACGTTATCAAACTACCGATCAAGAAGTTGATCAGGTGTATTTTGAAATGGATGGGGACAAGTGGCCATTTACTGCAATTGATAGAACTAAAGCACCCCAGACCATTGAAGATAGGGTCAAAGAAACTTTGCGGCAGAAAGAACACTGGTGCAGGATGAATGGCCTCATCTACATCAGGATAGATTTCACTACGTCCCCATTATGTGACACACCTACCAGGCCAAAGCATCTGCCAAAGGGTAGAGGAAAAGACAAAGAAGGTGAACCAAGATCCACTCAAGAAGAGGCTCCCGAGAGTCCCCCTTCCACCACACAAGAATATGTTGTAATCCTGTTATCTCCGGAGAAAGAAGCGGCCAAAGATGTTCCGATGGGCACATCCACTCAGGATGTTTCCACTTCTATAACTACTGAGGTCCCTTCTGTTCCTTCTCCCTCTCCTCCTTCTCCTCCTCGTGTGACCTAAGCAACCATTCCTTTGGTCACATCCTCTCCCCCATATTCTACTGTTCCCCCCTCCTCGTCATCCATCTTCTCTTCTCTCACGGAGCTGTCCCCGACCATTTCTTCTCTCATCTCTCAGCTCCCTTCCTTTCCCATGTCTTCCTCCCCTGTAGTGTCCCTTCCTCCTATGAGCACTTTCTCGGCCTCCCTCTCGATGCCACCACCAAGTGTCTTTACGCACTTTCCCTCCATTGCTGCAGCTGCCCCCTCTTCCACTTCTGGTCCCACTCCCATAAGTCCAGCATGGATCTCCCAGCATCTGAGCCAGCAAAAGAGGAAAGTTCCTATCACACTAATGGACTTCTCCATCATCCCAACAAAAGGGGATAAGAAGTAGAAGCCTATAACCCACTTCTCTCAGAGTGCATCGGGAGAGAGAGTAATGGAGATTACATATCCCAATCCTTTAAAGGATAAAAAGGATCTATCTTCGACAGATTATACAGTGACCCAAGTCACAATTTCAACATCTTTAGAAAGCCTTCAAGGAGAGGCCCTATCTGTAGTTGATGCACTTTGCAAGAAGCTCCAGGAAGCAAAGGAAGAAAAGAGGATATTAAAGGAGCAGAATAAACATTTTCTCCACACCTTGCAAAAAATGGGCAGTGCACCTCCTACAACTACCACCGAAACTCCTGAGCCCCTAAGCCAGGATAAGATAAATGAATATGCCAAAATCGGTGAGCAAGGTATGGCAGTATCTTCCTGGAGAGACTAAATCTACAAGGAAAGTGAGGGAGTAATCGCCAAGTTCATCGAGTTATATCAGAACATCAATCAGGCGAGCAAGGCACTCTAGGTGATTGCGGGACCCATCTCTGAAGAGTTGGACCATGCTAGACTGAAGAATGAGACCTTCTAGGAAATGCTTGACTGTTCAGTCAAAGATCTGGTCAATTTTGGCTTCTTCAATCACCCCAGAGCGCCTAACAAAATCCATTCTACTTTGGACTACTAGGTTGATCAGTTGGAGTTTGTCCTTGAAAAGATAGATAAAGTCAAAGAGGAAGCCTTGGAGGCTATGCACCAAATGGAGCAAATCATCCTGAGAATGTCCCCAAACCTACTCACTCCTTCTTTCACCTTGAGGAAGGTAGACCAAACTATTCAGATCTTTAAGGAGATTGTATCACAAGGGTTAGGGCCAGAAGCTGCTTTCAACACCGAATGCATCAAGAACCTTCTAGCATATTGTGAATTTATAGGGTGCCTGATAGAAGCGGGAAATGAATATACCAATCTCCCAGAAAGGCTCATGGATGAATGTGAAACTTGTGAAGTTATCAATGATCGCCACAAGGATCCTACTCAAGATCAACTTCAAGCCATGATCAGCAAGTTCATGGAATATCGGACCCAGTTTAACATCACTTCTCCCAAGCAACAACAGAAGAAAGACACTCCCTTTCGGCCGTGAGATGACGATGAATAATCTCCTTCCTCTCGATATTCTGTTTGTAAATATCTAAGAGTATGTTGGCATAAATGATGACATCATCCATGTTGCACCATGGGATGTTGTCATCCACCAAGTTGCCAAAAGTCAACAATTGAATTTTAGATATTTTGTAATTAGTTGTTGGTTGCTTTTTGGCCTTCTCTCTTTTCCTTCTTCTACATATACTTCAATACTTGTTCTTTTCAAAGGAGGTGAATACTTTTCTGATGAAAAATAGAAGTAAGAAGAAAAGACTGAGCTTTTTGTAACAAAAGGAAATATTAATACAATATTTAGAGTTTGTGCTGAATACCTGTATTATACATCAGAGATTTCTTATGTTAGATCTATATATGTTTGTTCTGTTGAATCTACTTCTACTTTATTTTTATTTATTCATCATTATTTCTTTGTTCATCTATGCGAGTAAGTTCGGCTCTATTTACTACCAGCCCAAAACATAGACCCTCTGACCTTTCTGCTTTGGAATTCATTTCTTTTCTCCCTTCAAAGATTTCCTATCTCCCCATTTCATTTCTTCCCCTTCTTCTTGCAGTTGGAAACACCTCTACTAGGATGAGATCCTAAAACCCCGAAGGCAGAATATTGTGAGACTTGCACAAATTCTTGCTAGTAGAATAGTAATAAACCAATTTTGCTTTACTGACTCAAAGAGGGGCTATGCCCTGCACACTTTTGGCTTGTCTATCCATAGATCTATCCACCCAACAGATTTTCGGACCAACAAGGTCAAGGTTTAGATGGATCATAGGGTCTGATTAGGGGTAGGGAAATGGTTGCATCCCCTACCAACATATAAGGGATCTTGGCGTAAGATCCTTTGAGTGGGTCAAATCCAGATGAAGATGAGGCTATTGACTGAGTGGGTGATATTATTGATTATTTTGGTAATGGTCGGGTACGAGTGGTTCGTACGAGTGGTGGTTTAGGCAAGGGATTTTGATGATTGAGTTTAACTAGGCATGGCTTCTTCTGGGTAGAATTCATGTTTAGCTGGTTAGATGATGAGGCCACAGATGACGTGGTGGTAGGAAACAACCAGAGGGAAAGAGGAGTGACAGCAAACAAATCCTTCGATGATCAATTTTTCTTACGGTTTGTAGGTAGGTAGGGTACATGGGGCAATGGTGTTGAGACACCCATGGATTTCTGTATGGGGGCAGAAGGTATAGTTCGTGTTAAAGAAGACGTGAGAGGCATTGTGTATTGAGGCAAGGTGGAAGGGTGAGGACCCAATATAGAAGGTAGGTGTGATGGCGAGGGTTGAAATTGTGTTTGCTGTACCGGTGCGATTGAGGGAGAGGGTTTTAATTATGGAAGAGGAATAGAATGGACTCGAGGAGATTGGGTATGTCTCCTAGGTGGATTGATGGATTTAGTTTTGGATAAATCTAATTGTTTAGGTGGGTGTGTTAGGTTAGGTATTGGTGAAGTCCCAAGCGTAGGGGAAGGTTTGGTTATGTTGATAGAGGTGGATGAGGTATTTGGTAGAGATGAGGGGGGTGAAGGTGAGGACATAGGCATTTTGAGCTTTTGTAAAAACTTTGGGTATATGGTAGAGGTATCTGGATTAGTCATCTACATTTGAGTAGAGCATGGTGTATTTAAACATTCCCATAAGACTCATCTATCTTCTGGGGGATGACAATCTTCACGTGTGGATGGGAAATTTGGTATGGAAGAGAAGTGGGATATGATTCCGATCCATTGTGGGTGTGATATAGGGGGCGAATGAGGCATTGTATTAATGGGTGTTAAGAGGTCAACCGGTCACTGGAAAGATTTAGGCGATGAAGAAATGATAGGGAGGAGGGCATGTTCTAAAGGATCCATCATGGTTAAGGAGTTTGGTGAAGTAGGCTCGAGGGGTTTCTCTTCTAAGGATGACAGAAAAAGTGGCGATCCTTCTTATTTTGCAACAAGAGTGGTGGAAGGATATGTTTGGGAAATAGACAGGTTGAATAACATCCGCTCACAGTCTTGCAGGGATGTGGTGTAAGAAGGCTCTTTTGTGAGAAGAGAACTCTTGGTGGTTTATTTCTCTATGGGTAAAGGAATATCGGGGCTGTCCTCTTGTCCTGATGAAGGAGAAGGGGCCAAGGACCCCTGCGTTGGTGAAGAGGCTCGATTCATAATTTCCTCAATGCAAGCCCTTGGTTGGGAGTTGAAAACCACGTGGATCTCATGCACACTCTTCTCCTCAGTAGAGGTTTCTTGTTTTGTGTTATCGATAGATGAATGGTTTGGAAATGGTTTGTTGAAGATTTGTAAATTTCGATTAGCAGGGACATTAGGATTATCAAGGGTTATATCCCCTGCATCAACCATTTCCTGGACTATGTTTTTCAACATCTTGTAGTTTTCGTGGCCGTGTCCCTTCACACGAAGGAAGTTACAGAAGTCATTTTCTTTATACCAAGAAGGTATAGTGCGGGCGGAATCAAACCCGGAGTGAGGTTTAATAGGAGGCAAGGTGATAGCTCCTACTTTAAGAAATTGGTCCAAGATCACATCATAAGTTTCTCCCAAGGGAGTGTACTTGATGGGCTCGACTTTATACTTATAGGTTGATTTTGGCTAGGTATTAGAAAGTGCTTGATATTTGACCGTCACCACGTGTACGGATCCTTTTGGTTTCAAAGTAGCCGAGGTGTGAGAGTTGGTGGTGTTGGGTTTATTGGTGGAGTCTTGGGTTCAAAAATTTGAGTTTTTTTAACGCAACTTCAGTTTCTCCTTCTTTAAGGCTCGAATCTCTAGTTTCTGAGCCATAGTAAAGGCCTCATCAAAGGTGCGGAAAGTTTGAATTTGGAGGGTGGGAGAAATGTGTTTAGTGTAGGCCTGTGTAAAGATTTCAATGAGGTCATCCTGAGGTAAGGCATAAGTAATTTGGTTGATGAGTCCCCGCCATCGTCTGACGAAATCTATGATAGACTCATCTTCAAATTGTTAGATGGCATAAAGGTTGGTAATGGATACTTTCTTGGCAATATTGATGGAGAAGTGATCCAAGAAAGATTGGGATAATTGGTTAAAGGAGAAGATTAAGTGCTGGGCTAAAGCACTGTACCACTCCAAGGCAGGTCCTGATAAGGACATGAGGAAGGTACGGAGTAGTAAGGCATCATCATGAGCAATCAGATAGCAGGCATGTCTAAACGATTACAAGTGTTGTTGAGGGTCCTCCTTACTATTAAAGCGAGTAAATTTTAGTAATTCCCATTGAGGAGGATATGTATGCAGGGGGATAGAAGGATGAATAGGCTCCCAAAAAACTTTCTCATATGTTAGAGTGTTATGGCTTCCTGAGACATAAGCCTCAATATTTTGCATTTTTTCCATCATCTGTTTGATTAAGTCATTGGTTGGGTTAGATGATGGTGTTGTCATCATAAACAGAGGAGGATTGGGCGAAGAGTCACTACTAGAGAATGGCGGGGTTAAATGTTGATAGGTTATCGATGATGAATGTGTTGGGGCGGCTGAATAAGGGTTTCCTATATAAGATGTTGAGGCCACCAGATGAGTTTGTGGAAATGAAAAGGTGGGCGGAACTTGAGAGGGAAAGCTCGTGTGGATAGGTGGTAGAGAACAAGTTATGAAAGAGGCAATCTGCGAGAGAGATGAGGTAGGGGCAGCAGATGGTAGTGATATGTGGTTCCCCAGGTTAACCAAAGGAAGGCCAATTGGTGCAGTATAAACCATTAAAGCTACTAAGCTAGGAGACGGGGCTAAGGATGAAGATGGTGAGGAGGAGTTATTAGGTGGGGAAGGAGCTAAGTGAGCGGCTATACTAATAGGAATACCAAAGAGGAGCTAACCTTTGGGTGTATGGTCAGGGGTATGAGACAAATAATATTGTACAGTGCTAATATTAGCATCTAAAAATTTAGCAAAATCCGTATCTCCTATAGAGATCTTGGGAAAAGTACTGGTGTCCATAGGATTCCCCATAGGATGCGAAGGGGGTGACTCAAGAAAAGACATGAAACAAGCATGTGAAACCATGGCTGTGGCTTGTTTTTGGGTGATAACAACCATGGACAAGAGGATACAGTAGGGAATTAGTCAATTAGGAACAAAAACAACAACAAAATGTTGGAATTAGTAGGTTGCTTGTTTGTCAGGAACTGTGAAATGCAGTAACTGATATAGGTCTAGTAACCAATGTCGGTCAGACAGTAGCCAGCGTTGGTCAGGTAACCGATGTTGGTAGAAGAGGACCGTTGTCGGTCACTGTGAAGGCAAAGAGAAAATGTAAGAGGCTTTTGGTTTGGGGATAACAAGGCTTAGTATACCCACCAAACTGTCTGTAGTGATCACTAAGAGATGGTATATCAGAGAAATAGAACTGAAAGAACAAAAAACAAGCAAGATACAAAAGCAAATCAAGAGACTAACCCTAGGATTAGTTTTAATCACTTTGGGCTTATGCCTTAGATGAAAGATGATGTCAATCCTAAACAAAAGACCTAAGGGAGATGTCAAGTTTGTTTTGTCTTGTAAGGCTACCTCAATCGGGCGGAGGAATACTACAGAAAGGGGGGATGTTTGAGATGTTGTGTAGATTATGATGTGATTTGGTATGTGTTGTGCAGCGAGAGTAAGATTAATTTCTTGTCAATACCGTGGATATCACCCCCATGTGTACGACCTGTTACTTAATCTATGTTCACTAGAATGAAAAACAGCAAGCAAGAATGTGATGCACGTGTTTTAAACCCAAATTGAAAATGATATTCGATGAAGCAAAGAATGAGAAGAGGTTAAGAAGATGACTTTCGCTAATGCAACGATGAGAAAGAAAGACAAGTTCTTTTACCAAAATGACAAAATATTTTGTGAATATTTAGAAAAAAGAAACAGTAAGTGTGCTCCCTCTATGAAAACAAGCAAGAAAGAAAGAAACCCGAGAAGGGTCCCACCGGATGTGCCAAAATGTTTCACACAGAATTTTGTTCCAAAATAGAGTTACTTCTATCTTTTCATTCTCTTGAGAAATAGATAAGGGTGAGGGCTAGGAGGAATACATGTTGAGTGTTGGGAAGGAGTGCATGTACCATAGAGAGATCAGACCGATTATGAAGAGCTCCTTTTTTTCTGGGAAGGACTACCTGTAAATAAGAATGCAAGACCACCAGATTTTCGTTAAACAATAAGTGAGGGAACTACCTTGGGCCTAGGAAATATTAGACTTCCTTTCGAAGGTGATAAGTTCCCTTTTAATACAAATTAATGCAAATAATAATAAAGAAGCTATTGCGAAATCATGATTTAGGTATCTCGTTAATAAAAGAAATAGAGACTAAACTACCAATAATAATAAAATATCATTCTGATTGTTTGGTCACTGGTTATTGATACATTCAGATCAAGTTACGGGGATAGACAAGGCTGGATATGAGATTATTTGGAGGTAAATAGGTGAAAGGTTAGTTTTTGGTATAAGTCACAGTGACCGATGTCGGTCACTAGATAACAAACCATGGTTATAGAACTGGTACCGGTAGGGGATAACCGATATCGATAGGGGAAGTGATCTAGGGGATTGTAAATGGGGGTTGGTTACAAGGTGGTTATGAGGCTTAGAAGGTTGGTAGATGGTTGAGGGGAGTTGTAAGGTGATAGAGAAAACTCAGAGAGTGAGAAGGTTGTCTTTGGGGCAATATAGAGATGGATGAATGAAGGTTAAGTGCAGGGTACTATCGGGTGGTAGATCCAAGAGTGAGCTTATAATCCATATGAATCAAAAGTTCACAGAGTAGTGTCTAGAAGCATACAAGGAAATAAAAGAGACTAATTACTAGTTTCTGATGTGGATGTAGGTCCAAATAATGCCGTGGCAAAGGCAAGGCTCAGTTGGGATGATCCGGTGATCGGAAGTGAGATGATGAAGCTATCGTCTGACTCTCCCAATGTCTGGATGAGTGTGACAGTGATCTAGTTGCTCAATTACAGTCTTGGGCTCAATACTCCTCTCTGCAACCTATTCTCTCTCTCTCACTTGTCTCTCTCTTGCAAATGAATTTGAGATCCCTTGGTTTTGGTTGGGGGAGGTCATTTATAGGGAATCGATGGTGGTTGCCTAACCGATGCCAGTCACGTAGGGACCGATGTCGGTTAGGTCAAAGTTGGCTATTTTTAGTAAAATAGCCAACCTTCCCTCCTTTTCTCCTAAGGGCTCAGTTTTGTGCTTGGTCAAGTCATTATTAGGTTCATTTTGGTGCGGTTGAGGGGTGATGAGTCATGGATATGGGTCTGGACCAAGTCATAGGTCTTAATTAGGTTAGTTTAGGGTTAGGGCTAGGTCATGGTGAGGTGGCGAGGTGAGGTGGCAGGGTTGGAGATGTAAATTTATTAATTATAAGGTAATTAATAAATAATTAAGTGTGTAAGGTTTAGGTGGTGAGGTAGAGTTAGATTGTGAGACGAGATGCGGGGCACAGGGTGTCGTAAGACCCAAATTTGGTGTCTACACAAGCTACTACAGGTTGTCGGATATGGTGAGCTCATGAGTGAATGCCTCAGAACATTTCATGGAGGGAATTCATTTTAGAGTGACTCAAGCACTAGAAAACTAAGCTCACCATCAACTTGAGGCATGTGGCCTCATTGCATGAAATGTGGAGCTTGCAGCTATGAGGAGCTCGATCATGAATTGAAATTGAGAATCTCGCAGACATGGAAGACATGTTTTCCAAGCCAATGGATGAAATTTCAAGTGGAATATTTTGGAGCTCAGTGGGATAATTCTGAGATGAAGCCAAGTTATGTGAGGTGGAAATGGTAATATGGTGGGAAAGTGGGAGTTAAGAGCCAATGCGCGAAGTTGTTCATGGGTGAAATGGCCTTGACACCCTGGATTCCCCACTTCAGACTTGAGAAGTGTAAAATCCATGATGGGCATGGAAAAATGGTGGTGGAGATTCAAACCATGGCATTGTGGAAGGTGGGATTAAAAAACTTTGGGTGCATAACACAGTTGAGTTGGAAAAATGGCACCAAAATCTTGCATTCTACTCTTTAACGTGGAAATATAGGAAAGCATTGTCATGTGGGGATGTAAAAATGGCAACCCAACACAAACATTCTACGTAGAGGAGTACATGTTGGTCACTAAAAACCATGTAGGTTGTTAGGGGAATCAAGGCATTTTTGAATGGTTCACTGAGTTATGCGGATGATTATTAAAGAGACCAAGATACACAAAGAAGCTGGTGAAAGTGCATTGGTTTGGTTTGATAGACTTGGCATCAATGAGCTTGAGTTAGCATGAGACAAGTTCTGAGCTCGAGCAGAATATGTCACCATGTAAGAAAAAGCCTACAGAAGTGAGCTGGGAAATCTCAGTCTAAGCTAAATCAAAAATGTTGAAGCCATGGTGTGTGGTGAACCCAGGTAGTCACTGATCACAACAAAGAAGAGTGCATCCACCAACCGATATTGAGATGGTAGCTTATGAGATCGGATTCAAGCTTTACAGATTCATCGAGTTTGGCATAATAGGAGGGATGCATCATTAGGGGAGCATGGTTAGACAAGCTTAGCCAAGGAAGGTGAGGTTTTCCAAGTAATAGGTGAGTCGGTGGTGAACTCAATGTTGACACAGATCACTCGGGGATGGTTTGATGGATCCCAGTCGTGAAAATATTGAAATCAAGCTACGTAGTGAGCTCAATCAATGTGCTCAAACGAAGTATCAAAGGAGCTCAGGGAAAAGGTGCTAAAATATGTGGGTCACCGAGTTGGGGAAAAGTACTAAATGTGGGAGAAAATTCAATATCACATGAGAGTAGCTTGGCCCACGAGAGGCTACATATGGAGTTATCTTCGGATTCATGGTGAGGAAGGCACAATTCAATTGGGCCAAGGAAATGGTTCTTACAGCCAAGGTGTTCTAGCTCAGTGAGTCACGAGGAGTTTTTTGAGCTCTTAAAAATTGATGAAGTGGAACCCAAGTTACTCGAGGAATTCTAAGAGTTATCAATACACACCACCTGATGACATAGAGTTCATGAAATTGAGCTATGTAGAGGAAAATCACCAGGTGTTAATGAGCTAAAAGGAGTGTGGAGCTCGAGTCATTTGAGCTCAATGTGAAACAAAAGGAATCAAGTCATGCATGGAAAAGCAATGTTGGAACAAATTGAGCTAGCATTGTGGAAGTACATATTGAGTTGGCCACACATTAGGCCAAGTTGATGGCATAATTCCAAGGTGGTGAACATATGTATGGAGTTTGCGGATAGACTCATGCATGTAGATGACACACCGATCTTGATGTCATAATGCAAAGGAGCTCAATCTTTGATGGAAGAGCTCAGTTACACATAAGGATAAAGAAGATCAATTCTTGTAAAAGAGATCAGTTTTAGTTAATTTTGAGTAAGTGACCCAAGCCTTCATGATGCCAAACTAGTGCGGTGCAATGGCTGCGAGTGAGTTTGGTAAAGGAATACATGAAGGAAACATAGAAAGATTAGTAGATTCACGAGAGATTTCAAAATTATCCAAGCCACTCAAAAAGTCTGAGGGAGAGGATCTCAACGTGGGGTTATCACCCAAATTCAAGCCTGTATATCGATGAAAAGGGTGTGAAGTTTGATCCACCGAGCTGAATCATTCACCGAACGAGTTTTCATACATGAAAACCTCACGGGGAGTAAAATACCAAGGTATCTTGTAGGCTCAAAGCATGACCTTGAAAGGAGGATTCGTAGGGTCTTGGTAGGAAGATCTAGTAGCAGAGAGCTCACACACTGGCTAAGAAAGACATGGAAAGTAGTCTAAGTGATCAGGGGATCATTTTTGAAAAATTTCCCTAAACATCCGTAAATGGTGTTAGTGCAGAAGATCATCTCGAGAGCTTTCCAACGACTATAAGAATGCGACAAATGGACATCGGGAGCTCTAGTTATGTCCGGTCAAAGTTTGGTTAATGGGAAAGTCAACTCTAGTCAACTAGTCAATAATGGACCAATTGCACTGTGACACGTGGTGAAAAGGAAAAAGGGAGTTGTTTAATGGTTTTCGATCACCGGTATTTGACGAGTGTAAAAAATGGTGCATGGGAACACAAGAGGCTCAACTTTTATTAAGGAGGGGAGCCCGGCCGCCGTGTGGACTATGGTATTATCACCAACGTGGTGGGTCCACAAGCCACCACATGGCTTGCCACCACTCATCAAATTCGCTTAATTTTCCTATTGGGAGACGACAAGTGGATTATATGCTAATGACCGAGTCAATTATTTCCATACCACATTACATGGGTCGAAATTATATTTACTTGGTAAGTCCATTTTCCAAATGCCACACATATATGCCAAACCGTTATATATTAATGTTTATACATTAGTATCAAAACCCACTTAATTCTCCTAACCACCAAATTAACCATGCTATTGCTATGTTTCCATGTGAAGATTAAGGTGGGGGTGGTTATGCTCCAAAGTTGTCCTTTGACCACTATGTTGGTGTGGAGGAAGGCTATTTAAAGCCTTAAACAAACTTTCACCCACAAAATGTGGGATTTACCCATTAAACAATGCCGCCAAATATGGGAATTTATCCCATCTCACATGCTAAGCGGCCTATGGGATTTTTATTCCATTTTAAAATACATGCAAACCTTTTTAAATGCATTTAAAATATGGATAAAACACTAAAAATGCGCCTAAGGAGAAGGAGGAGAAGTGGAAAGGATTGGAACAGCTGACCTCCCATCCAAAAGTATAGGTGCCTAACCAATGCGCTAGCTGTTTGGAAACAATATAAAAGGAGGTATATTGTATTTGAATATTATTGGTGCAGGTCTGTGTCAAAGCCAGAAGAGGAGGCAGTCTCAGAGAATGCCATTTTTGAAGGCCCTGCACTTAGAATGAGACCTCAAAGTAAAAAGGTGAAATGTAGATAATTATGAGATGATTCCAACCATATAAGATTTGATATTTTTTGTTGATTTTTAAACTGTTTTTGGAAGCTTTGAATGCAGATTTTAACAGGGATCTTCAAGACAACTAGTTAGAAAACACAAATTTCAATGCACTTCTAGTCCGAATTGTGACTTGGTGTAAACATGAAAAGTGTTCAAAATTCAGATCTGATCTCAGATATATGATTTTTTTTCATAGAATGTTTTTAAATCTCCATTTGTAGGTTTTTTTCTAACACAGTTGCAGGGAGATCACATTGTGAAAACACTGTAGGAGCCATGGATCATTCTTGGGACAGTTTCCGCTATTTTTAAGAGTTCTTGGGACATTGATCAGCTCATTTGCAGGTTTTGATTCATTATTGGTTGTTTTTAAGATTTATTGTACTTGCATTTCAATATTATTAATGGATCGGTTCAATCTAAACCTGGGGATGTAGGAATTTCTGAACCCCGTAAACATTCTCTTTTGTTATCTGAATGTTTCAGTTTTCTGATTATTTATTTGCTACACAAGTTTTACGCACTTCTATGGATGCATAATAATCAGAATTTAATCAATTTTTGGAGTTAAGAATACTTAAAATTGGTTAAGAAAATCACGATCTTTGAAAACTTTTAAATGTGATAAAAATTACAACACATGTTTTCAGATCACTAAGTTAGCATAACTCGGTAAATGCAATAAAACATAGATCTCATAGACACATTCTAACTTGGTTATGCATAAAAATCATCAAGCTCGCAGACAGGGAAGATACGTTTACCAAGTTGGTGGATGGCAAGATCAATGCAAAGCTAGACAGGATCAGGTCCAGGTAGCTCAGTTGTGATGAGATGAGAAGCTTGGTTTGTAGTTGGAGCTTGGTCTATGGAGGAGCTCAATACCAAGTGAGCTCAACTCGGTGTGGCATAGAAGGACTCGATTCCAACTCGGTGAGTTAGCTCAATGATCTAACCACCGAGTTGGACTCATATTTGGCCTTTTCTTCATGACCCCTCCCTCTTCGAGTCAAACCGGTCAACGGGGGTCTGACAATTATTTTTGATTAATGTGATATTTTTATTTAAATAGTTTAATAATAATATTTATTATTATTATTTAAATATTTTATGTAAATATTCTTTTAATTAATTGAGAAGATTATGACAACTGGGCATTAATGCCACATGATGGAAGCTTCTCGAAGTGGTTCAACCAAATATAATAAATGAACTATCATGTACCTTCAATTTAAGGATGTAGTTATGACCTTTCCTCTCCTCTCTCACATATTCTTCTGTAAGTGTAAGTTAGAAGCTCATTCTAAAGGGTTCCAACATGTCAGATAGGTTGAAAAGTTAGACTTCTTAGGAAAGTGCAATTTTTCAAGAGTCCTCTCTCTTCTCCAAGTTGTCCTTGCATGTTGAGGGAACTTTCAAGCCTCTTTTAAGACTGCAATGGAAACCATTTCCTTGTCCGAATGTATTATGCATTGTGAATGTTACTGAAGCAATAAAAATGTGTGTTTTTTGATGAATCTCATTCCTTTCATCCTTATATACTTCTTTGTGCCTTTTCTCATGCTTGTAGGTACACTGTGCAAGTTCATGTTTCTATTGCACATTCTTAGAGATATGTGTTTATCGAGTGGTGGAGCATTGCATGCAGTTCAGTTGTGGTGTTTTTTCACCCTTCTCAAGTTCATCCTTCTTCATTAGAAGATTGATAACTTGTTTTTCTAATCAAGTTTAACAAATGTAATGCATTCTTCATAGTGTGTGGTATTTTGTACACTCTCTAAGTTTTAGTACGTGAATTTTACCTGTGGTGCACACAACATCTTCAAATTAAGGATTCCTGAGTCTGTAAACACCCTTTATTTGGTGCATTACCATCCCTACTATACTTTCATTTCTATAAATCTCTTTCCCTAAAACCCATGCAATGTTTCAATAGAATTAGATAGCAATTCTATTACACTAGGAGTAGTACAACACTTATTTTAGGAAGAGGAATCCAACCTTCTCTGGAGGTTCACCTCAAGCCAAAGTCTCATAGCTTGAGAGGTGATCTCATGTGTCCTAATCACACTGAATGTCTTGTTTAGATTCTAGCCATTTGGACGATGTAATTATTTGGTGACAATAAAACTAATGAAGTTTACTAGAAAAATATAGTCCAATGTGCATATGTTTGTAAAGGGAGTCCTTGTGTTATAAAAGGATCCTAGAGATGTGGTATAGGAATATTTTCATGAGAAATGGTGAGATGTATTCTTAAAAATAATTCTTATCCTAAATCATATGTCTGATTTAGGGATTCCAAATCTTTTTATACCAAAAGGTAAGTTGATCATGATGAAGGTATTATAATTCCTTCAAAAGTAAATGTGCTAGCCTAAACCTTTAGGGTTTATGGATTTGTAAATCCTATTGTATAAAAAAGTAATGTTATCATATGGATCCCCACTTCATATTAAGGGGGAGTGTTATAACTATAATATTAAGTGCATCATAATATTTAGTTTATTATAAACTTTATATTAGGTTTGTTAGTTATTAATTAACTAACTATATATTAAATCAGGGTGTGCCCCATCACTTAATATGGACATAACCCTTCGGGTTGTTTAAATATGACTATAGGTCATATTCAAAAGATCACGTGAATCATTTGGATTCCTGGTAAATACATGGAGTACAAGTGAGGGAGGAGTTACTAGATTGGCTTGTAAAATGCTTCTCTATAGTGAATTATTCTTCAATGGTTTTTTACCTATTTATGGGTTTTCCACATTACATATGATGTCACTGTGTAATTTGTTCTATGTTGTTATTTACTTTTATTATGGTGTGCACATTTATATTTCCACTTATTAATGTATGTTAACCTAACATTTAATTTAGTTGGTAAATATATCTTTCCACCCTTCATCCTGACAGATATTCTCTCCATTGTACAAGGTGATTATGATCTCCTTTACAATAAAAGATAAGAGGTTATAGATTATCCCCTCTAAGATCTTGTGACACAAATTCAACCAATGCTTTTTGATCTGTATCCATATCAATTTTCCATTCAAATTTATAACCAAGTGCACAACCATCCTCATCACCGGGTCATTAGTATCAAAAATGTTGAAGTAACACGAACCCTTCTTGTAGTCATAATCCTCAATGGTCTTCTTAATGACTTCCTTTTCTTCCAAATTTTCATCCAATGATTCTCCTTCATAGATAATGCTAGTGAACTTAGAAATCAGTTGGGGGGTTATGCACATCCTTCGACCTATGAAATATAATTTGTCTTGATGTACGCGTGACATCAACCATTGGTATAGTTTCTAAGGATTTCCAAAATTGGGAAAATTGTAGAGTTGCAACAGCCCAACCTTCTTCATTTTGACCTTTACCTTGTTGTCCTAGATGGGAATTCCATTTGATTTCCTCTTCTCTGTAGGGCAAAATAGTTCTAGTGTCATTTCATTTTTGTGGTGCTCATTTGATGGTTGTAATCACTAAAGGCCATCTTCCTGACATGAGACACCCATTATTTACCAAGTAATATGTCCTCTAGGTACTGCATTTCTACGTACCATTCTTCATTGAAACTGCTAGAAATGGATTTTTTCCCTTTCCCTTTCCCTTCTTTGGTGAAAAATTTGCTACTTTCCTTTTTCCATTCCTTTATAAGGTCCTTAAAACTTCTTCCTCTCTCCTAGTCCTGGATCTGCTCAACTTTACTGATCCACTCCTTTGTAAAAATTCCTTCAAACCTCGTGTGCTAGCTATGTAACCCTAACCTATAAAACCTTTTTTCCCCAAGACAACATAATACCCATGGGATTATTCCACTCAACCTTATCTATTTACCTCATGTACTTCTTTCCACTCCGGTTTGCTGATTAAACTAGTTATTCATGAAAATCTTCACAATTGTTCTCAAACCTTCTTCACAAGGATTCCCTAGTTCATAGGAGATCTTTGATAACTTAAAACACAAGGTACAAAATAATGCAATGCCGATATTCTATTTATAACTTTTTCTTTTATCCCAAATAAATGCCATGCCACCTATAACTGTACTTTTACAATAAAGGTGTATTTTTCGAACGCCAACCTTTAGTGATTTTCCTCAATGCTTAATCCCATGCAAACACTTCAGTAACCTTGTAGCATGCAACTACCTCGACCATAGAATTATTCAAACTTTCTCTCATGATAAATTCAATTCTTCCTCTATGTCTTCAACAAGTTCTTTGCACTGCCTACCTCCTGTTACTCATGCACGTTTTACCCTTGTATGTGGTTTCTCAAAGCCTTTAGAAACCATCCTTCCCTTATGTTCACATTTTACATACACGATCTTGCAATCCACATGTTTTTTTATTTTTCCACCCAGGAAATCCACAACCATAGCTTCTAGCACATGTCACATCACTCTACCCCACATAGAAATTGATGTGTGGTCCTCTACACATAAAGTTTTTTTGAAAGTAATAAGTCTCTACCATTGCACAAACACACATAAAACAAAGCAACAAGAAAGGGAAATACAAAGAAATGTAAATTAATCAAAGAAAAACCTAGGCTAACTAGAAATACTATCTTATTTACAAAAACAAAGAAGAATTGTTTATTGTAGAGCTTTAGCCTACTCCATTAAAATGGCTTGGAAACCATGTTCCATCCAGTGCTTGTAACTGGAAATATTCTGAATTAATTATATAGGATATAATGTAAGGGCCCATCCAATGGACTTTGAATTTACCAGGATGGCACAGAAACTTGTAATCATACAATAGAACCATCTACCCAACCTCAAACTATTTTTTCTTGATGTTTCTATCATGCCATGCCTTCATCCTGACTTTTTTTATTTTTTGACTCCAGTGAGAAATAGCCCACCTCTCATCTAACTGCATCAACTTATCAATCCTCTTTGCAAGCGCTTTTTCATCATCTAACCCTCCTACGCATGCTATACACAACGATGGTAACATGAATTCAATAGGTAACACAACTTCCATGCCAAACACTAATTGAAAAGGTGTGCCCTTGTTCAATCTCTTCTAAGTAGTCTAATATGACCATAACACAACAAAAAATTTATCATCACAATCCTTTCTTCCCACACCACAAATATTGGTTAGAGTGTGATAAAAAATAAAATTAAACACCTTAGTAGTCCCTTTATCTTGTGGGTGATAAGGGGTAGTATTGTGGTGGGATACCATGAATTATGCTAATAAGATTTTAATTGTCTTATTTAATAAATGAGTACCCCTCTCACTTGTTAAGCTCAATGGGCATCCATATCTGCTGATTAAATTTTTCCACAAGGACCTAGCTCTTGTTGCCACTATGTAATCCCTTATAGGCGTTGCTTCTACCCACCTTGTAAGGTAATCTGTGTAAGTAATGATATAACACAAACCTTCCCTTTACGCAGCTACAGAAATAATGCCTGCGAAGTCAATAGCCAACATCTCAAATGGTTCCACACTGGAATGTGGTCTAATGGAATTTCATCTCTTTTCCTTGGTTTACCAAGGTGCTGGCAGTTTTCACAGGCCTTGCAATACTTGATACAATATTTGTAAACCATTTTCGACAAAAATCCTGCTAGAAGGATCTTACGCGTGGTTACATTCCCTGGATAGTGTCCTCATACATTCTATCATGTGCTTCCTCAAATATTGCAAGACACTAGGGTTCATTTTAAGAGACCTGTTAGAAATTAGAGATGGAAAATACCTGGTGAATATTCCCAGAACAGATTTTACTGAAAGATGAATTTACCAATTTTTTAGAACTAAAATTTCACCCGCCTTTTTTTGAGTTAGAGAGACTATAGATTTGTAGACACTGACATGTGGTTGTCGCATATCAACAAACCTTGTTGATGTGCATCAACAAGATTTTTTGACACGCGTCAACAAAACTTGATGACATGCGTCACCAAATCTCATTTACGTGCGTCAATAAATCCCATTGACGTGTGTCAACAAGGTTTGCTGATGCACATAAATAAAGCCTGTTGATGCACATCAACAAGGTTTATTGACACATGTCAAGAAGCCTTTTTGACATGCATCACAAAGGTTTGCTGATGTGCATCAAGAATCCTTGTTGACGTGCGTCAACAAATCCCATTGACGTGCATCACCAAGGTTTTTTGACATGTAGAAATCCCATTGACGTGCTTCAATAAGGTTTGTTAACACGTGTCAAGAAGCCTTGTTGACACACGTCAACAAAGTCTGTTGACACACGTTAACAAATTCTGTTGACACATGTCAACAAGGTTTCTTGTCGTGCATCAATAAAAATTATTGACACATGTCAACGGGATTTGTTGACATGCGTCAATAAGATTCCATGATGCACGTTAACAAGATTTGTTGATGTGCATCAACAAGGCTTGTTGACATGCATTAACTTTAAGAAGCCTTTGAAACCTTGGTTTTGTCCTATAAATACCCTCCCACTAGTCATTTTCACATTTAAAATTTCTGGCTTTCAATTTTTCTTGTATATAGGAATCCATTATTGATCAGGGGATCATTTTCAAAAGTTCCCTAAACATCCCTAAATGGTGTCAGTGTAGAAGATCATCTTGAGATCTTTCCAACGACTATGAGAACGCGACAAACGGACATCGGGAGCTCTAGATATGTTCGGTCAAAATTCGGTCAACGTGAAAGTCAACTCTGGTCAACTGGTCAATATTTGGACCAATCGCACTGTGACACGTGGCTTGCCAACACTCATCGAATTTTCTCGATTTTCCTATTGGGAAATGACAAGTGGACTACAGGATTATTTCTATTCCACATTGTATGGGTCGAAATAATATTATTTGGTAAGGCCATTTTCCAAAAGCCACATGTATATATTAATGTGTATACATTAATATTAACTCCACTAACCACCAAATTTCCATGTGGGGAGCAAGTTTAATGGCATTAAGCCATGCATGGACTATTCCATGTGGAAGAAGGAGGATTGAAGCGGTTGTTGGGGGGCGGTTTTAAACCCAACGTGGTCTTTGACCACTATGCGCGTGGAAAGGCTTAAATAAAGCCTAAGCCTTTATCCACCACTCCTAATGGATTTTAATCCATTTAAAATTACATCCGCCCAACTTGGGATTTAATCCCATTTTTCATGTACGGGTGAAGGCTAATATTAGCCTATGGATAATATGTATTGCAATATTTGAGGACCCTAAAAATGTATAAATAGGGTACCTATTTCATTGTAAGGGGACATCACACACAAACTCAGAGAGAAGCTCATTCCTAGAGCACTGGAGGTGAAGTTCGAGCCAAGAGGAGAATGAGAAATTGTTGTGTGAAGACCTAAACTATTTAGGCATTGTATATTTTTATTGTTATTGACCTATTATTTGTTAGGCGATAATAAATGAAATATTTGTGGCTAGGAGTTATTCAAACTACCTAGTTGGCCCATAGCGCCACACCAAGTACTTGCAAATCTTGGATTTTTGACTGGAGTGCTAGCTTCACATTATTTGCGTCGGGAAGGCTGATCAAAGCCAAAGGAGATTATATGCCAGGAAGGTGGAAGTCGGGTGCTATTTTTCACCCTTGTCATCTGAATAACTGGTGTACTGGTAGGCAAGTAAAATTCCATTAGGTTTTCTTGTGAAAGTACTATTGTAACTTACAAGTTTTGACTAGTGGAATGGTTCAATCATGAACCCAGAGATGTAGGCAATTGCCGAACTCTGTAATCAATCTGTGTGCAATTGTCATTTTTGTCTTGCATTATTTTAAATTTATTACTTAAAAGGAGTAAATTATCAGCAAATATTTATCACCACCAAGGGTCCGAGATCAGGTAGTAATAATTTGATTATTTTCGGATCAAGTTTGGTATCAGATCTGGTAATCGACACCTGCAAACTTACTAATCTTCAAAGCAAGTTGGTATGGAGCATGTTAATCAATACAGGTTGCTTTGACAGGGATGGCATTGGCTTGTACTTCTGTATTTCCAGATCGGTGGGATAGACTGAGAGACAGGTTTAACATACTCAGTAATTTTCGCATTTCTATTTGGATGAATCCATTTTATCTCATATGTAGATAAAACCATAAACTATTGTGTTAGGTAGAATGTATTGGTAAGACCCCTTTGAGGGCAACGTTTGTATACTTCTAACCAGACATGGCACATTAGTTAAAGACCCAATTTTGGGCAATGTTTGTACTCTGTTATACTTGCATTAGTAAGACCCCCGGAGGGCAATTATTTTGGTGATTTTGCTAACACCATAAAATGCAGTATATTTTCCTTGGTTAGTCATTGTTCTGGTAGGGAGGAGACAAATGAAGTCAATCCACATTGCAATGCAGTGGAGAAAGACCAATCTCGTCATGTAGAGTCGAGAAAGGGAAAAAAGAGTTCCTCATCCCAGAAAAAGGAGATTAAGAGGAATTTTTTGTGCTCATTTCCAGAGGAATGGGCATCAGGTGGAAAATTACTGGAAACTACATCCATCTCGCCATCAGAGTAATGGCAAGCCAAAGATGGAATGGAGGCCTATTGCAAAGGCAGAGGAAGTTTCTACTCCACCACTAGTTGACAAGTCAACCCAGGACCAGGTAATACCTGAAAGTGTAAGTCCTTTCAAATGGGTAAGTCAACAATTTTTCAATTATATATTGTATAATTCAGATTGATGGATCGTATGCCGTATTAAGTTTGGAGATCAAATTTTGTGAGAAAATGCTGAGAGAAAGGTTTACAATACCCAGTGGATTTTCTTACTTAGAAAATTTGATTAATGCTCCAAATATATCTCCTAATCAGCATGTGAGTACCTGTTACAGCTTGGATACAGGATTTGACTCATATAAAGCTCAGAGATTGATCTGCCATTTGTGTAGACATTAGAGTTCACAGAGATCAGCTCGGAACTTCATTCTGTGTAGAGGCATTGTGACCGTGCAATAGAATGGTAGCTGAATCACCGTTGGCATTGACGTCAGGTCAGAACTTCATTTTGTGTAGAGGCATTGCGACCATGTAGTAGAATGGTACCTGATATTAGTATGTCAACAAGAAGAGCTCTCAAAGGATCAGCTTGGAACGTCATTCAGTGTGAAGGCATTGTGACCACACATACGAATGGTAGCTGATCAACAGACTTAGCATCATGTATTGGAGGCTCAAAGTCTTGAAAGAGGCTTAGCATCATGCATCGGAGGCATTGAGGTCTACAGTGACTTAGCATCATACATCGGAGGCTCGAGGTCTTGAAAAAGGCTTAGCGTCATGTATCGGAGGTGTTGAGGTCTACAGAGACTTAGCATCGTGCATCGGAGGCTCGAGGTCTTGAAAGAGGCTTAGCATCATGCATCAGAGGTGTTGAGGTCTGTAAAGGGACAAGGCATTGTCTATCATTGACATCGGATCAATCAAAGCTCTACGTAACATGGAGTTCCTTCAAACCAGTTCAGATTCTATAGAATCAACTTGGAGTTAGGAGCTGTGTTATAGAGTAAAAGAAGATCCTTGTTGTCAGATATCAAGAAGCTTAGCACCGCACAGAAGGAGCGTTGAGGTTTCATTCAGAAACTTAGCACCAAAAAGCGGAGGCGTGGAGATCTTCTTCGGATATCAGAGTGGCATAGCAGAAGCATCGTGGACCCATAACCCACAAGTCCCAAGATCGGAACAGAGTTGTCGAAGTGAGAAGGTTGGAGGAGAAGACCCAAGGGTCTACTACAGCAGCACTTCTGAGGTGGCAGCAGAGTTTTTCAGATTCAGGACAGTATGGAAGCTTTTTGGGACAAAAAGCTTTTCTTAGTGGGGAGGTGTGATCAGGGGATCATTTTCAAAAGTTACCTAAACATCCCTAAATGGTGTCAGTGTAGAAGATCATCTTGAGAGCTTTCCAACGACTATGAGAACACGACAAACGGACATTTGGAGCTCTAAATATGTTCGGTCAAAGTTCGGTCAACGTGAAAGTCAACTCTGGTCAACTATTCAATATTTGGACCAATCACACTGTGACACGTGGCTTTCCAACACTCGTTGAATTTGCTTGATTTTCCTATCGGGAAACGATAAGTGGACTATAGGATTATTTCTATTCCACATTGTATGGGTCGAAATAATATTATTTGGTAAGGTCATTTTCCAAAAGCCACATGTATATATTAATGTGTATACATTAATATTAACTCCACTAACTGCCAAATTTCCATGTGGAGGAGGAGTGAAGCGGTGGTGGGGAGCAAGTTTAATGGCATTAAGCCATGTGTGGACTGTTCCACGTGGAAGAAGGAGGATTGAAGCGGTTGTTGGGGGGCGGTTTTAAACCCAACGTGGTCTTTGACCACTATGCATGTGGAAAGGCTTAAATAAAGCCTAAGCCTTTATCCACCGATCCTTATGGGATTTTAATCCCATGTCAAATGCATGTGGCGCTTCTTAGGGGATTTTAACCCATTTTTATATAGCCGCGCCGAACTATGGGATTCTTATCCCTCATTAAACATGCAAAACTGGATTTTTGGAATATTTGATCCCATTCATTTTACAGGATGAGGCTTATAATAGCCTTAGATAATATTTTATTCCATTATTTTGGGGCCCTATTTTTGTATAAATAGGGGACCCCTCTCGTTTGTAACACACACATCACACACAAAATCAGAGAGAAGCTCATTCCTAGAGCGCTGGAGGCGAAGTCCGAGCCAAGAGGAGAATGAGAAATTGTTGTGTGAAGACGTAAACTATTTAGGCATTGTATATTTTTATTGTTATTGACCTATTATTTGTTAGGCAATAATAAATGAAATATTTGTGGCTAGGAGTTATTCAAACTACCTAGTTGGCCCATAGCACCACACCAAGTACTTGCAAATCCTGGATTGTCGACCAGAGTGCTAGCTTCGCATTATTTGCGTTGGGAAGGCCGATCACAGCCGAAGGAGATTGTACACCAGGAAGGTGGAAGTCGGGTGCTATTTTTCACCCTTGTCATCCGAAGAACTGGTGTACTGGTAGGCAAGTAAAATTCCATTAGGTTTTCTTGTGAAAGTACTATTGTAACTTACAAGTTTTGACTAGTGGAACGGTTCGATCACGAACCCAGAGATGTAGGCAATTGCCGAACTCCGTAATCAATCTGTGTGCAATTGTCGTTTTTATCTTGCATTATTTTAAATTGATTACTACAAAAGGAGTAAATTATCGGCAAATATTTATCACCTACAAGGGTTCGAGATCAGGTAGTAATAATCTGATTATTTTCGGATCAATTATCCAGGTCAGGTACAATCAAGCTCAAGGACAACTACAATGGTGACTACAAGTGCATCCTAAGCTCAAGAAAAAAATCAAGAGGAAAATCTAGTCAACCCACAAGCCCTATCCATGGGCAAGATACTCTATAGGAACTCTTTGTGCCCCCACATCCAGACTATTTTACAAATGAATTCGGGATACAAGGATTTAATCAATGTATGTGAGTTTGGTGGGCTCATTAAGATGCCCCATTTCAAAATAGACCATGATATTTTGAACTACCTTCTCTCCTCGTACAATATAGAGGATGACCTATTTAATGTTACTATGGATGACAGTTGAATGTTTCAATTCGGTATCAACCTAGCTGATATTCATTGGTTTACAAGCCTCCTATTCAAAAATTTACCCATTGTTACAATGAAGGAAACACTCGTCAAAGATGACAAGAAATACTTCGAATCAACTTTCGGTTTCCATGTTGATTGTAAGTGTAAACTGTTTTCATTTGTCATTTTGTATTCAGTTTCTGATTTTGATATAATTCAAATTTATATTAATTCTAATGGTTTTTTGGCATTTTCAGCTCATGTAAATAAATCCAGACATGGTGTGGATACACAATGAAGTAAACACCACTTTCTTGTTGTTATGATTTCCTTCTTTCAATCTAGAATAGTTTTACAGGGTCGGAAAATAGATATACCAAACTAGGCCATCGCATACATTCTTGCAACTATCGCAAAGTAAAATTTTTATTGGTGTACATTTTTATAAAAAAAAAAAAAACTGAAATTACAAATGCAAAGATTTTAGAAAAACCATTCATTCACACCACAAACTATCTTCTTGGCCTTTATTACGAGGCTCTTTTAAATATAAAAGAAAAACCAATTCCCACTTGCATGGATGCAGCGTTGATGAATTTTTCAATTCCATTCAAAGAACAACAGGTATAAACTATGAATTTTGTATTTTAACATTAGACTAACAACATGTATTAACTATTTACTATTTATAGAGAAGATTTTTGGACGCCCTTCCCCAAAAAAAGGTGGCATCAAGAGAAAGAGGCCAACAACATGCTGAGGCATCAAGAGATTCATAATCTGAAATGGAAGTTCACTCATCTCCGAATAGACAACCGTTTAAATTTGTTAAATGCCAAAGAAGTGATACCCTTACATGTATTATTTACAAACTCTAAATTTATATTTTCATTTTTCCATTTAAATTTTACTATATTGAATTAACATACAATCATATGTTGATGACATTACAAGGGCTTTGGACCATACACATGCTTCTGAAAGTCTCAACAACCACCTTAACAATCCTAATAGACAACTCAAAAAAAACAAATTACTACTCTAACACGGCCACCCTAAGCATCGCAATAAGATACCCCTAAACAACAAGGTACAAGTTTTGAATATACTTCATTTAATTTCATATTTGTTTCATAGTTTAACAATTTTTCTTATTATTTTTCTTGAACTTTTTAGAACATTATAGTCCTTTTCCTTCTGTACAAATAGTGGTACTTCCCCCTCCTCCACCATTAATATTCAAAATTCCAACTAGAGGATCAGGAAAAAGGAACATCGGTAAATGCATGCCAATTCCTTCGACCCATAGCGGGACACTAAACATTTCCTCCTCATTTCAAATTCTAACCCTCTCACTCAGTGGTTTTAAATAATATAAATTTAGATGAAGATTACTTGGGCATTGATAGCAATGATCCAACAAGATTTTTGAATACCCGTGAGATGATTCAAGGCTAGCAGGTATACTTCTATTTCAACATAATTTATTCAACTTAATTACATTTCACTTTAGATTTTATTTTTTGAATATTGATTTATTTTATCACAAATAATATCATGCCACCCAAAGGTAGAAATAAGTAGTAGTCGATCAACTTGAAATCCCCCATACCTCTCCAACGAGATCATCTTCTTCAGATACAAATGGTGAATAGTTTCTACCTTTTCCTTTAGAGAACTCAATTGGCTATGATTTTCAATCCCATGTCGATGAGTTTATTCTACCTCATATAAGTTAGATCATAGAATGGGAGAGAAGGGATAAATTAGTAATCAATGAAATAATAATTTGTTATGAAAATTATTGGAAAAGGGCTAGTTTATACGCTGCAGTCCAGAATCAACTTGTGAAGATGGATTCCTTACTTACCCAAGTAAGAAGTGGGATTTTCACTTATAATAAAAACTATAAAGACAAAATTTGGGATAAGACATTAAACAAATTGGAAAATATTAGTGCTGAGGCCTAGGCATATTTTAACAAATGGTATAAGGACAAGGATCTAGTAGTAGTTGCAAATGCCGAGAGAGATAGAGCGGTCGTAAGTATTATCACTTTAAAACAATATTTTTTGTTAATTTGAAGTTTTCTTATTTTAGTAATATGTTTAATTGACATCACTTTTTTTGTGCAATTGAAATATGAAAATTTGAAGATTCAAGCAAATGTTTTCCAAGTTCACTTGGAAACTACAAAGAACAATTTATCCACAACAAATAATTTGAAGGAAAATATTGTTTTGGTTAAAAAACAAAACAATACACTGAAGAGGACAGTTAAATAGCATGGCTTTGACCCTGAAATTTTATTCAAAACCAAGGTAGTTGTTGATCCAAGTTTTCTTTCCCATGGAGATGCAACAAAGAAAGAAGAAATAATTGTAAAGAATCTAGACAATATTGTGGAAGATATCATAAGTTATGGGATTATTCTTGCCATTGCGGAAAGGGGTACATGTAGAGAAACCATTGGGTAAAGGAGTACATGAGTGGAAGCCATTCGAGAAAGGGATACAAAAAATTGAGGGTTGAAAATTTTCATTATTGTTGGTGGAAAATTGAAAAATAGAATCTATATTTGAAAATTTGAAACATTGAATGTGATGGTCATGGTATTTGAAATTTATTATCTGGATTTGAAATTTGAAACTTGAATGTGATAGCCTTTGAAAATTTGAAATACTATATAATATTTAATTTTATAACTTCCTATATATTATGTATAGAATTTCTAGATTGTATATGGTGTTTATGTTTCTTCTCTACTTGTAATGATGATTACATTAGATGTGGATGATGACAATGGAATAGAATCAGTCTCATAGATGTGGATTATCATTAATTATATATGAACGTAGATTTAGCTTCAAGCATGATCATGGAATCTGGATGATGATAATGGATAATTATTTTAATATAGATAAATAATGAAAATAGATAAATAATATTTTAATAATAATTGGAGTGTCAGGATTATGATAATGATATAATGACATTAGATGCAGATGATGACATTAAAATATATATGGATGATGATGAATTTTATGTGGGTGTAGATTTAGCTTCAAGCATGATTGTGGATGATGAATTGTATAATGGATTGTGAATTAGGAATTGTATAATATGGAAAAATCTTCCTCTCTTTGTAAAATTTGATTGTGTGATTTTATCACACAAAGTTTAAAAAATATATCAAAGCATTTTGCTTATTTAAAAAATATATTAAACATAATTATAAAAAATCAAGAAATGTCATATGATAGGGTTTAAGTTACCTCTTCTATTTTAGATGGCTATGAAATCATCCTTCACAGTGTGCTAGATATTTTATTTAAGAAAAATCAACATGAGAAATGAATTAGTAGAAAGATGGGTGGGTTGCCTAACATTTTCAATCCTAAGAAGTTTGAGCTTCCTCAAATGGATGTCAACCCAAGTTTTCAAAAACAAAGATGATATAATTGTATTTAAATAAATGTAAATATATATACCTGTAAAATCTTTAATGATAACAAGAGCTAAAAAAAATTAAGGTGAAGGAGATACCTATTTAAATTTGAAACAATCCATTATCAATAGCTTCTTCAAACTCTATGTTCTCTTCTATAGAGTGTGACGATGTGCAAATTCCAATCTAATTGTTGGGAACAGTTGTACTGGTAGCTGTATTATTCACACCTCTTCTTTCGTAAAGGGAATTCCAATGCATAGTTGCTCTGTCAAAAGGAAAGGTTTCCATGGAGTAGCGAGATACATATCACCTCATGAGACTTTCCATATTTTTATCCAACCTATTTCTTAGTTTTGATTTTATAAATGATAAAGCACTAAAAACCCTTTCGTCCTCCACATACCCCAAAATCATTGTTTGGCATTACTCACATAAGCTGAAATATTCATTGATGTCTTCTTTTAAGATATAACTTTGATAGATTCCTCACCACATCCTTATAATAGCACCAATTTTAGAGGGTTCATATAAATTTCTATATTGGTTCCTCATTGTTGTTGCAAAATTTGTTGATTAAAACTTTAATAAATCATCATTCAATATACCTTTGATTTCCATACCCTTGAACTCTAAAGTCTTTGTGAAATGTTTCATTATTGTACCCATGGATTTATGGAAATGATTTCTTACAAAGTATGCATGAGCACCTTCAGTATTCCAAAAATTAGGATTCATCACACCCATTGCTTTAAGAATTTTATCTTTGGAGAAACGTTCTCTAATTTCTAATGATAACGATTCTAAATTTTTTTAGCTTTATTCTTGTTTCAACTATAACAAAATCAAAGAGATTACGTGTCATGGGAACATCTTCTCATTCCGATCATGTAATATCTTGACATTTTTACAAAATGTGCAGTGGTCTGTCCCTCCCTTTAACAGTGATGTAGAGGTGATTGTGAATATTAAATCGCAAATAGTTACTAGGATTTTTAAGATAAAATAAAGCTTTCCAATTCTTGAAAATAGGTGTATCAAAACTATCTTGGGAATAGTACAAGATATCAAGACTTTGACATACCCTTTTTATTATCCATATAAAGTCCATAATATAGATTAATATCCCTTATGTGTGCTTCATCAGTGTATAGATCTCCTACAACATTTGAAGAATACCAACCAATGTAAGAAATGTCTCAAAATCAGTTAAACGGAAAAACAAGTCCCTCACCCTATCAACTTCCTGATGATATTTGTGCATGAAACCAACCAACGAAGGATACTCCTCATGAACTTTGTATGCAGGTTCATACAAAGAGATCCATCTCGTCTCAACATCTTTCAGAAGTATTTTGCCATCTGTAATTCCAATTACAAATTTCTGGAACTCTAGAAATATCTTTGGGATTCTTTCCATACATGCATGACGTTCTCTTATAAGGTCTTCTAATTTAGCAACATTTTTGTAGTTGCTTACCATTTTATACGCTAAATTCATTCTGTGAGCCATACAGTGAATTGGTAGCATATATGGGGCCACTGTTGTTTGTAATCTAACACACATCCCTATTCAGTGACCCTGCATGATAGATGCACCATCTTCTCCAACATATACCAACTTCATAGTAATTTCATAATAAGTCATTCCAACAATATCTTTCAAATGAGAAATAATTATTTTATGTAAGTTTTCGGCATTACAGTTTTCAACCATTTTCATAACACCCAACATATGAGGTGTCCTTATATGATTTTCTAAAGTATAGACATGGATACATACCCATGCATTATTTTCAACTGTTTTCACTTCATCAATTGAAAGAGAGATAAACTTTGATTTTTTAAAATTCTCTTTCAAATCTTCCTTCTCTATCATCGAAAGGAATTTTTCCATTTCCCATCCACTACTTTAAGACCAATGAGATTGAGGTACGTTCGAAATTCCATTATATTTATGCATAACTTTGAAATCGAGGAAATCCAAAATTGGTCTTCCTTTCTTTAGTATGTGAAATAAAGTAGAGAACTGTATGAATTTTGCATGTAGATTTGTTTGATTCATCTTACCAATTTGTGATGTGATTGTTCCTCCCTTTTCCATGAGATGTCTACGTTTTTTCTACTCTACTTCATAATCCACTATGCATTTAACATCCATCCATTATTTTTCAGTTTCCCACCTGTGTGTTTTGATTTTCTAGACATCTGTCCCCATTATAGTCAAATATTATTTTCCGCAATGTTTTTCTATAGTGTCCAGCTTCATTTGTATTTTTTGTTGCTTTCCCAATTTCCATGTACATATTGTACATGTACATTCAAATGGGATATTTTCTAAATTAGATGATTGTACATGTTAGATAAATAGAAATTTGGCATCCCAATCAAACTTGTATGTCCTCCCAATGGTCCACATATTCTTGTTCGTTTTCAATGTTTTAATTTTTTGAGTTGAATTATGAGCAATATCACAATCTCCTAGTTTCCTCTTTCCTGAACCAAAATTTGAATTTGATTTCTATGTTCCATTTTTCTTAGTATTTGTATTTGTGATATCTTGATGCACTCTTGGTTACACCCCAACAGGAAGAATATCTTAAGGATCTGGCATGTCAATAGTTATATCTTCAAGATCTGGCATAGTATCATAGGTGTCATTTGTTTGATACTGTGCAAAATACATGTCCATCTCAATATTACCTTCCACATAGTCAGTATTCTGATTCTTTCTGGTGGTAGCTGTTGTTGTAAATCAGCAACACCCTGGATGTTGATCATATTTCTAGTTTGATATTTTAGACATCCAGTGTGATTGCACAACATTGAATCCTCTCCCCAAGTGTGGGACTTGTAAAATGGGAAAGGAATCTTTAGATTAGATGCTGGTTCCTCAACTCCTCTGATAAGATTTATCACTTACAAGTTGTAGAGGTTTAAATTCCTAATCCTACCCTAAATTCCAAAGGAGACAGAGATAGAGAATGTAGATAAACTAAAACTAATGCTAATAGGTGATGCACCAAAGGAGTTGTGAGAATTTTTTACTTCTGCAGATTGAAACAAGTCCTAAAATGAGACAAGAAAAAAACAACATGCACAAGCTGATAACTATAATGAAGAATCAGAAATTAGTCAAACAACACAAGAAGAGGATGGAAAGTTAATCACAGGGCTTGTATTGTTATTTTAACATCAAAATCACTTGCATTACAACACCTGAGAGGAAAAAATAGGTTGGAATTCTTAGAAAAGGTCTGATATTCCACCAAAATCACTTCCAAGGTGAGAAGGGGGACCTGCAATACACAAAAAATGTTCAACCCTTTGAAAATGAGCCAAATCTGGCTTTTAAAGTGCAAGGGACGAGCCCAGGAGAGAGAAACATGGGAAAACATGGAAGGGATTTAACCATTGACCAAAACACATTCAAAACAGCATGGGCATCCTTACAGACCCATCCCCTGACATTTTTAGCCATACTGGGAGAGAATGCGAGCCATTCTTCATTAAAAACAGTGGTTGAAACATCATTTCTGTCCATGACCACGTGTCAGAGGAATTTTTCAATTTTTTCTCTCCAAACTCCATCAAAATGAAAAAATTACCCCATAATCTTATAAATAATTTCACCATCTTTCCATTGATATAAAGAACATGAAAAACTGAGCTCTGGATCGAAAGATATGGCCTTTTGAAGTTTTAGGGCAAAGCAGGGCCAAATTGGGTTGGCGGGCAAAAATTTGAATTTTTACACCTTTTTGGTCATTTGGAAAATTTTCCAAAAATTTCCCCACGCTCCACCACTCTAGGTGCCACGTGGTGGCATCTCATTGGCCGCGGGCCTTTCAGGGGCAAATTTTTCCAAAAAAACTCCGCTGAGCCATAACTTAAAAAATACATGGAGTTAGGAGGAAAACTTTACCTTTCTGGAAAGCTGAGAAAGAGCTCTATCCAATGGTGTCATTTCTAGAAGGTTTTGAGTGCCTAGAAAGCAAAATATTATGACTGAGGCACAAGAGAGGAAAAAATGAGAGGAGTTAGCCACAAAAAATGAGCAGGGGCACATTTTGGATAACAATTTTGGTGACTCAGAGGGGTCATCTGCCTATTGGATGAAGTTACCAGTTGCCTAAAGCAATCCATTGGGTATGGAGTCATTGAATTCTCTATTTGATACCCCAACTAACTAGAACACTACAAGGAGGAAGATAGAATATCACCTGATGGAGCAAGGCCTGCAAACACATCTCCAGGAACAGCAAGCTTGTGCCAAAGCACTTAGGGAAAGAAAAACTAATCTACAGCAAAACAATGTGCACAAGCACTTGGAGGAATGAAAAACCTAAACTAATATGTACAGGGTGAAGCATTTCCTTCAATAGCAATGCTTCAGATGGATTCCATTGACTGGAATCTGCAGTTCTTCGCCATCCAATGAAGACAACTGGAAAGCATTGTTGTCCTTACACTTTGTGACCATGTATGGGCCACTCCAAATGGCATGAAATTTTGAATGCCTTCCCAGTTTTTCTCTATCCACATTCCATTTTAACACTAGATCTCCAACTTGGAAGGATCTATTCTTGGCCTTTCTATCAAAGGTCTTCTTTATCAAAGCTTGATCCTTCTCCATTGCTTGGGATGCCTAATTTCTGATTTCTTGGAGCTCCATTAATTATGCATATCTTACTTCCATGGGCTCAAACTCCAACAAATCCAACTGTTTCATGAGTTCCAATCTTGGAAACTCAAGCGATATGGGAAACAGTGCCTCTCTTCCATAAACAAGCTTGAATGGAGAGTTACCTGTAGATCTTTTAGAAGTTATCCTATCAGCCCATAAGGCTGATTTCAATTTGGTATGCCAAGACCTCTGATTCTCATCAAGAGTCCTCCTAATGATCCTCAACAAGTTCTTGTTTGTAGATTCAGCCTGGCCATTACCCTAGGGG
Source organism: Taxus chinensis (assembly GCA_019776745.2). NCBI lineage: Eukaryota > Viridiplantae > Streptophyta > Pinopsida > Cupressales > Taxaceae > Taxus > Taxus chinensis. The sequence continues at coordinate 95,269,629 of CM034149.1, read as the reverse complement.
TAATAGTTTGATGAAGTACTTAGGTAGATCCCGTTCTTGACAGCCCATTCAGTCACCTTGGATCCAATGAATGCCAACACATTATCTGATATTATTGTAGCTGGTATGCCAAATCTGGTTACTATTCCCTCATAGAAGTCTAGGATGCTAGATTCATTTGCTTCCTTGAGTGCTACTACTTCAGTCCATTTGGTGAAGTAATCTGTGGTTGTTAAAATCCACTTGTTCCCTTGGCTCGAATTGGGATTAATAAATCCAATGAAGTCTAAACCCCATTGTATGAATGGCTGGTCAACTGAAATTGGATGCAATGGGAGGGTAGCTCACCTCTCTTTACCTATGAAAAATGCACAATTCTTGCACCTCTTGATCCATGCATAACAATCATTGAAAATCTTGGGCCAATAATAACCAACCCTCTGATTTTTAGAGCTGTCACTCTTGGTGAAAAATGGCCACCAGCTGGTCCACCATGGAACTCTTCTAGCACCTTATGAATCTGATTTGTACCAATGCATCTCAGTAGTACTCCATTCACATCTCTTTTGAATAAAACACCATCAACAAGGGCATATGTGATAGCTTGCAACCTGAAGTGTCTTCTTTGGGTCTTGTTCATCTCTGGAGGACATAGACCTATGCTTAGGAAGTGCATTATACCTTAGGTCCAGCAAGAAGTGGGGACACCATCATTCTCCTCTTGAGTGCTTCCTTGCTCATGGCTGTCTTGCAATGCCAAAACAGCCTCCTTCTCGTTGCATGATTCCTCTTGTTTGCTCAAGATCAGCTGCTCACACAATCCTTTTCCTCTTACCAACTTGGTGACTTTGATATCAATGTCATACTTCATGGCATGAGTAATCAAACCTGCCATTTTTTCATTCAAGTCTTTGTTGATGAGGAAATCTTTAACCCCCGCATGAGAAACCAGCAATTGGACCTTATTGTTTGAAACTAGATGCTTGAATTTCTTCAAGCTCCTGATTACTACAAGAACATGCTTCTCAATGAAAGAATATCTCACCTCATTCCTCCAGGCTTTGGCTGAAGAAAGCAATTGGCTACTCATCATTGTCTTTATTCTGTTGTACCAAAATTACAGAAATAGTACATCACCTCCAAATTCATAGAGGATGAAATCCTTGGAGAAATCCGGATTGATGAGAGTTGGGGCTTGAGAGATGGCTTCTTTGATTGCTTCAAAAATTTCCTTTCCTTCCGCTGTCCATTTGAAAGCCATGCTTTTCTTTAGCATCTTGGTGATAGGTCTGATAAGGGCCGCAAAATTTGGGACAAACCTCCGAATAAAATTTATTTTTCCCAAGAAACTTTGAAGGGCCTTCTTGTGGCTTGGCAATGGCAGTGCTCTTATGGCTTCGACTCTTTCCAGATCAATTGCTAATCCTTCTTTGGAGACAATGTGGCCAAGGAGCTTTCCTTCATGGGCTAGAAAAACACACTTTTTAGGATTCAAGGAGACTCCAAATCTTCTACACCTTTGGAACACTTGTCTTAAATGAAGAGGTGGTCTACTGTATTTTTTGAAAAAATAGTGATATCATCAAGATATATCAGTAAAATGTTGTTAATCAAACCTTTGAATGCCATGTCCATTTCTCTTTGGAAGGTAGCTCCAGTGTTGGACAACCCAAATGGCATTTTCCTGTATGCATAAGTTCCCCATTTAGTTGTAAAGGTTGTCTTGAACTGATCTTCTTCCTTCACCATAATCTGACTATACCCTGAATAGCCATCAAGTAGTGAAAACCCCTCGGAACAAGCAACAACTTTTAAAATCTACTCCATGGAAGGAAGTGGATAATGATCCTTGAGAGATGCTCTATTCAAATCTCTGAAGTCAACACACAATCTGATTTCCCCACTCTTCTTTCTGACTGGAACCAATTTGGCAACCCAACTAGAATTCTTGATAGGGAATATGATTCTTGATTCTATCAACTTATTCAATTCTTTTCTCATGAGAGGCTCCATGTGGAGGTTGACTAGCCTTTGTTTCTACCTGATGGGCTTAGTATTTGGATCCAATTCAATGGTGTGTTGAGCTAACTTGGGATTTAAACCTTTCAAATATTCATAGCTCCAAGCAAACACATCAGGGAATTCTTGAAAAAGTTGTATGAACTCATACCTTTCTTGCTCAGTTTTCATCTTACCAATTTGGAGTGATTTGCCTCTTTCTACTAAGATGGACACTGAATCTTCTCCCTTCACTTGGATGTTTTCTTTCTCCTTCCTAAACTGGTCATTAGGATTGAAAATGGACTCTAAAGTAATAAGTCCCTTTGGTAGTTTGTTGGTTCTCAGCTGCACCACTTGGTCACCATACTACTGCTCTAACTTTTCCTGATTTTTGGCTGAGAATTCAGCCTCTTCTTACAAGAAATGGATGATTTACTGATCATTTTCAAACACTTGCCAACTTACATTGTTATCTGGCACTGAAGGCCTCACAATCACATGGATGTTTGGCTGTACCTTGTCTTTTTGAATGCTCTCCACAACGTCAAAGGCTGCCCCAACTTCTGCAAGCCTGTCAGCGGCTTGGTTCTCTTTCCTAGGAATGGATTTGATGCCAAAACCCTCAAAATATTCAATGAGGTCCCACACCTTGTTCTTGTAGCACTTGAGTAGATCATTTTTGACAGCATGCTGCCCCTTGACTTGTTTGACAATCAACTCACTGTCAACAAAGACTTGCAAGTTCTTTATTCTTCTCTTGATTGCCCAATGCAGTCCTTGCACCAAGGCTTCATATTCAGCAGTGTTATTAGAGCATGCAAACTAAAATCTAAAAGCTGAATAATACTTAACTCCTTGAGGTGAAAACAACATGGATCCTCCTCCTACACCTTGTCTACTCCTTGATCCATAAAAAAACAACTGCCATACCTCATTGTCATCTTTGTGGTTTGGCTTGGTGATGTTAGGAATAGGCTAATTTTCTTCATGTATGCAATAGACTCCCAGCTCAGATTCTTCTATTTCTTGATAAGGATCAAAATCATGCACCTTGCTTGCCCATTCATCAAGAGTTAAATCTGGGATGCTTCCAACCTTGGTGTCAGCTTCATCAGTTCTTGGATAATCCTCTTGATCAAACGCTGAACAATTTGTATTGATCTTGCTTGGAGTGTAAGGCTCAATGTGAAAGTTTGGAATAGGTTCAGACCTGATTGTGGCCTTGGTTCCATATCTTGTTTTGAACAACATGTGTGACCAATCAGCAGATAAATAACCTCCAATCTTGGCTGTGAAATCCCTTGACAAACATAGGGCAAAGAGTGGTGGAAGGTCTATTACTAAGACATCTTACAAAACAACCACATTGGGATAGGCATACAAAGTAAGACTCAAGTTTTTAATCACCCTGACTATTGTTACTGCTGTCCCATCCAACTTTACCACCCCTTTGGATATGGTTTCATAATGAATTCTGAACTGATCAGCTATTTGCTTAGGCATTACTAAACTACTTGCCCTGGAATCAATCATGCAATTGTGTACTAATTGGTTCCCAATGATCAATAAAACATAGAATGGAGGGGGCTTCAACATCTTACCTTTCTGTCCTCCATGATTCCCCTTAGGCTGGGTGGCATTTTTGAGCACCTTCTCTTGCATTTGGACTTGCTGATTTGAAGTTGACCAGTCCTTCATGGCAGCTTGTAGAAAATCTCTTTGGCTTGGGATAGATAGTGATTACCAAATTGATATGTTTACATTTGTCTTCTTCATCTGATCAATGATATTAAATGGGGATGAAGTATCCTTTTGTTGTCCCTTGGCCTCCACATTCATCCCTTGTATATGGGTAGCAACAACTGGCATTTGGGTTGGCCTAGGGGTTGTTTTAGGCAATGCTTGCATGCTTGGGATTATATTTTGCTTGCCAATAGTTTGTGGAGTGACAGAAGGTCATGAATTACTTGGGGCCAATGGCTATTCTTCACCCAAATTTCTCCTCTTTGATCTTGTGTTGGATGCAACACTTTGGGAAATTGTTTGATTCATGCCACAAAAATCTTCTGCCTGCCAGTTTACAAGTATGGTATCATTTGGAGCTGACTGCTACTGGAATGTTTCTTGTTGCTGGTCATTTCTTTGACTACCTTCACCCTCCACACCAGTTGCTGTCACCATCAATGCTTAATTCAAGGCACCGTTGAAGCACATGGATTGGTTATGAGGTTCATTACATGGGAAACACCAATCATACTCTTGAGCTATATTGTTTTGTACTGGCACTAATGTTTTAGATGTAGATGTAGCATTGGGATTATAGGGCTGAAATGGTCTGTTGGCAGGAGGCCTTGCTTGATTTAGATTTGCAGCTGGATTGGGTGGTCTTTAGGGTTGATATGGCTACCTGTTAGGTTGAGATTGGGGTTGGAAAGAAGGTCTACAACCTTGAGCTTGCTGCCTCTTGAGAGTAACCAGCTCATTGCCTAGATTTTGCAATTGCTTCATGACTTCTTGAAGTTCATTTGAGGCACTAGAAGATCAAGTAGAAGCTTCATTTGAATTCTGATTTCTAGGAGTGGGGATGGGAGCTAAATTAGGTGTTTGATTAGCATTTGGGATGTCTAAACTTGGAAACAATGGCATTGGAGGTCTAGGGGCCAACTTGCCAGCTTGGATCAAACAATTTTCAGCTCTAATGGCAATGCTATAAGCAATGAGAATAGTTGTGCCTCCCATGGACTGAATTAACATAGAAATATCAGAATTTAAAGCTTTAAGGTAATAAAGAAAAGCACCTTCTGTTGTTGGCCTAACTACCACTGGAATTCTCTCCCAAGTCCTTTGAAATCTAAAATTAAAATTAGTTAGCAGCTCATTGGGAGCTCTTTTGATAGTTGTCAGCTGCTCCAAAATGGACAAGTTGTCTCCCTTTTCCCCAAACTGCTCATGGAGGGCTATACATAGATGGTTCCAATTTTGAATAGAACCTGAGGCAAGCCTCCTGAACCATTGTAAAGCTTTCCCTTTGAATGAAGATGCCAACAGTTTGACAGTAACTTGCATCTCTTTGATCTCATGGATTGCACAAATATTGGCAATATCCTTAACATGATCACCAGGTGAGGTCTGATTTTCTCCTGTGAAGTATGGAATGTTCTTCAATGCTGCAACTGGGATTAGATTTTGTGCATTGAGAGCAAGTGGGCTGCTGCCAGTGAAATTGACATAGGGGTTGTTTTGTGCCATTCTGATTGGCCTTAGAACCCTTGTTGATTGAATGAAATGCCTACCAGGTGGAGGAGTTGAGAGAGTTATGTTTGGTGGAGAAGGAGACCTTTGGATTATCCTCCCACTTTGCATTATTCTCAGAGATAATTGCAAATATTCAAACAGCACCTCTTCTTCTCCAGCTCTTGACCTTGTAGTGATTCTTCTCATGAGTTTTCAGGTCTGCACTACTAAAACCAGTTGATTCTTCTTCCTTGGAGTCACCAGATGTGTAATTTATAGTTCTTTTAAGAAAGAAACTTGCAACAAATGAACATCAATTTTGTTGCAATGAAGATGAAGACCTCTAAGGTCCCACCGGGCGTGCCAAAACTATTGTTGCAAATCAGCAGCACCCCTGGATGTTGATCAAGTTGCTAGTTTGATATTTTAGACATCCAGTGTGATTGCACAACATTAAATCATCTCCCAGAGTGTGGGACTTGTAAAATGGGAAATAAATCTCCAGATTAGAGGCTAGTTCCTCAAATCCTCTGATCAGATTTATCACTTAAAAGTTACAGAGGTTTAAATTCCTAATCCTACCCTAAATTCCAAAGGAGACAGAGATAGAGAATGCAGATAAAATAAAACTAATGCTAATAGGTGATGCACCAAAGGAGTGGTGAGAATTTTTTACTTCTGCAGATTGACACAAGTCATAAAATGTAACAAAAAAAAACAACATGCACAAGCTGATAACTGTAATGAAGAATCAAAAATTAGTCAAACACCACAAGTAGAGGATGTAAAGTTAATCACAGGGCTTGTATTGTTATTTTAACATCAAAATCACTTGCATTGCAACACTTGAGAGGAAAAAATAGGTTGCAATTCTTAGAAAAGGTCTGATATTCCACCAAAATCACTTCCAAGGTGAGAAGGGGGACTTGCAATACACAAAAAATGGTCAACCCTTTGAAAATGAGCCAAATCTGGCTTTTACAGTGCAAGGGACGAACCCAAGAGAGAGAAACGCGAGAAAACATGGAAGGGATTCAACCATTGACCAAAATGCATTCAAAACATCATGGGCATCCTTACAGACCCATCCCCTGACATTTTTAGCCATGCTGGGAGAGAATGTGAGCCATTCTTCATTAAAAACGGTGGTTGAAATGTCATTTCTGTCCATGGCCACATGCCAGAGGTGTTTTTTGATTTTCTCTCTCCAAACTCCATTAAAATTCAAAAATTACCCTAAAATCTTGTAGAGAATTTCACTAGCTTTCCATTGATATAAAGAACCTAAAAAAATGAGCTCTGGATCGAAAGATATGGCCATTTAAAGTTTTAGGGAAAAACAGGGCCAAATCAGGTTGGCGGGCAAAAATTTGAATTTTTGCACCTTTTTGGTCATTTGGAAAATTTTCCAAAAATTTCCCCATGCTCCACCACTCTAGGTGCCACATGGTGGCATCTCATTGGCCGCGGGCCTTTCAGGGGAAAGTTTTTCCAAAAAAACTCCGCCGAGCCATAACTTAAAAAATACATGGAGTTAGGAGGAAAACTTTACCTTTCTGGAAAGCTAAGAAAGAGCTCTATCCAATGGTGTCATTTCTAGAAGGTTTTGAGTGCTTGAAAAGAAAAATATTATTACTTAGGAAAAAGAGAGGAAAAAATGAGAGGAGTTAGCCACAAAAAATGAGCAGGGGCACATTTTGGATAACAACAGCTATATGGTTTTTGGTAGTTGCAATATCTGTATTAGTACAGTTGCCAAAATGCTTAAATAGGGACTTTTGAGTTTTCTTAGTTACTTTTTGGATCTTTTCATTATGAGGACTAACACCTTCCATTATCCTGAATAGATTCATGCATCAGTAAAAGAACCAAGTTACGCGTCAAATACAAAATTCCTATCGTGAGTCTGCAATACCTCCTTGGCACGTGTTAATAATGAACCCCCTTGTCATACGTCTGCAATAACTCCTTGTCATACATCAAAAAATAATTTCCTTTTCATGTGTCTACAATAACTATGTATCTCACATCAACTATATCCCTGTCATGTGTCAAAAACTAGCCCCCTTATCGTGTATTGGCAATACCTCCTTGTTGTGCGTCAACTATATCCTTGTCGCACATCAACAACTTACCCTCTTGTCACACATCTGCAATACCTCCTTGTCACCCATCAATTATATCCCTATCACACTTTAATAGCTAACCCCTTTTTCACTTATCAGTGAATTCTATGGGTTGAGTGTTAGTAAATATCATCTATCACCCAACTCTAAACTACTACTAAGCTAACAACAATCTTTGGTGCTTATAGTATGCAAGTTCATGGTATTGGTAAGGTACTAGTGGTAGTACCGTAGTATACTACCCAACAAATCACCTAGGTTTTTATAGGAGATTTTTTCAAATGTAGGCGAAGCCAACCCTCAAAAAATATATACTATAAATTTTAGGGGAACAGAACACCGACCCGCTCTGAAAAAATCACCTTTTCAAATTTTCCCAAAATGAAATTTTTACCATATTACAAATATTCACCACTAAAATTATCCCTACAACACATTCATGCTCTAACACACACCATCATAAAAATTCATCGTAGCCTAGCTAGTTTAAGTCTCCACTAATTAACATGTAGGGAATGATGTGTATGGCTAACTACTTCCTTTCTAAAGTCTTCATTCCTTTTGGTGCCACACCCATTTTGATAAATACTACAATATCTTCTAGGTTAGAGGGTACATGATGCAATATAAATAGTTTTGCATATGTCATTATATCCTCAATGCTCTGCACGTCCTCTCCTGATTCTATCCTCGATAAATGGTTAGGCCCTAAATTACTCTTACCTAATTTTACAAAAACTGTAAACTCAAAATCCTAAAATAGTAGGACCTACCAACATATGCACCCTTATAGAATGAGATTTTTTACCAAGTACTTCAATGTCATGTGGTCCATGTATAATATAAAGGGTGTCTCCAACAGATACTTCCTAAATTTGTGTAGTGCATAGATCATTAACAATGTCTCACGCTCAATAGTAGTATAGTTTTGTTCTACTAGGGTTAGATTCCTACTAGAAAATCACTAGGGGTGGTCACCAATTACCTCTCCAGGGTGTGCTAAAATTTCTCCAGTTTCCATACCTAAAGCATAAACATGTACATAGAATGGGTTATCCCAATAAGGAAAGCATAATATGGGTGCAGTGATAAGCCTATTTATGAATGTGTCAAATTCCATCTGCTACGCCTTTCCCCAATGAAATGTACTTTTGTGATTTAAAATTTTTTCCAACAGCATGACAATATTGGCATACCCTTTAATAAATTTCTATTAATATCCCATATGCCAAAGGAATGCACATAAAACACTCTAGCTGGTAGGCTCCCATAATCCTACAATAATAACAATTTTGACAAGATCTACCAGTAAGCCTTCCTTACATATGATATGTCCCAACATAGATCCAAATGGATTAGCAAAAACACATTTCTTAATGTTAAGGGATATAATCAACTACCAACATCTCTTAAAAATTAGCCTCATATTCTCACAATGGTCTTTCACTAATCCATATACTGTCCAGTCATCGAGGTAGACTTGTGGATGAAGTCCTAAAACTCAAGAACCATAATGCGCGAAAACACAAATGTCACATTCTTTAGTATAAAAGGCATGACTGTGTAGGCAAGACTTCCCCATTTAGTGGCAAAATTCATCTTTTCTTGGTCCTCATTTGCAAATCTAACCTAACGATATTGTGAGAATGCATCTGTGAAAGAATAAATCTTGCACCTAGGTACTTCTTCGAGGATATCCTCAGTGAAGGGGGTTAGAAACAGTTCAAGGACACATGTTGCATTAAAATTGCTATAATCAACTCAAATCCTTATCCTTCCATCCTTCTTAATGTTTATTACCATTGGAATTATCCATTTTGATTCTTCAACAACCTCAATGACTCCTGATGGGATCATCTTATAAATATCCTCCTTGACTTTGACACACAGATTCAGATTCATTCGATAAGATCTCTTCCGAATTAGGTGTGCACATTCCTTTAACTTGATCTTCATTTCTCCCAAGGAGTGATGAAGTCTTTTAATATCACAGTACCTACGTGGAAACAAATATTAAAATTCAAAAAATAGATCAATGATCTGTGAAACCTCCTTTTCTATCTAGTGATCTCTAATAGTAGCTTCCTTAGGTTCCACCTCCAAACCAATGTTAACCTTATTGGTTTTCAAGGGTTCATGCTACATGTGTGCTTTCTCATCAATACTATCCATAACCTTGTGCATGCCCATAGTATGGTTAACATCCAAGTTTTCCACCTCTTCACCATCAATCACATAAACCAAGTTTCATTTCTCTTTTTCCATACATGCACACTCAAGTGGTATCTCCTTTGATTATTCCTCATCAAAGAGCATTTATAAGTTAGGTTCACCCAATAATTTTAGTATTCTATCCTCTTCCATGGCACTATCTCCCATAGTTAGGAACTTGAAAACCTATAGCGTATCATTAGCCAATGGTTTAGTACTCTGATACTCGAAAGCTTGAAGGAGATCACTAGTCAACTTCTACTAGTTTCCTCTCTGACAAGGAAACTATGAGTCAATGTACCATGCATGCACGTAACCTTGTAAGGTCAAGTAAAGCTTATGTAGCCATAAAGAAGGAAAAAAGTATTTTGTGCCTTCCATCCAGGCCTTCTCACATGCGTGGACATGAGATAAGGTAGGTTCCTTCCCATGATAATCTTGTATAAAAGTAGGTGCATTTCTTCAGACAAACCTAACAGAGAACATGATTCTCACCTCACTCCAATATAGAATTTTATCATGATGGGTCACCCATAAATGTGTTGCGGTCTCGAGAAAGGTATAAATAAGCATAATTCTTCTTTTGATGTCACATCTCCATTGGGTCTCTATTTCTTGCAAGAAGACATCAAGGTTAGCTCCGTTAGTATAACTTTGTAACTTCTTTCCTCCCAAGCATGTGACTGTGCGTGCCTTTATTTCAATTATCACAGATCCTTTTAACTACCTTCTGACTAAGTCATATATCCCATGCAAGGAATTTTCACATGCCACACTAGTTTTATCACTTATAGATTGAGTGTATTCCCACTAGATAACACCTTCTTTATTTTGTTCCACAACCTCAGGGTCCCTAATAGTGCAAACATAAATTTTATTTAGGTCTTCTTCTCCCAAGGGCTTAGTATAGGGTAGTGACTTCCCATCCATCAAAGGAATGATAACACGATCCTCTTTTTTCTCAAAACTTATATACCCTTTATTAAAACATAAGTCAACATTGTTCTTATAGTACCAGGAGTTCCCAAGTAAAGCTAGAGATTTATTTTCCTTAGCAAATGCTAAGACTTCAAAGTCTCCATTGAATTTTTCCCCTTGGATAGTGATAGCAACATCCTTTAAAACACCAATGGGAATTTCCTTTGTCTTATTAGCGATACATTACACATTTGAGGATGGTTGTAATGGGGGCATTTCCATTTGATTCCATGAATCCAGGGTGAGGACATTAACTTCCATGCCCATGTGAATCAAAATATTACTTAAGATCCATTCATCAATAACTACATTAAAGGTAATCTCTTTATCATAGTCAATACTATGAGTAGGAAGGTTAGCGTGCAAGACCTCTCTCTCATGCTCTCCTCCAATGCTTGGTACTTTGTATCTCAACCATTCTCCTAATAGAGGAATTGTGTTCTCTTGGCTCAACATCTTGCATACTTCCATGATTTCATCCATATCATTCTACAGAGTCTCAACACTTTTATTTTTCTCTAATTGTCACAATTGTTTGTTTAGGCATTAGTTCTCTCATTATAAGATTCAAATCACATCCATAGTTTCTTGATATACTTCTTTCTAATGAGAAGGGTATGGGTACTTCCCATACACCACATTTTCTCTAATAACCAATAGTATCTACTTTGGTATCTCATTGGTGCATGCAACCTCAACTCGTGTTGTCACCAGCGTAGGATCAAAATTTGAGTCACGCATCACCCTTGGCATCCAATGTGAGTCATATTTCTTCACGCTTACCATACCAATGCCATTATCCTTCTGTTACTTCTAGCTCATGTGTTTTAATAATTTCGGGCACTGCTCATACTTGTGCTTCTTTCCACACGAATAGTGCTATAGTAGATCATGGCATTCACACTTATAAATTTATGTAGACCCACAATTATAACAAGTTCCATGTGGGAAATCACTTATTAGGCCTCCGCAGTTTCCATGGCCTCTACATCCTCTGTGAATGCCTTTTCCACAGCTTCCTCCATCCGTGTGTCCTTTGTAATGATGGACCTCATCCTTGGAACTACTTACAATACTAGTCTGACACACACCCATATCAATGACATCATGAATTTGGTCAATAAATCTATAATCCTTGGTGTCATAAGTAGTAGAGGTTCAAATTTTACAATAGAAAGACACATTCTTACGGATCACACGCTGTAGTAATGGACACTTACTTGCATCATGATCTTCATGCAAGATCTCATAGTCTATCCTCATCACATGTACCGATCTCTAAGGAAAACTATCCTTCATATGCCCTTCTACCTCACAATCCGTACACCATAACTAGCTGTGTGTCTCATGAGCCAATTTTATAGATAATTTCTCCAGCTGCTTTTCCACTACAACAAAAGGAATAACTCTTCTATCAACACTTCCTACTACTTCAACTCATAAGGAATCCTTCAAGGCCTCACGTGGATTTGTAAAAGTATTATGTGAGAACACCCTACTGAATGGTGTGATTAGTCCTTTGAAAAACCACTGACCATGCTGCAAAAGGTGAATGCCATAAGATAACTTGGATGGGAGAGTCTTGAATTCCCGTCATACTCCCACACACTCTCTGTCATTCCTTTCTGAATCTCCTTCAATGAGTTGATGCTTTTTTGTTTGAAATTAGGTATGTGGAACTCCACCAAAAAATGCATTACGTAGAGAAATGTAATCCACCACTATCTAGTGAGGCTCATATTTCCTGTACTAGCTATGCACACTTCCTAGAAACGTGCCTATAAATTGACATTCTTTCCACTCTAGAGTGTTGATCCCCTTTGTGCACCATAGTAACTCACACTTGTGTACATGTTCCACAACATCCTCAATTCTCTTGTAATTAGGTAAGTAGAGTAACATCTCATAAAACACTTGTTGATGGTGTCGTGGACCTTTTCCACCATATCCAAGACATTGGCTCCCTCCAATGTTACTTCCATAACTAGATCCACTAGATCCACTAGTGCTAATGCTTCTAGATCCACCATATCCTCCTCCTATTGTAGGAAAGGTGCCTAATGTAGTTACACCTTGTGAACCCACCTTTGCACTAAACTATACACCAATAATATGTGATACTGAACAACTCCCATATGTGTTTCCCACATTGCTACCAAACACGATACTCAAAGCTTATGATCCCACACATTGTCTAAATGTTTTTCTAGACAAAATACCCCAAAACACAGGACATGAGTGTGCAACTATAGATGTACCAAATGAAAAATTATACTTCATAGGTGTTGCTTGGCTATAAATACTAATACCAATTGGATTACCAACACTTATCTCAGGAACTGGCAAACTAAGCATAAGGGTCTAGTTGCCATGTGGGTAAAGATTCACACCTATGACTCTTCTCCTTTATTTATATGATGAGATCCCTCTAAAAGCCAAGGGGGTTTCTCTTCCATGGTTTCTAAGATGGGTTAGCTCAAACTGCTCAGGTTCAATGTCCTTCATGCGAACCTCAAATCCTTCCCCCAACGTCTACCTCCATAAATCCATCACTCATGCAACTTTGCATTGTCTTGCTAACTCCCTCTCTTGATCTTCATTATACTTAAGTAACATCTCTTGTCTCTCCATTTCTACTGCAAGGTCCACCATCCTTCTAACATGCCAACTTCCACATGCCGGGCCTAGCAAGAGTTTACCATGTCATGGGAAAGGCTTCTAAACTCAAAGTAATGACCAATATCTTGATAGAAATTTCTAGGTAAGAATACTTAGAAATATTTTTTTCCAAGGTATAACTATTCAATACTCTACTCCACCAGTGATATTCCCCCTGGGTCTAAACACACGGTCTATAGGACCAACTCATCCTTAATGCATATGTTAATACCCATTCATACAACTCTACTGGGAAATAGTAGAAGAATGTCTCATAGGTTGTATGATATAGGTTCTCCTCTACCCATTTTCATGCATCAAACTTAGATCTAGTACTGGACCTATGAGAAAACTTATCCTTCATGTTTTTGAGCCACACTTTAACACTTTCCAAGGTCAAGAACTCCGTCATTACACATTTATCTCATATTAGCTTCAAAAGAAGTCCTGATAATGGAACCAAGATGTAATAATTATTTTCCCCTCAATAATTCTTTCTAACCCGAAACGTGCTAGCCTATCGTCCAACATACGTTGGGTGGTCACCTGAGGTGCATGTGGGCACCAAGCCCCTCCTTTATATGAGATTTGTGACAGATTTTTTGCATTAATGGAGGATTATTTACATAAATGAAAGTACATGCATCTACTCAAAAATACAAAAGATATATCTAAAAAATATACACATCAATGCATCACATAAGATAAATAAACATTCTAAGAAGTAAAAGAAACCATATTTGATTCATGATAACATAAATATTATAAGGTTTTACACCCATAAGTAAGTTGTAAAAAATAGATCCATGTATAATGATTTAACAGAGTTTTGGTAGCCATATTACATTCAAGAGGGTCATCTTAGACCATATACATTACATGACAGAGACTCAACTCCTACAAACCTATCTAGTCATAGATCCTAACTATACATTTATCCATTATATCCCTTGTTACAGATCCCAATACCCATACATATGATTAATGGTATCCCTTATAACCCTATAGTACTAAGTACTCTAAACCATATCACTATGAACTCTAAACCCTTAAATTTTCTGGACCACTTTGTTACTCTTCTTCTCTTTCTCTGCTCCCCTTTTCACTCTCTATGTGTGTATGCACTCTATATATTCTTCATTCTATATATGTTCATGTCCCAAGAATCTCTTTAAATAGGATCATCGACCACTGCCATGAATTCTCTCTTGAGAATATCACTTGCCAAGTGTCGATGTGGTCCTCCATTGGTGAATGCTTATCATTTTTGTAAACCTTCCATTAATTGTAATGATTCTTCTGTGAATATTCCCTACATTGAATATCCTTTTATTGACCTAGAAGGTTCCAGGCTAGCACCTTATCCACTTATCATGCCTAGTCAGGTCCTCACATTTATCCTCAAGTGACTTCATGATGAAAAATATGGCAAATTCCTTTAAACCCTTGTTCTTCTTGCCACACACGCCTTGGTTTCACTTAAACCCTTCTAAAACCCCCTTTTCCTACATGTTTTTCCCAGAGTGCTGTTATATCCAATGATCCTACGTGCACATGCCTCTTAGTACTTAGCCAATATTTTTGGGTCCAACAGGAAAGTTGATCGATGCGAGAAGCCTTTTTACATGGGTAGCCATCCTTTAAGGGAGTGGTCTACAAATTTTTGATTTTTGACTTTATAAATAACTTTATTTCAAGGGATTGGTAAATGATGTGATGGTAGTTGTCCTTCAAGGGATCAGTCTACTTTTATTTTTGATAATATGATTTGAATAGATTTCCTTCTAGGGATCAAACTATTATTTTTTATAATATGCATGCATATATGTTTTTGATTTTTTAAGATGAGGGTAAAACCCTAATAGACCATTTCAAGGAGGGGAAGAAATGTGTGGAAAAATTAAACATATACTCCCCATGACACATTTTTGGTTGGTAAATAAGGTATATTGATGTAATGATTTTAGGGTTCCTACCAAGGAGGAAATTTTAAAATTGAAAGATGCAATGAATAGAGCCATGTTACTCATTTTTAAGGATAGTAATGGAGATAGGCACATACTTTCAAATCATTACAATGATATGATGACTAGCTAGTGGAAGAATAATATATTTGACATAACTAATATGGTGATAATCAAAGGTTAATAGTAGAAATGCCACAAGTGTAAGGCATTGAAAGGTTCCTTTTCAGGTGTACCATCAAGGGAGGCTAGGTGGTATGCTCTCAACCCAAACTTGTGAGTAATGATGTATGGAACGATCTAGTTGAGGGAAAAATTTCAACATTTACTCCTTTCTAATTTAGTGAAATTTTTATTTCATTTAAGAACGAGATAACCTATTTTGAAGTCATGTTATTTTACATGTTTATTTCATGCATGTTTGATGCAGTCTTGGTAAACATAATGATGTTCAAGAGATGTTAAACATTTTTCTTCTAATATCTCTAATTTTGTTAGATGATCTTGTAGATATTCTTCGGTAGGAATTAAGTCTTTGAGAGATACACAGAGTTATGGGATTTGAACTTCAAGGGGAAGAACCATCTTGGAGCTGTAGACTAGTGAGAAGGGTGTAGCACATGTAGGAGTACAGATACTAGTTTGATAAGCCAAAAGAGCAAATAACATTTGGAGATGTCAGTTCCTGCCTTATTCATCTACTATTTTCATGGGGATATTATTAAGTGTTTTGTTAGAAGATTTGGCTTGTCCATTTTCTTGAGGATAGTTTGATTATGAAAATATAAGTTTGATGTTGAAGGTGTCGTATATTTTCTTAACATCCTTATTTTTTAAGGATTTTCCATTGTCTGTGATAAGTTTATGTGGAATACCAAAGCTACATATGATGTGTTTGTAGATGAATTTTGTGATTTTATTTTCTTTATTTAAATGTAATGGGATGGCTTCAACCCCTTTTTAAAATTATTTAGTGGCTATGATGATAGAGTGATGTTGTTGTGTTGAATGAGGATTGATAGTTTGAATGAGGTATAACTCCCGTTGTGAGAAAGGTCATAGGTCTTTGGATGGCTGTAAAGATTGAATAGGAATATGAATGAGGTTTGAATTTTGTTGACATTTGACACATTTCTTAACATACACACAATAATATTGGTCGATGATAGGGTAGTAATAGCCCACTCGTAAGACATGTTTAGCGACAATAGTGCCATCTAAGTGTCCGTCGCATATACCATCATGAAATTATTGGATGGATTTAATGGATTCATGGGGTTTAAGAAACCTGAGTAAGAGGCCATAAAATCAACGTTTGTAAAGGATACCACCTATAATGACATAGCAGGTAGCAAATTGAAGAAAATATCATTTATTGTTACGAGATTGGTCAGATGGGATTTTAAATTCTGAAGGATAGTCAAATATTTGTGTGTACCAAAGATTAGTTGAATGATTTTCTATGATGTTGATAGAGTGGAGCTCATTTTTATGAGATGGTTCATCTAATATGTGAACAACAATTTTTTTTTGGAATTATCAATGGATTCTTTAGTTGATAAAGTAATAAAGGAACCTAAAGAAGCCATGGTGTCCATAAATTTATTAGAGGGTCATGGAATTGTTTGAATGGTGTAATGATCAAAGGATTTCAGGAGAAAATCAAATTTGGATTTATATTTCTATAGGATTTAATTTTTACATTGGAAATATCCTTTAATTTGATTAATGATGAGTTGTGAGTCCCCATAAATTTCTAATATTTGAATTCCTAACAGGATAGAAATTTGACAACCCATTAATAAATATTCATATTTGGCCATGTTATTAGTACATTCAAAGTTAATTTTAAATGATAGAGGAATAAGAGTCCCCCATGGAGGTATGATGATGATACCAACCCCTCCACCTTGTTATTATTTAGATCCATCAAATAAGAAGGTAATTTTTATAGGAGTGAACTCATGATCATCGACTGTGTTGATATACTCGTTAGGAAATTGTTCATGTAGAAGTTGAGTGTCAAAAAGGTGAGCCTCAATGAGATGATTGAGGATGGCTTGAACTTTAATAGATTTTTGTGAAATGACTTCTAGATCACTGTGATATGGTTTAGAGTGCATTATTTTGAGCATATTAAATCTAGTGAGAACATAAGTTTTTTGATTGAGTAGATAATGGTGTAGTTTAGAGGTTGCAAAGTATAAGGTGCAACATAGTTTTTCAGCTTTGGTGTAACATGTTTCATATTTGTGGAGGGTGTGGCTTATATAATATATGGCCTATTCATGACCCTAATCATCTTGATGAACATGTATAGAACCTAAGTCACAATTTTTAGTGGATATCTAAAGATAGAATGGATCCCCATATCGAGGAGGAATGAGTATAGGTGGTGACAGAAGATATTGTTTTAGTTCATTGAAGGATTTTTGACAATTAAGATCCCATTTAATATCAAATTATTTGGAGAGAAGGTGGTGAAATGGTTGACAACAATCTAAGTGTTGGGATATGAAGCATCATATAAAGTATAATTTACCTTGAAGAATACATAATATTTTCAGGTTTGATAAAGGAAGAATTTTGATAATTGCTTGGATTTTGGATAGGTCTACTTCAATTCCTTGGATAGATACAATGAACCCTAGAAGTTTTCTAATGAGAATACTAAAACATACTTACTAGGGTTACAAAAAAGGAAGTATTGGATAAGTCAAGTGAAGATCGAGTCGAGGATGGCGAGTTGATCTTTGCATTGTTTAGATTTCTCTAGGATATCATCTATGTAATCTTCAAAGGTTTTTTGGATAATATTGTGGAAGATATATGTCATGGCGCATTGATAAGTGGCTCTAGCATTTTTCTTGACAATGAATACTTGAAAAAAAATTCACACAGAAGCTTTATACAAAAACAAGATGGTGCTTGTGTATTTTATTAATATCAAAATCAAGCATTACAAAACAAATGAGAGATATGCAATATATATAGATAACGGGAAACTTTTATCTCATTCACAATATATGGAAACAAATCACCTAGTCTAAGAAAATATGCAGAAATAACATATTGCCCCTAACTGCCACTATTTCCCCTCATGGAAATCATCTGGGAACAAAATATGAAAGATAGAACATGATCCCACAAACATAGGGATGAGAACACTATCACTTAGTTAACTAACAACTAAGGATAACTAATTTCTATTGACATAAGTTTAAAGTATTTAAATTAAATACTTTAACTTATTACATTTATTCAAATATCAAGTAATGATGAATTAAGATAATTTTTATTCCTAACATTCCCCCCTTAATTCAGCATGGTCTCAAGTGAACAAGAGAGAAATTCTGTAAAACCCTCAAATTTACCTCGATCAAGTGACTTTGTGAAGACATCTACACACTGCATATTGTTGGGCAATATCGGAGCTGGATGTTGTTGTTATAAACATTTTCATGAATGAAATGTACATGTACCTCAATGTGTTTTGTGTGATCATGAAAAATTGGATTCTGAACAAGTTTTACTACTCCTTCGTTATCAACATGTTGGATAATTAGATATTTTTGTGGTATTCCCAATCCTTCAAGTATATGTCAGAGCCATATCACTTCATAGAAAGCTCCACCTGCTATACAATATTCTAATTTTGTGGAGGATCTTGAAACGAAATTCTACTTCTTACTCCCCCGTGATATCAGTCTAGATCCCAACAATAATAAAAATACTAAATAGGATTTCCTATCATCTATGTTTCCTGCATGATCTAAATCTGAATATCTTGTCAAGAAGAAGTTATTATTCTTCTTGTATTATACGACATAGTCCATACTTCCTATGATGTACCTAAGTATCCTATTTTATTTTTTCCATTGAGAAACCCTTAGTTCTTGCATGAACCATGAAAGTTAGCTGATATCCGGCCTAGTGTAAGTCAAGTAGATGAGACTCCCGATAAATTGCTGATAGAGAGTTGTATTTACTTGTGGTGATAGATCTGTTTGATATAGTTGTAGTATTGTCTCCCTAGGTGTGGAAAATGGCTTACAATCAATCATATTGATTTTCTCAAGTGTTGTCTTGGAATATTTCAAATGTGACACAAAGATATGATTTTATCTTTGTCAAAATTCAAGTCCAAGATAATAATTAAGAAGCTCAAGTTTGGTAATGTCGATTGATCATGTTAGATATTTCTTTGTTGACTCAATCATCCTCACTCATCTTCTAGTGATGACTAGATCATTGATATATACTACAATGATCACAATCTTGCCTCCTTGTTTTTTGAGATTGAGATTAGAATTGTATGGACTCTTGTTGAATCCATGTTGAATGAGATGCTCATTGATTTTAATATACCATGCCCTTGGAGACTTCTTTAAACCATATAGTGATTTTATGCGTTTACATACCTTTTTCTCTATACCTGGTATGAAATAACCTTCTGGTTGAGTCATGTAAACTTCTTCTTGTAAATCACCATAAAGAAAGTCATGTTTTACATCCATTTGGTGTATTCTCCAACCAAATTATGTAGCTAGAGGAAACATTAACCTAAATTTTTTCATCTTAGCTGTGGGAAAAAAAAGTCTCCTCATAATCAATGCCTTCTTTTTGAGCATATCCCTTAGAAACTAGTATAGTCTCTTGTTTATCAATTTTTCCATATTCTTTGTACTTTGTTTTTAAGATAAATTTGCATTTAATTGGCTTTTTCACTAGTAGAAGATCTGTAAATTGCCATGTATTATTTTCATAAGTGACTTATACTCTGCATTCATAGCATCTTTCCAAGGTTTAGAGTGTAGGGCTTCTAAAACTATGTATGGATCAATAGTTTCAACAACTTTACCCATTAAGGCCAAATTGACCTCATTTCAATCCATACTGTGAGTCCTCATTTTAGTGGTAGATGTGTTGGGGATGCTATTCAATTTTTCATCTCTAATCATACTTATATACCATTTAGGCATACTTTTGTGGTTCCTGTGGGAGGTTGAATTTCATTATCTTCCCCATCATCACTGTCATCATCAAACTGATTACCATCCTTTTTTTTCACTTTAGGGATGATTTTTTCATCATGTGATTGTATGGAAGGAGCATCTTCTTCTTTCTTCTCAAATAACTCAACATCCTGATTACTGTATACCCTTCTTGTTCTTAGACCCATAATTCTATAGCCAAGTGCTTCATCACTATATCCCAAGAAGATAAGTTTACCTAATTTCAAATGAAGCTTAGTTATTTATTTCTTATGAATGTGCATGCTTTATTTACATCCAAAAAACCTAAGGTTTGAAATAGATGGCTTATTCCTTGACCATGCTTCCTGAGGTGTTACTCCATCAAGAGCTGCAATGAGAAATCTATTAAGTAAATAGACTGTCGTTTTAGCTGCTTTGGCCCAAAATGTTTTTGATAAACATGTATCATCAATCATACAACAAACCATATCCATGATAGTACAAGTTTTCCTTCCAACAAAACCATTTTTTTTTTGTGTGTGAGGAGGAGCCATTTGAAGATGAATGTCATGTGTTTCAAAAAAATTGTTGAACTCATTACTGGTGTATTCTCCCCCTCGATCTAAGTGGAGTTTTTTTTATTTTCCTACCAGACTTTATTTTAACAAGGGCTTTAAACTTCTTGAAAGTTTCAAAAGATTTTTCTTTTGTAGAAATACACTATATCCACATTTTTCTTGAAAAATCATCAATAAAGAGTATGAAATATTGAAACCCAGAGTGGCTAGGTCTCATTGGTCCGCATAGATCACTATGCCCCAAGTCAATTTTTTCTTTAGCTCAAAATGTACTATTTTTGAATGGTGCTCTATGTTGTTTTCCTACCAAATAATGTTGACATTTATGTATACCCTTTTTATAAGTGGCAAACCTCTAGCCATATTATATCAATGAAGTGTGTCAATATAGCCAAAATTGACATGTCCAAGTCTTCAATGTCATAGTTGAGCCGATGATGTATCCTTGGCTACAAGTGCTTGATCATTTCGTTAAAAAAATCCAACTAAAAAATTCTTTCCACATTCAAATATTTTGCAACAATTTTTGATTTTCATCATTTATCTCAAATTAGGCACATCATTTTACCACCTTTACACTCAAAAGTGAATTTTGATATTGTGATATAATAATGGACTCACAGATAATAGATTTTTTGTTAAACTAGGGACATAAAGAACATCTTTAATTTTACAATTATTTTTCCCAATTGGTAGTGAAATGGAACCAATGTCTTCAACATTGTAAGATGTAGCATCACCCAAAGAGACATGATTTTTGGTGGGTGTTTTACTCATTATGAAGAACCAATCTTTCTTTGTTGTCACGTGTCGAGTTACACCTGAGGCAACATACCAAATTTGATTTGTAGAATTGGATACTTCATTTGAATGTGTAGAATATAGGAAGTCATCATCATCACATTGATCTTCCTTTTTGGCTACATTTCATTGTTGAGTTGGTTTCTTCTTCCAATTGTTATTATTTTGTGCCTATTTACTCTATTGTTTGCCAATTTTTTTTTTTTGGTAATTAATAATTTAACCACTTGATGATCCTTGTTTGAATGTGTTGTACCAACAATTATTTAACTCATGTCCTTGTCTACCACAAATACGACATTTTAGTTGGTCCTTTTGGCCTTGTTGAGTATTACCTTTCTTCTGATGTTGTTATACTTAGCCTATTTTTTGAATTTTTGATTAGAAGAAAGTGCCTGCTCTTCAGTTTCAGTAGTTTAGTGAATAGATTCCTCTTATTGTAGCATATTCACTAACTCTTTAAAAGTTGTTTTTTGACTAGTTATGTTTAACGTGGTCACAAAAATCCTATAAGAAGGAGGAAGAGATATCAATACTATAGGCATGAGAGATGTGTCAGTTACTAATTCTTCCAAAGTTTGAAGTGAAGAACAAAAAGTTGCTACTCTTCTAAAAAAAATTTAAAATTTCTCAGTTGGTCACATTTTCAAGTTCAATAGTTGACTCTGGAGATGAAGTATAGTGTTCTTAGTTTTGGACTCATATATTTTTTTCAACTTGTCCCAAGATTCTTTTTCTATTGTGGTCTCATGAATATGAAGTGGTACCTCATATGAAACACTAAACAAGATTATTAACTTTGCTTTTTGATTTGCACGAAAAAATGTATCTTGTTGTGTAACATCTATTCTAGATCTTTTTAATGTACGAGAAACAATGGACCATATATTTTTAAAATCAAGTTTTTTGCAAATTTTTGTTTTCTACGATGGGTAATTATCAGAACATAAAAGTTTAGAATCTGGCAAAAAGAATTTTTGTGCCATAATTGCGGCCATTGTAAAAAGTGATAAACAGTAGAAGAAAAATTTGAACACTTTTCCCCCCTTAAAACATTCACACCCCTACAAAAAATAATATTTTATTTATTTTGGGATCCTTTTTAGTCATGTATAATGAATTTTTGGCACTATTGGCCATGTTACAAATTTGGTTTCTGTGGTCGATTTTCAAAAATTAAATGGCTCTCTTGGCTGAATTGAAAATAAAATAAAATTGGGCTCTTTGGCCTCTTTTCAAATACAAAAAATCTAATTTTTGAAATTTTTACAAAAAAAATCTTATTAAAAATTGGACCAAGACATAGAGCTCGTAAAAATACACACTTGCAAAATAATTGACACCTGAATCTGAGGTACCAGTTGAAAGTTATGAATTTTTTAAATGGTGATTTCAATATATTTTTGGGCCCCTTTCCAAAAATGGATTTTGTTTTTCTATCCTTCTATTTTTATAAAAGCATATTTTTTTAAACAAAACATATATTAGGTCTTACATGGCTCAAATGGTCTGTTTTAGGGCACAACTACAGTGCTTTCACTTTTCCTAAGCGTTATAATAAACCTTGGCCACATTTTTTCTTATTTATTTATTCATTGCTTTGACTTCATGTAGTTATACTACTGGGAGGAAATTTTTTCTTTCCCCTAAGCTTCTGACACTGAATATTTTGTAGGAACATCTTCTTCTTCTCTTCAATGTTATTGATCTGTGAATGTAATCTCTAGGTTCATTGGAGGCTTTAAGATGTCACTTTAGATAGATATCTTCTCACATGGAGGTATAATTCTCTTTCTAGATATATGAAAAGACAAAACACAAAGAAGAGGAAGAAGAATTTATATGGGGAGCTTGAAAATATTTGGTTCCAAAATTACTAAATCATTGTATATTTATTTTTAAAAATGCTTCCAAATTGTAAAACAAATTGCTGGTACAGGTAAATTTTAAAAAAAAATCCAAAGAATGAAACAATGCCACCTTCTACAACAGAGTTGCATCCATGTCTGAAAGGGCCTGTGATTGCACTCCAGGTGTTCATAAACTACAAATAAATCCATGAATTGGGGCGTGGATTCTGGTAGGGCTGTGAAATGGCTGGGGGAATCTATAGCTCTTCGAAGCTCTAAAATTTCTCCAAGTCTCCCTAAAAACTTCCTACACTTTTCCCTGACACTCACATGTTTAGGATCTTCTAGCTCTGATACCAAATATTGATAATGAATACTTGAAAAAAAAATTCACACATAAGCTTTACACATAAAAAATATTGTGCTTGTGTATTTTATTAATATCAAAATCAAGTATTACAAAAAAAAATGAGAGAGACGCAATATTTATAGATATTGGAAAACTTCTATCGCATGCACAATATATGGAAACAAATCATCTAATATGAGAAAATATGCAGAAATAACATATTGCTCCTAACTGTCCCAATTACCCCTCATGGAAATCATCTGGGAACAAAATATGCAAGATAGAACATGATCCCAAAAACATGGGGATGAGAACACTATCACTTAGTTAATTAACAACTAAGGATAACTAATAACTATTTACATAATTTTAAAGTATTTAAATTAAATACTTTAACTTATTACATTTATTCAAATATCAAATAATGATGAATTAAGCTAAGTTTTATTCCTAACAATTTTAATGTCCAAAGGGAATGATGTAGTAGCATAAGGTCCCTTAAGGGGTATTGAAGGATGTTTTTTGTTGATCGTCAGTGGTGATGAGGATTTTATTTTAACTAGAAAATCTATCCATAACGGAGAGAATTTCATGGCTGGATGTTAGATTGATAAGTTGATTGATGTTTGGAAGAGGTAAATCACCTTTAGGAAAAGAAATATTGAGATCCTATAAGTCATTACAAATGAATAAATTATGTAAGGCTTTGGTTATGGACATGATATTAGAGACCCATTGTGGATAATCAATGGGTATGATGAAATTAATGGAGAGAATTCATTTTAATTCTTCTTTAATGAGAAGAGGTATGAAAAAGTGCATCATATGGAGTTTTTTTACTGGTTTGGCATTTATATGGGTGATGATATTGTGTATTATGATGTTGGGGTTGATACCTGGCATATCACTATATGACCAGGAAAACATTTGACCATACTTAGATAAGAAGTTGGTGAAATCATTCAATTCCTATGGATTCAGTGATTGGCCGACTTTAACTATACAGGGATCTTGAGGGGTGCCTATGTTAAATTCAATGGTGGATTTGTTGAGAAGGGTTAAAGTGTCAGGAATTAGGGATTTCTTGAGTAAATGGTCCTCTACTCCTATATGATAGAAGATATATTGATCGTTATGACATTGAAGGATACTGATGGTGGGTGGATCTTCTTCAATCATTTCTGGCTAGATGAGTGGAAGTGTTTTGGTAACATGATTATTTTGATAAGTCAATGCTCCCAAGTAAATAACATTGACTAAAAAAAATTTTGGTGGGATGGAGATGGCATCATCACATCCATGGGATCATCATGTTTTGTTAAGGATGATGGTTCTAATTCTATGATATGTAAGGATACAATATAAGAAGATGGTTTAGTAGTGGTTCCCTCATATCCTAGTCTGTATTTCTCATGTGGTTTGAGGGAATTTTGGGTAATTAAATCATGTATTTCCTCTTCATAGAATCCAAATCCAAACCCTTTCCATGTGCAACGATGGAGGTACATTTGAATAAAGGTAAGATTGTATAAATAATTGAAATCTGACTTGAATGAAATATCATGGTGTTGATGAATGTATTGGGAAGAAGGACAATGTATCCCTTCATAGAAGAGATTCATTTTTAGATATGTAGGTTCATAGTAGATAAAATCTCTATTGTTAGGCTCTTACATTGGTTATTTTTCTGGTATTCCATACATTTTAGGTGTAGGAAATGAATTAAGCATAAGGAGATGGTACTCCCCTAGTGAAATACATTCCATAACGTCACCAAGAGAGGAGTCGTTATGTAGGTTAGATGATGGTATGGATGCACTGGTAGATGCTTCATTGGAGGATTCTTATTTTGATTATAGATTAAGTACATCATTTGGATGATAAATCATATTGGAGTTTGTAAAGGGATTAGGATCTATAGGGACTATGAATGTTTTATCTTCATATTAATATTTAAAGCATTGGTGGAGTGTCAAAGGGACACAACATATGGTACGTATCTAATTTTTTTCTGAATATCATGTTGTTTTTGAAATCTCCCTCTATAATATAGAATATTTCAGGAAGATTTTTTATGTTGACCTTAAAACGTAGACTAACTGTACCTAATGTGGGGGTGATTGTATCATTAAAATATTAGAGAACGATAGGTTTTTGGTTGATAATGGTATTTGGTAATCGAATTTGGTTTAAAGTGATGGATGATATGATATTTATTTTAGTGCCACCATTAATCATGAATCTCTTGATGATGATATCATTGATTTGGGTGGTGATGAAGAGAGGAAAGTCATGATATTCTAGCCAAAGTGATGGTATTTCAATAGAGTCAAAGGAGATGGCTAAGCATGTTTTGAGAGAACCTACAAAATCTATGAAAGAATAAGGGTCATCTATAGGTACTTATATAGAATGAAGGGCTTTAATCATGGATTATTTGTGTGAACAATCTCATAAAGTGGCATTTTGACTAGGGCTTGGTGCAATTTTTTGATAAAAATCTTTTATAATGTGATGGAAGATGGTGGAGAGGAAAGAATGGATATTTTTGTCTTAGGTTGTGATGTTTGATTAGAGGTCTCAGGAGAAAGAGAGATATAAACCTTAGATTTATCTTTGTGTGAGGAGGAGGTGAGTTATGGAGGTGGTGGGATGATGAGGAAGGTTTTAGGTTTACTTTGTCATGAATTTTTAGACTTGTGGGTATGTGCTCAAGTAATAATGTGAACAAAATCAATTTAGTGGGGAAGAATTTTCTCAAAGATTCCTCAATGGTGGGGGATGATGAATTTGTAGGTGTTGGGTGACATTTATGTTTATTTTGTTACTCTGAAGGAAGACGACCTTTACTTTTAATTTTTTTAATGGTTGTGTGAAAGGCTTTACAGTCTTCTACAGAGTGTCCTAACATTTGAGTATAGTCACATAAAGATTGAAAATTATACTAGGAAGGTTTCTATCTTTGAGAGTTGGATGGTTTAAGAGGAGGACATACTATAAGTGATTGTAGAAGGATATTTTCTAGAATTGCTACATAGTATCATTTTTATGTGGATATTGAAAGCAAGGGTATCTCCTTTGGTTTAGTGATTATGGGAGACATTACTTTTGGTGTGGGTTATTTAGTTATTCATGGATGAATAGTTTTCTATTGTGTGACGGCGATGACTGATTTAGATGAAGGATGTAACCCTAATATAGAGGGCTAATGTTTTAGTTTTTACATCGAAGTAGTTGAATGATTTCGGGATATAATTGTAACATTTTTAGATGGGGTTGGGGTAATATATTTAAGGTTATGTCAGTGATATTGAGTCATGAAATCATCATATGAGCTATTCATGATTTAGATAAGGGGTTGTTTCTGAGATGTTTGTGAAGAGTTCACAAATGAGATGGGTGAAGAGATGGTAGAGGTAGATGAATAAGATTCATTTTTGATGATGGGTTCTATAGATATTTTTGATTTTTTGTTTGAGTATGATTTGGGGGTACTTCTAGAGGAAGATACTGATGTAGATTCAATGATACAAAATGTCTTATTGATGGTGTTTATGATATGATGGGCTTGAAAATTGTTCACTTGTGGTTGAATAGTTGATGTAAATTTATTTAGAAATGGTATTTTGAAAACATATAGGTTTTTATTCTGAGGTGCATTAGGATTGTATAAATGTAGTTCAACTTTATATCCTATATCCTGAAGGATATTGTGAAATGAACAACACCTCTCGATGTCATGACCTTTGACCCTATGGTACTTGCAATAGTAATTATCCAAATACCAAGAGGATTTTGAAACAAAATTTTTGATACAACAGATGGGTGGAAGGGAGATTATATTAGTGGTAAGTATTTTATCAAAAACCGCACTGTAAGTATCTCCAATAGGGGTGTAGTGACATTGAATTTGGGATTGTTTAGTGGTCAAAAATTCCTTAGGAGGGTATTTAACAACTACCACATTACCTGATGATTTGGGATTATCGTGATTGGATGATGGTTTTGATGGGAATTCAGATTTTGGTTTCTTTGGTCTAAGTTTGAATCTTCCTTCTTCAAGAGTGCAAAGTTAAATTTTACGGGCCATTGTAAAATCTTCATCAAACATCTGAAAATATTTTATTTTAAGTTTAGAAGAGATGTGTTTAGCACATGAATGGGAAAATAATTGGATCAAATCTTTTTGTGGGGGAGAGAATGACAACTGATTAATGATACCCCTCATGTGGAGGAAAAAGTATGCTATAGACTCATCTTCAAATTTTTTAAATGTGTAAAGGTATGTAATGGTGATTTTACAGGTGATTTTGATTAAAAATTATTTGAGGAAGAGTTGAGTGAGTTGTGCAAATGAGTAGATGGAATATTACAGAATGTTGTTATACCAGTCTAAAGAAGGACCAAGAAAGAACATAGGGAATGTTCTTAACATAAGATATTGGTTGTGGTCTATAAGGTAACAAACATAATGAAAATATTAGATGTGTTTTCAAGGATATTCCTTTCTATAAAATTTAAGAAATTGACAAAAATCATAGTAAGGAGGATATTCTTTGTAGGGAATGGATGGATGAATAGGCTCATTGAATATTGGTTCATATGATAGTGTATTTTTAGGGAAAATGGAAGTGATTTCAAGGATGGATATCCTATTCACTAAATCTGGAAGGGGGCCTATTTTTGGTGGTTTTTGCATGCTGGATGAGGATGAACCAGGTTGATTAAATGAAAATTGATTGGATTGTTGATATGGTTTATATTATTGATGGATATTTTATTGGAAAGGAATGTTTTTCTAAGGAATATTCATATGGATGTTGTATGTGGGATGTGAGACTAATGGTTATGACAATTGAATGTATTGAAATAGGTTAGGGATAGATGTATTTAGAAGAGGTTGTGATTTTTGTGGTATGCGTTGGAAATGAATAGATGTGTGGATAATAGGATGTGAATATTGAGGTTCCTATTGGAAGGGGATGGAGGTGAAAAAAATGGGTTGTGATTGTTGTGGGATGTTTTGAAAGAGAATAAAGGTATGGATGAGAGGTTTTGATTGTTGTGTTACAGATTAAGATGAAGAAAATTTATGTGACTATTGAGGTATGTGTTGTGAAATAAGCATGGTTGAGGACTATTGTGAAGTTTAATGGATACTAATAATAACACTAGCATTGATTAGGGGTTTAGATGTAGGGACATTCATAGTAATTTTTTGGATAGGTGGCATGATTTTTTGAGAGGGTAATGGTTGAGATACAGTAATAGAAATAGTGGCAGAACTCACAAGAGGTGTTTGGATGATAGAGGAAGTTGGAGAGGTTTGTGTAGATGGAAAAACATTTGTGTTGTTTTGAGACAGTGTTGAACCAGTCAAAGGTTCTTGTGAAGATGTTGGTTACTCAGTGGTCGTGTCTTGTGAGGAAATCATGTTAAGATCAAAAGTTATAATAGGAGTTGAAGACACAACATTGGATGTTTCTAGTCTACTACTAGTATGATAGGATTATATCTGTTAGATGATTGGTTCATGGTTTTGATCGATGAGATGGGAAGTACTGCATGATGGATCAAATACATAAGGCTACAATTTAGGCATCGATGATTACAGGTGAACACCCCTGACGAAAAGGTATTCATTAAGAGCAACGTGGTTTGAGTATAATATTTTTGAAGAAAAAGGATCCTCTATCAAATAAATGGGGACTGAAAGAATCAGGTATCTTAGATGAAGAAAATTGAATACTAGGTGAATGTGTCTATTCTTGATTTTATGGTTGGGGTTATAGAGTAGCTTGATGTTCCTCTAAGAATTGTGAGGAAACTTTGATGCATGATTGGATATTTTCAATGGATCTATGGAGTTTTTTTTACCATATAAAATAAAAAATAATCACCTAATGAAGAATAAACTAAATAATTGATTATAAATAGTAGACAAATCACACAGAAGAATTTTTGATTATCTTGATTAACTTATAAGAAAAATGAAATGTGTAAAACAACTGATAAGATCTTAGGAAATGGTCATCTAAGGATGGCCTTAGGTAATGTTTAAGGTTGGATTCCTAGATATAACCGAAGGTAAATGAGGCCCAAATCTATGTTAGTGCTAGTACAAGGTTTGGTATGGGGGTCTACCCCTAACTTCATGGTCTTGTAATTATTTATACTCGATTAGAACACCGAGTCAGATTCCTTATTGCGTGATGAAATCCCACTAGTTTCACATGGGTAGAAATGTTTCAGTGTATTTTTCTGTTTTATGTGATTTGATAGTGTGTGAGGGAGATTAAGTGGATATAATCTATTAACTAACTAATAAAGCTATTTGATCAAGAAGGATGAAGATTTATTTTTAAGCCTATAAGAATGATTGATTTCGATGAGGATAGAAAGAAAGATGAAGTGCTTGAAAATGAAAAGAAAATAAGAGGACTCACTTGAGGAACACTTCCTTTTTAATTTTTTTAAAATTTTGTTTTTTTTTCTTTAGCAATGCAATAACATAGCAAACAAAAGACACTAGAGTAGAAACCTATAAAAAGGTTAGCAGAAGACATAAAACAACATTAGAAAATGGTGTTAAAAGGTGACTAATTGAGTAATCAAAAGCAATCATAGAAATTGTTGGTGATTGATAGGAATCACTTTTGATTCACCCTAATCGATAGAAATTTGACTAGACTAGTCGGGATTACAGAGCAAAAAACCTAAAGATGATTTTTTTTAATAAAATTGATGTGAAAAAGGGGACAGCCTCACCGGGCATGCCAAAATGTTTAGAGAAGTTTTTTATTTCCTACTTTAAATTAATGAAGTGAAATAACAAAAAAAAAGACCTCAGAAGATGGCATGGTTTATCGATACCCACGAGGAGGAATGTTGATGTTGATGGATGATTGAAGTTGCTGAGTCTAAATGAATGTACAAGTTATTTTGTCCTGAAAATAAATTTGCGATCAAAGACACTAAACAGAAAGGATTAGATAAATGGATAAACAAACTGCTCGGTAAAGGCTGATTCTAGGAATCCAAAGGGACTTCCTTGGAGGATGTCAACTCACTTTATAAAAATTAAATGAATTGATAAATATAATGATAGGAATAAATAACAATAGATAGATAATGGATGAAGAGTTCTAAAACTCAAGGTTGAAAGGAAGGTCTTATGCGGCTTCGAAGGTGGCCTAAGAAAGTGTCGATGTGATATGAACATGTTCAAAGTAATTGTACTAAAAGTATTCAATTTCTTGTTGGATATAGTGGAGGAACTGGATTTAGTCCTCAATGTGTTGTCCGTCAATGGTAAATTAGATTACACATAGTGTGAGTTTGTGTAAGATGTTACACTGTTCCCAAAAAAAGGTTTTGTGGACAATGGGAAGATTGTAAATGCTTGTAATCAGGTGTTAATGACTAGGAACTTCCACGTAATAGAGAGTCATACTTGAAAACAACATGTTAAATGTAGAGGGATTGATAAAAATGACGAAAAATTGATAAATTCATAAAAAGATAAATTTTGAAAGGAATCATTGATGGTTTAGGCCAATCGCCAATGATTAGGGTGAATCGCTAGCGATTGCTGATAAAATGATAGTTTACAAAAATGATGATTACAGTTATAAGATGATGTTTTTGATTGATTTTGATGATTCATGTAAATTGTAAAAGATAAACAAAGATGCAAAAATACCTTTAAATTTATGAAGAGCTACAAGATGCCTCAAATCTTTAGTGGGAACTGTTAGAATTTTGGTGTTGTCTTGTCATGTTTCCTGGAAGTGGAAGGATGCAAAATGGTTGTAAGAATGTTGTTGCAAATGATTGAGATTGAAGCCTGATGATATCTGACTATGTCCTGGATGCTGGAAAGTGTGAAAGCTAAGTGTGGACTTGAATGATGAAATTATGAAGATCCTTGTGAGAGAGCACAAAGATGTTATTTATAATTGCTGCTGATTAGTTACAATTGTTGGTGATCTACTTTTTTCAGGGAAAGTGTGTGGAAAGTGGTTAAAATCACTTCTAAACAAAGTTTTTAGTTTGTGACATGTGTGAATGGTTATGGGGAGGTTTGGAATGAGGTGTAGAGGCTAGAATGTAGTACTAAAATAGGTTTGAATGATTTTGAGATGGTTAGGATATATTTAGGGTAGTTAGGTGGTTTTTAGGAAGGTAAGATACAATTTTACAGATGTAAAGTAGTAGCTACGGGGTGTGTGAAAATATTTACATGAAGTAAATATTGTAGAGGATTTTAGACTCAAGATAAGTGGTTTAGATTAAGTAATGTGACTAAATGACTTGATTTTATTAAATATTATTGTGAATATAGTGTATATGGTTAGGGAGATTAGCGGTGCTAATTTTAGGTGTCTAAAATAAGAACACATGGGTTTTTACTGAATAGGGAATTATAAATGATGAAGTTATATTTATTCACCTTAAAAAAATTGGAATGATAAAATTCAAATTATTTGATTAAAACATTAAGAGTTTAACTGTTCTTTCTTCTTGGTAACAAACTAACCTCTCAAAGGATGAAGTTATGTTGACATAGGAACAAAAGAAACAACATGGTTAAGGTATAATTGTAAGTTATTTAATAAGACAGCACATTTAATGATGCTTAAAAAGATGAGTGAATATTGAATAATCATATGCTTCATGATCAATCATATCAATGATGATATCAACTTAATGTATCAATAGTACAAAAGAGATATTCATAACATATGATATCTCGCTACTACATTATGATCATAAAAAATTATGCATAATAAATTAAGTATG
Source organism: Taxus chinensis (assembly GCA_019776745.2). Lineage (NCBI taxonomy): Eukaryota > Viridiplantae > Streptophyta > Pinopsida > Cupressales > Taxaceae > Taxus > Taxus chinensis. Next base: position 95,237,122 of record CM034149.1, on the reverse strand, counting down.
CCTTACTTGTCATGAACATCTAACTATCAATTAAATTAATGTTGAAATTATGAGTCACAAAGAAATGTGATGGTATCCTGAATGATCCAGCTTGGAATGACTATGGGAAGGGTCATTCTTAATGGGTCCTAATTGCTGCATGATTTCAAACTAAATTAGATAACATGGTGAATATGAAATGATGATAGGAAGCATGACACAAATTTCGTGTCTTACATATCATACCCGCATTAATTAAAGTTAGATTTAGGTAGGGAGGTGGACATGTAATGAAGTGGTTTTTGAGCCACATGACCTAAATGCCAAGCCAAGATGATTGTGTCTTTGGTGTTTGAATTTAAATACATGACTATGTAAGATGTTTAACAACGAATTTAATAACTTAAAAAATAGAAATGAATTTTTATATCTATGACCAAAATGGTTATGAGGCAAAGTGAAGATGGGTTTCACAGGATTATGTTTAGTCCTGGAACCCTCTTACCAACACAACACCAAATAGCTATGGCCATAATAGTGCATTTAAATAGATGCATTATCTATTCATCAAGTCCTCTTGTTATGGTGTCAAAATTCAGAAGATAGTTAAAGCAGTGACTTTCTGAAGGATGCTAAAAATACATCACAAGTTCTCTCAGCTTGTAATAAGTCTTAACCAAATGATATACTGGGTATATTGGCTTGGAATGAGTGAATAAGGGGGATTGTGTATGATCTGTAAACCCTTGTAGTTGCATATGGTTATTATATATTGTCTGATTGGATTCTAAACATTAACTTATGCTGGAATAATTCAATGGTTTCTGAAAATGATGTTATTCATTTCAACGTGAGATAAATTAAGGGATTTATAACTCTTGTGTGCTTCAATTTAATTTATGCATGATAAATTAAATGAATGCATTAAATGTATTTAATGTGTTTTAAAAAAAATAATTAGTTTTTTTTATGAAGTAAATAGAGGTGTTACATTTTAGTATCATAGCTTAAGGTTGCTGCTCTTGGACTTAATATGTCCCTATGATAACTTAAACTTAATTCTTCTCTAAGAGAACAAAATGGTTAAGACAAGAGGGCACAATGTTAATCACCAACCTACAGGTGGAAAAGTAGCCACAACACATAATTTGGATGAAATATCCATTCCCCTTCAAGACATGTGAAATCATATGGCTATTATTGAATGCCAGGTGATGGGTAATGACAATAGTAGTTACAGTTATGGTAATGAACAACCTAAAGGGAACCCTTATGATGCTAACCATAACATTAGTTCTGAAAACAATAACATTAATTATGAAAGAAATAACATAAATGTTGAAAATAATAACACAGCTATTCATAATGCTCCAAATCAGCCATTGAATATAAGATCTTTTCTAGAGGCTGATATGTCCAAATATATAAACTGTATCAACCCACATAAATTTTATAGAACCAATTTAGGAGATGGAGTCGACAATTGGCTCAATGCGATGGAGAAGTATTTTTTCATCAGGAACTTTTCTAAAGAAACTAAGGTGGTTTGGAGAGCTTATCATCTCTCATAAAAGGCTTCCTCTTGGTGGGACATCTGGAAGGTAGAATTATGATTAGATGATGTTCACATAACTTGGGATCAGTTCAAAGCCTATTTTAGATAGCATTGGTTACCAAAACTGTACTATGACTAAAATATGTTAGACTTTCAGACTTTAGCTTAGGGTAAAATGATAGTAACTCAGTACTTGTCAAATCCTGTTTTGATTATTATATTTTCAGGAAAAATTGAGTTATGGATTATTAATTACCTTAGGGATCAAGGTGATGTGTGTTGAAGTAATGATATAAATGTAGTTATACATTCACACATACTTCCGAAAGGAAGTATGTACAAATGTGTAGGTGGATATCTAGTACTTCCCCGACACCCACCACCTTGTCATCGTTGATAATTTATTATGTTACAACTCATGGTTGCCACATTTTTTGGTATGACTATTTTATATCTCTTTACGTGCATTTGATTTTATATCAGTTGTATACCTGTTCCTTTTCTATACTTTCTTGAATGATGCTCTCTAACTAGTTTCTTTTGACATTGAAAACCTTGGACTTGGTTACGATATCTTATATTAATCTTGTGACTCATTTCACTTTTCATAAATTTATAGTTACTGGTGCTAGCCTTTTGGAAAAAAATTTATTATAGACTACAGGACTTAAAGAGATCCTTCACACTAAGGATAAAAGAGATTTTCAAGTTACGACAATATTTATTGGCATAAGTGTTTCACTATTTTCCTTGTATTTTTGAATGAAAAAACAAATAGGGTTATGGGTTAGGAGCAATACCTGTTAAATGGGTTGGTTGATGGTTATTGCCTACATTCTGACTTCTTGATCCATTTCCGATTGTGAGAGCTTCCTTTTTGCTAGGAGGAACTACCTGTAATATAAAACAAGACCACAAAAGAGAAGTTAAATGATATATGATGATGGACTGTCTAGCGTATGCTAGTTCCAAAAAGTGTGATACTTCCTAGATGGCTGTGAATCCACTGTTTACAAAAATTAATGTGAGAAATAAGTAAAGTCCTACTATAGTTGATATGATTTAGGTATCTCATTTAAGTACAATAAGAAAATTCAATCACAATAGGCTAGGCTATAGCTGGATCTAAAGGATGAAATGACTGTCAAGGTACTAGGACTAGTCAAGGTATGATTATGGGTTGTTTAGGTCAATTGGTAGGAGTTTGTTTGGCTCTATTCTTGAGTAGGGTATAAAGCAAAGAGACCAGCGTTGGCCTTGTATGATTGAAAACGGTTTAGTAATAACCGATCATGATTACCGCGGATTTTTAATAAATCAATATTTTATGGCTTAGGTATTTTTCTCAGACTAACTCGGGGATGGTGAGGAGTGGGTGTATGTTTGGGGAGGTGTTGGAAATAATTGGAGGTGTCTAATTATTAGGTATGGGTGATTTTATGGTGTGGGTGAAGGAATGATCAAACTTGTATGGAGATAAATGGTGAGGAAGTGAGAGTTCAAGTAGAAGCTAATAATGGAGATAACAAAGCCTACTAGAATAAAAATAGAAGAATAATGGTTAACAAGATACTTATTGTGATGTAGGTTCGATGGATGGATGGAGTTGATAGTTGATCAGAGGAATGGTGTTTGGTGTCATGGAAATGTTTCCTGAAATGCTACCATGGATGTAATGCTCCTAGATCTGTTTAGATTGATGGTTTTGGATGCATGGATGCATGAAATGATGTTGGTTCTACTTGCATGTAGCTTTGATCTCATTATCCTCTAGTCTCAAATGTGCTAACCTCTCCAACAAGGTTGCTAAGGTGAATAAATGGTAACCAATGATGGTTCCATCTTGACCGGTGTTGGTTTAGGTATGACTTACATCAGTTAAGGAGGGATTCCCTAGGTTTACTAAAAATGGGCAGATATTTTTAATTTCTTTGGCCAAGTTGGTTTTGTTGTCATGGATTAGAATGGAAGATTCCCTTCTAATGCACAGGAATGTGGTTAGAGAGATCTTAGGCATTGATTTTAGGGTTAGACAACATCTTATCTCATTAAGGCAAGTAAGACGTAGTTATTGTTAGTTATGGAAACATGCCAAGAATAGGTCTAGGGTGACGTGGTTGGATGAGGTGTCTAGGTGAGGTGGAAATTAGGTAAATGAAGGTAATAAAATGATGGATATTGTGAGGATGGGTATTTAATTTAATTAAAGTAATTAAATTAATTATTAATATCGGGTGAAAGGGGAACATGGTTAGGTGCCCATGTTTAAGTTTCTTATCTGAACAGAGGCTAAGGGAAATGTAACCAAATTTAGGTGTCTACAGTTTTTCCTTTTGTCACGTAGATTTTATTTGTAAGTGATGCTGACAAAAATAAGAAGTAGGTGCCTCATGTGTGGGTGAAGGTGATCCCCATCAAACTAGGAACTGGTGAGGTGGAAGATGGAAGTGGTGAGTGGTTTGATATAAGGTGGATGTGGTGAATAGGAGCATAGATGTGGGTGATTGTGGGAAAGGTTAGAGGTCAAAAAGAGGCAAACATGTAAATGGGCTAGGGTCAAAGGTAGTGGTAGTCAAACACATGCAAACATTATAAACTGTGACATGGTTCCAGGTTGAAGAGCTTGCAAACTCTACATCATCCAAGGCTGATAGGTTTATCTGAACAAGGTTGAAGTGATTTCGGTATCGAAGCCATAGGATATGGCGAGGAAACACAAAATAGGTTAGGTGCAGGAATGTTTAGGTATGTTCTCATACACCAAAGGTTGGGTCAAGATAAACAACATGAAAAATAGGAAAGGTAAGGTCATTGAGTCAAACAACATGGGTAACAGTGTCGCAAGGAATAGGGAGCACATGAGTTCATAGGTCACTAACAATGTTCTTGGTCCTGAGAGCTAGGTCATGGTACAGGTAGGGCCAAGGTACTAGTAAAATAAAAAGTCCCTAAATGCAATTAAGGATAGGGATAGGTAATGTAAGTGTGGAGCTAGGTTGTGAGAAGGGTGGGTAAGGTCAAACGATTGCAAGGAAGGGTAAAGTTTTTTTAGAAATGGGGAAAAGGTATTGATAGGAGCATGACAGGTAACCGATGTCAATCATACTAAACTGGTGATGGTCTCGGTAAAATTTCCATTATGTACTAGGGCACACGACCAATGTCGGTTTTGGTACAACTGACCACGGTGTGCTAGGACACAACACCGATGTTGGTCTAGGTATAACTAACACTGGTCAAGTCGATGTGGGTATAGAAAAAGGAAAAATCCATATAATATAGATTCATTTATACATTTTGGATTTTGTGAAAATGACGAGAGCATGTGTATATCTTAAAGATATATCGACATTTCTAGTATATGGGGTTGTACCGATAAAATGTGGAGAGATTCACAATAACCGGCATTGGTGAGCCTAAGTGACATTGGTAGCACAATATCAGGCGGAGGGACGATGACTTGTTAAACGACCGTTACAGGTAGATCGCTTGTGACATGGAAATCATTTTAAAAAGACATGTTTGGGTGGACCATCTAACATTAGCGGCTTTAGACATGCCACCATAATGGTGATGTCGACATAATGTAAGATCTAATCCTTAAATACAAATATATATTACATAGTATACACAGTATATACTATGTATGTAGGTATAGGTATATGAGTGTATATAGACCCTAGATCAAACCCAAAATTGATGGTTAACCATGAATGAATGAAGCTGGTAGGAAATGTAAGCAAAAAGGGGGATAGACCGGATGGTGATTGGATCCTTAGGAACAAAAGTGAAAAGGAGAGAAAACATACTTATTACAACCCTAGAGAAACTAAACTCAAATGGAGGGTAAAGTAAATGGTAGGAAGTCTCCTTCCATTTTTGGCAAATGGTAATATTTGAAAGAAAACCAGTCCTTGGTTTCCCTTGATGTTCCATGGCCTCCACCTTGTTACAACCTGGAAAATCGGTCAAAAGAATGAATGGAGACCGATTCTAGGGTATAAGGGACCAGTAATAAACAGGAGTCAACATAAGTACTAATTTAGATCATTTAGAAAAGACCTAAAGGTCTAGGAAGGGTTAGGGGATAGGTTAATCTAAAGTGGGTAAAATATGGAAGTGATTGTCCGTACACATGGTAGAAGTTATTGGCTGATGGTCAATGGTGGGTATTGTAAAGTTTTTAAATAAACAGTCTGACGTATTTATTGAATGGGGATGCCTAGTGACCATCTGGTGAGTTATAATAAGTTATGGTACCATTTTATTTTGGAATAAATAAATAAATAGCTTTGACAATGGTTTAATTAATAGCCAATGATTGTGCATGGACATTTTAGCACAATGTTGGCCTAGATTAGGATTATAATTAATTAACTCATAAAATGTATGGTTAAATAACTAAATGATGGTATGATCTCATTGACAGTTGGGAATCATGTGAAGCAATATTTTAAATCTATTGATAGGAAATGAAATTTACAGTAAAATAAAGAGGATTTTTAAATGATCTTGTAGCTACTAATAATGAGGATTAAAGGGTGTATGGAAACTCTTTGAAGAGGTATCTGAGGAGTTTAGATATGGAGTTTTTTAAATTAGTTAAGGGACATTTAGATTATTAGGTTCAATCAGTGATAGCCTTATGAGTTATTCGGGGATTTATATAATGGCCCATCCGGATTGTTCATGAGTAATTTTTATTAACTTTTAAAGAAAATGGAGGATATTCTATAATGCTTATGCACTGGTCGGATGCAAAGGGTAGGAGATTCCCATGACCATTGATTTGGGTTCTGTATCGAAATTGTCGAGGTACAACACTTAGTATACATGAGTGCCTGCAGGGTTCAACATGCTGGAACGTGGTAAAAAACAAAGAGCATAATAGTAAACTTATGGGTAACCCTAAACTTAGAACACATAACATGTGTTGATAACTTAAAACTGTCATTACTTAGTAATACTGAAACAAACCTAGATGATGATGTGCATCTAGTTGGTATGCCTCGGGCTGATGCATTGAGCCAAGTTTTTTTTAGGTGGCTTCAGGCGATGGGTGCCTACGATTGGGGATCATTGAGATTCTAGATCTACACACAATGTAGCCTATTACAGGTGATTACTAGAGGGGTTGTTTGGCGAGGACTTCATTTGGAGGCCCTATGTGGATTTTCCATCATATGGGTGGATGGTAGAGGAGCTATAGGAGCTACAAATTCTTCGATGGATAGAGGGGTGACGTGTAGGAGAGCACAATATGATACCTACAGAGAGGTTTAGATGGCATTTTGGGATACTTCAGGATACCACACTTCCCACAGTATAGGAGGGATGACATGGAGAGTTCTCTACCTCTATCACAATTGATAGTGCCAAGAGGGTATGAGGAGTAGGTGATAGATCAGTGGATTGATGATGCCGGGGTGACTAATAGATATAGGAAATGGTGGGTCACACATTTACAATCAGTACCACCAAGGTCGAGGAAACTAGATTTAGCCACCATCACAATGTATAGGGACACCCTAAAGGGGTAGGTGGCTACCCTTATTACATAGTTAGGGATAGTGCAGGGGTAGCTAATAGGCTGAAAGGCATAGGTTTCTATTTTACAGGAACATGTGACAACTCTACAGGCCTAGGTAGCATAGGGACATGTACCTACATAGGATGGAGATGGGGATGAGGTATAAGTGGCCACCCTACAGGCATAAATTACAAGTTTGCAGGGCTAGTTGGTCACTACACAGGTGTAGATTATGGCCCTTCAGGATCAGATATAGGCAAGGGTGGGATAAGGTCCCTTAGGATAGGCACAAGCACAGGGACAAGGTCCCTCTTTACAGGTACCAGCGGGACAGGGTCTTGTAGAGAGAGAAAAGGGGTTGAGCCTGATGGCACCACCACAGACAGTACCTATAGGTAAAGTTGAGGAGAGGCATTAAATAGATGTAGGATAGTCATTTGAGGGGGATATCTCCTCGACTTCGTGACATACATGGTTCAACATAGTATTCTTTCAGGTTGCCACACCATCCACATCAGTACTAGCAACAGTAGACCTATCCACTATTTAGATCTCCAAAGAGATAGTGAGCTCAAGGAGGGTTAGGGTACGATGTACCAATGTCCTTGGGGCCAGCTGTTAGTGAGGGACCATCAAAAGATACCATTGGGTAGAGCTCAAGAGAGGCTGGCAGCTCATCCTTCATGGGCATAGGATTCCATAACTTTATCATCGAGGTCCACAACATAGACCACTAGAGCACCACGGGGATGCTTTTTTCATTGGAGGGAGCCTAGTAGTTGTTATGGTTGTGGTTTACTTGTACACCATTAGAGAGAGTGTCTGTAGAACGCTAATAACAAGGGTAATGGATCTATTTTAGATTCAATATTTTATGACTTTGTATGGAGCCATAATATTTATATTACACTCTAGAGACTGCCGAGGTTGTATATGAGATCTGTTATCCAAAATTCACCCCTCAAGGTAAATTTGATAACATGGATCAAATTCTTTTGTCCCAGGCAAATAGATTGAGTCCAGTGCAAAAAATTCATGTTTTTAGGGTCCCCTCAGATTTTTCTAACTCCCCTGTCCAAGAAGAAGAGAGAAAGTTCTGAGAAAATGTAAGAAAATTTTTGCAAAAAACAAGCTCGAGCCACGAAAAAATCACGAAAAATGGCTAAGTCCTAGTCCTAGAAGCATTTGGGACAAGTTGGGACAAAAAGGCGCGTGAACTGGTCGAAAGGCCGCATAGACTGTCCAAGAAGCAATTGGGACATCTGGGCCAAAAGGATGCGGCGGGACGCGGAAATCCGAACTGGCCGAAAGAGAGAAAAAATTGGCTAACTACTGAGAGGGTCGCCTTTGGGACAAGCGGGACAAAAAGACGTGAAGCGGCCGAACCAGGTGAAATGAGTCAAGGCAGCCCGAAACATTCTGGGACGCATGGGCCAAAAGTACGCGAAACAGCCGGATTGGTCGAAATGAGAACTTTTTTCCCAGAACAGTTGGGACAAAAGGGCGCGAACTGGCCGAACCAGGGCGAATTTGTCCCAGACGATCCGAAACCAAATGGGAACATATGGGCCGCGAGTACACGAACCGGTTGGTTCGGCAAAAATGGGAAATTTCAGCACTGTACCAAATGGGACAAAGGGACGCGTGGGACGTGAAAATCTGAAATGTCCGAAGGCAGAGGAAGAAAAGTCAACGTTTGACCCATGGAAACTTCAATTGGCCATAACTTTTGACTCTGAGCTCCGATTTTCATAAAATTGGACTTTTTGGAATGAGCGCGACGTCCTCTACGCCACAAAAACTGGATTTCTTATTTTTAATGAGGGTAGATATATTTAAATAAATAGAAACATATTTGGCTCCAGTCAGTGAATGCTCATTCCCGTCAAATGACAGAAAACGCCTGCCAGACCCAAAATAGATGCCAACACTCAGAAGGCCATAACTTTTGCATTTCTCAATGAAATCTGCACAAAATTTGTACAGTTGGAATTGTGGTTCCGAGCCCGATGCACAGCAAGTCAACAAATTCCAGATTTGATCAGAAATTGTTTGGGTTTTTTAAGAAAACGTGGCCGGGTTCAGAACAGTGTTTTATTTGGTAGCTGGGAGTGTAATTAAGAGGTATGGTCATCATTCTTTCTCTGCTGCAGCACATGGGACAGTATGGGGAGCCTTTTGCAAGTAATGGACAACCTTTTCACTCAATTTAATGCCTGTTACAGGTGGTTGAAGGATAGATTTTGGGATTTCCATTTTCCCTTCTCTTTTCCTTCTCATTTTTCTATAAATTGGAGTGTTGGGCTCATTGTAAAGAGAGAGTTTTTGGGTAGCAAAGCTCTGCCAAAATTTCTTTGTGAATCTAGTGTGTTGCAGGCCCTTGTAGTGGACTCCTTGCATGGTGATCCAGGCCCTTATCTTGTAATAGATTGAACTGTGCATACCAGGAAGCAATAAAATACAAGTTTGTGGATATATCTTCCCCTGCTATGTTTTCTTGCATTCCTCTTGCCCCTTTTATCTTTCTACAAGAATATTGTGTCTATCTATTATGTTCTTGCAGGAATTCACTAACATTATGTATGCTTGGAATATTGTTGTGAATGCATTTTGCTAGATTATGGTGAACTGTCATCACCTCTTCTAGTGTGCACTTTGCCTCTGTATTTCACACATTTGGAGATTACTCTCACACCCTCCTTTTCTGGTGTATCACCGCTTTAGTGTAGGCTTTCATTTTATGTATTCTCTCTCCCTGGTCCCTTGGAAATTTAGATTAGAACAGTTAGCTTATCTTGCATTAGAGTAGATTGTGGCAGGTAGTTTAGGAGCAAGAACCAGCTTTCTCTGGAGGTCTGTCTCAAGTAGCAAGTCCCACAACTTTGAGATAGTACCCATGTTATCCAATCACACTGTGAGTTCAAATACATGCACATGGGTGCTGTGATTCGGGGATAACAAGATCTTTTGAGAGATTGTGATTATTATTTATATCTATGCTCACATATATTTTACAAATGCTTTCCAATTTATAGATGATGGTATTTATAGTATGGATGGTGTACTTGTTGTAATTTTCACTTCTATATATATATATATATATATATATATAGGTGGAAATCAAGTGGATTAGGTATGATAGATTCAAGGTTGTGTACGCATGGTGGAGTCAGGTATTTTTAGGCATGGTGGAGTTAGGTCGGTTTAGGCATGATAGAGTCAGGTTGATCTAGGCATGGTTGAGTTAGGTCAAGTTAGTCATTATGGAGTTAGGTCAATTTAGGCATGATGGAGTCAGGTTGAGTTAGGCATGATGGAGGCAGGTTGATGTAGACATGGTTAAGTTAGTTCGTTTTAATGTCCAAGTTGTTGGTAATATGGGAGATAAATGTTGATGTATATACTGGGTATGGTTTTTAATTTCCAAATTTTTTCCATAATGGAAATGTGAAAATGATAAATGGATAATTTGATGATGTACTAAAATGTGTATGAGTTGATGTTTTTTAGGTTTAATTTCCAGCTATTGATATAAAATGGAAACTAACTAGGGTAGAGTGTGAATAAAAAAGGGGAAGGGGGGAATTTGTTAGGGTGAAGAGTGGCCAAGCTAACCTCGAAGGGCCCCATGCCCTCGGAGTGCTACCTACATAGTCCTGGCGAAAAGGGACCTCAGGCTGATGTAGTTCTCCCATAAGCTAGGAAAGATTTTGATGAAGTAAAGGAATGGATTGATAAATGTATAGGCATGGGTGAGTGTAGGTCATAGCCATGATTGAGTGGTTGTTAAATATAGGTGTCAATGAACTGGTCTTGTATAGGATAATCAATAAGTAATGAGGAAGGAAAATGGTAAGAGGTGCTAAAAGACCCTTGTAATTGATAAGAACCCAAATGAGTCCACCATACTTAAGAGGGTCTCATGAACATAAGACCCTAAAGGCATTATATAATGGACCATTCTGAGGGTGAAGAAAGTCACATAATCATGAAATGTCATGTTTAAGGTAACTTCCTTGAGTAAGGAGGGAATTTAAAGAGAAAAAGGTAGTGAGATGAAAGAGGCTGGTTTAGCCTAACCTAGTGTTAGACAACATGCCTTTTTGGCAAGAGACCTAAGATCAAAATAGGCAAGTCCATGATGGAAAAGTTATATTTTTCTTTGTGCTTTTCTTTTTATAGACTGATCAATGTGGGAAGTCTATGTGGGATGAATAGAATATCTCCTTAAGGTTTATGTGAAGGTGATCAATGTGGGAAGCTTCAGAATATTTTTATTTTATTTGTGTAGGAATAGTATTATTTTTTGATAGACTATGTACAATATGGCTAGCTTTGTATAGTATTCCTTCGAGGGAGAAGTCTATTTATAGAAGTAAGATAGAAAGATTAGAGGTCCCTTTTTTTGTGAGGGAGTCAAATTTTTGCTAGAAGTTTTACTAGAGGAGTTGTATCCCTTTTTGTTTTTGGACGTTTAAGTCATGGACAAGACTATAAAGGAAGATGAGGTTCTTGTTTAGAAGACAAGACCATATCACTCAAGGTTTAACTATGAAATAGGTAGTTTTGAGTGATGAATGACCATGGAATTCCATCTTGAAGAAGATGAAAAGTATCCATGGGAATCATACTATGAGTAGAGCCGTGGTATTCATATTAAAGATAGGGCTAAAAGGTGATGAGAATCACATGATTCTTTTTGAGTCATGGATCCTCAAAAATGGGTAATATAGAAGGTGAACAATGCTCAAGGGACAAGTGATCAATTGACAGAAAGAGATATAGGAATTGATATCAACAATAAAATGGTGAAAGATGCAAGGCATTAAGGGCCTCAGGTTTGGGTTTACCTTCAAGTGAAGACAAATGATAAGCACCTAATCCATAGGCATGGGTAACGATATAGGGTCCAAGACAATTAGGAGAAAAATTTCCCCATTTACTTTTCTCCTCTTTGGTTACATGTTGATTTTCTTTTAGGATGAGGTCACCAAACTCAAAATTTCATTCATGAACATGTTTTTCATAGGCACATTTGATACATTTTTGGTAGATTTGGAGATGGTCAAGAGTATTGAGAAGGCATTCATCTAATAACTCAAGTTACACTAAACGATCTTGGAGAAAGTCATCATTGTTGAACGTGTCTTATAGTGAGATGTAGAGAAATGGAATCTAGACTTCAAGAGGTAATACAACCTCGGTACAGTAGACTAGAAAAAAGGGGGTGGCAGTAGTCAAAGTGTGAATATTAGTGTGATAATCCCACAATTTGAAAGGAATGTGCATATGCCAATCTTTTCTAGTATCATGGACTACTTTCATAAGAGTTTTGTTCAAGGTTTTATTGGTTAATTCAGCTTGACCATTGGTTTACGGGTAATAAGGTGATGAAAAACTGAGTTGGATGCCAAAAGTGTCACATAGTTTGCATAGGGTTTTATTTTTGAATTATTTTTTGTTATCAGTGATAAGGCAGTGAGGAACACCTAAAAGACAAATGATGTGATGGTTGTTAAATTCAAATATTTTCTCAGCTTTTATAGAAATGAAAGGGATTGCCTCTACCCATTTAGTGTAATATTTGGTAGTGGTTATGATCCATTGGTGCCATTGTGAAGAATGGGAGTTGATCTCACTGACAAGATCCAAACCCCATTGAGAGAAAGGCCAAAGATCTCATGTGACCTGTAAGGCATAAATAGGTGTGTGGTGGAGATTAGCATACTACTGGTATTTCCTGCAATGTTTGACGTAATCATAATAGTCATGGTTTAGGTTTGGTCAATAATAGCCTAGGTGAAGGATACATTTTGCGACATCTAAACCACTAAAGTGACCTCCACAAATTCTATCGTGGACTTCCTTAATGGTGTAGGGAATTTCAAAACTTGTAAGGCATCATAAGAGAATGTCGTTGAAGCCGTGCATGTAAAGAAGACCACTGATGGGTGTCGTTATTCCCTTCATTTAATCAACTCTCTATTGATGTCATATTCAAACTAGGGGTGTGTCTAAAGCTATATGTAACAAGAAGAATCCTAGTGATCTAGTAATGGATTGTAGGTATTTTTTATTTTTTGGGGGATCTTTTAATGTCTTGAGGACTTCTTGGTCAAAAACCTCATTGGAATCAAACTATGAAAATCTGTTGGAAGTAAACACACTTTATAGAAATGAATTGCTGGAAATAAACACATTTTGCCTTGGAAGTAAACAAACTTAGTAGAAAGGAATTATTGGAAATAAACACACTTTTGTGGAATGAAATAAATTGCAGAAAATAAACAAACATTACAGAAATAAACACATGATTGATAATACTTGGAAAATTATTGTAAAGAAATAAGAACTTAATCTAGAACACCTGCAGGGAAAAATCTACAATAGATTTCTACTTAAGGAATTGAAAATATTTACAACTTAAAAGATATACACTATTTGCTTTAAAAATATAAATACCAATAACGAAGATCCTAGTTCATGGGGGAGTGGTCCCTTTCTCCTCCTTGAATCAGGGTTTGACAATTACAATTCTCTCAAAACAGAAATGGCTATTTTATTGATAAAACATTCTGCATTACAAAAATGTGTTGGATCTTTGTATATCAATCTGTATCTATCTCTCATTTTATATCTAAATTCTTCTATTTATATCTGCAAGTCTGTATATATATATATATATATATATATATATATACTTTCAAGGGTGCATCTATGGTTGTAACTGTTCCACTAATACGATGGAATTGAATCATGCTCAAAATAGATGTTGAATTGGAACATGGCTGGATGTACAACTATGTGATAATTATCTTGGAGCTGTGAGTATGAAGATTCATAAGTCTTATAATCTACTCCTGATTAATAGGGTAATTGATTTGAACAATCATGGGATGTTTGGAATAGATTCTTATCAGTTTCAAAACTTTAAAAGAGTTATGGAACTAAAGGAAATTGTTCCAGGCCTTAACCGAGAGATTTCCAGAGCTATCTATAGGATTTCCAGAACTAATTCCATAACTAAGTATTAGATTTTTGGAATTAAGTCTGAAAGTTCTGGAACTAGGTGACAGAACTCATAACTGCATGGTGGAGTTTTGGAACTAAGTTTGGTAGTTCCGGAACTAAACCGTATTGATTCCACTACTTCCAAAAACATGCAATCCACTTCATATTTGTTCTTCCACCTGATTGTGACCTATTTTATTAGAAAACTAAGTTTCCAAAACACTTTGTTAGGAATTATAGAGACTTTAAACGTTAGAATCATAATGAAAAAAATATGGACAATTACATCCTAACTTATATCAGATCAAACAAAAGTCACAAAATGCAGTCAAACTTAATAAAAAGGAGAGTAAGATGATACCATTTATTTTACATTTAACGGGAATATTTTGGCCTCATAATTTCCCCCATACTTACATGTTTTTAAGTCCCTTTACAAACTTTACTCTTCAAATTTAGGGTTATATATTCTGCATTCCATTTGATTGCTTAGGTCAAATGGATGGAACTGAATATCCAAATGCTTTAATTAAGAGGTACTATACCCTGCTCTTGCTTCTACTTTCCTCTTCCATTCCTGAAATTGAGTGGGATTTTGTGGCTCTCTGTTCTACCATGGTGACATGGGGGTGAGGAGTGGAGGTCTTGTTCTCATTCCCATCCATATGCCTCTGTGATTTTCATTGATATGAGGAATTAGCATACATAAGGATTTTGCTCTATGTAAACTCCAGATTAAGTTTGTGGGAGATATTACTTCCCTTCTTCCTAATGCCATCGTGAGAAATTCCCATCTTTTCAAATATGCCTCATAAATATCTTCAAAATTTTCCTCTTCATAAGAGGTGAAGACATTAATAATTCTTTGCAAATTGGTGAGATAAGGTTCCTTGAACCTTTTATCAAATGCATGGGATCTGAAATGTGTAGCAAAGGTGGATGGTTTACCATAATTAATTCTCATACAAAAACTAGATGAACTAGCCTTTAATAGATTCTCTGACTCCCTCTCCTTCCATGCAATCTGATTTTGAAGAATAGAAAAAAATGCATTAAGTTGTCTCTCCCCTACATACAAATTGATCATAAAACATGAGTTCTTTTCCAGCATAAATTGCAGAGATAGAATTCACAGAGAAGATTTTTCTTCTTTGCGTTCGCTAAGGAATAGGCTGCTGTGAAATCAGCTTCATCTTTTATTTCATGTGGAAGGCCACATGCTATCCTTGAGAACTTCCAGTGAATGAATTGTTCCTCTAAAAATACACTATATGTAGGAGAAGATCTCCTGCATGCAAGCAATTTCTCACTCATCATGCAAACCATTTGTATTTTCACAAGATATTTAAATTTGTTGCTTTCTTCTTTGTAAAACTTTTCTTCCAATTACTTTCTTAATTTCTTCTCTTCTTCTATCTTTCTTTTCAAGTCCTCATTTGATGTCTTGGCTTCACTTAGTTCTATACAAGTATCATCCCATAGTTGTTTAAGTGACTAATAAGTTAATTCAGTTTTTGCAGAGACTGTTGACAAAGCAGTTTGTTTTCTAGAATTTGACATTCTTCCTCTTTCTCCATTATCTATTATTTAACTCTTGTCAATTCATCAGTCTTGTTAGTGAGCTAAGTTGTTAATTATCTAATGACTATTTCTCTTTGTTCCAATTTAAGTTTGAGAAAATTCAACTCCTCATCCTTTTCTATAATAATGAGTTCTACTTTGGACAAAAACAGAGCCTTTTTAACTTGTTGTTTCTCTTCTTTCTCTAAAATTTCCTCGGGGGTTAAGCATTCTTCTTCTACCAGAGGGGATTTCCCTTTTCATTTCCAAGATGCCAATTCATCTTCTTCATGTGATGGTGCTACTAATTCACCCAATTCTTGAAAATATTGTTCCTCAAATCTCTCATCTTCTTTTTCTATCTCTTTTTGGCTTGGTCCACGAGGATTCATGGTCATGCTGCCAAAAATATAAGCAGCTTCCTTTTCCATCCCTTCTCGATCTCTCATCTCCTTCATAATTTCTCCAGACCTTTTATGGATTCTCCTTCTTTGAGGAGCCTCAAATTGAACAAAAATGGGTCTCCTCCTAGATCTTCTTCTGATTTTTACCTCTTGTTCTTACCTAGGTGAACTTTCATTGTCATAGATAGATATTAGCTCTCCTGTAGCTACTGTCGAGGAAGAAATTTATTTAGAAGGCACAGTTGGTTATGTAGTTTTAGTCCTTCTAGATCTTCTTCATTTTGGTATTTCCTCTCTACCTAGTTCTTTCCTTTCCTTAGTAGTGGAATCAATTTCTAAATTAATTACAGGATCAAAAGGAGATGCTATTACTCTCCTGAGAATATCAAGGCTCTGCTTTAACTTGCTAAGAAATTTCTCCCACATTTCTTCTCCATTTTTCTTCGAAAGAAAATGGTGCTGGCACACTAAATGCATTAGCCCATGATGTTTGATTGTTCCCACACCCTAGGAATACCTCTCGGCCATTGTATGGTGGAATTAAAAAGAAAACCTTGAAGGTTTACTATATATTCTAGTTTTTTAGCTCCATATCTAAGGTATATGGGGATCTTCAGAACTTCCCTTCCTACTGACCCAAATCGACCATTGTAGGTTAAATACTTGACTATCCAAAATTCCACTTTGTCAAAGGGTTTGGGAAAGCTATCCCTTTGACCCCTTTTATGATTTTCTTCGTGTTGTAAATATATTGGGGTTCATATTCCCCCTTTTTCAAAAAGGTTTTAACCAAGTCTTTTAATGTCCCTGTGATAGGGTTTGGGACATTGAGAATTAGAACTCTAGATACATTACTTATTGTATTCACAGAAAAAGAAATGAAAATTTTTCTAACCTTTTTCCTAGATTTATCTAAATTTATAATGAATTCTCTTACCATTTGTTGTTATACTTGGGGAACTTCCTTAGAAATTTCATCCATCCTACATGATGAAAGATAGTTGCCACTTCTTCGTCTATAATGAGCTGGGTATCATCCTCTAATTTTGACTTCTTTTCAATCCCCATGATATAGAGGTGATTCAAATTAATTCTCATTTAATGTTATACGGGTTGGTTGAAGAACTCTTTGCTTACCTGCGGAAATGATGAATTTAGCTGCGAAATTATTGTACTTAGCTATGGAACCTTTTTGTTATAACTGTAGAATGCAAACCTAATTCAATGCTTCTTACTTAAAGTTTCTTTGCAACTAGTTTTCACTTTGTTGATTTCACACTAATGATAACTCATTCTAACTATGCCACCAATTTATTCCATCAATATCTTTCTCATGATTACTCACTTTTAATCATGATGTACAATAGATGACTCATCATATAAACTTTTAAATCAAATCTAATCACACATGTGAACTTTTAATCTAACATTTAATAAGTTAAAGACATAATTACCATATTTGATGATGTAATCCCTCTGTTGTGATGAATCATCATTCCTAAAAAGTGAAACAAAAGGAAAACGGTTAGAAAAATAGCTAGAATTTTAAAGATTTTTTTTAATTTTGAATCAGCCATTTATTTGAGAAGATCAACTACCATTTTTAATTTTCAATTGATCTCTGAGAGAAAATTATTATTTTGGAAGAGAACACCATTTTACTAGTTTTCACTCTCTTCCCTTGTTTTTTATTTTTTTGGGGGGAAGAGAATGCCATTTACTGGTTTTCATTCTCTTCCCTTTATTATAGATTTATCCATCTAATTATTTGATCATTTTGGAAGAACTGGGTTCTTCCATATGATGAAATTATTTATCTCCTTCAATCTTCCTCAAGAATTCATTCTTTGTAGGAGGCTTCCTATAAAGCTTTATCCTATGTCCATTGACCAAGAGTGTTCTTCTGTTGCCATCAATGAGAATTAATTGAATAGAACCATTTTCAAATATCTGATCAATCTGATGGGGTCCTAACCATCTAGTTCTCATATTGAATTTGAATTTCTGGTACTTGGAATCAAACAATAATGCCCAGTACCCTACCTTGAATTGCCTCTTTTTTATATTTGTGTCATGTCATTGCTTCCTTTGTTCTTGGATTATTTCTATCTGTTGAAGTGCTTCCATCCTCAATTCATCCAACTCATTGAGTTGAAGGATTCTCTCCTTTTGAGCTACATCCAACTCAATACCCACCTTAACTATTGTCCTCAATGTCTGTAGTTCAAACTCAATAGGAAACAAGGGATTTTTCCCATCGACTAACTCATATGGTGAAAACCCTGTTGTAGTTTTCCAAGTTGTACTGAAGCCCAGAAAACATAAGGTAATCTCTTTACCCAATCTCTTCTTCCTACTTAAAATGTTTTGGTAAGGATGTTTTCTAATTCTTAGTTCATTACTTTAGCTTTTCCATTGATTGTGGGTGACAGGGAGATGACTTCCTATGATTTATATGATAATATATTGTGAAAGCCTTTATCATATTAGACATAAATTGTGGTACCTAGTCTGAAAATATGCTCCTTGGTGCTCCAAAATTTACCATAATTCTTTACTAAAGGAAATCAACAACTGCTTCTTTAGTGACATTTGTTAAAGCCTACACTTCTGCCCACTTTGTCACATAATCAGTATACATAAGAATATGTTCCTTCCCTTGTGAAGGAAGATTAAAGGGACCAAAAATTTCCAATCCTCATCCGTGCAATGGTTCTATAACTACTTGAGGTTGTAGGGGAATTTTATTGGTAAAAGTTGGCTATCCCATCCTTTGACAAGGATCACACTGCTTGATATATATCTTCACATATTTGTACAAAGATGGAAAATAATAACCAGTGCTAAGTATCTTATGAGCTTTTCTTTTCACTAAATAGTGTCCTCCACTTGGTTCATCATAACATTCCTAGAGGATGTCAAATATTTCATCTTCTCTTACACACCTACGTAAAACCAAATCAGGACCACATTTAAATAGCATCCCATTTAACCATTTGAATTATGAACTAATTTTGATTAACTTCTTTATTTTTTTCTTAGTGAAAGAAGGAGGAAACTTCCCTATTGCAAGATAATTTGCCCTATCAGCAAACCATGGTGTATTAGCTGAAATAACAAACAATTTTTCATCTGGAAAGTTGTCCTTGACTGGATCTTGCTCCCATGTAGTGGCTAGTCTTGACAAGAAATTAGCTACCACATTAGATTTACTAGGATTGTCCACAATGGTAATATAAAATTCTTGTAAAACCAATAACCATCTCATTATTCTACCTCCAACCACTGGTTTTTTCATCAAATATTTAATTGTTGAGTGATCTGTATGTACAAATATTTTGTACCCCATAATGTAATCTCTAAACTTATTAATTGCATAGATCACAACAAGAAATTCATTTTCAGTGGTAAATAATTTCTTTCAGTGCGAGTAATATTTTTTCTAAGGTAATAGATAGCACACATTTTCCCTTCTTCATCTTTCTATCCCAAAACTACACCAATGGAATTATTTGAGGCATCTGTTTGGATATGAAAAGGTTTCTCCTAATTAGGTCCTCTCAATATTGGGGAAATTAGTAATTTCTATTTAATTTCTTCAAAAACATGTTGACACTTTTCATCCCAAATAAATTCACAATTCTTGGTGAGAAAATTAAACATGGGGGCAGAAATTTTACTAAAATACTTGATAAAGCACCTGTAGTATCCAGTGTTCCCTAAAAATGACTTGATATCTGTGGGGGTTTGAAGAACAGGTAAGTCTGAAATAATTCTAATTTTGTTTTGATCAACCTGAATTCCACTTATTGAAATAGGGTGTCCTAATACAATCCCTTCATTAACCATCATCAAACATTTTTCATGGCTAAGACAAAAGTGGTGCTGCTCACATCTTTTCAATACTCTATCCAAATTTTTCAAGGCACCATCAAATGTATCTCCATGCACAGTGAAGTCATCAATATATACCTGTACATAGTAATTTGTTAGGTCTGCAAAAATTGCTAACACAGCTCTTTGGAAGGCTGTTAAAGCATTACATAGTCCAAATGGCAATACCCTATATCCAAAGGTACCCCATGGAAAAGTAAAGGTAGTTTTGTCCTGATCCTCAGCAAAAACTCTAATTTGATTATATCCACTAAAGCCATCCAGGAAGGAAAAGTATTTTTTACCTGCAAGGTTGTCGAAAACTTGATTTATGAATGGTAAGGGAAAATAATCTCTCAATGTGGCTTTGTTCAGTTCCCTATAGTCAACACAAATTCTCCATTTTTCATTCTTTTTAGGGATAATTACAAGAGGAGACACCCACTATCTATCTGAGATAGGGTAGATAAAAACTACTTGTAATAGTATTTCAATTTCTTATGTGACTATATCCCTTAAGGCTAGATTTATCTTTCTCTAAGGTTTCCTAACTAGTTTAATGTTTTCAGTATAGATGTGAAGAGTGTAGATAATTAGTTAGATTCCTTTCATATCTTTGTAATCCCAAGAAAAATATTTTGTATGGTCTTTCAGAAAATAAAATAGTTTAGCTTCTTCATCGTTCTTTAACTAGCTATTAATATTCAAAATTTTACCTGATTGAATCTCAACATGTTTGGTTACAATCTATGATGAAATGATGTGTTGAAACAGTTCCATTAAAGCATTTAGTGTAAATGCATGTGGTAACAACATATGATATGTAAAAACATCTCAAAAATTTCCTTGCGATAGAATGTTGGACAAAAAACAACAGGAAGAGTTATGGTATTTATCTTATTATAGGTCAAACTCCTCATCACTATTGTTTTCTAGAACTTCTTCATCATCTCCTGATATATGTGAAGTTGAAGCTATAGATTCTTCCTCTCCCCAAGATAAATCTCTTTCCTCCAGAATGAAATTATCTTCATATGCAAGGAATTATTGTTGGTGTGGTTCCGGAACTAATTGTGATGGTTCTAGAACTAACTGTGATGGTTTCAGAACTAACGTTGATGATTCTAGAATAGATTTTGTAGGTTCCAAAACTAATTTAGTAGGTTTTGAAACTATTACTAACTTCTCCAAGGACAATTTATGTACATTCAATGGTGTGTTAATCATATCTTCTATTTCCCGTACATGATCCTGTAATGTTATCGTAGCTAATGACATATTTTTCTCATTAATATCAGGATTATCAACCCATAATTACTCTTAATTGTCAATAAAAGTTCATACAGAGGGATATAATGAAATTTGCTTACAATTATTACCATTTGAATTAGTCATATCACTTGACCTGTAATCAATTAAGGCAACAACTATAGCTAACCATGATCTGCCCAAAATAATGGGATAACCCAATGTTTTACCTTTTGGTTGTAATATAAGGAAGTCAATTGGATATTCCTATGAGTCAACCATAACCACCACATCTTCAATAACTCCTTTTGGTTTTGTTACAGACTAGTTTGCCATTTGTAATATGGTGTTAGTAGGTTGTATGCTTGTTAATGGTAATGTTTTCAAAGTGTTCATTGTCATTACATTTATAGCTACTCCTAAATCAACCAAAACATTATGTATATCTTTATTCCCTATAGAGACAGAAATAATAGGGCTTCCAGGATATCCATATTTGGTAAGTAGGATATTTCCTACTAATAAATAAACAAGTTTTCCATCTACCTTAATAGTCCTGGTGTATTGCTTCTTTCTTCCAGGTTTTTTTAAACATAACAATTTGATCAATTTGTTCAATTCTGGAATGTCCTTAATTGCTTATAACATTGGTATTTCAATATTCAATCTCCTTGGTTCCTGCATCAATTCAAATTCCTTGATTTCTATAGCTTCTTTAAACCTCTCTGAAAATGGAGTCTCTGTAGAGTGGCTTTCTAGCTCCTTATCTCTTTCTTTTTCATATTTCTTACGGGTAACCTGACAAGGGGTTTTAGTTTCTTCTATCATTTTAGTGATTATAAAAGGTGGACTACCTACTATTTTTCTAGATCTAGTGCTAATATCCTTACAATCCATGGCATTAAGGTTAATTGATTTTTTTGGTTCTATTATGTAGACAGGAGTTGTTTGTTTATTTCTTTGGTTTGCTACTGGTTGTGTTGGTATTTGCGTTTGGACTACATTTTTAGTTTGTGAATTTTGTGCTGGGGCACCCATAATGGTTTGTTGATTCTGATTTGGATATGTTTTCCCTTGAGCATATTTATTAGGGCTCCATCTAGGTTGTGACCAAGAATTCTAGTTATTTTGACTAGTCCATGGTTGTTGGTGTCCTTATGCATACCAAGATTGACCTACCCAATCCTGGGTATTCCAAGTTGGTTGATGGTCCTAAGGTGGTTGTCCTCAACTTTGTGGCACTGTTTGGGCATCTCATGGCATCATCAAAGGATTAGGAGATGACCTCAACATGAATTGTCCTTGGATAGGTTGTCTTTGGACAAATTTTACTTCTTATGATTTGATAGTTTGTTTGAGTTGGTTTCTTATAAATCAAAGAAGAGAACAAACATTACTCTCATGGTCCCTAGATTCATAGATAAGGCACATTTCCTACATCTGTGACAATACATGGCTAATGGTTTAGTTTTAGCATTTACTTTGGATTACAATCCATCCATGGTGGAGGTTAATTGAACTAGTATGTTTATTTTAAAGTTTACCAATTCATCCATCAATTTTTTCATATCTAGATTCAAATTGTTTTTTTTCTCCCCTTTCTCGGTCTGCCCCTTGTCCTTAAATAGCTTCTACAAATTTCTTCAATTTCATTCATTATTAATTGATCAATGTTTCCACCTCCTATTAAATTAAGGGTTTCCCTAGATTCATCATCCAGATATTTGAGAAAGATGGTTTTTATTACCTCTTCTTGAAGTAAAAATCCACATCTTTTTCTCACAAAGAGGAATCTGTCCAAATAGTCTTCCATATTTTCATCCTCTTCTTGTTTGATTTTGAAAAATTATTCCTTTATATTTCTTCCTCTACAGTAATCTTGATATTTTTCTAGGAAGGAAGTTTCCATTTATGCTCAATTGGTAATAGAATTATATGTTAATCCCACAAACCACCTCATTGTTGCATCCTTCAAGGTAGATGGAAACAACTTGAGCTTTTGATTATCTGTCTTGTAATCATAGGTCTGACACAATATTTTAAATTCAAATAGAAATTGGTCAGGATCCTTAGATGACATCCCTCTAAATGTGGGCAAGTGTGCAGGTGAAATGTTCTTCATAGTGGTTTCATCATCCTCCAACTGAATGGGATAGGTAAAGGTCCTATTAGGTTCTCCTTTAGCTTCTCGTTCCATCTCTCTAGTATTTTCTAGTCCTTTCTCCCAATCAATGTGGTATGTGATATGTTTTGGGGATGGTGAAAATTCTGGAGTAGGAGGTTGACTACTCAATTGTGAATCAAAACATTCTCTAAATGGATCTTGAGAAATAATCTTTTTCCTGAAGGCTTTACTTTCCTCCGAAGATTGATCCCATAATTCCAGAGGTGGAAATTCTGCTTCTTGTCTTATAGGGGATAATGGTGCCTCCAATTCATGATCAACTTACTTATTTATACTAGAGGATGATCGTAATTCTTGTTCAGATATTTTTGGGAGAAATCTACGCTTGGAGTCTCTTGGTCT
This sequence comes from Taxus chinensis, assembly GCA_019776745.2. NCBI lineage: Eukaryota > Viridiplantae > Streptophyta > Pinopsida > Cupressales > Taxaceae > Taxus > Taxus chinensis. The sequence continues at coordinate 95,213,435 of CM034149.1, read as the reverse complement.
ACCCACAAATTTTGTGATAGCTTATGGAAGATCTCTTCAATTACTAAATGTATAATTATTGCTCTTATTGATAGCTAATTAGAAAATTCTAACTAGTGGGTCCCCGAAAATGGCACTAAAAATGATGGGTGTCATTATTCCCTTCATTTAATCAAATCTCTATTGATGTCATACTCAAACCAGGGGTGTGTCTAAAGCTATATGCAATAAGAAGAGTCTTGGCGATCTTGTAATTGATTGTAGGTATTTTATATTTTCTGGGGGATATTTTAATGTCTTAAGGATTTATTGGTTAAAAACCTTATTGGAATCAATCTATGAAATCCTGTTGGAAGTAAACACACGTTAGAGAAATTAATTGCTATAAATAAACACACTTTTCCTTGGAAGTAAACACACTTTGCAGAAAGGAATTGCTGGAAATAAACACACTTTTACAGAATGAAATAGATTGCTGAAAATAAAAAAACATTACAGAAATAAACACATGATTGAGAATATTTGGAAAATGATTGCAAAAAAATAAGAACTTAATCTAGAACACCTACAGGGAAAAATCTATAACATATTTCAACTTAAGGAATTGAAATCATTTATAACTTAATAGATCTACACTATTTTATTTAAAAATATAAATACCAATAATGAAGATCTTGGTTCTTGGGTGAGTGGTCCCTTGCTCCTCCTTGAATCAGGTTTTGACAACTAAAATTCTCTAAAAATAGAAATGGCTATTTTATTGATAAAACGTTCTACATTACAAAAATGTGTTGTATCTGTATATATCAATCTATATCTATCTCTCGTTCTATATCTATATTCCTCTATCTATATATGTAGGTCTATATATATATAATTTTAGGGGTACATTTATGGTCGTAACTCTTCCATTGATACAATGGTACTGAATTATGCTCATAATAGATCCTGAATTGGAGCATGGCTAGACGTATAGCTGTGTGATAATTATCATGGATGTGTGAGTATGAAGAGTCAAAAGTCTTCTAATCAGCTCCCAATTGATAGGATCATTGATTTGACAATTCACTAGCTGTTTGGAAAAGATTCTTATCGGTTCTGGAACTTTAGAAGAGTTTCAGAACTAAAGGAAACCATTCCAGGCCTTAACGAGAGAGTTCTGGAGCTATCTGTTGGAATTCTGGAAGTATTTCCGGAACTAAGTATTAGAGTTTCGGAACTATTTCTAGAACTAAGTATTAGAGTTTTGAAACTAATTCTGAAAGTTTCGGAACTAAGTGACAGAACTCGTAACTGTGTGATGAATTTTCGTAACTAAGTCTGGCAGTTATAGAACTAAACTGTATTGATTCCACTGCTTCCAAAAACATGCAATCCACTTCATATTTGTTCTTCCACATGATTATGACCTGTTTTATTACAAAAATGAGTTTCTAAAACACTTTTTTAGGAATTACAGAGCTTTAAACATTAGAATCATAGTCAACAAAAGATGGAAAATTACATTCTAACTTATATCAGATCAAACAAAAGTCACAAAATGTAGGCAAATGTAATAACTACATGTGTGGCTATGATTGTAAAATGGTGTGTGGCTAACAATAGCATGCGACCTATTTTTGGAATAGTTGAGTGGTGAAGGGAAAGTCCCCACCCTATATATATGATGTTAGGTTCATAGTAGATGTGTATATCACAAAGAGTTTGTGTAGGTATGATTCTTGATGTATGAATGTGTGTATGAGATCCATACGCACATTGATATAAAATGAAAATATTGCAAGGAGCTTATGTATTTACTAATAGATGGAAGATATTGGCTCAACCTAAGTGTCATTCTCTGTAATTTAGTAGTGCATTTTTATGGTCAAATCATGATTATTGTTTAAAGCTTGTTCTTTCATAGATCTAAGGATAGCATGCATTATAGAACGATGGATTAGTTATGAATCTATATGTTTCTACCTTCATCATGTTAACATCTAGTTACATAAACCCTAAAGAGGGACTTGGTACCTTTACATGCTTTAGGTGAGTGCTCAGTCTAGGCTGAGTGATGTGCCAGTGCAACTAGAGTGTTATCTTGCAAATTCTAGGTTGCATCATGAAGGATACTGGGTTGACCAAAACTGTAGATGAATGAATGGTTGTGTGTATACAATTATATAATGTTTTATGTGAAATTATGGTTTTAATTAATTTGGAATAACTAGTACATGTAGTGCCCGTTTACTCAACCACTTGAGACCAAGAAACAACCTAGGGTTAGCTAGAAAATTATGGGATAATGTTTTTTTATTTGAAGTGTCTACAACTAAGTTGTAAGACATCAGTTTGCACTAACAGGTTCTGGAACAAAACCCATTAACAAGACAAAAGTTTTCCATTTTTAACCTATAACAAGTTCATGAAGTTCCAAATTTAGGGTTACATGTTTTACTTAGGTTCTGGGAGTAATTTACCCCCATGCCTACTCTCTAACGTGCTCAGAAATTCAACTAGATTTTTCTCCTACTAACACTTCCAAAATTTCCATAAACCATTCCCAATGGATAGAAAAAAATTTCACCTTTCCGGTGATATAAATAAGTCCTTCTAACTCCCTACAGAACTCTAGTTATGAATGGGCGGAGTTCCTAGGGTAAAAATTCCCTAGAGGGACAAGTGGCAGGAGGAGGGGAAAAACACCCTAGGGCAGTTTGGCAGGTCACGGGGTGGCATTGAGAAAATTTCCTACATGGCTTGAGGGTAAAAAATTTTCCGTGCCCCCGTGGGTCCCAATGGGACACTTGTCATGTTCTTAAGTTGAGTGAAGGAGGGAGATGGGAAAGTGGAGTGGCGGGAGGAAATTGCACTTTGCACCAATCGATCGGAGAAAGGGAGAAAAATGGTGCACAGGTCTGTGAAGGGGCAGTAGAGTTGCGGCCATAGGGAAATTTTAAACTTTTTCCCCAAATGCCAAAAACCAAAAAAAGTCAAGGGGCCTCCGTCCTACCCACCGCCATCCTAGAGTGCCATGTGGCACATTTTCATTGGCCGTTGGCCGGCGGGGTCAAATAGGTAAATTTTTCCCTAAAATTTTCAAAGGGACAAAAATAAAATAAAATGAACTATGCCTCCACCTCAGCCCTTAGAGGACATGTGTGGCCCGCTGATTTGTTGTGGGCTGGCGGAGGAAAATTGAAAATTTTTCCCAAGTAAAATTTGTCAAAGGAACAAGTTTAATAATTAGTCCGCCCCCTCCTGGGGTGCCATGTGGCAGGCCTAATTGGCTACAGGATAGCGGGGGCCATGGACGTTTTTGGGAAATCTTTCCAAGGTCAAAATTTAAATTTTTCTATAGTTAGATTAAATCGTATATTTTTGAATGCCAAATTGAAGTAAAACTTCAAATGGCCATAACTTTTGATAGGAATGTCAAATTTGGGAAAACAAGGACTTTTTGGAAAGATATTGATGCCCTATTTGCACAAGTGTCATCAATTTTAAAATTTGATGAAGTTTAAAGGGTAAATTTTATGAAATAGATTTGTGGGCTTTTAATATGTGAACTGACAGTTGTTCAACTTATAATTTTGATAAAATTAGAACTCCTCCTTCACTCAACATGTCAAACAGACATGGAGGATCAGTCTAGGGAGGGTTTAGAATTTTTTAGTGAAGGAAATTTGTTCATTTATTCAAGTTTGCATTTTTCCAATAGTTGAGGGGAAAAATTACCATGGAAGCTCCGATTTGAAATTCCTTGAGTTTTAGAGATTCGTTCTTTACTGTTTTAGTGAATTTCGGTTCCTTAAGTCTTCCTAAGTATGAATTTCAAGTTTCATACTCTTATTATTGGGTGTAAGACTCTGATCTTTTTTCTTAAAATGTGCATTGCCAGATTTGAGTTTTAAAATAGTGAGTTATTTCATTTAATTTGAGTAACAATTTGGTCATTAGATGTATGCATAGTTTTCTAAATTTGTCCAATGCATTTTTTTGGTAAATCGTCCATTCAATTCTAAATTAAGATGTACTTTTGATATCAATTTTAATATAAATTTTACAAGCTTATCACATAGTCTTTCTTTCCCTTGCATTCCTTATTTATTTTCTTTTCAATCAACAATTAAATTTCAACAATAATTCAAATCTAATGTTCAGTAAAATTTTGAGAAGGAATGAAATCTTTCATTGTTCATTTGTTTTCAAATACAATGCATACAATAACGACATTGTTTTTTATAATAATGGTATAGCTTTGATACCAAATGATAGAATAAAATAAGATTGCAATGACCAAAGAGGGACGGAAGCCTCACAAATATTATTGATCATGAAATCATATTACATAACAATGCAAGAGCTGTAATATTTATAGATATTAGACAGCCTCATATGGATAGACATGACACCCTATTAGGCACCAACTATGAGATGATAAGACCCATCTCACATGCACATGTAATTACTACTAATACCAATATTGAATGTTATCCAACATAACAATATTGAATGCAAGTCACTAGACTAGAGTGCACATGTTGCACATTATTAAATAAAAGACAATGCAATAAAATGCAATAAATATTCCTATGCTAAATTATGCTAACATTCCCCCCCTTAATTTTGCATAGTTTCCAATGAAGTGGAGAGGAACTCTCTGAACAGTGTGAATTTGTCACGTGCAAGTGACTTAGTGAAAACATCTGCCTTCTATTCAGCTGTAAGACAGAACTGGAGCTGTATGTTGTGCTTCAAGACATGCTCGTGTATGAAATGAACCTGTACTTCAATATGCTTGGTTCTCTCATGAAATACTAGATTGTGAACAAGCTTCGAAACTCCTTCATTATCAACATATACTGGAGTAGATTTCTATTGTGGTAGACCAATTCCTTCCAGTATTCGGCATAGCCATATTGCTTCACAAACAGCTTCACTTGTAGCTCGATAATCTACTTTTGTAGAAGAGCAGGAAATAAAGTTCTATTTCTTGATTCCCCATGATATTGGTCCAGATCCCATTAAGAAGATGAAGCCTGATGTTGACTTCCTATCATCCATGTTTCCTATATGATCTGAATCTGAATATCCTGTCAAGAAGAAGTTGTCATTCTTCTTGTACTCTATACCAAGGTCAACTATACCCTTTAGATATCTTAGTATTCTCTTTGTTGCTTTCCAATGACATATTTTTGGTTCTTGCGTGAAGCGTGATAAATAGCTTACTGCAAAGCTGATATCTGGTCTAGTATATGTCAGGTAAATGAGACTCCCGATCAACTGCCGATAGAGAGTTGCATTCACTGGTGGTGATGGATCAGAACGAGATAACTGAAGTCTCACTTCCATAGGTGTAGCAATAGGAGTGCAATCCATCATCCTAAATTTCTGGAGCATTGTCTTGGTGCATTTAAACTATGATACAAAGATATGATTCTCTTTTTTCCATACTTCCAACCCAAGACAATAGTGCATGAGCCCGAGATCTGTCATGTCGAACGATCGATTAAAATCCTTCTTTGTTGCATCGATCATCTTCACAGAACTTCCTATAATGACTAGATCATCGACATAAACAACCACAATGACAATCTCCTCCCCTTGCTTTTTGAGGTAGAGATTGGGGTCATAAGGATTCCTTTCGAATCCATGACTTATGAGATGCTCATCAATTTTGATGTACCATGCCCGGGGTGCCTGTTTTAGGCCATATAGAGATTTTATGAGTCTACATACCATCATCTCTTTTCCTGGTATTACATAACCCTCTGGCTGAGTCATATAGACTTCTTCTTGCAAATCTCCATTAAGAAAGACACTTTTCACATCCATTTGGTGGACTTTCCAACCAAATTGTGCAGCTAGAGCAAAGATCATCTTGATTGTCTTGATCTTGGCTATGGGAGAAAATGTCTCCTCATAATCAATGCCTTCTTATTGTGCATACCCCTTTACTACAAGCCTTGCTTTATACTTGTCAATAGTCCCATTTGATTTGTACTTAGTCTTGAATATCCATCTGCATCCAATGGGTTTCTTCCCTGGTGGAAGGTCGACAAGTTGCCATGTGTTGTTCTTCATCACTGACTGATACTCTGAATCCATGGCATCTTTCCAAGCTTTTGATTATAGGGCTTCCTGAACTATAGATGGCTCAATTGTTTCAACAAATCTGCTCATTAGGGCATAATTGACCTTTTCATGAGCTTGACTATGAGTTATAGGTCCAAGATTGGATGATATGCTAGGTGCTTCATCCAAATTTGCATCTCTTCATTAATTGAGTATACCATTTAGGTAACTTCTTAGCTATTCCGTTGGCTTATGGTGGATCCAAGTTTTCACCATCATCTAATTCATCACTGTCATCTTCAGTGGGAACATCAAATTCTGTCCTCACAAGAGGTGTATTCTGCCTTCACAAGAGGTGTATTCTGAATGTTTTTTGAGTCGTTGAGTGGAGCATTTGCTTGTTTCTTCTCAAAGAACTCAACATCCCTACTTGTGTATACTTTCTTTGATTTTGGATCCCATAATCTATACCCAAGTTCTTCTTCACTGTATCCAATGAATATTAGTTTCTCAGCTTTCATATCCAACTTGTTCCTATTCTTCTTGGGTATGTGCATGCTAGCTTTACACCCAAATACTCTTAGGTGTGTAATTGATGGTTTCTGATTTGACCATACTTCATGAGGTGTCACTCCTTCAAGAGCTACTATAGGCACTCTGTTCAACAAATAGATTGTAGTTCTTGCAGCTTCTGCCCAAAATGTCTATGTTAAACCTGAGTCATCAATCATACATCGCACCATTTCCATGACAGTACGATTCCTTCTCTCAACTATACCATTCAGCTGTGGTGTGTGAGTAGGAGGAATTTGTCGACGAATCCCATGAGCTTCCAGGTAAGTCTTGAACTCATTGCTTGTGAATTCCCCCCTCGATCTGAGCGGAGAGTTTTGATCTTGCGACCAACTTCATTCTCAACAAGTGCTTTGAAATTCTAAAATGTCTCAAAGGCTTGACTCTTGTTTCTTAGACAATATATCCACATCTTTCTTGAGTATTCATCAACACAAAGCATGAAGTATTGACATCCAGAATGACTTGGTTGCATGGGCCCGCAAATATCGGTGTGCACCAAATCAAGCTTTCCCTTAGCTCTATATGTGTTCTTCTGGAAGGGTACTCTATGTTGCTTTCCAGCTAGGCAATTTTGACACTTGTCAGTGTTGTGCTTGAGTGTAAGCAATCCTTTCACCATGTTTCCCTTTTGAAGTGTTTGGAGATAGCCAAAACTAATGTGACCATATCTGCGATGCCATAGTTCTGTAGATTGTGTGTCTTTGGCCACTAAAGCTTGATCATCCTTATGGACAAAATCAAGTTGGAACATGCGTCCCACATTGGAGGCTCTTGCTACAATCTTGGAACCTCTTGACTTATCTCTTATCAAGCACACTTTTTCTCCATTATTACTGTCAAAATCCAACTTCAAGTTGTGATCAAGGAGTTGACTAACTGATAGCAAATTCTTGGTCAACCTAGGTACATACAATACATTTGTGATTTTACAGTCATGCTTTCCAAGAGGTAGTGAAATGTTTCCAATCCCCTTGACACTATATGATGATTCATCACCTAATGACACATGGTTATTGTTAGGTGAGTCACGTAGTGTGTAGAACCAATCCTTGCGTCCAGTCATTTGTCGAGTTACACACGAGTCAACATACTAGATATCTTGTGTGGACTTGGTTTCTTCATCAAATTGAGCAGAATACATGTGGTGTCCTTCATCTGAATCATCCTCATGTTCGGTAATGTACCCTTGTTGTTTGGGTTTTCTTTGCCAATTACCATTTTTCTGCCCTTGATTGTTGTTGTTGTTGGACTTCCCTTTATTTGAATTATTGTTACCCTGTTGGTTATTGGGTTTTGAATTGCTTGATGAACCCTTTTTGTAGGAATTGTACCAATAATCTTTGATTTCATGTCCCCCTCTATTGCAAATGGGACACTTCTTGGTGTTGTCTCGTTGACTTTGGTCCTTTTGTTGACTTTGATTTTGTTGGGACTTCTTGTTATTAGACTGAAATTTCCCCTTTCCTTTATGATTGGAAGATAGTGCTTGCTCATCTTCATGATCTTTGTTGTTCATTTCCTCTTCTTGTTGGAGTAGATTGACCAACTTCTCAAAGGTGACTGTGTGTTCACTCATATTGATAGTTGTCACAAAGATTCTGTAGGATGGAGGAAGTGCTCGCAACATAATTGGTATGAGGTTTTCATCACTTATCTCTTTTCCCAATGCCAATAGAGATGCCCTCAAAGTAGCAACTCGTCTCAAAAAAACTTCAACCTTCTCATTGTGCTTGAACTTGAGAGTATGTAGTTGTGATAGTAGGTTGAGGATGGCATTCTTGTTCTTTGCCTCATAGACTGTGCTCAACTTATCCCATGCATCTTTGGCCGATGTGGCATCTCTAATGTGGGGTTGCACATCGTCTGTTACGCTAAACAAGATGATCAACTTGGCCTTTTGATTGGCCCTGTCAAATTGAACTTGTTGTCTTCCATCATCAAGTGATCTTGTTATTTGTCCATCTACAACTGTCCATAGGTCTTCAAACTCAAGTAACATCTTGATCTTTGATTTCCATGCAACATAGTTGTCTCCTCTAAGTAGTTGTGAATCTGGAAAGAAGAAATTTGGTGCTTGTGCACCCATTTCTGCAATCTAAATTTCTGAAACTCTAAATTTTTGACAAAGGGTAAGGCTCTTATCACTCCAAGTTTATGGTCTCCCTCTCAATATACCGTTAGGTCAATATACCAAACCTTTCTATATATGCTCCCTTCCGATATACCCATCAGTACGTGGAAGAAGATCACCCTTTCAATATACCCGTCACTATGGAAAGAGGTGTTAACACACGTGAAAGAATTTAGTATGTGGTACTTAGACAGTATGAAGAGGGGTTTGTGTAAGCACAAATGGATGGGAGGGCTCAAATGTGTGTGTATTGTGTCCTTATTACTCCCTGTCGATTTTATAGGGTTGATGCCCAGATGACATTTAGGCAGTTGTGTTAGGCATTAAGTGCAGTAGTTGTCATGATGGCATCACCCGTAAGCGCTTCCCAGAGGCACCATATATACCAAATGCTGCTATGAGATCAAAGATCTCGTGTGATAAAACCAAACATAAAATAAAAAATTTGTATTTTTTTTTTGACCTTTATGCACCAAGATTAGTACAAAACACTCCAAAAGTACATCAAAATGAAATTTTTTGCCCCCCCTCTTTAGAAAAAAGGGTCTAGAATCACAAAATACACAATTTAGGCCAAAAATATTTTTTTACCCCCCAATAGGTGTTTTTCCGCTAAATTTAGCCGTGGCTCTAAATGTGTTTGGTGAGATTCTAAATTTGGAAATCTCTCAAAATTTAGTAATTTCTCCAAATTTTCCAAAAAAAATAATTTAATAAAAAATATGGAGAGAGTGGGAATTGAACCGCTGACCTGTTTGTTCCCAAGATCCAAACAAACAATCTAAATATTGTTTTCACGTTTTCTCACAAACTGTGATCTAGGTTTTTCTAAAAAATTTATAGCAGCATCATACAATATTTTTCTTGAAACCCACAAAATTTTAGAAGAATCGGAAACTTATTTTTTGAGATCTTACCAATTTACCAGCTAGATCTGATTTTTTTTCCAGAAAAAATGATCCGACTTGTATAGACTTTTCATCATATGTAGAAGCCAAATCTAAAGATGATGTAAACTGAAAAGTTGTGCGTCTCCTTCTTATCTTTCCAAAAAATAAAACTACACATCAATCTGATATTTTATGAAAATTTTACATCCCTTTTTGTAAGAGCTATCTGCTGGAATTTTGTTGACAGGACTGCTTCAACGTTTGCTCCCAAATTCTTCACACCTCCACTTTCAGATCTAATTTTTTAATTTTTAGATCTAATATTTTTTTCTTTAGATCTGTAATTTTTTTTCAATATTTCTCTCCTTTTTTTTAAGATCTCTTTTTTTTCACAAATCTTTTTTTTTTTCAAGATCTTTTTTATTTTTTTTAAAGATCTCCAAATCTGAAATATTCCACCAATATGTTAGATCAATTGGCTATGCCAATGACTAATAAAAAAAAATTTACCTTCCAAATAATTGGATAGGTCAAATTTTAGTTGAGGGATGCTTGGAAGGAATGGAGGCTGCTAGATGCTTCAATGACTCTCCTTTGATGCAGATCTTCTTCTCCAATGGATCTGCTCCAATAGTACTGCTCTTCAACCTTGCTTGGATAGAACCTGCTTTTATACCAAATGATAGAATAGAATAAGATTGCAATGACCAAAGAGGGACGGAAGCCTCACAAATATTATTGATCATGAAATTAGATTACATAACAATGCAATAGCTGTAATATTTATAAATATTAGACAGCCTCATATGGATAGACATGACACCCTATCAGGCACCAACTATGAGATGATAAGATGCATCTCACATGCACATGTAATTACTACTAATACCAATATTGAATGTTATCCAACATAACAATATTGAATGCAAGTCACTAGACTAGAGTGCACATGTTGCACATTATTAAATAAAAGACAATGCAATAAAATGCAATAAATATGCCTATGCTAAATTATGCTAACAGTTTTCTTATTTCTCGTTCAAACATAATCTCATTATTGGACAACAATTGAATCTAGTATACATTACAAGTTTGAATAGATATTGCAACCTTCATTTATCAAAAATTACATCTTACAACTTTTCCTCTATTCATAATTCAATAACACTTTTACAACTGATCTCTTTTCCTATTTAAATTGGTATCAAATTTCAATTTACAAAGCATGGAATAACATTTACATTTTCTTTCCAAAGTAAAACAAAGATCAAATATACTTCTTCTTTACATTCTAAATTTCAATTTCATCTTCCATTCCGATTCAATAAATTCATATTACGAATACAATACATCTCATCCACTAAAGGTGGGAAAGGTTACATTAAATTACTCAAAGGGAGATGACTATCAAACTGTGAAATTCTTTCTCCAAACAGTAGCATGCTGAATTATTCTTCTTTGAAACTTTGATCACAACAAGGAAGGGGGAAAGGCAACGCTCTCCACCCAACCAAGACATCCAATGAGAAAGGAGAAGCCATCCTTCCCCATTGGCCCCCGAGCCCCAACCATATTGAAATGGAGCATGAATATCAACACATGGCAATATAGACTTCTTTCACATACAAGCAACATTCACATTGCATACAACATTAATAAAATATGCAGTCCAAAAAGACAGTAGTTTCCAACTATATTTGCAAACATACACATAATACATAGGCTTGGTCCAAACAAACCAACAAGAACAAGATCTATGGGGAACCCTTATGCCTCCCAATTTGGAATTGGGCATCCACCAAAATGCATACCACCAATATACATATCAACCTCATAAACCTTATATCTCCCAACCCCTCCTTATGCCCCCCCATAGTAAGAAATGCAAGCAGTTTCTTTTCTAAGGTGAATCCCAAAACCAAAATTCCCTTCTCAATAAAACAGTGTCATTGGCAATCCCTTATGCCCCCCATATAAAATCCCCATAGCCTTCTCCTACACCATGCTCTAAGCATTCTACACAACCAGCCAACAATACACACCACATTTACCATTTTTCTCATGCAAGGAAAAAGAAAACAACATTTAAAAAGGGTAAGATCTTATCTCTCCATAATGGAGTTTGTTTCCAAAACAACAAGCTCCTGCAATGCTCAAAAATACAGTCCAAAATAGCAAGCTCTTCAATGACCAAAGAGTAGTCCAATAATAGTAATACCAAGCATGAAAATAAATTTCCAAACTCCCTCCACAATTAAGAATCCAAACTTCAATAAAAATTTGACCCAAAGAGGGAGAACAAAGTTTCAACCACCTCCAAATGAGCAAGAAGATTCAATTTTATAGGAAAGAAAAGAGAGAGGATGATGTGGATCCAAGTGGGATGCCACATCATTTTTCTTCATCCCTAAGAGGAAATCAACATCAAAAAATAAATCACAATAAATAAGCATGCCAAAATCACTTACATACTCCAATTCAACCCATACTCCAAAAAGGACTGCATTAAAAATATGTAAGGGAAGTGTAATTAAAACTTACAAATTGTCACTTCAAAAAGTATTAAAAAATCCTATATTTAACCTCCAAACCATAGGCATGGTTGGTGGATCATTTTAAAAGGTGTGAGAAAAGTTTAACTTGTCCCACAAGCCTCCAAATTTGGCTTCCAAGGTCAAATTTGAATTTCATAAAAGATGGAGTGTTTGGCATTCCAAAATTTGCCTTATAAAACTCTTACATATTTCTTACACATTCTTACATATTAACTTACACACTGTTCCAACATTATTATTTAAACTCAAAAAATTTATTAATTACACTCCATGTCCTAATTAAATATAAATAAAGTTTAACTATATGACTCTCACATTAAAACTATCACATTAAAATTAATTAAAAAAAACACATTACAAATAAAAATACATACAACAATAATAAAAAGGAAAACATAATTAGAACACATATCCCATGGTCACATATAATGGAAATTCTCCCATGGGAAATCCTAACATAACTCAACATATAACACACAACACAGTTTCCATGGTGACCTTGTTGATTTCACCCAGAATTTCAATATGATTAGCCTCCAGTCCCCCGACATTGTTGTGATTTTTAACCTGAAAAATGAAAATACATCCTTCGGCCTTGTGGCCACATCAGACATCCAAAATGATATAAAAAATATTTCAAAATCATCTAAACACACAAATAACCACAATATCATTAATTCAACATTATCATTTTTAATTAAATAAATCAACTATATCATCATCAGTAATATTCCAACTAGGTCTACTCAAACATCCAATGTCATAAGTCCAAATCAACATCCATAATATATCCATGTCAAAATTATATCATCAACAACATATAAACATGTCTCTAGTAATCATCAAGCATAATAACTGAATCCAGATCAATAATAATCCATGATCTAACATCTAACCATAATGCTAAAATAAACATAATAGTGTCCATAATATGATCAATATTATCAAAATCAGTATCTAAAAGTGTCAAAGGGAAGTGGGCACTACAATATTATTTGGGTATCTATTATTACTAATATTGTGAACTATTTGATATCATAAATGGGTTTTCTTAAGGTGATAGATAAGAAAATTTGTTCTTTATTCTATTTCATCCTTTTCTGGGGTTGACTTGGAAAATTTTATATGATGTTAGAGTTTGATTTTATTTCAACCCATTTGATTCCTTCCTGCCTAATTTATGGGATGAGTGATTTTATGTTTTATTCAAGTGTTGGGTCTCCTTGTTTGTCTGGTAGGATTGAGATGAACCTTTGCATTAACAAGGGGAGACACTGGGTTAATATTAATAATAATAAAAACTTATATATTGATTCAATAAAATCAAATGGGATACTACAGGTTTAGAAAAGGGATCTAGATGGATGGTTTGTCCTTGAAAACTTTAAGGATCCTTTTGGAACATTTTAAAAATATCCTTAACATTTATGGTAAATGTGTTTTAGTTGGATCTCATCAAACCTCTGCATATGATGGTTTATGAGATTTGATAAAATAAGTTGTTGTGAGTTAAATTTCATATAGGTCAAGCTTTGGTGATAAACCTTTTGTTACAACTCAGAGTAAATATCATTTAGAGTATGACTTTGTCATTTTAGTGTATGCAAATGTACTTTTTTATAATGGATTGGTTATGAATGGAAAGATACATGTCAGGTTATATTCCTAAACTATCATTAGAAAATATATAATCTACTTGACATAATAGAGACTTAAATAGAGATATTTTCTTGCACTATCGATAAATGAGTATATATATATATATATATATATATATGACATATCTAAATAATATGTTTCCGTTGCAAGGGATTGGACTAGTATCCGATATTATGATTGTTTGAGTTGAATTATTAAGACCGTATAATATCAATTCAAGGGTTGGACTGCTATTAGATATTATGATTATTTGAGTTAAATTATTAAGATAATATAATATCAATTTAGCAGTTGGATTGCTATTAGATACTATGAATGTATGAGTTAAATTGCAATTGGAAAGATATTCGTCTTAATGCAATTTTATGAGATCAATGAACACATTTTTAAAAATGGATGCAAAGTGTATTTATTCTTGTAAATGTTATTTTCTCTTATGGGTATTTGTTTTATGTTGATATTATACTATATCTTTCCTTTTATTCAAATATGGAGTGACATAAGACATTAAGTGGGAAGGATGACTTCCATGTGATTTTGTATAAAACTAACCATGTTTTAAACATACAGGTGGGAGGATCATCAAATTGGTAATAAAGGAATGGTTGGCTTGAATTGAATAGTTGTACTTATTTATGAGTGAAAAGAATGTATTCGTGTTTAAGTTAAGAGATAGAAGTGACATGACTATTTAAACATATTTATGTAAAAGGAAGATAAAGTATTGGTTTAGTTTTGAAATGAAATATTTCTTTTGTACATGTTTTTTGTACATGTGAGAAATTCCTATTGGTAATGGATGCCAAAAATATGGTTTAGATATACAATTGAGACCTTTCTAATATGTCACCTGTGACTACAAGTAAAAATTATTGTAGTTGTTTTGTAAATGGAAGACTTATTCAGTTGCATATGAATAAGAAATTTAATGAGATGACTTGTTCTATATGTATGGGTACTTGAGACACTTTTGTTGTTGAATCAAAAATGTATCTATTGATAAATTATAAATTATGTGATATAATGACTATTTTGAATTATTTATTAAGGTTGTAACTTAAGTATAAATGTATGTATATTCATATATATTATTCTTTCAAACAATGATGTAACTATTATGAAATTTATGTGATGATAAAAGATTCATAATTGAAAAATGTTCTCAAGTACCATAATGGACCTAGTTTATGAAAAAGAGTACTCATTCTATAACAAAGTATTCATATAATTCTTATCAATGGAGTAAATACGGAATATTTAGAATAAAAAGGTCTTCTGGGTGTGTATGTAATAAAAAACTAGTAAGGCATTAGGGCCCTATGGAATTGAACAATGTTGTGGTTATAATAAAGTAAATTGGCCTTGTTTTGTAATCAATGATATATATATATATATATATATATATATATATATAGACACACACACACACATACATATATAAATCTCTATGAATGAATATTTCAATGTAGACCTAGTAATTGAAAAATAGATATGATTAGTTGTATACATGTAACTCAATGCAAGTATATTCCTATGGACATATATTAAATGGATTATGAAAATGATGAACCTATATCTATACTTCATTAGATAAGTAAGGATGCCAAAGAAAATGGAAATAAGATCCTATAAGGTTCATGAATCTGCCTAGATGGTAGTAATATTACAATTGAAGGGATCAAGAGGTATCTCAAGAAATGAAATTTGAGTTCAAGATAGATAAGATGCAATATCAACTCAGTAAGTGTAATAACAAATTATGAAATGGAAAATATATTGGAGGTTGAGGTTAATGTACATAATTCCTTCACCTATTATATATATTGGCTATTATCATTATAATCTCAACACGATTATAAAGGAACCTTTGGAACAATCATGTGGGAATACTAAATAAACCTTGTAAATAGGTATGGACATAAAATAATGCTTACGTTATCAATTTTGAACATAATAAGATGGAAGAGAATCTAAATAACTGAACTAGGTGATGGAAAAGCTCTTAACGATGAATGTGTTGTCATGGAACCGATAATGACATACATGTCTCTAAAACTTTGGCCAAAGTAGTGTAAGCTACTAATTACACTGTCCTAGAGTCACCAAGGATATAAGTGTAGGATGTCAAATGGGATTCAATGACGGATACCCATGTAGACACTTAGAAAGAAATATTTAACTATCCTTGATAGATGAAAGAAACCATTAATATACTTTATATACACAAAACAAAATGATACACTTGGTGTAATCCGTCGTAAATAGTATTTGAGGGGGATCGAGTAGGATCTGGATATTTTCATGCATCTGCATATGGTTTATGGCAGTTATAAGATGGATTCAATTTAATATTTGTGCTAATATTTAAGTTAGTGAGGCATAAAGTTAATGTAAATGTAGACACATTAAAATAGCTTTATCTTGCATCTTTCCTCTCGATTGGGTTAGTAAGGGATAAACTAAGCATGGTCTTAAAACCATCATTAGTGAGATATATTCATCCTTTTGGATTAAACAACAAAAACACTTTTATTTTTTAGAATCTAAATAAATTCACACATAGTTTTAAGATCTAAAGAGTAGAATAAACTTAGTATGTTGCTTGTTTCATTTATAACGCATGCTTTTCAAACTAATTTACTTATCGCTTATATTGATTGTTATTGATTAATTTTGTTAAGCTTTAGACTACTAGGTGTTAGTATAGTCTACATACTTTTTCCAAGTTTTTATATAATACATATAGCACGCCCGGTGGGACCCTCCCATTACATTTTCAAATATTTTTAGATTAGGTTCAAATTTTGATTTCACTAATCCTCTTTTGCATTTATGGATAAACATCAAGTTTCTTAGCTAGTTTAGCTAGGATTGTCTTGTTTTCTTGCTTTTTATAGGATCAGAGGAGGTGAAGTACTTCAAAAATTGAACCAAATTGACAAATTTTTTACCTTTTTGAGATTTTTCTTGAAAATTCCTATGTTGTTTAGTCACCTACAGGAAAGGGCGCACATATGTAATTCTGGGCATGCATGCATAGCTCTTACTATGTTTTTTTTACACAAGGTAACACACACATACACACATTTAAAAGGTTGTGCAAAACGCTTAAAAGGGAATGAACACATTGAACTATGTACATAACATATCTTCCAAAGGCCATAAATTTTTCTCCCAACCTTGAAACAACTCTTTTGTTTGCATTGAAAAGGTGTTGAAGAGAACTACACAATGGAAACATAAATTTTGGTTTTAAAGTTGCCTAAAATTTAGGGTTTTCATTTTTTTCAAAAATTACTCATTTTCTAACACATTTGATTTGGGTGTGATGAATGATTTCATTTTCACACTTTGTATGAGTTTCAGATAGGGTTGTGTATGCTCTTCTCTTGTAACTTGTGTGATCTTGAGAATCAAAAGAAACTCTAAACCTTATTTTTATAACATTAGAGTAAGTGCGAAACTTCATTATTCATTTTTATGCTTATGGGAATAAAATTTTATTTTGGCCATGTATTTGATTTGCAACGCATTATAGTAGTTTATTTGATTAAAAAAAAATTCATTGTTATTTAGTTGGATTGTTTATTGTGTATGCTCTTCTCTTGCGTCCTTGGATGATCTTGAGAATAAAAAACAACACTAAATCCTCTTTCTATGATATTGTGAATCTTGTTAAACTATTATCTCTTGGTTTGTAGGACCTAATCGCTTGTCAAAGAAAGGAGAATTGAAACATTTTCTAATCACATGTGTGTTGTAGGTTTCCATTAGTGTGCAAAATCTCACTAAGTATAAAAAGATAAAAACACACCATATTCAAAAAAAATTATATGCAAGTTTGGAAAATGGTACGTCCATATCCGCTTAACTAGAATGTAACCCCTTTGGCATAACACCTAAAGCTACAACAATGGGGGTGGTTCTAGGAACCATAAAGTATTCCATCATTGAGTAATCTCATGGAAGAAATAGGAAGCCCCTCGCTTTACCCACTTGACTAGAAATCATTTTATGAGTTAGAGCTAAAACATAGTATATTGGGACCCTAGTGAGGATACAAGAGAATGCATTTACGCTCATTGTATTCAAAGGGGATAAATTCAAGCCGAGATACTCCATGGGTAACTCCTTGGAAAATCAAGCTTCCATTGTGTGTTTGTAGCACCTAGTTGAGAGATCTAATAGGAAAGCCATTTTTTGAAGAGGCCAACTTATGCTAGTCCAAAACATCGAGTCAAGAGCCCTCAAAAATCATTAACTTAGTTTGGAGTCAAAACCTTATTTTCTAAACAAGGGGAGAGTCCATCAAAGTTGGAGCTTAGTGATATTCATCATGAAACTTGCAACATGTTACTTTTCCTTAGTTTTTCAGTTATCCTAGGACAAGTTGAAACTCTAAAGTCCTTTTCATTATAGTTGCCCATTTGAGAACAAGGGAAGGCATGTTTTGTGAATGTTATCAATATATTGTGTTCATGACTTTTATATCCATTTACGCTCATTCATGTTTGTGGTTGCATTTTTTAATGTTTAACGTGTGTGGGTAAGTTTTTACATCTTGATAGCCACTTAATATTGATTTCAATACCATCATCGTAGCTAGGCTTGGTTCACCATTTGATCCCCTTAGATGTGTTACCTTTTTCACATCACCTTGACACAATTAAGATACTTACATCATGTTTCTCATAAACATGATCTAAGTGTCTGCATTGTGGAGTTACACTGCCCACATTTTAACACATCCTTAGTATACTTTGACTTTGTTTGACTTCAAACATTTTCCAAAATCTTGAAGAGTTTCACTTACATTTTATACGTCATTTCAATACCACTTTGGCACTAATATATTGTTTCTTCATGAAGCTTAATTAATGTGTCAATTGGTGTGATTACATGGCTTACATTTGTAATCCTTACTCTTTGATGTTTAGGACTTGTTAGTTGCTAAAATCATTGTGGTATCCTTTGATTGGGAGTCACGTCTACCCTTTTGATAATACTTACACCTCGTTCATATTGAACTTGACATAAATATTAACATTGAGCTGATTATATAGCATCAAACTACCATTGAGAAATAAAAGGTTAAAATCTTAGATTCGTTGATTGGTTTAATGATAGACTTGTGTGATTGTTCCTTGCACATTAAAAAAATCATAAACTTATCCTAGGAAATTTTTGTTGGATTATCAAAATAGTGTCATTATGATGTATGTTTTCCTTATATCTTCTTTCAATAATCACACCAACATCCCCATATCTACAAAATGTCTAGTTGGATGTCATTATGCATTCCTGAATCAACATGTCATTTCCTTCTCTTTGAAGGACTTCCATCACACTATCTAGGTCTAGGAATTTATACCTAAATGATTCCAACAATGACTGACTATCATGTGGTTCCTCACATTTACAACAATACAAAACCTAGGTTTAGGCATTCACATTAAAACATTCCCATTACGACTAAACCTTGGTTGGTTCTTCGCGCTAGAAGGCCTGTTTAGGTATCCCATTCCCCACCTTCATCTCATAGTTGGTGTTATAGTTTGGACACTTTCAATCTAAATTATTATTCGGATTCCCCCCACTCTTCTTCTAATTTAGATCCAAACTATTCTTCAAACTCCTCTCCATCTACTAATGAGTCTAATCCAAACTACTATTTAGATTAATCTAAATTGAATCCTAAGTCATGGTCCTCCCTTCCTTCGTAGGAACTCATTTATCAGTCATCTCAATGGATTCTTCCTCATTTAAATATTCGTACAACTCCTAATTCTTACAATGAATCATCTAATGCAACTCCTAAGTCATAGTCCTCCCTTTCTTCACAGGACCTCTTTCATCATTCACCTCAATGAATTATTCCCACTTTAAAGATTCATATGACTAAAATTTAATTTAGATAATCTTCTAAGTTTATTCCTATGTCACAATTTGTGGACTTTAGACTCAATCCTACTAGTTTAGTGACACTATATCATTATATAGGTAAGCCCATTCCATCTTCTTCTACTCACGAGAGATCTAGCTCCATGTCTACTTTATATCCTAAGTAATCTTCATCTATCAATCCAAATATAATCCCTCTTTGGCCCTTGAGCCTTTTCAACCATGTCTTACCATATCCTTACTGATCTTATAAAGATTGATGTTTATGTCCATGTCGAAAAATTCACAAGAAATGATTGGCTAAGATATATTTTCGACACACTATAAAATTTCTTTATGGACACACTAAGGTAAAGTCTTCCCATCATCAAACATATTCTAAATCTTCTACATCTATTAGATATCTTTCTTCCAATCAAACCCCTGAGGTTGATCAATAACCCATACCAATTTATTTATTTCAAAATGAAGGAGAAATCAAGATATTTATAGGGCACACAAAGATACTCCTCTAACAAATTACGAGAAAGGATTCTCATTAGACCTTGATGCGTTCACGTATTGTGGGGAATAGGTTGATTCCTTTTATCAAGAAATAAAGGAAGAACCTCATGTCATGCAACTTGATTCACCTCTTATTATTCCATCTTCACTTTCCTCATTGTTTAATGAGCTACCTGAGTCTAGTATATAAACTTGGCCCATCTTCTCATTACCCAATTGTTATTTACACATTAAGATTCCTCAATCACAATATCAACATGGGTCACCGCTTTGTATCCCTTCATCTTCTTATATTGATGGAACACCTCTAGGTAGTCCTTTATATTTTATTCTTGGGTCATGTCCTAGTAGCCCTTCATCTTCTTCTATCAATTGGACACCTCCAAGTAGTCATTATCTTCCATTCTTGGGCCACGTCCTAGTTTCTCTTCATCCTCTTCTACTTACACGACACCTTTGGTTAGTCCTTCATATTCTATACTTGGGCCACACCCTTGTATCCCGCCTTTATCTTTTCTTTTTGGTTCACCTCCAGGTAGCCCTTGTTCTTCCATATTGGGGCAACATCCTGGAATCCTTAAATCTTCTATATGTGGCTCACCTCATAGTATCCCATCCTCTTAAATTCTTGGACCGTATCCTCTTCAATTTTCATATCATTCTTCTATCAATAAATGGGTCAATCCCACCACCATCTCTACCATTCCTATCATCAATCATAAATTTCCACATTATTCTCACACTTCTCGGGATTAGATAGGTTACATAGTCACTTAAATGAAACTGAAATAGGTTCATTATCAAGCTAAGATCAAAACTCCAAAGATATTCAAAGCTCCAAACAACTCAAAAAATCTCAAAGATGTAAACCAAACGTCACTTGAGAACACACACAAATGCAACCATCAAGTATGGCACAAAGTGCATAAACCTCTAGATAGGGATCTCAAGCTTCCGCTTACAAAATCCATGTTTCAAGATAAATCATAGTCATTTGTTGAGTATGGGCTCACCATAGTCATCGAGATCAGGTATAATATGACTCTTGATAAGAAAACATGCCTAGTCTTCCTTATCAAGGAAATCACAAACATCATTGTTGGATCTTATCATGTAGAGTGACATTGTTGGTCCCAACCTCCTAAAACCATCAAAAATCTAAAAATCAAATAAAAGACAAAATGCAAAAAAAATGAGAAAACATTACAAAACACACACAAAAAAACAAGATCAGACGGTACAAAGATCAAACAATGTAATCAGGTATTACATACACATGGATGTTATTTCTTCCCTTTCATTCAATTCCTCTATAATTCATCCACCATTTTCATCCCTTCGATGATATTTTGGTTAGCGCATTCACATGTAATTTGTGACATTTATCTCTATGGTATTTGTTTGACCTTGGTATTTTATCCCCTTGGTAAATTAAAGAATGACTGACCTCTTAGAGATCCTATCACAATCAACATCTAATAAAATTGTTGTGAAGAACTTTTGGACATATTTTTTGACACTAGCCAATGTTATCGTCACAAGCACTTTTTCCTCCAGCCATCAATTCATCATTGGTTCTTAACCCCTTGTCAAATCAAAAGATCTGAAATACATTTTATAAAGTAAACAAATTAATCAAATAAAAAAGTGTAAAGCTCAAAGCAAAATAAAATTGATATATAACTCTCTCTTGGGGTATTTCCAATATCTCTACTAGGGCTATGGACACCTGAATAATAGTAGAAAAATGTTTTGATTATAATCAAATGCATCTCCATTGGGGATATGGATGCCTAGCTGGCAGTGAAGCAATGTATGAATCTCCTTCCACAATCCATTCATAAATCAACTTTGAAAATCAATCATTCATACACATTGGCTAGTTTGTCCTCATTTGTTGCCTATTAAATCTTCCCTTCAAGAGTTAATAATTTTTCATATGCACACAATGGATCTCTATGAGAAAATAGGATTAGTATGTTACCAAGTGTTTTTCTTTAGACATTGTTTCAACTCTTTCTTTATTCTATATCTTGTCTCGGGATTTTTGCCTTTGGCTAATTAAATTTTCATTGTTAAATCCTCTGGCTTCATTTTCCATATTATTTCGTAACATTCATTGTTCTTCTAATTTTTTCCAAACATCCATGTGTCTAGGATATCCTTTTTATCATGTTTGAGGTCCTTTCTCCCTTGTTTCAGTAAAGAAATCTTCTACTTCTTTCTATCATCATATTCTTGGCCAGCTTACGTTGGGGGAATCTTTGTTCCTTCCCATCACTTCATTGGTTTACGTTCATCATCATGTTGAACCTATCCATATTGGCCTTGAACCCCCTTCTATGTGTGAAGAGCTTGCCTTTGAATACCCCCCTCTATCACTGGGAAAATTTTGTATCTTCACTTTCTTATGCATACGTGTGGCATTCTTCCCTTGTACATCCCACCTATTGATGGGGGCATCCATGTTTCTTCTCTTCCTGTACATAGGTTCAGAAAACTTTCAAAATCACAAAAACATTCAAATTTGTTTACAATAACATTCAAATATGTTTAGAAAACTTCTAAAAATTGATAATCATTCTATAAAACATCACTCTTTAGTTCTCACCTGTTCATGTCTGTGAATTACGGATCATCTAAATCTACCCCCATTAACGAAGATGGTTTGTTTATTATGTATGTACTTTGGGGCACAACAATTTTCTTGGTACTGTTTTATAATGCATGACTTATTTTCATAGGACCCAAGTGTCCTTTTTTATTCTCCTTACATGTATCCTTTCTTGGGGCACAATTTTTAAACATTGTCGTTATTTTTCACAAGTCAGAACTGAAGCTTGATAACAAAAACATTCCATTATGTTCACCTCTTAGGTTAACTTGTTTACTTTCTCCTATTACATTACATTATGTATGTTGTATGGAGTTAGGTGTTGATTTACTTCCTCGTATTACATTACATTTTGTATGTTGCATGGAGTTGTTGTTTTAGTAATGGACATTTTTCATATGTTTATTTTCATGTCATAATACACTTTTGTTCATTCTTTTTTAATAAGGACTAATTATGAAGATCATTAGTAATATGATGAAAAATAAGTTGTTTATAAGGAGCTGGATGAATGTTAGCTCATTTCCTTTCCTCATCCTCATTTTCTTCTATACTCCCTTTCTTCCCTTCATCTTTTCTCTATTTCCTTCATATTTTTTATCGTCAATCAGTCTCTTTCATCACCACATCGAAACTCAAGGGGGAATCCTTAATTCTATTAATTTTTATCCTACTCCTTCAAAAAATTTACTTAATTATTCTTGTCTACTATCTTTGAAGTGATTTCACTTATGCCACCCCAAAGAGGGGAAAATGTAAACACATTAAAATATCTTCATCTTTCATCTTTCCTCCCAATTGGGTTAGTAAGGGATAATCTAAGCATGGTCTTGAAACCATCATTAGTCAAGTTGATGTGCATGGACCATCAATAATGGATGAAAACGAAATTATGTAGGATCAAAAGCTCCAAGCCATTGCTCTCACAAATATGAGACATGAATGATGAATCATCGTTTGCCTTCACCATTGTCACCTAGGAAGAAATGGGGAAAGAAGGAATAAAATAAGGCCCAAAATGGTGGAAATAACATTACTGAAGACTTTAAAAGAAATGAACAAGAAAACGTTGTTGGTAGGAATGACAAGTTTAAAAGGAAGAGGACTTACATTGGTTACTTCAAATGTGGTGGTAATGACCACTACGTCAAGGATTGTCCCTTGAAAAATAAGTAAAACAATCTACAACGACAAATATAGGATGCAATGGTAAATCAACAGGCTAGAAAGGAAGCAACAATTAATGAATCTAAAGGATCTAGGTCCAGAAACTGACATGGTGAAACTAGTTAGACTACTGCAATAGTTTAAAAGAAATAAAAAATAATGAATTTTCTTGATTATTTGGGTGCTAAAAAAATGTTTTTGAATAATTTATTCTAATTTTTGTCAATTAATTTTCCATACTTGATATATTTTGTAGTTACTTTTACCTATGCCTTTTAAACCCAATATGTGTCAGCATATTACCCAGCATGAATTGGGCACTCACCTAAGGCATGCAAAGGCATCGAGTCTCTCTTTTATGTGAACCTTGCAAGAATATTCATCATTATAGAAGAACAACATATAGACATAAACACACACATCTTGTGATAGAGATAACAAGACTAGATTTGAGCTTAAATGGTCCATATTACGATTCTGAATACTAAAAAGAACATACATGAACCAGATATGAACCATGAACACAATCAAGAACACAAACACATAGGTCTATTGAACACTGATATTTATAACAACACCACTATATTGATTTACCAATATTACAGTAGAAAAATACATCAAGAAATCCATAAATGGAATAGATACATCGTCAGAGCTTCAATATTTTCCTATAATGGCTCCATTACAGAAGTCAAAATAGTGATCACACATATCTCTCTTATTTATCTCTACCTTCTTTCTCAAATATCTTTCATAAATTTTGCACACCTCTCATTTCTCATCCCTATCCTTCTGTTCTCCCCCTTCTTCTGTTGCCATGCAAATCAATACATATTAAGGGACTTGAAGGAATATTATCTTTACCACCTACTCATCACTCAAAGTGAACCAAGTACTAAATTTCATCATGTCTTACCATATTCAAGTATCCTCAACATGTAAATGCTAGCTAAACCATAACTAGATCTAATTTACAGATCCTTATCACATGATGATAATCATATCCTAGGATATGATCTCCTTGGGCTGTAAGTCTCCATGCTCTAGCCTTATCCATAATTTTTTTCTAGCCACATCTCCACATGTCCCTTATTACAATTCCAACCATGTTCTAAATTATGGCTAATTCCTAAACCTATTATTCTTGGGTGTGAACCTTTGCACATTCATCAAAGTTACTTCCACATGAGCCTTTGTGCCTTGCTCATACGTGTTAAAACATTATGTGCCTAATCTCCTTAGGGTATCAACATTACCCCACACAAGTTTTATTTCCACCCATAAAAATCATTCATACTCACTGAACAGAATTCCATTAATCCAAAAATCGGGTAAGGCATAAAGTATGCATGATGTAATATTCTAGATGAATAACTAGAAGAGTTCACGAAAATTTGCATCTATCTCACTATTCAACTTATTCCATGATTCCAACCTTACTAAAGATTTCCCTAACACTTCCCCTACTATGTTGGGTAATTGGTCTAGTGTAATCTCTCCAACCTTTCCCTTGAGATCTTATATTACCACCTCCAGCTTCTCATAAACACCCTCGAACTCATCCATACATTCTAATATGGAATCTAGGAGTTCACCAATCTAAAGTTCCAAATTTTCATGCGTGGTTTTTATTTTATCCTTCTACATTATGGTGTCAATTATAAACCATGAAAACTCGATATTATTTATCGATACCTTCTCCTCTAAGGCCTTGAGGATGGGCTCTTCATCTATTATAGGTGTATCAACAATGGGCTCACATTTCTGGTGAATGTTGAATCCCTTATCTGCCAATATATTTTCTTCCTTGAGTTGGGTGAGAAAATGCTCCAACTCAGTAATCTTCTCCTCCATAGCGATCTCCTTAGCCATAGGCCCCATGCCACTTTTTATGTTGGCCAATAACATCCCCACTAAGTCTTTTAAATAATCCATTTCATCAACATAATTTTTCCTATCTTGGCTCACTAGTGCCAGACATTATCCCAGGACCTTCTTGACCAAGGTGCTAGCTCTATTATATGCCTCCTTAGTCCATGCCTGCTCACCCTTCAACCCATGGTGCATCCTCTCTATCTTCTTTTATTTTTCCTTCTTATCTATGACCAAAGTTTGAACAATCACCACTGCATGCAAAATTTTCCTTATAACATCCGAGGACATCTTTTGTACTATGTTTAGTGAGGTGGTTTGGATCCACCGCCTTATATGTCACCCCTTTTTCTTCTTTAATTGAATGGTCTCGACCCCATGATCATTGACCTCGAGTTCAGGCTCCTCTTCATGACAATGTAGATTCTAACTTATCATCTTCTTCATCCTTGTTACGTCCCCGTATTGGTCCAAAAGATCCCAAACATGTAGCTTCTCTATGGAAAGGGTGCTCCGGAACATCATGTGTAACACCTTCATTGGATTATCCATAAATTCCATGTGGGGGGACATAGTTGTCCATTTCTTCCTGTTTTCCTTGTGCTTTGAATTTTGTTTCTTTGGGGTGCTTGTTCCTATAGTGAACCCTTTATCCTCCTTGATCACAAATGAGTCTTCTTTACTTTTATCTCCCGGGGTAGTCGGTTGGATAGGTGAAGTCTCTCTCATTGGACTCTTCATAGGTTCCTCTACAAAATTTTATTTCTCCTTGATGCACACATCAGCCACTACCTTATCCATTCTCTTCTCCTCCTCCTCAAGTTCTACCTCGAGTTCATCCATGAAAGTTGTGAAATCCTCCTCTGATCCTATCTACATCATAGAACTAGAGACATCATGTACTTTGTTCTTTTTCTATTCTTGGTCTTCCCCCTTAGATTGTTTATCTTCCTCACACTCTAGCAGTGAAGCCTCGGTGCTTCCTTGTTGCAATATACTTGTGCCCTCACTAGTACTCCTATGCGTATAATACTTCCTCTTCCTGGAAGTCTCCAATTTCTCCTCACTTCCTTCTTCTTATTATTCTTATACTTCTTGGACTACTCTCATAGGTGGGATAGATGCTTCTCATGGCTTTAAGAAGGTTGATTCTATAACCTCCATCTCAATTTCTCCTTGCATCCTGGGATGCAATTGCACAAACAATCGATGGATGAAGCCCTTTATGGTCACATTTATCTACGGATGCAGGTCCAGGAATTATGGCTCCAAGACTTTGACATAAGTTGGCATTGTATCATACTTATAGGTCACGTGAAGGGTGTGAACATTAGCATCCACTTTGTTAGCATGAAAGGTAATTTTTTGTGCATCCTTTAACTGATTGATGGCACATTTCATATATTTATTAGTGAAATAAAATGGAAGCTTGCACCGAGGCCCCATTTCTCCTTTAGCCATCATAATTATTTCTAAGTTTAAGTGTTACGTAACTGCAAACTTCACCTGGTCCCCTATAATTGTCAAAATTTTAGGTGGAATATTCCACTCATTCTTGAAGGCCACGTGCAATCTCTCATACCAATTTTTCATCCTATTATTGTAAGTATTTGTAATGGGGCCATAAAAAATGAACTGAGAAAACTTCACCGCAAGAGATGGGTGCACCGATGGGTAAACCCACATGTTTCCATCTGATCCATTAGGGACATTGATTTCCCTAAATATAGTCATTATTATAATGGACCCCCACGTTACCTTTTCTCAAACTTGATTCTACACCCACACCTCCTCAATGATACTATTTGTAAAGAATTATGTGAAGTTGTAGTGCGCCCACTTGGATACCATGTATGTAATGTACATGAAACTCTTATTTATATATATCCACTACTCTGATGCACCTTATTTGTAGCTGATGATTTAGGTTGTGACCCTAAACACTAATTCAAAAAGATCTGAGATAACCTAGTCCTTTACCTCCTTCTCATCATTCAACTACTTCACTAATTCCTCAATTTTTACATTAGTACATAGGTCGAGTGCCATATCTTCACCAGTGTTTTCCAGGCATTTCACACTCCTAATCAAATGGCCTGTAATTCTCATTATCCTCCCCACAAAGTAGAAAAAATCCTCATGCACCCACAACATTAGCCATCAGAAGAGAGCGGTGGGTTTAGCGAAGAAGGTCAGCTTCCAAAGATTGAAAACTACAGTCTTTTGAAACTCTTGTTACAATGAGTCATCAACCCTAGGGTTTCCAATTTTGTCTAACCATGGGACATCCTTGAAAAAGTCTACCCAAATCTCCTTTTCGTGTTCTTCTATCCTGTGGTTGAATTCAATAATATTACACCTATAAATCTTTGAACTTCACTTATCCATTTTAATCACACCGAGGGGGTACTGCATTTCCGAGTAAAACTCAATGGGTTTCTCCTTCTTCACCACCAGCTTCTTGACTCATGCCTTCTTTAGTGCCATTACTCTATTCCCTTGGTGATCCAATTCCTCCTTGTCTGCTCAATCTCATCAAATTTAATAGCTTCACTTCAACACAACCCCATATCTCCTCATTGCTTTCCTTTCACATTATTACACCACAAGATCTTGTAACAATTCATAAAATTCCATTGATTCATAAAAAATAATTTTATTTCTTATCATACCCTCATCGCACTTCAATAACTCAGGAGCACAAAAAATTATGAAGAAAAGGTAGTTAAAATGACTACGTTCAACCCCTATTTATAATTTTTCAAGACCTTAATGTCCTTTCAACCCATGAGTAATATTTTTAATTTTTAATAAACTACATTTTTACACTTAAATGAACTTCCATGACTCCACCTCACATACTACAATCATAACCTTCTTGCATGATATCATTACTTCCCAACCAAATACCTCCTTCGTGCTCCTTACTGCAACGAAGTACTTAACCTTTACACAATCTACCAATTAATTTTACATACTGCTACCTACCTCATGTTATACTGTGTAACCTTTAATCCACTCAACTCTTCACAAAAACACCTCTACTACAAAAAAAACCCAAAACACCTTATATACCACATAGATAATTATTCTACCTTTACACCCATCATTCCAGAATGAGTCTTTTGTCAATACAGCCTCCTTTAGAAACATGCTAACCATTTTCTGAATTTATACACCAATCCACCCCACACTGAAGGTATGTGTAGAAATCTAGTAATGGAATCACTTAAAATGTAATTATCTACTAGCATGCAAATGTGCAACACAACACAAGAAAAAATATAAAGCATATTGATGATGAAAGGAAACACAAATAAAGGAAATTACATTAAATGGAAACATAATCTAAATGGCAACACTTCCTTATTATAAACACCAAGAAGACTTATTTATAGTACATCTCCAATCTATTCCCATTAAATAAACTGGGAAATCATGTGCCATCCAAATATTAGAGCTATCAAGTGCATGAGTCTAGTGTATAAGTCATAATATACAGTCCCAACCAATGCACTTGGAACTTTCTAGGGTGGCATAAAAACTTAGAGTCATACAAAAGAACCATTTGTCCAACCTCAAACTTCTTATTTTTAATGTTTCGGTCATGTCAGATCTTTTTTCTTTCTTTCTCTATCTTGTGGCTTCATCGAGCTATGTCATAACTTTCATCCAACTGCATCAGTTTTTCAATGTACTCCTCAATTTTTTGCTCATTAGCCAATCCTCCTACATGCACAATATGCATGGATTATAACATGAATTTGAATGGTAAAATAACCTTAATGCGAAACAACAATTGAAAGGGTGTGGATTTTTTGAGTATCTTGTAGGTTTTGTTATAAGATCAAAGTACAAAAGGGAGTTTATCATCCCAATCCTTCCTTCCGACATCATAGTTCTTCATCAATGTTTGGTTCAAAATTTTGTTTAAATATTCATCACTTACATTAGCTTATTAGTGATAGGGTTTAGTTTATGATGAGATACCATAAATCCCACCAATAATATCCTATTAGTCTCATTCAATAAATGAGTACCCCTATTATTTGTTAAACTTAGTGGACATCCATACCTACTTATGATATTCTACCAGAGGGACCTTGTTGCAGTAGTTGTAGTGTAATCCTTTGTAAGTGCTTCTTCTACCCATCATGTGAGATAGTCTGTATAAGTAATGATGTAGTGCGACCTTGTCCTACATGCCGGGGGGAAATAGGATCCAAAAAATCAATTTCCCATTTTAAAAAAGGTTCCACACTTGCTATAGTCTTCATAATAATTTCATCCCTTTTCCCGTGCTTCCCAAGGCACTGACACTGATCACATCCCCTGGCATATTCTTCAAAATATTTCTATAATGTTTCCCACCACACACCAACCATCAAAATATTACATGAGGTGACTCAACCTACATAATGTCCAATGGAAATCCCTCCATGATCTTCTTCCATAATACCCATGTGTTCATGCTCTAATACACACCAGTGAAAAATCTCATCCCATCCAAGTTTATGTATATCTCCACCAATCAACATATAAGGAAAAACATGAATAGAAAGTTATTTCCTTCCCATACTCTTCATTCTATCAGGTGCCACAGCTGCTTGTAAAAAGATAGCAATATCCTCCAAATCAATGGGCATGCATTATAATCTAAAAAACTGTATATCTGACATTGTGTCTTTGATGATTTACATGTCCTCACCTCAATTAATTCTATAAATATGGTCAATTCCTAAATTTCACTTTCCTGGTTTGACTACCACCGAAAATTCTAACTCCTAAAACAAAAAGATGCACTGGCATATGCACCCTAGCAAAACATGCTTGTTTAATAAATACTTAAGTGTCATGTGATCTGTGTAAAAGATAAACATAGTATAAAACAAGTACTACCTAAACTTATACAGCACATAAATCATAGAAAATTCCTCTTGCTATGTTGTCTTGTAATTATGTTCAGTTGGAGTTAATGTTTTTCATGTAAAACATAAATGGTGATCTAAAATCTCTTCTCTAGGTTGTGCTAACATTGCTTCAATTTTCATACCTGATACATCAACATGCACATGAAAGGGCTTGTCCCCAGAGGCAAAGTGTAAAATGGGTGCAGCAGTAAGATTCTCCCTAAACATATTAAAAGCTACTTGTTGTGCCTCATCCTAGTGAAATCTTACTTTGTGCCTCAATATTTCTTCCAAGGGCATGGAAATCATGACATAACCTTTGATGAATTTTCTATAGTAACCTATATGCCCAATAAATCTATGCACTGCAATTTGATTGGAAGGTTCCTCTAGACCCAAAATAACAGTAAATTTGGTAGGATCTACCAATAAGTCTTCCTTGCAAATAATATGACCTAGAAATGTTCCAAAAGGAGTAGGAAAGACACATTTCTTAATGTTTAGAGAGATACTTAACTACATGCATATTTCAAACATTAATATTATGTTGTGACAATGGTCTTTCACTAGTCCATACACTGTCAAATCATCTAGGTAGACTTGTAGAAACTTATCAATAAAGTCTTGGAATTCTTGTACCACAATGCACGAAAATACAATAGGCACATTTTTATGTCAAAAGCGTATACCTATATAAGAAAAAATTCCCCATTCAAAGGTGAAAGTTTTACTCTCCTTTTCTTCCTTCACAATCCTTAACTGGTGATATCTTGAGAATTCATCTATAAAAGAGTAGATCTCAGGCCCTGTTACACCTTCCAAGATTTCTTCAATAAAAGGTGTTGGAAAAGGGTCTATAACACATGCAGTATTCAAGTCTATGTAGTCTACACAGATCTGTATATTTCCATATTTCTTGATACTAATCACCATTGAACTAACCCATATAGATTCCTTAATAACTTTAATGATCCCAGAATCCCACATCTTATTAATTTCTTCTTTCACCTTTATGTACAAATTAGGATTCATCCAGTAGTGCCTCTTCTTAATCAGGTATGCACCATCCTTTAACTTAATATGCATCTGTCCCAATGAGTGATGAAATCCTTTTAACTTGTGATACCCATGTGGGAACAAATCCTAGAAGTCCTATTGGAGTTAAATTATCTTGGATACCTCTTTCTCTGTCTAATAATTGACAATGATTACTTCTTTTAGTTTTTATTTTTTGCTAATGTTGACCTTCTTGGTCTTCAATGGCTCATTGTAGGCACACACCTTCTCATCCGAACTATCCAAGACTTCACATGTACTCTATGTAGTATCTACATTAAGGTTATTTATTTATTCATCTTCTATTTAGTACACCATTTTTCCGTTCTCTTTTTCTAGGTAGGAAAACTCAAACTATACTTCATCCATTTCTTCTTCTTCCTTGAAGCGTGCCTCCAAATCAGGATCCCCTAGAAAATATAGAATGAGGTCCTCAGCTTTGGCACTATTTCCTAGAGAAAGGTGCTTTAGTTCATGCAACATCTCATTCACTAATGGTTTATAAGATATATGCTCAAAAGTGTGAATAATACATGTCAACTCTTGTAAATTCCTCATCTGACGATGTAAATATAAATGGATATAACAAGCGTGTGCACAAACTTAAAAAGATGAATAGAACTTATACACCTAGAGTGAAGGAGGTAAAGGTTTTGGGCCTTCTTTCTAGGCTTTCTCACATTCCTGAACATGGTAAAAGGTTCATTCCTTCCCATGGTAGTCACATATCCTTGAAGGTGTATTGGTCTATAGAAATCTAATAGAGAACATGATTCTTACCTCGTGCCACTCTATAATACTATCTCGATGAGTCATCCACTGATGCGTGGCTATCCCACACAAGGTATACATAATTATATTCCTCTGTTCTACTTCACAAGTCCACTAGACTTCCGTAGCACACAAGAAGATAGTAGGATGACATTCTCTAGTGTAACATGGTAATTGTCTTCCTCCCAGATGCCTAACCAAATGCACCCTGAAAAAATGAGTCACAATTCTCTTTAAATATCTCCCAACCAACTCATAAGTTCCATGCACCCAATTATCACATGTAATTCTATTCAAGGCACTTAAGGATTGAGTATCATCCCACTAAATGAATCCTTCTCTTCATGGCTCGATAACCTCTGGGTCTTTAATAGTGCATACATAATTTCTATTGATGTCTTCTTCCCCCAAAGGTTTGACATAAGGAATACATATACCATCTATTAGTGGAATAATAGTGTGCTTGTTCTTGTTCTCACAGTTGATGTATCCCTTATTGAAGCACAAATCGGAACTATTTTCATAACACCAATGGCATCCAAGTGATGTTATGAAATTATCTACCTTAGCAAGTGCTAAGAATTCAAATTCCCCAGTGAACTTGGCCCCTTGAATGGTTATGGAAGCATCCTTCAAGACTCCGATGGGCATAACTTTAGTCCTAATTTCCATGGACAACAAATTTAAAGATGGCTATTATGGTGTCCTCCCTATTTGATTCCACGCATCTAGAGTAAGAACATTAACCTTTTCACCTATGTCAATTATTATGTTACTAAAATTTCATCCATCAAATACCACATTCAATGTTATCTCCTTGTCATAATCAAGACTATGAGGGGGAAAATTATCATGTAAGATCTACCTCTCATGCTCGCATCTAGTGCATAGTACCTTTCCTGTCAACCATTATCCTAACATGGGAATGATATTTTCTTAGCGCAACATCTTACGTAAGCATTTGACATAATCAACATCATTCTAAGGGATCTCAACATTATTTTCCTGTTCCAAAATCTGTGACTGCTATTTCAAGTACTGGATCTCCCCTTGTAAAATCCTAATCACCTCCATAGTCTCATGATAAACCTCCTTCTGGTAAGTCAAATCAGGGTACTTCCCATGTAATAACTCTTCTCTTGTAATGAGAGGCTACTGGTTTGGTATTTCTCTGGCATGTGTAGCTTCAATAGGTGTAGTTACTAATATAGGCTCCAAATCGGGGTTAGATGCTACCATAGGCATGGATAGAGGTTCAACACTCTTTACACTAACCATTCCTGTACCCTTGTCCTTCTTCTAGTTTAGAATCATGTGATTATAAAAATTAGGGAACTACTCATACTTATGTTTCTTTCCACACCATGAGCATTGAACTAAATCTGGGCACTCTCGCTTGTAATAATTTGTAGACGAAACAATTAAAACAAGTTCCATGGTGGAATTCACTCCTTCCACTGTAACCACCACAACCTCTGAATCCTCTGTAAAATATTTTTATTCTTCCTCCACCATCTTCATGCCCTTCATGTTGACACCCCTCATTTTTAGAGCTATTCACAATGTTTTCCTGGTGCACACCAGTATCAATTGCATCATGAATCTCATTTATTTACTTGCCATCTTGAGTATCATGAGTGGTAGATGTATAAATCTTACAATAGAAAGAAACATTCTTATGGTGCACACATTGCAACAAAGGGAATCTACTTAGATCAGGATCCCCGTGATAGATTTCATAGATTATTGAGATGGTGTGTACCAAATTTTGAGGGAAAATATTCTTGGTGTGTCCTTCTACTTCATGATATGTACACCAAAGTTTGTTCAGAGTATAATGTGCTGAATTCATAGAAAATTTCTCAAGTTGCTGCGCCATGGAAGTAATCTATGCCTTCAAAAAGGGACTTACTCGAGTATCAATGCTTCCAATGGCCTTAATGTGTAAAGTAACCTACAAGACCTTACGTGGATCCATGAAAGTCTTACGTGTGAGATCTCATATGAAAATTGTTATCAGGCCTCTAACAAACTATTGAGCATGCTGAGAAGGATGGATATCATAAGATATCTTTGAAAAAAGAGTCTTAAAATGTGCATCATATTCCCACACACTCTCTGGCATACCCTGCTGAATTTCCTTAAGCACACTAATGCTCTTTTGTTAAAACTCAGGAATATGGAATTCCTCCAAGAAGGCATGACATTGCATAGTATAATCCATCACTGTATTATTTGGGTAATATTTTCAGTACCAGCTATGCATACGCCCTTACAATGTAGTTGCAAACTGGATTTCCTTCCACTCTGCGACAGTGATCACCTTAGAGCATGATAGTAATTCACACTTGTTTACATGCTTTGAAACATCCTCAATACCTTTATAATTAGGTAAATTAAGAGACATCTCCTAAAATATTTTTTGATGGGGTTTTGCTCCTTGTCCACAAGATCTAGAACTTTGATTTTCTCTTGTGTTGCCTCCACCACATAATCTACTAGTTCCACTAACCCTTGACCATCCAGATCCACCAGTTCATATGGATTATCCTCCTGTAGAAGATATAGGGCCTCAATTATTGCTACTCTACATTCCCACCATTTCACTAAACTGATCTCCAATAGTATGTGAAGTTGAAATACTTCCAAACATGATACCCACCTTCTACAAGCCCAAACCTTGTCCAAATTACGTGCCTAACATGATACTAGGAAACACATGAAATGTATGCATGGCCATAAATGGATGTAATGTAAAATTATATATACTTAATGTTTCTTTTTTACCAATACTAACTCTATGAACAATACTTGTATCATAAACTGGAAAAATAAGCACAAGGGCTTGGTCACCATCAGGGTTTAAATGCACACCTATAGTCCATCCCTTTTCACCATTCGATGAGTTATCATTAGAAGCTAAGGTGGTTATCCTTACGCATTTTACAAGATGGGGTAGTACATAATTCTTAGGTTCCATGTCCTCTGCTTGAACCTTAAATCCTTCCCGCAACGTCTACCTCTAAACATTCATCATTCCTACAATCTCACATTGTCTCACCAATTCCCTCTCCTGAGTTTCATTATACTTGAGTTTCCTCTCTTCTCTCTCCACTTATATTGTAGGATCCAACATTTCTAATCACACCTACTTCCATGCCCCATGCCTAGTGGGAGTTTAGCTAGCCATAGTAAACACTTATAAACTGAAATTGATAACTAGGATCTAGATGGCTAATGGTATAGCATGCAGGAAAGATCCTTTTTGTTCTCTTAAGAACTTGAACTTAGCAACCTCTTGGAAATAATAAATAAAAACCACGTATAAAAACATGTAGCTAGTAAGCACACCACTCCACCAATGATCAGTAACACGAGTCCAAAATAAGATCAACATCATGAAGCCCCTTAAAACCTTCTTGGGTCCACACACGAGATCAATAGTACTAACTCCTTGATGTATACACTGCCAACTATTCAAATAGTTCTATTAGAAAACAACAAAATAATGTTTCATAGAACTCATGATATAGATCATCTACTACCCATGTACATGCATCAAACTCATCCTTCGTATTCTTAATAAAAGTATCCACGCTGGCAAAATTTAAGCACTCTGCAATCCCACACCATTCTTACAACAACTTTAAAAGAGGTCCTAGAAACAAACTTAAAATATATTAACTTTTACCTACTCCTTTTAAGCCCCTAGACATATTGGCATATCACCCATCCTAAACTGAGCACTCACCTGAGGTGCACGAAGGCAAAAGTCCCCTCTTTTATGGTAGCCTTGCAAGAATATTCATCATTATAGCAAAACAACATATAGATATAAACACATACATTTTATGACAGAGATAATAGACTATATCTGAGCTTAAATGGTCTGTATTAGGATTTTTAACACTGAAAAGAACATACATGAACCAGATTTGAACCATAAACACAATCAAGAACACAAAGACTTAGGTCTACTAAACATTGATATTTAGAAAAACAACATTATATTAATCCACTGATATTACAGTATCCAAATACATTAAGAAATATATAAATGGATTAGATACATTGTCAGGGCTTCAATATTTTCCTATAATGGCTCCATTATAGAAGTCAAAATAATGATCACATATATATCTACTACCTCTCTCTACCTTCTTGCTCACATATTTTTTGTACTTTAAGCACACCTCTCATTTCTCATCTTTCTCCTTCACTTATACCACTTCTTCTATTTTCGTGCAAATCAATACATGTCAAAGGACTCAAATTAATCTTCTCTTTATCACCTACTCATCACTAATAGTGAACCGCCTACCAAATGTCACCATGTCTTGTCATACTCAAGTATCCTCAACATGCAAGTGCTAGCTAAACCATAACTAACTTGGCCTTACAGCTCCTTATCCCATCATGATAATCATATCCTAGGACATGATTTCCTTGGGCTACAAGTATTCATGCTCTATCCTTATCCACTATCAGTTCTAGCTACATCTCCATGTGTCCATTATTACAACTCTGACTATGGTCTAAAATATAGCTAAGCCCTGAGCCTATTCTTCTTCGGCATGAACCTCCACACCTTCTTCAAAGTTACTTTTACATGAGCCTTTTCTCCATGATAGTGCATGATATAACCTTCTATTTGATGCTAAAATGATAAGGATTTGGTCATATCTCAGTATGTTTAGCAATAGTTAATTGAATAAAATTTTGTTAGAGTCAATAAATTTGAATTTCAGTTATGATAAATTCTATGTTTTTGTGGATAATGATGATTGATCTCCTTAGTTATTGGATATAATTCCATGTTTGATTATTCTATTTACATTTAATGAGTTAAAATCATAGGGACGATGATTCATTAAGAGGGGAAGTATGTCACATCCTGCAATTATAGTGTGTTTAGTGGATAGGATAAGTCGTAAAATGTTAAATAGTTCATAAAGGCGGGAGAATAATCCTTATCATATATCTAGGTATACAACTAAATGCACGTATATATGCTGAAAAAATTATACACGTGAACGTGTGGTTACATGCATAACCATACAACAACACTTATTCCCCAGTGTTTGTAAAAAACTTAGCATTTGTGGTTTATGCTTATTTTTTTATTGATTGAATATTATTACCTTGATGGGTATGTGAGTTACAACACATGATGTACTATTTGATTTTTGCACCTGTCATTAATATTATTGGTTTACCTTTATTGCTAAATATGGTGACATGCAAAGTATGGATGAAATTATACATATTTGTAATATATTTTGATATGTGAGATAGTGACAAATGTTTAAAAGTTATAAATCCTTTTGGTTATATGAAGGTGAATGATATACAGTGGTAAGATGGCATTTGATTGGAACATGTAAGGAATTGGTTCATCAAGGTAAAATATAAGTTGATTTAGTGATTATGAATCTTCAAGTTCAATAAAATTTCTTTTATACATAGAAAATAATAACATAATTTATTACTTTCATGAATGTTATGATAATTTTGATCATATCTTATAACATATGCTATTTATATATTTGAATATTTCACTATATTTTGGATCGAATTTTATTGAATGACTATGACTCTTGGTAAGAGGTCAGTACCATGTTTGTTCATTTACAACATGGTCTAATTTACACTCATCAACACTTAATTACCATTGAGACTTGGTATTGAGCATCAATAGTTATGTATTACATGAGAAACTAGGGTATATGGTGGCATTTTACTAAGATTTGAAGGAATTAACATAAAGGTCTATGAGTATATTTGTTTAGGGCATTCTTTATAAACAATTGTCTAATCAAACCTTCACTCAACCTGAATAGAAAGGCATTTCTAGTACCCTGAGTCAATTATCATGGCAAGGAAATAGAGTGATATTGTTACCAAATATAATGGTCTAAGTGATTAAATAAAATGTGAATATTCTAGTGTAATATAATGATAAATGAGAAGTAAATAAATGAATATAAAATGTAGAAAATATACCCAAGAAAACTAAGCAATAAAATTTGAAATCCTAATGTAAAAAGAGGGTTAAGAAGGCCTTAGCGTATTATCAGATGTCACGGGATGGTGTCACAATGGAGACATAGTGAACAAGGAGTAAATTTTCATGCAGGAGCTGGAGAAAATGTAGATGTTGATGATTTCAATGGACTGTGGTACCTTGGGAAATGTAGGGGTGCCATTGTCTACACTGATGGTCAGAAATACAAATTTTTAGGGTCGTAATATTTCTTCACTCCTTCACTTTTTGTCGCATGTATGCCACTGTACTTCACCAGATGTCACCAAAAACTAAAAAATGAAAGAATCGCTTGTAAAACTCCAAGAAATACACCAAAAACATAACAAAGAAAGATTTATATAAAGGGGTCAAACTCTCCTTAGTGAATAAAATGGTGGAGTTACTAACTAAGAGGTGTAATACATCTCAGAGCCAATGTTGTTTATGTGTGTGTGTGTGGAATTGTGCCCTAGGTTACTCTTGTGCTAGTCAAAATTTGTGAGTAGTGAGCAAGTAACTTGATATAGAATGTAAATAATGTGTGCATTGAAATAATAGAATGCCCTCTGATGAAGTGTGATGTAGATGAATCATCCCTTGTCCCTTGTGGTGTAGCTAGATGCATGCAAATGGAACAATAGAATCCTTTCATGGATGTAACCTCAGGTGGTGATAGTAAGTGCTTAGAGTTTGGTCCCTTATTTATATCACATAAATTTATATTTATATGGGTCTCTTTCTTTAATTTTGTAATTAACCTAAAAAAGGATGACCACCAAAAATAAAATAATATCAAAAAATGGCTAGAAAGTGCCCAAAAAGTGAGAGGAAAGTGTAAAGACAATCAATGCACCCAAAGGGGTCCAAGGTTCCTAGGGTGCCCTAGTCATTGCTAGGTGCCCCAGTTAGAAATAGGGAAAATGTAGTATGAAAGTATAGATTGGGAAAGTATGTGTGAAAAATCGAAAGAAGAAATATAAAATAATGCAAGATGGCCAATGAAATGGGTTAATTAGTACTAATTTTTACTTAAGAACCATATGAATAGTAGTATGAGACCGAGACTAAATAATTACCCAAAGTGCATGATTTTGTGTCTACATTTTTCCCCACTCTATCTTGTTGAGAAGATTTATTGGTAAAATAAAGTAGATAGAGATGCATATATGATATCGATGTATATTAATGTAAAATTATTCTCGAGGGACTAGACGAAGCGTGGAGTGAAAAAAGGTGGAGCATGGAAGATAAAGATGAAAAATTATAAAAGTGAATAGAGAAAACCTAGGGTGGAAGTGCATGTGTATATGCCAATGTGTGTTGTGTATCTACAAGGTTAGTATTGTGTGTGTGATGTAATGACTATGTGTGTGATGTTGACTTTTTTCTTCCCATACAGACGAACCTATAAAAGAGAAGACGATCAAGTCATCAAATACACATGTATATGTGTAATGTCTAAAAACACATGTATATATATAAATATCATGTAAATAAAGTATGAAAAATGAAAAAGGGACATGTTCATTGGATTCCTGATGATAAAAAGGGGGTAGAAAGGATCCTGTAAATGTTGATGAAGTGTGAGTTTATTAGGTGATCTCAAGCCACTAGGTGAAGAAGTTTAGGGAAGAAAGTACGATTTATCCTCCATCTTGTAACTACTTCCCGAAACTGAAGAGATATTTTTCTTGTCTATTTTTTTTTGGCAATCCAACGCCATTGGCCAAAGTAGTGTAGAGAGAAAGGTATCATTTATCCTCTAACCTATATTCTCCCTAGAATGTTGCGGATAATCTTCCCTATTAAAACCATTGTGTATGGAGTTCTATAGAGTTTTCTAAACCCACTTGATGTGTAAGCCATTGTGTCATAGAAAAAAACTTATCTGTATCAGTACTGTGTTTAGACCCAAATAATACCCCTCCTATTTGGGATCACATGTAATGTTGCAGATAGGAAAAAGAGGCCTAAAAGAGGACCAACCATGTATATTGTGCCCTATAGGGGGAAGGGAATGTACTTGATAGAAACCAAGGCACAAGAAAATAAGTGGCTATGAAACAAGTGTTAGTAAAAATAAACATGCATGTATAAGACAAAGTGTAAACTACACAGACAATGTAGAAGCTAGAATGAAAGTAAACACACAAGAAGACAATGTAGGCCACAAAATTTGGTTGCAAACATGGGACACCACTTATGGTGTTGCAAGACACTAAAGGCAATAGTGGATGCAAAAAATAATTATGTACACAAGAAAAAGGGAAAAGCCCACAAACAAGAGCAAACAATAGTAGATAATGTAACAAACAAGTATGGAAGAAACTATCACTACATAAAAATTGTTGCACATGAAGCATCCATTAGCATCTTAGAAAGATAAAATGTATTTAAAAGCATGTATAAACCAAGAAAGTTGTGTGCTTTGAAAAAAAATGAAACAATAACACCTGTAGTCTTTGAAATTGGATGCCCTTAGGAGCCGTTGTGGGACTAGTACTAGGTCTAAGAATCTATGTTGCATGTAATAGATCTGTATAGTCTACTATCACAACTATAAAAGTAATTGAACACACATTTTTGTATGGTAAAAGTAATGAGATACAATATATCTATCTAGCATGTGTAATAAAGCATACATGTAAAAGTATGAGTAATAAAGAGCAAGTGCAACCATAAAATGTAGTATGTTAAGGATGGATGGAATGGGATGCAGTGTGAATTATAGGATCTACATGCCCCCTGAGTGAATGGAGTTGTATGCAATGAGGTTCATTTATTATTCCCCCCTTAGCACTCAATAATAAACCATAAACAAGAGTGCATCATCGGGAAATAGTTGAACTATGTGTTGTGTATAGCTGTTAGTGCAAAATCACAGCACCCTTGGATGCTGGTCAGGTTCGTAGGTTGACCATACTATCATCTAGTGTGATTGCATAACATTGAATCCTTTCTCCAAGTGTGGGACTTGAAAAGTGAGAAAGGATTCTCTAGAGAAGGCTGGTTCCTATTCCTCTGTTCAGATGCACATGAAATATGCAGAGGGTTTACTCGAAACCTAATCTAATCTGCCAAGGAGACAGGATAAGAAGATGAATAAAAATAAATCTAATCTAATAGAGGTGATGCACCAAGGAATTAAGAACAACCTATCTTGCTAGTGAACACAGACCATTCAAATGTAATATAAGATCATGCACAGACAACAAAACTTGCAGTGAAAGACCAGGAGGATGCAAAATGAACACAGAGAGGGTTGAGAATCATCCACAGACATGTATTACTTGCTCCAAATGATTGATACAATACACTACAAAATGCCAAAAGGTAGAGTCATATTACAGTTTCAAATGGGAGGTTCAAACTCCGCAAATTCACCTGATAGGAGAAGAAGGGAGGAGAAAAACAGAAAATGTTTGACCTTTTGAAAGAAGCTCCTCTTTACAATATATAGAAAAAATGAGAGAGGGAAGAGAGAGGAAATCCAGAATCTACCCCAACCACTTTTAGGTCATATTTAAAATCATCTCATTATGGCAGAAGCAGACGGATCCTGGAAAAATGGTAGGTTGTCTAACAGAAGCGGTGAACTGTCTGCTACATTAAAGCTGGTTGTTGAAGCATTACTTCTGTCTATTATTACGTGCCAGAGGACATTTTCTCAATTTTCTCTCTCCATATTACACCAAAATGTCAATATTAACCCTAGAATCACGTAGAGAATTTTCAATAAGCTTTCCGTTGATATAAAGAACGTGTAAATCCGAGCTCTGGATCGAAAGATATGTCTATTTGAAGATTTAGGGCACAAAATAGGTGAAAACAAATTTTGAAATCTTTTCCCGTGCTCTGCCACCTGGATGACACGTGTCAAGCACTGATTGGATGTGTAATTCTCTCTCCTTCCCTGTCCTACAAGTTTTCTTGCTTCATTAGACACGTGTCCTCTTTTTATTGGCTCGGGTCAGTGCTTGAAACCTTGCAACCTTTGACTTTTGGAATTTCTCCCTTGTGACACGTGTCGTGATTTGATTGGTCCGCGGGTCTACCAGCTTTTCGCACCCTTCACGTACATTCATGTTCTGGAT
Source organism: Taxus chinensis (assembly GCA_019776745.2). NCBI lineage: Eukaryota > Viridiplantae > Streptophyta > Pinopsida > Cupressales > Taxaceae > Taxus > Taxus chinensis. The sequence continues at coordinate 95,170,671 of CM034149.1, read as the reverse complement.
GTCCCAAACTGTTTGGGACAAAAACTCCTGATCCGCCAAAAATGGGCTTCCATGTCCCTCATTCGGCTGATGACACGTGGCGTTGCTTGATTGGCTTTCGGCTCCTTCGGCTATCCGTGTCCCACGCATCCCTTTGTCCCAACTGTCCCAATGCCGAAGTTTCCCGTTTCAGCCAAACCGGCCGGTTCACGTCCTTCACGTCCATTTATTCCAACTGTCCCAGAATGTCTGGGACAAATTCTTCCGAACCACCCGAAATGGGCTTCCTTTGCTCTCAGCCACTTCGCCTTTTTACGTCCTTCACATCCTCACGGCCCAGATGTCCCAAATGCTTAGTGTGAAAGTTCTCCTTTTCAGCTGAACCAGGTGGTTCGCGCCCTTCGCGTCTTCATGTCCCAAATGTCCCAGAGCAGTTAGTCGATTTTCTTCTCCTTCGGCTGAACCAGCTTTCCACATCCCACATGTCCCGATGTCCTAGATGTCTGTTTTCTTTGTGGGCCGCCTGGAGGCTTTTCAGCCGATCCGTGCCTCGATGTCCCAACTGTTCCAACTTTTGTGAGGACTAGGACTTAGCCAATTTTCATGATTTTTCCTGTCCCAAACTTGTTTTTGCCACTTTTTTCACCTTTCCTCAGAGCTTGCTCTTTCCTTCTTCGGCCAGGGGAGTTAGAAAAAATATGAGGGGACCCTAGAAACATGATTTTTGCCCTGAATCAATCCATTTGCCTAGGACTTGAGAATTCTAATGTATGTTATCAAATTAACCCTGGGGGGTGAATTTTGGATAACAATTGGCGACTCAACAGGGGTACCTACCTGCTAGGTGAAAAGACCAGTAGTCTAGAAATAGTCCATTGGGCATGGAGTTATCAAACATTCAGTTTAGAATCCCAATTGACTAAGAATGTGTAAGGAGGAAGATGGAATATCACCTGATGAAAGCAAGGACTGCTAAACATCTCCATGGACAACAAGCTGTGCCAAAGCACTTAGGGAAAACAAGAATAACCTACAACAAAACAATGTGCACAAGCACTTGGAGGAAAGAAAATCTAATCTAATATTTATAGAGGTAGTGAAATTCCCTCTAGAAGCAACGCTTGAGATAGATTCCATTGACTGGAATCTGCAGTTCTTCACCCTCCAGTGAGGTCTAATTGGAAAGCATTGTTGTTCTTGCACTTTGTGACCACGTATGGGCCACTCCAAATGGCATCAAATTTTGAATGCCTTCCTCGGTTTTGCTCTATCCACATCCCATTTCAACACTAGATCCCCAGACCTGAAAATGATCTATCCTTGGCCTTCCTATCAAAGGTCCTTTTTGATCAAAGCTTGATCCTTTTCCATTGCTTGGGATGCTTAGATTTCTGATCTCTTGCAGCTCCATCAACTCTGCATACCTTACCTCCATGGGCCCAAACTCTAGCAACTCCAGCTGCTTCATGAGTTCCAATGTTGGCAACTCAAGTGACATGGGCAAGATTGCTTCTCTTCCATAGACAAGCCTGAATGGAGAGTTACCTGTGGATCTCTTGGGAGTTATCCTATCAGCCCATAAGGCTGATTTTTGTTTGGTATGCCAAGAACTCTCTGATTCTCATCAAGAGTCCTCCTAATGATCCTTCAACAAGTTATTTTTTGTAGACTCGGCCTGGCCATTACCTTGAGGGTAATAGTTTGATGAAGTGCTTAGGTAGATCCCGTTCTTGACAACCCACTCAGTCACTCTGGATCCAATGAATGCCAATGCATTATCAGAGATTATTGTGGCAGGTACACCAAATCTGGTTTTTATCCCCTCATAAAAGTCTAAGATGCTAGACTCATTTACCTCTTTGAGTGCTACTGCTTCTGTCCATCTGGTGAAGTAGTCTGTGGCTGTCAAAATCCATTTGTGCCCTTGGCTTGAATTGGGATTAATGACTCCAATGAAGTCCAAACCCCATTACATGAATGGCTGGTCAACTGAGATTGGATGTAATGGAAGGGCAGCAAGTCTTTCTTTTCCTATGAAGAATGCACAATTTTTACACCTCTTGATCCATGCATAGCAATCACTGAAGATTTTAGGCCAATAATAACCAGCCTTCATGATTTTTAGAGCTGTCACTCTTGGTGCAAAATGACCACCAGCTGGTCCACCATGAAACTCTTCCAACACCCTTTGAATCTAATTTGTGCTAATGCATCTCAGTAGCACTCCATTCACATCTTTCTTGAACAAAACTCCATCAACAATGGCATATGGAATAGCCTGCAACCTGAAGTATCTCCTCTTCACTTTGCTCATTTCTGGAGGGCATAGGCCTGTCTGTAGGAAGTGTATCATACTCTGAGTCCAACAAGGAGTGGGTACATTATCATTTTCCTATTCTTGACCATCCTGTAGTACCAAGACAACATCTTCTTCATTACCTACTTCAACCTGTTGACTCAAGGCTAGTTGTTCGCATAGTCCCTTCCCACATACTAGTTTGGTGACCTTGATCTCGATGTCATATTCCATGACACGAGTTATCCATCCTGCATGTTTCTCATTCAGATCCTTGTTTAGAAGGAAGTCCCTGACTCCCGCATGAGAGACTAATAATTGGATCTTGTTGTTTGAGACTAGGTGCTTGAATTTCTTTAAACTCCTGATCACTGCAAGTACATGCTTTTCAATGAAAGAGTACCTAGTCTCGTATTCCTCCAAGCCTTGACTAAAGAAAGCAACTGGTTTTTCTAATCCTTCTTTGTTTTGTTGTGCCAAGATTGTAGAAATTATATCTCCACTACCAAAGGCGTATAACATGAAATCCTTGGAGAAGTTTGGATTGACGAGAGTTGGAGCTTGAGATATAGCCTCTTTTATTGCCTCAAAACTTGCCTTACCTTCAGATGTCCACTTAAATGCCATGCTCTTCTTCAACATCAGTGTTATTGGCTTTACGAGAGCTGCAAATTTTGGAACAAACCTGCGGACAAAATTGATCCTTCCTAAGAAGCTTTGAAGAGCCTTCTTATGACTTCACAATGGCAACGCTCGAATTGCTTCAACTCTTTCTGGGTCAATCATCAATCCATCATTTGAAACAATATGGCCAAGAATTTTTCCCTCATGAGCCAAGAATATGCATTTTTTGGGATTCAATGATACCCCAAATCTTCTACACCTCTAAAATACCTGCCTCAGATGAAAGAGGTGATCCACTGCATTTTTGGAGAATACAGTGATGTCATCAAGGTATATCAAAACTATTTTATTGAACAACCCCTTGAATTCCATATCCATTTCCCTTTAGAAGGTGGTTCCAGCATTTGATAGCCCAAATGGCATCTTCTTGTAGGCATAGGTCCCCCATTTGGTGGTGAAATCTGTCTTGAACTGGTCATCTTCCTACACCATTACCTGATTATACCTTGAGTAGCCATCTAGGAGAGAGAATCTCTCCGAACCGGATACTACCTGCAATATTTGTTCCATTGAAGGAAGTGGGTAATGGTCTTTGAGAGATGCCCTGATTTAGGTCTCGGAAATCTAAACACAACCTGATTTCTCTACTCTTCTTCCTGACCGAAACCAAGTTTTCGACCCAGCTTGAGTGCTTGATCGGGAATATAATGCTTACCTCTATTAGCTTATTTAGCTCTTTCTTCATTAGAGGCTCAATGTGAGGGTTGACTGGTCTCGGCTTCTGCCTGATGGGCTTAGCATCTGGATCCAATTCTATTGTATGCTGAGCTAGGTTGGGATTGAAACCTTTCAAGTCTTCATAGTTCCAAGTGAAGACATCTAGAAATTCTTAGCAAAGTTGTATGAAATCTGATTTCTCCTGTTCAGTGGCTACCTTTCCAATGTGAAGTGTTTTGTTTTCCCCAACCAGAATTGGCTCTGAATCTTCTCTTTTGACCTGTATGTTAGCATTTTCCTTATGGAACTGGTCATTAGGGTTGAAGATAAACTCCAATGTTACTAAACCCCTAGGAATCTTATTTGTCCGCAGCTGCACTACTTGATCTCCATACTGCTGCTCTAATCTATCCTGATTCCTAGCTGAGAATTCAGCCTCTTCTTGTAAGAAATTGACGATCTGTTGATCGTTCTCAAACACCTGCCAGCTGGTGTTATTATCTAGAACTGTTGGCCTCACAATCACATGGACATGTGGCTGTGTTTTTTCCCTTTTGATGTTGTCAATCACATCAAACATTGCTCCAACAGCTGCGAGCCTATCTGTGGCTTCATTTTTCTTCCTAGGTATGGACGTGATATTGAAAGCTTCGAAATCCTCAACGAGGTCCCATACCCTGTTCTTGTAGTTCCTTAGCATTTCATTCTTTGTAGCATGTTGTCCCCTGACTTGATTGACGATTAGTTCACTTTCACCAAAGACTTGCAAGTTCTTTATTTTCTTCTTGATTGCCCAATGTATCCCTTGCACCAAGGCTTCATATTCAGCAGTGTTATTTGAACAGGAAAACTGGAAACGGAAGGCTGAGTAATACCTTATACCTTGTGGTGAAATGAGCATAGCTCCTCCTCCTACACCTTGCCTACTCCTTGATCCATCAAAGAACAGCTGCCATACCTCATTGTCATCTTTGTGGTCTGGCTTGGTGATGCTGGGGAGAGGTTGATCCTCTTCATGTAAACAATAAACCCCTAGCTCATATTGTTCTACTTCTTGATAAGGATCAAAAGCATGCACCTTGCTTGCCCGTTCATCAAGAGTCAAATCCGGGAAACTTCCAACCTTGTTGTCAGCCTCGTCAGTGCTAGGGTGATCTTCTTGATCAAATGCTGAGCAATTGGCATTAATCTGACTTGGAGTGTAAGGCTCAATATGGAATTTTGTAATAGGTTCAGACCTAATTGTAGCCTTAGTTCCATACCTTGTTCTAAATAGCATGTGAGACCAATCCGCTGAAAGATAGCCTCTAATTTTAGCAGTGAAGTCTCTTGACAAGCACAATGCAAAGAGTGGTGGAAGGTCTATGACTGATACATCTTGTAAAACAACAACATTTGGACATGCATGCAAGGTAAGACTCAAATTTCTAATCACTCCAACTGTCGCTATTACTGTCCCATCTAGCTGCACTACCCCTTTAGATGTTATTTCATACTGGAGCCCTAGCTGATCAGCTATCTGTTTAGGCATTACTGAGCTACTTGCCCTGGAGTCTATCATGTAATTATGTACTAGCTGATTTCCAATGATTAACAAAACATAGAAAGGGGGGGGGCTTCAACATTTTACCTTGTTGTGCTCCATGACTTCCTTCAGGTTGGGCAGCATTTGTAAGCACTTTGTCTTGCCTCTGAACCTACTAATTCAAAGTTGGCCAATCCTTCATGGCAGCTTGCAGTAGATCTCTTTGGCATGGGATGGATAGGGATTCCCACATAGATATATTGACGTTTGTCTTCTTCATCTGATCAATGATACTGAATGGTGATGAAAGATCTCTCTGCTATCCCTTGGTTTGCACATTTACTCCTTGTACGTGGGCAGCAACAGCTAGCATTTGAGTTGGCCTAGGGGCTGTTCTTGGCTGCCCTTATGCATTTGAAACGGGACTTTGCTTGCCAATAATTTCTGGAGTCATAGAAGGTTGTGGGCTGGTTGGAGCTAGTAGCTGCTCCTCACCCAAATTTCTCCTTTTTGACCTTGTGTTGGCTGCAACACCTTGAGAAACCACTTGATTCATGCCACAGAAATCCTTTGCTTGCCAGTTCACCAATGTGGTGTCATTTGGGGCTGATTGCTGTTGGAATGTTTCTTGTTGTTGACTGTTTCCTTGAATGCCCTCACCCTCCACACCAGTAGTTGTCACCATCAATGCTTGATTGAGGGCACCATTAAAACACATGGATTGGTTATGAGGCTCATTGCATGGAAAGCACCAATCGTATTCCTGAGCAATGTTGTTCTGTGTTGGCACTAATGCTTTAGAGGTAGATATGACATTTGGATTATAGGGCTGGAATGGTCTATTGGTAGGAGGCCTTGTTTGATTCATATTTGTAGCTGGATTAGGTGGTCTTTGTGGTTGGTATGGCCGCCTGTTAGGTTGAGCTTGGGGTTGATAAGAAGGTTTGAAACCTTGGGCTTGTTGCCTCTTGAGAGTAACTAGCTCATTACCTAGGTTCTACAATTGCTTCATGACCTCTTGGAGCTCATTTGGGGCACTTGGAAATGAAGTGGAAGCTTCATTTGAACTCTGATTTCTAGGAGTGGGAGAAGGAGCCAAATTAGGTGTTTGACTAGTGTTTGGACTCTCTAAACTTGGAAACAATGGCATGGGAGGTCTAGGGGCAAGTTTGCTAGCTTGAATCAAACAATTTTCAGCCCTAATGGCAATGCTATAAGCCATAGGGATTTTTGTTCCTCCCATGGACTGAATTAACATAGAAATATCAGAATTTAAAGCTTTGAGATAGTATAGAAAAGCACCTTCTGCTGTTGGCCTGACTGCCACTAGAATTCTCTCCCAATTCTTTTGAAATCTGAATTTGAAATCGGTCAGCTGCTCATTGGGAGCTCTCTTGATGGTTGTCAGCTGCTCCAAAAGAGACAAGTTTTCTCCCTTCTCTCCAAATTGCTCGTGAAGTGCTATACACAGCTGATTCCAATTTGTGATAGAACCAGCTCCAAGGCTCCTAAACCATTGCAATGCTTTACCCTTGAATGAAGATGCCAGTAACTTGACAGCCACTTGCATTTCATTGATTTCATGGATTGCACAAAGGTTAGCAATATCTTTAACATGATCACCTGGAGTAGTCTGATTTTCTCTAGTGAAGTAGGGAATGTTCTTCAAGGCTACAATAGGAACTGGATGTTGTGCATTGAGAGCAAGTGGGCTGCTGCCTGTGAAGTTGACATAGGGGTTGTTCTGAGCCATTCTAATTGGTCTTAAAACCCTTGTTGACTGAATGAAAGGCCTGTCAGGTGGAGGAGTTGAGAGAGTTCTGTTTGGTGGAGATGGAGACCTTTGGATCCTTCTTCCTCTTTGCCTTATTCTTGGAGATAATTGCAGGTATTCAAACAGAACTTCTTCTTCTCCAACTCTTCACCTTGTGATTCTTCTCATAAGTTTTCAGGCCTGCACTACTGAAACCAGTTGATTTTTCCCCTTGGAGTCGCTAGATATGCAAATAATAGATTTTTTTTTAAGTAAGAAAAATGCAGCAGATGCACATCAACCCTGCTACAATAAAAATGAGACCTCTAGGTCCCACCGGGCTTGCGAAAACTATTAGTGCAAAATCACAGCACCCCTGGATGCTAGTCAGGTTTCTAGGTTGACCATACTATCATCCAGCGTGATTGCATAACATTGAATCCTTTCTCCAAGTGTGGGACTTGAAAAGTGAGAAAGGATTCTCCAGAGAAGGCTGGTTCCTATTCCTCTATTCAGATGCACACGAAACATGTAGAGGGTTTGCTTGAAACCTAATCTAATTTACCAAGGAGACAGTGTAAAAAGATGCATAAAAATAAATATAAGCTAATAGGGGTGATGCACCGAGGAATGAAGAACAACCTATCTTGCCAGTAAACATAGACCATTCAAATGTAATACAAGATCATACACAGATAAAAAAACTTGCAGTGAAAGACCAGGAGGATGCAAAATGAACACAGAGAGGGTTGAGAATCATTCACAGACATGTATTACTTGATCCAAAGGTTGATACAATACACTACAGAATGCCAAGAGGTAGAGTCATATTATAGTTTCAAATGAGAGGTTCGAACTCCACAAATTCACCTGATAGGAGAAGAAGGGAGGAGCAAAACAGGAAAATGTTTGACCTTTTGAAAGAAGCTCCTCTTTACAATATATAAGAAGAATGAGAGAGGGAAAAGAGAGGAAGTTTAGAATCTACCCCAACCACTTCTAGGTCGTATTTTAAATTATCTCATTATGACAGAAGCGACAGATCTTGGATAAATGGTGGGTTGTCTAACAGAAGTGGCGAACTGTCTGCTGCATTAAAGCTGGTTGTTGGAGCGTCACTTTTGGCATTACCACGCGTGAGGGACGTTTTCTCAATTTTCTCTCTCCAGACTACACCAAAATGCAATATTGACCACAAAATCATGTAGATAATTTCAACAGCTTTCCATTGATATAAAGAACATGCAAATCCGAGCTCTGGATCGAAAGATATGTTCATTTGAAGATTTAGGGCACGAAACAGGCCAAAACGAATTTTAAAATCTTTTCCCACACTCTGCCACATGGATGACATGTGTCAAGCGCTGATTGGATGCGTAATTATCTCTCCTTCCCTATCCATGGGTTTTCCTACTTCATTGGACACGTGTCCTCTTTTAACTGGCTCGGGTCAATGCTTGAAACCTCGACCTTTGACTTTTGGACTTTCTCCCTTGTGACACATGTCATGATTTGATTGGTCCATGGGTCTGCCGGATTTTTGCGCCCTTCGTGTCCCGGATGTCCCAAAATGTTTGGGACAAAAACTCCCGATCCACCTGAAATGGGCTTCCTTGTCCCTCATTCGGCCGATGACATCTGGTGTTGCTTGATTGGCTTTCGGCTCCTTCGGCTATCCGCGTCCCACGCGTCCCTTTGTCCCAACTGTCCCAGTGCCGAAGTTCCCTGTTTCGGCTGAACCGGTCGGTTCACGTCCTTTGCATCCATTTGTTCCAACTGTCCCAGACTGTCTGGGACAAATTCTTCTGAACCACCCGAAATGGGCTTCCTTTGCTCTCGGCCGCTTCACCTTTTCACGTCCTTCGCGTCCTCGCGGCCCAGATGTCCCAAATGCTTAGTGCGAAAGTTCTCCTTTTCGGCCAAACCAGGCGGTTTGTACCCTTCGCGTCTTCATGTCCCAAATGTCCCAGAGCAGTTAGTTGATTTTCTTCTCCTTCGGCTGAACCGGCTTTCCGCGTCCCACGTGTCCCGATGTCCCAAATGTCCCTTTGCTTCATGGGCCGCCTAGAGGATTTTTGGCCGATCCGCGCCTCGATGTCCCAACTGTTCCAACTTTTGCGAGGACTAGGACTTAGCCAATTTTCACGATTTTTCTTGCCCCAAGCTTGTATTTGGCACTTTTTTCACCTTTCCTCAGAGCTTGCTCTTTCCTTCTTCGGCCAAGGGAGTTAGAAAAAATATGAGGGGACCCTAGAAACATGATTTTTACCCTAAATCAATCGATTTGCCTGGGACTTGAGAATTCTGATGCATGTTATCAAATTAACCCTGGGGGGTGAATTTTGGATAATAGTAGCATGATGTGATGAGTGTGTAGTGATGAAATGCGGCATAGATATGATGTATGAAAACTCATGATGATTGAACCTAGAGTGTATATCACGATGAGATGATCAAAATATGTGGTGATGTAGACTGTAATGTATACACCTAAACTAGGAATGTCGTATGATGGAAATGTTGAATAGTTGAATGTGTGAGTTTGGTGAGGTCCATTTGATTCGTATACCCTCAAAAGTATAGTATGGACCATGTGACTAGAATGCATCATAGGGTAGTGAGTGCAGTTCATAGAAAGATATGTGTAAGATGATTAAGATTTTAGTAGATGTAGTGATGAGACAATGCCATGTGGTGTGTATAATGCACAATTCATAATGTAGAATGTGTAGTGTCTATTGTGCAGTGTGTGGGGCTCATGTGTATAGGATACCATCAATAGTCAAGTGTGAACTGAATCACAAGAGTGTGTCATCGGGTAATGATGATAAAAATTTATCAAGAGGTTCATAATAATTCTTAGAGAATATTATCCACTAATCACGTAATGTCAAGTGCATGAGATGATATCAACATTAGATAGTAATGCAAGGGGAGAGGAGATATGATACCATCAAAGTATGTAAGTGATGGAGGTCTAGTCAAAAGACAATAATTGGATCAATGTAAGGAATAGTTTCCTTAACAAACATGATGAAATGTTGAGGTGGTAAATATGTGTGATTAGTATCAAATTGAACCACATTGTAAATATTGAAATCAAACAGTTCATTGTCCTCGTAAGGTTTATCCCAGTTTCATTCATTTACATAGGGATTATTTATAGCAGATGACAAAATTACAAGTTTAACTATAAAAGGTGGTTTTGAGCATGCCCTGGTAATGCCAAAGATATATTTAATGGAGGAGTGAGCTCATCCTTTAGAGGATTTATTTTAATTTTACTTGATAGCAGTGTAGGTGACTAAGGAGAAGGAGGTGATGTAAGAAAGACATTGAGACAAGATTATGTAATTTGAGTGGATTGAATAGACAATGTTTGATTGAAAAAATAAGGAACATGTGAAGTGGTAGTGAGATGCTCATTAGATGTACAAGGAGAAGACTTAGAAGCCCATTTGGGTATAATATTTATAGGTGGGCATGTAAAAAAATGTTTTTTATCAAATGAGATAAAGCCTTATCACGTAAGATACTTGATTCATTTCTGTAACACATAAAAATCATTGTCATTATGTCCATTGATCCAATGATAATTGTAGTCTTATTTTACCCACAATATCCCAAGACACATTGGCATGTCACTTAGCCATAACTGAGCGCTCACCCAAAGCATGCAATGGTACCAGGTCCATCTTTTATGTTAGCTTGTTCAAGGAGTTAACATGATCATACAAATATTCCAGATCCATAACAGATAATCAAGTATATTTTATAACATAAACTAGATTTAGATCTTAACCATATGCAAGATTAACTTATACCAGAATCAAGATTAACTTTACCATGCAATAACCAATCAAAAATGTGTCAATAATCAATTTCTAGCCACAAGGATCCATTATATTAATTTCTGTAAAAAGCAACAACTTCATACATACATAGCATAGTCACCACAAGTCATGCACACACATAAATACACAACATAACTCTAAAAAATCATGGATGATGATACCTAAACTATGAAAATCAATAAATATTTATAGGGATGGGGAATTTCCCTTCACCACCTATGCATCCTCAAAATAGGATGCATGCTAAGATCAGCTATGTGCCACTACAAGATAATTACAAAAACATGCAAGTTTGTTATTAATATATTATCTAATAATAACTACAGATCTAATCCTATTAATAGCCCAAAACTGTGCATGGATCTTGATCTCCCACTTTTCTAAAATATCCTTTGCATTCTCCTCAAGTATTTATACAAAATGTATTCTCCACTCCATTTCTATAATTAGCCTCACACTGAAAAATGGCTAAGTCTTCAAGTCATACATTTCCCCAGTGCACACATTTTCCATTGCATATCCACATGCATCTACATGCCCTATGTCAACGTGCCTACTCCATACATGCCTTTAGTTCTTAGGACAAAATCTATCACCCCAACATTACCCCACACTAGCTTCATTTCCGCCACTAGAAATGGATAATCATAACTTATGTCTCCACCAATAAAGAATCAATAATGCAAGAATACGACATAAAAAGAATAACGAGATACTCAAGAAAACTATTCCTCTGTAGGTAGTATCAATTTAGGATATTGAGATTTAATTTCTTCTTCAAGTTCATTCCAATCATTCATCACCTTATTTGTTTCATCAATAATGTCTGCTAGTACCCCATCCATTTCATCCATCGACATGTTTTTCCCTTCATTATGTAGTACTCAGAGAACATTCTCCATACTCAAGATCATCCCTTATATGACGTCCATCCATCAGGTGATAATCTCCTTGATCTTTTCCTTGTGAGGTTCTTGGGCTACTACAAGTGTGTCATGTTTGTCTTCTATCAAGAGAAGCATCTCCTCACACCCACATGCCTCATTTGTTACCCCCTTGAGGACCTCATTCTCTTCTTTAATGGTCCTTGCATTTATTATTTTTTTAGGGTCCGCACATATGTTTAAAGCCATATCTTATTTCTTCAGTTCATCCTTTAATTTTTGCAGTATAGATTCATAACTTTTGATTTTTTATACAAACACTTCCATGTCCTTCTCTGCCTTTGCTACAACATATTTCAGTCTAGGCATGCATATTGGTCCTTCATTTAATACCAAGTTCACTAATATGCATAAATAATGTAGTGCAGAGGGAAATTCCTTAGCCATCTTTTCATCATATTATGGTCTCACTTATAAAATTTCATCCCCAATATGTTCCTCAATTTGAAGGAATTTATGTTCTTGCCTCAACTTTTTATTTCTCTTATGTCATGTGTTTGATTTCAGTATCCTTATCTTTTCTATCTTCTTAAAAGGCTCGAACAGTGATTGATTTATCAATATTCCAACATGTAACTTCCACAAACACCTTAGTTAAATAATTACTAACCTGTTCATCCAAGAACTGAGTTGGTTTTATGGTGATATGGTAAGAATGTGGCACACTCTTCATTCTTCGTGACACACATAATTCCTTACAAACATCAAAGTCAAGCTAATCCATGTGAAACTATTTACTACGAGGAAATTTTTTACGAGTGCATGTAGTTACCATGTCTAGATCTATCAAGTCCCAGACACATAACTATTCCCTAAGCAAAGTACCCTGGAGCCTAGCAAAAATTATCTTGGTCATGTTATTAAAATACCCAAGTTTTTTTATTCTTACCACCTCATATTTTTTAATCTCATTGGTTCACTCTCCTACATGCTCCTGTGCTTCGACACCCACATTATACTGTAATTATTCTTCCCCATCAATCTCCTTTTCCTTGCGTGTAACATGTTCTACCAGCTCTTTATCACCACCAGCATAGCTCTCTTCTTCTGGTCCATGTGTACCTATACAAGGTACATCTTTCTCATACATAGGTTGTTCACTGCCTATCTCTTCATCTTCTTGCACTTCCAGGATTGGGGTAGCAACATAATTCTCTAAAATCTTTTGTGAATACTTCTAATCATCACTATCCTTAATAGGAACATACCTTTAGCACGTATTTCATTCTTCCTTGACATTATTCATCAGTGTCACATGTAGTGATATTCTAATTGGATGTGATGGCCCAACACCAGTGTTTATGCCCATATGATTCCTTTGAAACAATCTTCTAGTATGATCCAATCTAGCATTGTCTTCTTGCTCTCCTTCTTGTTACTCCAGGACTTTCTGTAAGGATTCAGGAACTGGTTCATCCTTTCTAGGGGGTGTATGTTCAATTGGATTCCTTGTGCTCATTGTCCATTTCCCCTTTGAAGGACCTAACAGAGTTAATTCCTTTCCTATAATTACCTTCTTATCCTTGAAATGTGGCCTTAGATACACATAGACGTGAGCAAGTTCAATTTTTCTCATGTACAGAGTATCATAAGTTATATCAATATTTTCCATCTTTAACGTTTCTAAATACAATTCCTGGTTCATCCATGCTTATTTTTTACAAAATATATGTATATACAAGTCTACCTTGTCAACATCAAATTGAAGCTTCCACGAATTATGAAATCTATTCACTTAATCCTTAAAATAGCATGCAGTGAAAGAGAATGGTAACTTACACTCAGGGCTATTATTTCTCGTCTTCATAAAGAACCTCCCCAATCTGAAGTGTTGGACACTGTGAACTTAGCTTGTCCATCCAACATTGTAGGAAGCTCACATGGTATGCACCACTCCCCTTCAAATTATTGGTGCATCTGTCTAAACCATTTATCCTAGCACTCTTTGTAGTTTTTTGAGATGGAAGCATGACATGTATACTTTAAAAATTTCTATACCGGTGATCGATTTTCCATGGGATACTCCAAAAATTTCTCCCTTGGCCCCTCAGGCATGCAAATTTGACTGAATACAATTAAAATCAAAATAGCACCCTAGGTTAATTTGTCACCTTTATCTACTACTAGGATCTATGTAATATAATCAGTGATGTTGTAGTAGGTTTTTCTCACCATTTTATGCATTATGTGCAACCGATGCTAGTTTACCTTTGTCCACATCTTTGAGGCACCTAACTTATAACCTACGAGCCACGCCACAAATATTTTTGTCATATCCTATATGTTTGTGAATTTGAATTCTTGGCCTCCCTTATTATACTGGAAAGTAGTGACTATCGCATCAAATCCCTCATCATCTATTACATCACCAACAATCTTTGAACTTGAATCATACAATCCTATGACCTTGCAAACACATTTGGTGGTAATCAACATCATCCTTCCCATAAAATAGAAAAAATATTCATGTACCCGTTACATCACCCAGTGGTACAATTGGTCAGGATTCCAAAGTATGGCAATTTAAGGAACTACATGACCACAACACTTTCCAATAATCTCTTCACTAATTCATCTAGAACCCTTAATCCATCTTCCATCCTCATTTTTTTCTTCTAGACTATCTTTACAATAATATCCTTAATATTATTATCATTCATATTAAGGAGATAGAAGTTTTATTGAATGAGAAGACACACAAAGGATGCATGCACAGGAATAAGGTGCATTTGAAGGCACGAGAAGATAGGAAAGGAAAAGTGCACTAGAACACTTTGGCTCAGGACTTAGCCATTTTTATGGATAAGGGATATTTTTGGAGATAATGTGTGGAGAACACATAGAGATGAATACTTTTTCTCCATGCAATGGTATTTTGGGAACAACCAGTAGATAAGCGTCATGCATAGTTTAAGCTATTAATAGGATTTCTACTTGGAGTTAACTATAGGACATATATTATTAGAAAACTTACATATTGTGCATAATACTGTAAAGGAACATGGATATTAACAATATACAACCTATTTTTACAAGTGCATGGGTGGTGAAGGGAAAATCCCCACACATATAAATATGTAATGACTTGCGTAGTTTTGTACCTGGTGAATTATTGTAGAGTTGTGTTGCTCGTTTTGATATGCATAAATCAAGGAGATGTTATTATAGTGTGAGAAGATTTTTTTACAGTGTTTAATGCAATGGATTATATTGGTTGGATAATGGTATTAGAAATAACTGAATCAGGTTCTTGTATGGTTACTCTTATCATAGTTATTGTTTAATTCATTTATTATGATTCTATAAGATATAAATCTAGATTATGCACTGTGGAATGCTTATGTCTAGTTATGAATCTTAATATGTTTAAACATCATCATGCTAACATACTATAAAAGAAACTCTAAAGAAGAACCTAGTACCTTTGCACACTTTGAGTGAGTGCTTATCTTAGGCTCAATGATGTGCGAGTGCACTTGAGTTATTCACAGTAAATTCTAGGCTACATCATTGGTTCCATTGTCGGGACCTCTTTTTCAGTTGTTTTCAAGATGTTTTGT
This sequence comes from Taxus chinensis, assembly GCA_019776745.2. Lineage (NCBI taxonomy): Eukaryota > Viridiplantae > Streptophyta > Pinopsida > Cupressales > Taxaceae > Taxus > Taxus chinensis. The sequence continues at coordinate 95,155,419 of CM034149.1, read as the reverse complement.
GATGAAGATGTATTGATTAACCTTATCAAGTGTTGAGGAGTGGATAGTATATCTGGAAGAAGAATACACTCAGATATTCAACATTGGATCTAAATATGATGTGCGCATACGGATGGAGAAAAAATTGTATGATTTTTTATATAAGAGTTTCTTTGATGTCTTTCTGATAAAGTTGTGTGAGTGGCTAGTTGCTTATGCTTCAAAAAGGAATTGGAGGTTTCACACACTTGTTTGGATGAAGAAAAAATTTAAGGACCTCTATGATGCTGATCTAATTTAGACGCATGATATGGAAACTTGGTTTCGTGGTGTTCTGAAGAGTTATATTTTGGAGTACTCAATTTATACTTCTTCTTTCCTGAAGGTAGATGACTTCTGTTTGTAGAGTATCCCAAGGGAACCTACTTACAAGGCATCCCACTGGTGATTAAAATATTGATGGTGAGCCATAATGTGGAAGAGAAGTCGATGGCCAAGTAAAACCCACCACACACGGGGGAAGGAGCATGTTTAGTGAAGGATGGAAGACCTAGCGATAGAGAGGAAAAGATAAGAAATATGGCTTGAGTGCAATGAGGTGTGAGAGAGGGGGTTAGGGAAGCAACATGAGATTATAGAATGTATGTCATTGAGGAGAGAGATGGATCGTAAAGGATTTAGAGCTCATGTAGAGGGCATGGAGCTAGAGCATTTGGAAGTCCCTCATCTAGGAAAACATGGGAGGAACCCTCATTAGCCTCTGAAAAGAGCATTTCAATAGAGATGACATGGGCCATGGGTGTGCCTTTGAATCTACCTAGAAACCTAGCCCTTATGCTTGGTTTGCTAGTTTCTAGTACAACCAGTAGTCAGCAAGATAATTTGGGTAGTAGAATAACAGGAATAAATTAAATAGCAAGTACATATATGTCCAGGACGATATTTTCCTTGTTATTTAGAGGTACCTTTTTAGGCACATTATTGGCACATAACTCAGGTGTGTAAAATTTTGGACTTGCCTTTGGGATTATTACCACCTTGCAGACTGTAGGAGTTTATTTTAGTAACATTGTTGGGAAACAGGGAAGAACATCCTCTGGTTCACTTCCTACAACAGGTGGAGGATCAGGGGGTATAGGTGGCTTTTGTTTTGGTGGATCTGGTGGGTTTGGAGGTAGTGGTAACATAGGAGGTTTTGGATGTGGTGGGGATGGTCCTCACCAACCCCAGAATATTTAATGGAGATATTGCTTCATCTTCCATAGTATATGGGAATATAAGATGTTGTTGAGTATGTGCACATGTGTGAGATACTGTGGCATGTGAAATGGATCACGGATTTTGAGCACAAGGTAATCCAGTTTAAAACTAGGTTGTAGGGACACGTGCACAATTGTTATAGGAAGTTTGACCCCGATCAGACTTGTGTAGATTATACAACTTGTGGGTTTATTTTCTTAAGGAATTTTATATCCCTTAGTTTAAGAAGAAGAGCATAAGTGCACTCAAGGATATTAAGTATGGTACTACTCATAGTGTGATGAGGGTCATTAATCCTCTCCATTAATAATGTAAATCTAATGCTTGTGTCTGATGACTACACGCATTAAGAGAAAAAATATCTTTGGAAAATAGCTCCATCAAACACAATCCAAACTTGCATAAAATAAATCAAACATGCAGAAATGTAAAGGCACACTTGTAAAAATAAAGTTTGCATGAAGGAAACATACTTGCATAAATGAATGAAAGAAAAATTAGAGACTTGTAGGTTCACAACAAAAATTGTATGGAAAGAAAGATCACATAACATGAAATCAAAAATTTACAACAAAAGAAAAACTACAGAATAAAGAACTAAACATAAAACATTCAAAGAAAATAACATAAATATTGATCCTTCTTCCTTGGAATAAGTTTCCAACTCATTCCTTGGAAGAGGACTTAATTCATACTTTCAAATGTAATTCAAAACCTATAAAACAATTTCTCTCAGAAGATTAATGAGGAAGAAGAGATATATTATTCCTAGTAGTGAAAATTACATATAAGAGTGTGGGAGGTTGCATTTATAATTCATGCATCCAACCAAATCCTTATTTTGGGAAATAAAATCTAATCTTATCTTTATCCCAATCCTAACAAATAAGATCTCCATCTCCAAAAAATATGGAGAGAGATATATTATTGGAGTCAAATTCTTATCTGGCTTATTTTAGGAAAATTTGCTCCCAAATCTTCTCCTTAGTTTTTGGTAACAAGAATCACATTGATTTTATTCTCATACTTTATTGGAAGGAGGTTTTTCCTCAATACATTACTTTGACCAAATAACTCTCTTGGATTTTCTGTTTGACTTTTTTGTTTCTGGTTGTGGAAACTTTTGTGCTCATCTGATACACTTTTTCCTCGGACTATAACTCGCTAATATTTAGATTCATTTTGATTGGTAACATATGTAGAAAAGATGAGTGAGGTTTTTGTTAAACCCATTTCTATGAAAAAAACCTCTCCCATATTTTCCATTTGACATTTTTGTTTCTGGCTATGGAACTTTTGGTGATCATTTGATAAACTTTTTCCTTGGACTACAACTCACTAAAAGTTAGATTTATTTTTATTAGTAAAATATATAGCAAATATGAATGAGTTTTTTTTTACCACATTACTATGAACAAAAACCTCTCTCATATTTTCTAATTTACTTTGTTGTTGATGGCTACAGAACATTTAGTGCTTGTTTGATACACTTTTCCCTTGGACTGCACCTCACTAAAAGTTATATTTCTCCTTATTGGTAAAAATGTAGAAAATATGAATGAAAATTTTGTTAAACACATTTCTATGAAAAAAACATCTCTCAAAATTTCCATAGGATTATCTGATTATTCATAATTCCTCATTTTATGCAAGGTTTGAAACTAAAACTGCAAGTTCCATAGCTAAATCTGCAAGTTCCGGAACTAAAACTACAAGTTTTGAAGTTAACTCGAATTTTTCTAGAGCCAAATCCCATTGTTCTAGAGCTAACTAAAATTTTTATGGAACTAAATATGCAACTTCTAGAACTAAATCTGCAAGTTTCAGAACTAAAACTGCAAGTTCCAGTGCTAACTCCAATTGTTCCAGAGCTAACTAAAAAAAGATATAACTTTTGTACACGATCTCAGATTGAGATGATTATGTTTTTGAACTTGCATAATTTTAAAATAGGAATATGGATATGAAATTATATTTGAGTTTAGATATATAATTCATTATCAATTCTACTTTTCCTTGAACTAGCATTATCTTTCCTTTATGGCCTACATACACATGACTTGACATATTTCCTAAATAATCAATAGGATTAGTCAAAAAAAATAGATAACCAAATATTTATAAAGAATGAACAAGATATATATCCTATATTCTATCTTAAGAAAACTATAAGTTCCAAGATTACATTTAAATCCACTTTCAAAGGTAACTTGTAACACCCTCGACAGTTGTTATTTTCCTCCTTTGCATTTCAAGTGTTGACATGTGATTTTCCTTATAAGGATATGTTCTTTTGATTATTAGAAATCATGCTTGATATGGATAAGTATTTTTTGCTCTTAATATCCTTTAACTTAATTGGAATGGCTTTCCTAAATCCATTTTCCACTTCTTGTAGGTAAGTTGCAATCTGGTTTAAGAGTTGTAGACTTATCTTTTATTTGACTCATCCTTGTATCAATTTCAATGATCCAAGGAATGTTTCAAATCTATTTAGATTGAACGAATGGTGAATTGGAATTCCATGAATTAAGAAATATATGGACTAAACTTTGTAGATATAAGTTCTTTGATTTTTGTGTGAACGTGTTTTCATTCAGTGGTATGTTTTGCTTAGGTCCTTGGAGATCGACCATGGTAGGTCATTGCTGACGAAAATGGAAATGCAGCCTGTTCACGGCATAGGAAAGATCCGAGATCCTAAAAAGAAATATCCTACGGAATCCTAACATAGGTACAAATATTTACTACCAAATTTATGTCACTTAATAGAATTATTATTCTGATCTGAAGTTTCCTATTCTACTTTGATTGGATGATTGGAATCCTAGCCTAAGCTTAGTGCTGAAGGATTTGGAAAAATTTCTAGGCTATTAAACTTAACCTAGAACCTAATACTATAAGGTTATATTAAGATCTAACCTAATGCCTAAAACAATTTTGTTTTGAATTAATCTACCTAAGGCTATGCTAAGACCTATGGTGGTGGTTAGTTGTTAGTGTTATATCCAAAGGTATATATATATTTTAAATTACCTAAGGTCTAACCTAAGAAAATTAATCTATCCTAAACTAATGGATATGAATGGGGAATTAATTAATCGTATGCATTTGGGCAACGGTTCTTAAGGCATTTATGTTACTGATAAGGTTGGTAAATTCATACGGACTGCCCGTTTTGGTAGGGGCTAGATGACTTGGCGGAGGCTTAGGTGGAAGTGTCACTAAAATGGAAATGCATGTTATTTTTGACTTGGCATTCGCTAGCCTTAGAAGGTGGTGGCAAGGAAGGATAGGTAGGAAATTTGGAATTAATGGAAATTTTTGTTTTTGGTTTTTGTGCTCAAACCATCTACGAAGGCATGCAAGAAAATTTTTCTTGGGTTGTTTCACTTTGAATGTTTCATGACTTTTTCTCTGCATGCTCTCTGGTTTTTTGAACCAGTATATTGAACTGCAATTAATTGATATTTTTAAAGTCATGGATCTATTTTCATTTCGTGAAATGTATAAGAGACATTGTGGTAAAGGTATTTGGTTGTTTGATCTTTCGTGGAGAAGAGGAGAAGTTGTGAGCTCGGCTAGATGTCTCCTTCGATTTAGTAGAAGCACTATCAGACATGATAGGCTCTAATTGTTAAAATATCTTGATTTCTTCTAAGTGTTTTCATAAAAAAAACTCTGCTCTGTTAAGATTTGTGCATTGCATATTTTCATCTAGTTATTTGTTATTGGGTTTTATAAATCTTGTGTTCTTGGTTTTGAATCCATGGTATGTGTGATTCTGTTTGAAACTTACATTGTGTTTGTTTTAGCACGTGAAATATGCATGCAAAAATGAATGTGGTGACTCTACTTGGCATTTTGGATTTGGTAATTGATGGGTTCAGTTTTGATGACTTCCTTTGCCAATAAATACTAGCTGAGTTTTAGGGGAATTTTGAGTTCTAACTATTTTTGTTGGAGTTAGTGTTTTTTGATCTCGAGCTGGTAATGAGCTCATAGTTTTATGGAAGCTTGTATTCGAGCTCAATTTTTCTATTGGAAATTTTTTGGTAGGTGAGAAATGTTGTTGGGGATTCTCGGTTCTATGGTGCTTGTGTTTTATTTCATAGATAAATGGGACAGTGGTTAAATCTGTATATGGCTTGGTTCTTGTATTTTTTATTGCGAAAACTTAGACTGTTGTTAAAACCCACATATAACTTCTAGCCTATGTTTTATTATCTTGGATAAATTGGACTACTGATTGAAGTCTGCATATGGCCCGGTGCTTGTGATTTATTCTTCTTGTGACCTTATAAACTGTTATTGAAGGTTCATTATGAACATGGCTTTCATGTGTTGTTGTTTGTATGGTCTGAGCTCCGTTAATGATCTTACATTACATTAAGTTGGGAAACAGGGTTTGATAAGATGTTAACAGAAAATGGAAGCTCTATTCTTATTTTGAAATGTTTATAAGTAATAGCATTATATTCAGCATAGCATTACGATGCTGGTGTATATACAAACTCATGTGAGATTCTTTGATACAAAGTTGTACAATGAAATTATTACTTATTGTTGGAAATGGTAATCTGAATGAGATGTTGGTTTTTTTCTGGTATTCTTTTTTTGGTTTTTTAATTGGTAAAAAAGGAAAACTAGAAAGGGAGCAGGTTGTTGCCTGAACATGTTTATATTCTCTTGAATGATCCTGATCCTTTGAAGGAGCTTATGTTTTTCTTTGTTTAGAATTACATATTGAGTCTTGAACTGGTTGTATTTCACACATGTTCAATCGGGTCTTGACTTTAAACTAGGTTTATTATTTGATTAATTGGTTTTTGAACTCAGAACTCTTTTTGGAAACAAACCACATGCACAACGAGAAAACTGGAAGCATGGTTTAGTGGGTTGATGGGTAAACTCTTCGAGATCTTGAATGAAATTATCTTGTTGATTTATCGTTCTTATTAGAATCCCAATTTTTTACCTCTTATAGTAATATGTTGAAATATATGACTGAACTCTTGAGAAAATTTAAGTGTTAGTACCTACATGGATTTCACACTTCTTGTTGGGTCCAATAAAAGAATGTTAAGTCTTGAAAGATAAATTGCAATTCAATATTGACTATGGGTTGTGTTAGAACTCCACTGTTTTATCATCCCATGTTTGAAAAGGGAAATTAATGGTAAAGGTTCGATGCAACTTCACTGTTTGATGGTAAAGGTTTCTAAGAAAAAAATTGCAGTATGTTTTCTTATTACCTTGAGGTTGCTCTTGTTCTCTCCTTTGGGAAATTTTGTATGAACTTAGAATGTATGTATAGAAAAGGGGGATTTGATAATTAAGTTGAAAGAAATAATAAAATGGTAGGTTCATACCCTGCGAAGATTCCTTTTCTAATGCAGTTGGGTTAAGTTCATTTGTTTGGAACCTTCTGTTAATTATTCTTGTGGGAAAAAGAGAATCATTACTTGATTAGTCTTCTTATACTTGTCATTTGACTGAAATGAAGTAGAAAGAGGTTGATGACTGGTTGATGAAGAGAAAATGCAAACTTTTTGTTTGATTGTTGATCCATCATTCCTTGTTGGATTTTTTTTATGTGAATGTATTCTGATGAATACCTTAAAATGTTGAATTTTAATGTAGTTTTCCTTTAAATGAAACATTTTAAGTCATTATATGAAACTATTTCTACTTTGTGGATGTTATGTATTTTGGCATAATGGAAATGGTTTCTCTTCTTCTTCACTTGAAAGTTAGATGAAAAATCCCAATGAGAGTATGCTGTAAACACTTCTTATGCATTATAGTAAAGATAAGCATTGTATTCTATTTTGGTAGAATTGGAAACAATGGGATGTTATGTTATGTTTTTTTTAAAGATAATTGATAGGATCAATTATACTTTAATTTGTAAGACAAATATTATAGGTTACATTTTTCTCTTCTTTTAGAAGTGAATTCATGTTCATTAATGCTCTTCTTTTCTAATTGTTATTACTTATTCTTAATGTATGATATACTAATTATCCATTAAGAATGGTTGTTTTATTAGAAAAATAAGTGGAATGCACTTCATTTTATGACTTAATGCTTATCATGCTCAGTTCATTGAACTGACCCGTGCTAGCAATTTTTACAGATCGACTTCGTAAGTGCTAAAAGAAGGAAAAAACTTATATGATGTATTGGCTGATTTAAGTCTGATTCTTGTGAAGAATTCTGATTCATTCTTGAGTTGTATTGAAAAAGAAAAGTTATATTATTTTTGAATGAAGGCTGTTGTTATGCATTATGCCTAAAATGCATCATTTTGTAAATGTATAAGTTTTAAAATTGAATTGAAAGTTGAGAATTAATTGCATTGGTTGTGAAAATTATCTTGTACTTTTGTAAAAGAAATGGAATCTTATCTTGTTGATATTCTTCATATTATATATATATATATATATATATATATATGTTTAAATGAGTATTCTTAGATAAGTAGGATAAAGGGAATTAGAGTAATTTCCCTAAATAAAATGTAGCTAGATAAGTTACAGACTTTAATGTTCTTATCTAAACAATTCAATATAGTAAGGTGATGTGTAATGAACATACAATGAAAACTATAGAATTGGTAAAGGACATAAAGGGTATGTTAAACCCTAGAACTTAACCTGAAGAGGAATAATCTTCCTCTCTCAAGAAAATATAAACAAAAAGGGAAATATGATTTCTAATCATTAGACTTCTTGTAATAAGGTCTACTAAGTTACAACCTAGGTGGTTATTACACTTCCTTGAATGGTTAAGTCATATTAAATGGAACTTATGATGTTGCTGCCCTTTTATTTGGGTAACTACTTGTTGAGCCAAAATTAATGAACATTGAAAACAATATTAAGTTAAGGAATTTCTTCCTGGATTAATAGAATCTGATATGAAAAAGAAATTAGGGAGAGTTGGATTAGGGTTTGGGAAAGGTTGCTGAAATCTAATTTTAATTATCTAAATTAATTAAATATTAATAATATCCTAAGGGTATGTACATCTCGACGAGGATATTCTATAGGATGCTGGCACATGCCATCTACAGGGATGTACCTTCAAGAAGATTAGGATCTTCTCGAGGATACAATGATGCATCTGACATGTGGCAACACCCCTCTGCATTGATCGTCTAGATCTACATGATTATGGGCTTGAACTTAGTTTTTCTCTAGGACTAGGTAGTAGCATAGTTAGGTGAAGGAGTAGCCATCCAAGACTCACGGTACCTTAGCACACAGGGTTGACTTAGGTTGACCTAGTATGCCAATATACCCTAAGTCTTCGTGAGCCTCTTCCTATCATAACCTATGCTGTTAACTTGAACTAGGATTAAACCTTGGGTAAGTGAACTGAAAGAAGTCAATAAAGGACATTCTAGATAAAAATTAAGTGGGGTGAAGGATGTTTTATGAATTGATGAGTATGTCCTCAAGGAATAAATAATATGAATAGTATGTTAGAAATCTTTGGCCAAAGTATCACAAGCTGCTGATTGCATTGTCCTATGTCACCTAGTCTATTGTTCGAGATGTAGATGAATATTGGTAGAAAATATTTAGATAGGTTCCTTAGATAGATCACTCAATACCCATAATAGGGTAAGAGAATCAAGAATATGTAGTATATAGAAAAGTATTCAGTACTTAATGTTAAACATGAATAGATCGGTAGCTCCCCAAGTTATTACAGTTGCATATGGCTATCTGTTATAAGAATAGTTGTTATGGAGTGTGTTCTAAATTATGTATTTAGAATAGAGAAGCATTACTCATGCAAAAAAATCCCTTGTTTCTAAAGTCTTAAAATTGGAATGTTACATCTTCGTATCAGAGCTGAAGGTTGTAGCTCTTGGACCTATTGTGTCCATAATCTAATAAAAATTTCAATTTTCTTGTAACAAAAAATGGTTAGGACAAGAGGAAACATTGTGAATAATGCTCCCCCATATGAAGGAGCAACAACATCCTAAAAACATGATGAAATCATTGCTGCCCTGTTGGACACAAGAGATCATTTGGCTGTACTTGAACAACAAGTGATGGGAAATTAGAAGGAAGAATAAGCTAGTAATAACAATCAGCCACCTCCTAAGGACAACCCCAATTTGGGTGTTGATGATAACAATGTTAATGTGCTTGTCCAGCCAGAAAACAAAAAGGCAAGGTTGGCAACTGAACTCACTAGTGATATAAAAAAGATAAGTCCACCTAAGTTTGATGGCACCACATTAGGAGATGGAGCTGAGAATAAGCTCAGTGAAATGGAAAATTACTTTGCAATAAGGAGCTTATCAGAGGAAACCAAATCTATTTGGGGAGCATATCAGCTTTCCCATGAAGCATCTTGTTGGTGGGACAACTGTAAGGCTGAGTTAAATATTGATGAAACTAACGTCACTTGGGATCAATTTAAAAGTTACTTTAGGTAACACTGGCTACCACAACTTTATTATGATAAGAAAATGACTGAATTTCATAACTTAGCTCAAGGGAATTTAACTATAACTGAGTATTGGGGACGGTTTACAAAACTCCTCAAGTATGTACCTCAGTATCAAACTGATGAGAAGTTAAGGATACAAAAATTCATTATGGGATTGAATCCCATTATTGGGGGAGAGGTTGATGTTCACATCCCAACCACTATGGAAGGGGTTGTTGAAAAAGCCATAAGGCAAGAACAGAAATTAAAGGCTATTTCTGCTCATAAGGAGGAAGTACAGAAGAAAGTTCCAAACTCTTCTTCAGCTTCTCTTGCACCCAAGAAGGGACCTTGGAAGACATTTGGCAATAAAAGTAAGTTTTAAGCTGGTAATAATAAGAAAACAACAATGAATAAGACTACTAGAAATGCACGAAACAACTTTGCCAAAAATAATAATAACAAAAAAAAGTCTTATGGAGGTCAAAATGATAACTTTAAGGTTGGAAATAATTTTGAGTCTAAAAAGGTACTGGTAGGAGGTTGTTACAACTGTGGCAAATATCATTACGTGAATCAATTTCCTTTGAAGAAGGATGATCATAATTAGCAGCAAAAGATGCATGCTACAGTAGTTGACAAGCAAGCTGAAAAGCAAGTTACACCCATAGAAGTTCCTGGTAAGTTATTCGACATGCCTGTAACTGTTCTTTTTGATACGGGGGCTACTAAATGTTTTATTTCTAGTAAAATTGCTTTGAAACTTAAAAGAAAAGCTGGAAAAATGGGTAAATAATGGAGTGTACATTATGATAATAATTCTATTCATACTATTAGTATGTGTATTTTTGGGGCAGTCCTTGACTTACCTAGCTTTTCCACTGAAGTTGATCTTTATTTTGCACCTTTGGGATCTTATGATATAGTCATAGTCATAAGTTGGTTAGCTAAGCATAAAGCAAAATTGGACTGTTTTGAATAACATATTATCTGTTTAGATGATTTGTGGAAAACAACAGAGATTCAGGCTGTAAAACAAAAAAATTCAGTTAGGAAATTGTCAGCTATGCAACTTAAAAAGGCCAAAAATAAGGGTTGTACCTTATATGCAGTAAAAAATTTAGAATTTGAAGAAGAAAACAACGATTTCATGGAACGTTATCCACTATTACGGAGCTATAGTGATGTGTTTTTAGAGGAATTACCAAGCTTACCACCCAAAAGGGAGTTTGACTTCACTATTGAAATCAAACCAAGTACTGAACCTATTTCTAAGGCACCTTATTGAATGACTGCCATAGGATTAGTAGAGCTTAAGGCTCAGTTGCAAGAAATTTTATCTAAGGGTTTGATTAGACCAAGTGTTTCACCTTGGGGAGCACCAGTGATCTTTGTGAAAAAGAAATATGGAACACTTAGATTGTGCATTGATTACAAGATGTTAAATAAAGAAACAATCAAGAATAGATACCCACTTCCTAGAATTGATGACCTATTTGATCAGATGTGTGAAGCATTAGTCTATTCTAATATAGATATTCAGTCCAGATATCATCAATTACGAATTAAGGATGAGGAAATTCATAAAACAGCTTTCAGGACAAGGTATGGACATTATGAATTCATTGTTTTACCCTTTGGATTAACGAATACACCTGCAGCTTTTATGAACTTAATGAATAATATATTTCAAGAATACTTGGACAATTTTGTGCTTGTATTCTTGGATGACATTCTCATATACTATAAAAGTGTTGAGGAGCATCATTAACACTTGAAAATAGTATTGGAAATTTTGAGAAAGAGATGGTTGTATGGTAAGTTGTCCAAATGTTCTTTCTATGACACCAAAATTCACTATTTGGGTCATGTTATAAGTAAAGATGGGATTGTTGTAGATCCTTCTAAAATTGTAGCTATAACCGAGTGGCCTGCACCAAATAATGTACATGAAGTTAGAAGCTTCATTGGCCTTGCTGGTTATTATAGAAAATTTGTTAAGGACTTTTCTAAGGTGGTTGCACCAATAACTTCATTGCAGAAAAATGATAAGAAATTTGTTTGGAATGATAAATGTGAATCTGCTTTTAAAATTTTGAAAATTCAGTTGACTTCAGTATCTATTTTAGTTATACCTGATCCTAATGGAGACTTTACTATTGTAACGGATGCATTCAGGGAAGGCCTTGGACATATTTTGTTACAAAATGATCATGTCATAGCTTATGAAAGTAGAAAACTTAAGTTACATGAGTTAAATTATTCTCTACATGATTTAGAGATTGCTGCCATAGTTCATGCACTTCAAGTTTGGAGGCATTATCTGCTTGGTAAACCATTTGAGTTGAAAACTGATCATCTTGGGCTAAAGTACATTTTCACTCAGCCAAATTTGAATGCAAGACAATGAAGGTGGTTATAGTTTTTGTCTCAATATTATTTTGACATAAGTTACATTAAAGGAAAAGAGAATAGGGTGGTTGATGCTCTAATTCGTAGGAATCATATTTCTACTCTTATAATGCTAAAAACTTAGTTTAAGGATGAAGTAAAAAGTGTTATGGAATCTGATTCTTACTTTCAGCAAGTAAAAATAGCACTTGCTACATATCCAAAAGATGAAAGGTATAAATTTTGTCAATTTGATAATGAAGAAATATTATGATATGAAAATAGAGTATACATACCTTTGCTTAATGATTTGAGAAAGGAATTGTTGGCTGAGTTTCACAATTCACCTTTTTCTGGACACCCTGGCATTACAAAAATGCTTGCTGATATAAAACAACAATATTTTTGGAAAGGAATGAAAAAGGATGTCATTGATTTTGTGACTCATTTTCTTGAATGTCAACATGTAAATGTGGAACATATACACCCAACTAGTTTATTGTATCCTCATAACATACCGCAATACAAGTGGCAAGTAATAAACATGGATTTTATGCAAGGGTTGCCTACATCAAGAAATAAACATGATGTTATTTTGGTAGTTGTTGATAAACTAACGAAAGTAGCTCATTTTATTGCTAGAAATCTAAAAAATGATTCTCCTGTTTTGGCTAAGAGATTTTTACACAAAATTTTTAGATTACATGGAGTACCTGAATTAATCATATTTGATAGAGACCCTAGAATGACGTTAAGGTTTTGGAAAACACTTGATGCAGCTCTTGAAACTAAGTTGAATTTCAGTTCTGTGTATTATCCGGAAACAGATGGACAAACTGAAAGAGTAAATCATGTTTTAGAAGATATGTTACGGATGTATTGTATGGATCAATAGTATAAGTGGGAAGACTAACTTCCATTAGTTGAATTTGCATACAATAATACATATCGTGCTTCTCTTAAGATGGCACCTTTTGAGGCACTTTATGGAAGGAAATGTAGAACCCCTATTAGTTGGGATAACATTAAGGATAGAGAGGTAATTGGACCTAAAATCCTTATGAAAATGGAACAAGCTAAAATGATTCGTGAACGCTTGAATGAAGTAGCAGATAGGAAAAAGAGTTATGCTAATTTAAAGCGGGTTGACAGGAAATTTGAACTTGGTGAGAAGGTTTTTCTTCAGGTTAAACTGAAAAAAAGTTCTATAACTTTTGGAAAGGCTACCAAGTTATCACCTCATTATGTGGGACCTTTTGAAATAGTTGAAGTAATCAATCATATAGCTTATCATTTAGCACTACCACCTTCTCTGTCACAAATGCATGATGTTTTTCATATTTATTTGCTTAAGAAATATGTTTTAGATTTATCACATGTGTTAAATTAGAATTCCTTGCAGGTCCAACACCTAGGAATAATCGTGGTTAAACCCATTTGATTACTGGAAACTCACCCGTTGCATTTAAGAAATTGAGAAATAAGTCAATGTAAGGTCTAGTGGGACCAGTTTAACAAAGAGAGTGCAACTTGGGAAAATCTAGAGGATATGAAAACTACTTTTCCATATCTATTTGAACAGAATTGAATTCTGTTGATTGATAAAAAAAAATTATGATTTTATCTTTATATGACATTAAGTAAGCTAGTTTTGGGAAGATATTTATTTGATTTGAATAAAAATTTATTTAATGCTGATTTCTGGAACTATAAGGTTTTGAAATATTTGACTTAGGATAAGAGAAGTGAATGAATTCACTATCCTTGATGTAAATTGTTAAAAGAGATAATCATCGGGATGATGATTCCTTTTAGGAGGGAAGCATGTAACACCCTCAACAGTTGTTATTTTCCTCCTTTGCATTTCAAGTGTTGACATGTGATTTTCCTTATAAGGATATGTTCTTTTGATTATTGGAAATCATGCTTGATATGGATAAGTCTTTTCTACTCTTAAGATCCTTTGACTAAATTGGAATGGCTTTCTTGAATCCATTTTCCACTTCTTGTAGGTAAGTTGCAATCTGGTTTAAGAGTTGTAAACTTATCTTTTATCTGACTCATCCTTGGATCAATTTCAGTGATCCAAGGAATGTTTTAAATCTGTTTAGATTGAATGAATGGTGAATTGACATTCCATGAATTAAGAAACATATGGAATGAACTTTGTAGATAAAAATTCTTTAATTTTTGTGTGAACGTGTTTTCATTCAGTGGTATGTTTTGCTTGGGTCCTTAGAGATTGACCATGGCAAGTCATTACTGACAAAAATGGAAATGCAGTATGTTCATGGCATAGGAAAGATTTGGGATCCTAAAAAGGACTATCCTACAGAATCCTAAGCTAGGTACAAATATTTACTACCAAAGCTATGCCACTTAATAGAATTATTATTTTGATCTAAAGCTTCCTATTCTAATTTGATTGGATGATTGGCATCCTAACCTAAGCTCAATGATAAAGGATTTGGAAAGGTTTCTAGGCTATTAAAATTAACCTAGAACCTAATACTATAAGGTTATATTAAGATCTAACCTAATGCTTGAAACTATTTTTTTTTGAATTAATCTACCTAAGGCTATGCTAAGACCTATGGTGGTTGTTAGTTGTTAGTGTTATATCCTAAGGTATATATATTATATATATATAAATATACCTAAGTCTAACCTAAGCAAATTAATCTATCCTAAACTAATGGATATGAATGGGGATTTAAGTGGTCACATGCATTTGGGTGACAGTTCCTAAGGCATTTATGTTATTGATAAGGTTGGTAAATGCATACGGACTGCCAATTTTGGCAGGGGCTAGATGACTTGGTGGAGGCTTAGGTGGAAGTGTCACTAAAATGGAAATGCATGTTATTTTTGACTTGGCATTCGCCAGACTTGGAAGGTGGTGGCAAGGAAGGATAGGTGGGAAATTTGGAATTAATGAAAATAATGTTTTCAATTTTTGTGCTCAAACTGTCTAGGAAGGCATGCAAGTGGATTTTTCTTGGGTTGTTTCACTTTGCATGTTTCTCGATTTTTGCTCTGCATGCTCTTTGGTTTTTCAAACCAATAGAGTGAACTACAATTAATGTCTATTTTTGAAGTCATGGATCTATTTTTTTTTTCATGGAATGTATAAGAGGCATTGTTGTAAAGGTATTTAGTTGTTTGATCTTTCATGGAGAAGAGGAAAAATTGTGAGCTCGGCTAGAGGTCTCCTTCGATTTGGCAGAAGCACTATCAAGCATGATAGGCTCTAACTGATAACATATCTTGCTTTCTTCTAAGTGTTTTCATAAAAAAATACTCTACTCTGTTGAGATTTGTGCATTGCATATTTTTATTTGGTTATTTGTTACTGGGTTTTATAAATCTTATGTTCTTTGTTTCGAATCCATGGTAGATGCGATTATGTTGGAAACTTACATTATGTTTGTTTTAGCACATGAAATATACATGAAAAAATGAATGTGGTAACTCTGTTTGGCATTTTGGATTTGGTAATCGATGGGTTTGGTTTTGATGACTTCCGTTGCCAATAAATACTAGCTGAGTTTTATGGGAACTTTGGGTTCTGCCTGTTTTTGGTGGAGTTAGTGTTTTGTGATCTCGGCTAGTAATGAGCTCGTAGTTTTACTGGAAGTTGTATTCGAGCTCAAGTTTTTTTGGAAAATTTTTTTGGTAGGTGAGAACTGTTATTGGGGATTCTCGGTTCTATGGTTCTTTTGTTTTATTTCATAGTTAAATGGGACTATGGTTAAATCTGTATATGACTTGGTTCTTGTATTTTATCTTGCAAAAAACTTAGACTGTTGTTGAAACCCACATATAACTTGGAGCCTGTGTTTTATTATCTTGGATAAATTGGACTGTTGATTGAAGTCCGCATATGGCATGGTGTACTTGTGATTTATTATTCTTGTGACCATATAATGGACTGTTATTGGAAGGTTCATTATGAACACGGCCTTCATAGTTTTGTTGTTTGTATGGTCTAAGCTCTGTTAAGGAGCTTACATTTCGTTCGAGTTGGGAAATAATGGTTTGTTAAGATGTTAACTGAAAATGGAAGCTCTATTCTTATTTTGAAATGTTTGATAAGTTTATTGAACTTATATTCAGCATAGCATTACAATGAGTGGTGTTTATACGAACTCAAATGTGAGATTCTGTGATGCAAAGCTGTACAATGAAATTATTAATTATTGTGTAGAAATCGTAATCTGAATTTGAGATTTTGTTTTGTTCTGGTATTCTTTTTTTGGTTTTTCTTTGTTTAAAAAGGTAAACTAAAAAGGGAACAAGTTGTTGCTTGATTTTGTTTGTATTCTCTTGAATGATCCTGATCCTTTGAAGGAAGCTTATGTTTTTCTTTGTGTTCAAAATTACATATTGAGTTTTGAATTAGTATGTATTTCAAACATGTTCAATCAGGTCTTGACTTTAAACTAGGTTTATTATTTGATTAATTAGTTTTTGGAACTCAGAACTCTTTTTGGAAACAATACCACATGCGCAAAGAGAAAACTAAAGCATGGTTTAGTGGGTTGTTGGGTAAACTCTTCGAGATCTTGACTGAAATTATCTTGTTGGTTTATCATTCTTATTGGAATCCTAATATGTTACCTTCTTATAGTAATATGTTGAAATATATCTTGACTGAACTCTTGGGAAAATTTGAGTGTTAGTACATAATTGGATTTCACACTTCTTGTTGGGATCCAATAAAAGAATGCTTAAGTTTTTTAAAGATAAATTAGGATTCAATATTGACTGTGGGCTATGTTTGAACTCCATTGTTATTATCCTATCCGAAGTGGAAATTGAACTGTTAAAGTTTCGGAATTCATATTGTAATGGTAAAGGTTTCTAAGAAAAAAAATTGCAGTATGTTTTCTTATTACCTTGAGGTTGTTCTTGTTCTCTCTTCTGGGAACTTTTGTATGAACTTAGAATGTATGTATAGAATAGGGGATTTGATAATTAAGTTGAAAGAAATGATGAAAGGGTAGGTTCATACTCTTTTAGGCTTCCTTTTCTAATGTTGTTGGGTTAAGTTCATTTGTTTGGAACCTTCTGTTAATTATTCTTATAGGAAAAAGAGAATTATTACTTGATTAGTCTTCTTATACTTGTCATTTGACTGAAATGAAGTAGAAAGAGATTGATGACTAGTTTGTTGAAAAGAAAATGCAAACTTGTTGTTTGACTATTGATCCATCATTCCTTCTTGGAATTTTTATGTGATTATGTTCTAAGGAATATGTTAAATGTTGGATTTTAAGGTAGTTTTCCTTTAAATGAAATAGTTTAAGTCATGATATGAACCTGTGTTCTGCTTTGCATGATATTATGTGTTTTGGCATAGTGGAAATGGTTTCTCTTCTTCTTTACTTGAAAGTTAGATGAAAACATCTTAATGAGAATATGCTGTAAACACTTCTTTTATCATTATAGTAAAGATAAGTGTTGTATTCTATTTTGGTAGAATTGGAAACAATGAGATGTTATGTTATGTTGTTTGTTAAAGATAATTGATAGGATCAATTATAATTTAATTTGTAAGAAAAATATTATAGATTACATTATGCTCTTCTCTTTAGAAGTGAATTCAGATTCATTAATGCTCTTCTTTTCTGATTGTTATTACCTATGCTTAATGTATGATATACTAATTGTCCATTAAGTAGGGTTGTTTTTATTGGAACAATTAGTGGAATGCACTTCGTTTTAAGGCTTAGTGCTTATCATGCTCAGTTCATTGAACTAACCCGTGCTAGCAATTTTTGCAGATGGACTTCATAAGTGATAAAAGAAGGCAAAAACTTATATGATGCATTGGCTGATTTAAGTCTGATTCTTGTGAAGAATTTATATTCATTCTTGAGTTTTATAAAAAAAAGTTGTATTCTTTTAGAAGGAAGGCAGTTGTTATGTCGTATGCCTAAAATGCATAAGATTGTAAATGTATAAGTTATAAAGATGCATTGAAAGCTAGGAATTTAATTGTATTGGTTGTGTAAATTATCTTGTTACTTGTATGAAAGAAGATGGATTTATATCTTTTTGATATTCTTCATATTATTTTTATGCTTAATTGAGTTATCCTTTGGATAAGTATGGATAAAGGGAATTAGAGTAATTTCCCTAATTAAGATGCAGCTAGTTAAGTTGTAGAATTTAATGTTCTTATCTAAACAATTCAATATAGTAAGGTGATGTGTAATGAATATACAATGAAAACTATAGAATTGGTAAAGGACATAAAGGGTGTGTTAAACCCTAGAACTTAACCACGTAGAGGAAGAATCTTCCTCTCTCAAAAAATGTAAACAAAAAAGGTATGGAAATATGATTTCTAATCATTAGACTTCATTTGTAATAAAGTCTACTAACTTACAACCTAGGTGGTCGAATGTTACACTTCCTTGAAAGGTTAAGTCACATTAAATGGAACTTATGATGTTGCTGTCCTTTTTTTGGGTTAACTGGGCTTTTAAGCTGAAATTAATAACATTGAAAGCAATGTTAAGTTAAGGAAGTTCTTCAAGGATTAATAAGAATCTGATATGAAAAGAACTTAGGGAGAGTTGGATTAGGGTTTGGGCAAGGTTGCTATAATCAAGAAATTATCCAAATTAACAAATATTAACAATCTCCTTGGGGTATGTACATCTCGATGAGGCTTTTCTGTAGGATGTTGGCACATGCCAACTGTAGGACTGTACTTTTGAGAAGGCTTGAGACTTCTCGAGAATACAATGTTATAGTTGACATGTGGTATCACCCTTACACATTGATCATCTATATCTACACACAATAGGAACTCAGACTTGAACTTAGTTTCTCTCTAGGTCTGAAATGGAGCATATTGAGGATATGAATTAGCTTCCAATGGCTCAGGGTACGTTGGCACATCCGGTCAACTTAGGTCAACTGAGTATGCCCATTTACCCTAAGCCATTGTGAGCATCTTCCTATAATAGGTTATGTTGCTATCTAGGGATAGGGTTAAACCTAGAACAAGTGGACTGATGGTAGTTAATAAAAACCAATCATAACAAATGAGGAGTGAGGTGAAGGAGGTATTCCAATATGACGAGTATGTCATATAGGAATAGTGACATACATAGTATGTTATAAATCTTTGGCCAAAGTATGAAAAGCTGTTGGTTGCATTGTCATATGTCACCGAGTTTAAAACAACGTGATATCATATGAATATTGGTAGCAGATATTTAGATATGTTCTTTAAATAGATGACACAGTACCTGGTGTAGGGTAGGAAGACAAAGTATACAATATGTATTCAATACATAAGATAACATAAATAGATCGGTATCTTACCGACTTATGGAATGAATAGATCAGTGAATCACTAAGTCATTACAGCTACATTTGTTTATCTATTGAATTTGATTGGCATGGAATGTTTGTTCTAAATAATGCTTTATTTAGAACAGTGAACACGATAAAAAAATTAAAATAAATAAATTTCCCCTGTTTCTAAAGTCTTAAAATGGGAATGTTACATTGACGCTACTCTCCCCTCACTCGCATGGTATAAAGAACATGACTTTTGTAACTATCACCGAGTAAAGGGTCACAGTGATGGCAATTGCATCACTTTCAAAAACATTGTCCAAGAAATGCTCAAGAAAGTTGAGTTAACCATGGATAATCCTAATGCACTTGCCAATCAAAACCTAATAATCTTCATGAAACCATTTCCCAATCATGCCCCTTCATTTGATCTAGCTGGTGAGACCTCAACTCATGATAGACATACCCGTGAGGTCCACGTGATTTTCAACGACGCACCCATGGCTTCCTAATTACCTCATATTCCTTCCTTATAGGAAGTTATAGCCCAAAGTCCTCCTTCTGCATTGGAACCTACTATAGACACTAAAATTAGGTCACACTCCCCTTTGGTCCCTCGACAAATAAACACCCTTCATCACATTAACCTAGCCATGGCCCCCTTCACCCCACTAATATTAATTTAATTAATGAAATTAAATTGATTCATTATCCTCAACATATTTATTATTTAAATATCTTAATTTAAATAATATCCACACATACACTTCTCCTAGACACCTCACCAAGCCAACTCAACCTAAGACCTATTCTTAGTAAGTTGCCATAACTAACTAAGTCTTACCTAAACCCTAAAAATCAATGCCTACATTCCCTCTAACTACATTCCTGCATGCTTACAAGAAGCTCCCAGTCTAATCCATGGGTTAACAGCAAAAGATCTGAGGAAATCAAGAGGATCTCCCTAGTTTAGTAAACCTAGGAAATCCTGCCTTGACCGATGCTAATTACCCCTAACCATCATCGGTTACGCCTAACCATCGCCGGTTACCCCTAACCATTTCCGGTTAAGCCGGAACCACCGTCGGTTACCCTTTTAACCCCAAAAAAACCTTATTCTCAAGGTTGGCAGAAGGTTGGAAAAATATTGAAAAATTTGGCGAACATTAGCACATTCTAGAGAGATATCATATCTTCTGAGATCAAATTCCAATGAGAACACGCATACAAGGAAGGAGATCAAGCATCTTTTCCTGCATAGCCACCCTAATAATGATATGATCTAACCAAGCAAAGAGGAATGTACAAACAACCCATGCAGAAGCTTCCCTTCAGTTGGTGATCACCTGCAGCCTTTAAAACCTCTCATTAGCACCTCTAGCCCTCACTCATAGGCATCCAGGACCAGAATCCAAGTAAGTAGATGTTATACTTCTCTGGTTTATTCCATTTCATCATTATATTATCATATTTTGTTTACCTAGCCACCAATTGACCTCTCTAACCACTCACCCCTCCATATACCTATTAAAACCCCACCAAATCCTACCTCAATCACCAAATACCTCATCCTAACCAACCAAAGTTCATTGTGCAATCACAAAGGAGACCTAAATCTTGTTCTATGGCATTCCCAGAACTCCACAGTAACTGGCACCAGTTATACCCAACCACCGTCGGTCACCATTAAGTAACATCGGTTACTATGTTTTCCCATACAACCTCAGAACAGTGAGCTATCCACCTGATTCTGTTTCACCGTCATTCACCTGTGATCTACTTGAGACCTCTGTCAGACCTGCAGAGACCCAGAACTAGTTACTTGACCTTCCGATCTTATTCTAACCTAACATGTTAGATTAGATCTATTTCTTATTATGTTTTAAGTGAGATACCTAAATCATTTCAAATTACAATAGGATTTACCTTATTTACCGCATTAAATTTTTTAAAATAGTGGAATGACAGCCATCTAAGAAGTATCACACTTCTCGGATCTAGCATATGCTAGGCAGTTCACTGCATATATTGTTTAACTTTTTCTGGTGGTCTTGCTTTGTATTACAGGTAGTTCCTCCTAGCCAAAAGGAAGCTCTCACAATCAGCTGTGGATTCATAAGTCATACGTGTGCAAAAACCCATCAACCAACATTTGAACAGGTATTCCTCCTATGCCTGTTACCCTATCTGTTTCATCAATACTTCAAAGAAATGATCTAGAAAATGGTGAAACATTTTGGCATGCCAGGTGGGACCCATCCAGGGTTCCTTGCATTTCATTCATTCCTAGGAAAATTTGTGTGTTTTTTTCCCTTCTAAAAAGCATACACATTAAGTTTCTTCCTTGGTAACCCACCTTTTCTTTCTATTTTGATCTAAAGGAAACCTTTCTTTTGGTGTAATTAAAAAGAACCATTTCTTCGTGTTTTCTGCATGGTAGTGAAAGAGCATCCCTCTTCCTCTTCATATTTTTGTGTCATCCAACTTTAAACTTTTGTTTGGGCTTAAAAATAAGTGCATTACATTTTGATTTATCACATTATCTCACATTAATTATGGGAAAAATATATGCTGGAGGCCATGACCAGATGATGGTTGACAAACAAACCATAGAAATAACTTTCTTTCTCTTTCTCTCTCTCTAAGTCTTACCAAACCTCACAAAAATTGAAAATACACACATTCTTAAACAACATCTTACCTATAAGAAACTGTAAGTGATCACATGATCATGACACAGTGGGCACCCAGCTCGCTGCTCTGTCAATTCATACTTTAGAGTGAGGCCTCGCCCCCACCATAACATACTTGAAACCTCACCTATTAGATCTCCTTTTTCGTAGGAAAGCCATCCTCACCAAAAAAATCTATTTCACAATTCATGTGTCAGTCCTTTAATAGCATAAGCTAAGAAAACATAATAGAAAAGGAACTCCTAGGATCACATTTTTCTTAGTGTTTCTGCTTGGCTTGTGTTTTGAGGTGAGAGATCACATTCTTCATTTTTCTTGTTCATCCTTACATGCTCCTCATCACATCTGGTGTATTTTGGATTCACCTGAGTGTTCCTAGGCCATATCATCATCATTCCTTAAATTATGGGTCTGATTCTACATTGGATTTTAATTCACAACCACTTTTATTTCATCACTGTTTCAATTTAACCGGCGTAGTTACCCTATGACGTCACGTTATACCCAACTGGTTCTAGGTCCTTTTGTTAAACTACCCAAAAGGACATTTTATTCATTTTCTTCCACTTTTCACAGTCCCTGTCACTACCATCATTCCCATTGATATTGTAAAACACTATCAGATTTGGCATACCTGTCATATTTGATCTTCTCCCTAGTTTTTCACTCACTGACCATTTTCTACAGTGACCACTAGTGGTTACCCCTGACTAGCATCAATTTTCCTTAACTGGCCTTGGTTAGCCTATTTTACTTTCCAACCACCATTTGGTACCTAATCCAATTTTTACCATTAGATTCACATGTTCCTGTTGTTTTCTGTATCATTTATAGAGAAGCATCCCTACCTGATCAGTACTGGTTCACATGGTGCTGACTCGAGGACAAGCAAACGCACTCGTATTTCATGCCAGTTTTCAACCACTCCCACCTAGTCCCTCACCACATTACATTTTATCACCAGCCATGGATCCCATCCAACCTATCACTATCGCTATCGGAGATGAGGAGTTCACACGACTTCCTTGACCAAAACCTTGCCTCCTTATAGTTTTACCTTTCCCACTCATCCACTCGAGATGCCTCAGGTCAGTTGATATATGTCATGCCTATATCTATCCCCCCGACTCTCGCTCCCACTCTTGCATTAGCCCCATCTAACTCTGTGCTATCTGCATCTACCTTACCCTCAGTCATTTCATAGCTAGGTCCTATAACTGCTATTATTGTCACATCTTCCACCTCCGTCACCCCTGCCACATCCACCATACCCTCAAAAACTACCCAAAATGAAACCTCATCCACCCCTAATGTCTCACACATACCCGTAGCTACATTACCACCTCCCGTGTTGGTGACCCCTACCCCTTTTCAAAACATGGTCCTTTCCATTCCATAATCATTAGCCCCCATTGCCACTAGGGTTACCATGACCCTTCCACCTCCATATACATACTATCAGCCACCTCTCGTTTCATCCATTATTCACTCAGGGTATGTACCTCCTATTTCACTGATTTCTTCCTAATCAACCTACATGAAAGCACCATACACTGGAGTGCCAACCTTGTTATATGCCCAAAACCAACCCTCTCATGCTACAGGAGGAACCTAATCATCGCAACATACTAACGACCTAATCATATTGATGTTGGACAATATTTAGACATTAGAGGCATCATTTTTTAGCTCTCGCAACACTTTCACCTATGACGAGATTTGCAACAAGCCCATCCACCCATCCATTCCTATCTTCCCATACCCCGTGCATTGGGAAATGCATATATTCAATTATTTCAATAACAAAGAAGACCCATAGCAACATTTGTGGTCGTTCAAGCACGGGTGTTATCTGATCACTCACGATGATGCCTTGCTATTGATAAATTTTCCCATGTCTCTGACTGGACCTGCATTAGATTAGTATAGTGAGTTACCTAGACACTCCATATTATTATTTAATCAGGTAGCCCAAGAATTCTTAAATCATTTCTTTATCAATATCATCAAGAAGGTTACCATGACTGACCTATACTCCATGTGTCAATATGAGGATGAATCTATCACAGATTTTGTCACTCGTTGGTGTAGTTTGATCAACCAACTAACCTTCCAACTGCCACAAACATAACTCATTAAGCTCTTCACACAGACTTGTGCTAGACATATCTCACTGACCTTGTAGGTCCAAACCTTCCGAACATTCAATGAAGCATTCACTATGGTGCAAAAGTTATAGATTCAGGCCATCGAAGAGAAGAAAATCCAATTACACAATAAGAATTCAACATTCAAGTTGAATTATACATATTCTTTTTCCAAACCACAAACCAACTATTCAAAAGCTAAGGGCACCACTAACTCAGTGGTAAACAAGGCCAGCCCAAGCTCATCCATCAAATTAGGCTACCCCCTCATCTAGTCTCTCACCCGTCTGAACTTTTCAATTCAGACAAGAGAAACGGAAATACACCCCAATTGGGGAACCTTACTCTTCTATCTTAGAAAAGCTTATCAAAGCCTGGGCCTTTACCCTTCCACCCATAAAACCACACACTAGTTTTGACCATGCTCGCCCCATGCCCACATGGTATAAAGAACACGACTTCTGTAACTATCATTGAGTAAAGGGTCATAGTGATGGAAATTGCATCACTTTCGAAAATATTGTCCAAGAAATGCTCAAGAAAGGTGAGTTAACCATGGATAATCCTAATGCACCTGCCAACCAAAACCTACACATCTTTAAGAAACCATTTCCCAACCATGCCCCTTCATTTGATAAAATTAGTGAGACCTTAACTCATAATACCCATACCCGCGAGGTCCATGCTATCTTTAATGACATACCTGTCACCTCCCAATTACCTCACATTCCTTCCATAGAGGAAATCCTATCCCAAAATCCTCCTTTCGCATCAAAAGCAACCTCCCCTGTTCCTTCACCCATAGAGGAGCATATTTTATCTCCTTCATCACCTATGGAGGAGTCCCCCACTAACATCGAGACCATCTCACCCCTGGCTTCTCCACTTAGAGAAACTTTACGCATAGTACCTCCTCCACCCATAGAGGAGCACCCATTACCTCCTCCACCCAAAAAGGAGCACCCATAATCTCCTCCACCTATAGAGGAGCTCCCATCATCTCCTCCACCTATCATAGACCCAGTTGAGATACCTTTTCCTCTTGGTGAGTCATTCTCCATCAGCTACCCAAAATCCTACAGACCTACTTTCGGCTCTCCTACCCATGGAAGCTGAAGCTAGCCAATTTCCTATCTCTAAGACACATTTTATAGGAATTTCCATTAGGTCCTCATCAACTCCACCTACAGATGTGTCATTCTCATGTTTGGCCAATCACTTAGATTATGTGGATAGAGCCTTACTATGGGGACGCCTTTTGCTTCCTATCTCAACGCAGATGTAGAGGTCACTTTGCTGATACCTCCACTATCTACCTAAAAATATTTTGACCAATCGAACCAAACACAACCACCTCTATCACAAATCCTTCCACAACACCTGTCATAGCTCAAACAACATCCTTACCCATAGCCCAATCTATATCTAAACCCAAACCCACACCTATGACATCATCATCAACTAAACCTATTACCACTTTTAGGGGTCACCCCGACTACCAGCCTTACTCATCCACCTATCAAACTAGATTTAGCTACATCCTCCAAAGACAACACCACACCTACTCCAGTAACCAAACAGAAGCACCACACCCATATAACTCATACCCATAGCTGCCAATCACACCTGCACCTGTCCCATCTGTCTTAGGATCTCAGCTTCCCCACATGGTCAAGAAACCTCTACTCATCAATAAACCAAAAAAACAACAACCCATTCCTTCCTCACAAACCTCTAATCTCCCCACACGCCCAACACAACTTACACCAACACCTACAACATCTTTACCACCCATACCTCCAATACCCTCAGTACTTCACTGCCCACTACATTTCAATCTCTACCCTTACACCTCCTACACACCCACATCCTCTACCTTCACAACACCTCCATTATCCCCATGGGTAACTCATCCTCTTCCCCCATCTTCTTTTCCTTCTAGACCTCATACACCCATATCAACTTTACCCAAGAAGGTGTGACCCAAAAAAAAAACTCCACTACCCCACAATAAGGTAGTCAAAACAACCACACACCCTCCTACCTGTCTATTTACTATACCCCTACCTAAATAAACATGACTGACACCCAAAACCATTCCAGAACCCAAACCCATAGCTTGACCCACTCCTCCTCTCCAAAGACCGTTCCTCAACAATCAACTACACCTACACCCAAACCCACGTTCACTTCCCATTGCGATCCACTAGTAAGGGTCCTATGCCAAAATTTTAGCCAACCTCCTTGAGACTTCTATCATCACATTACCTCCACTTAGACCTTATGACCCCCTTAAGCCCAAGCCAAAAGGGTTTGATGATATTAAAATTTTTTCTTACCATCATGTGTCAGGGCATGATGTGGAAAACTTCAAGGCATATAAAACTGTCCTTATCTAGTTGTGTCCCCCAAAAACCAACTTTGACGACAATGACCTTCTTGACGAGGATCCTGCTTCACCAACACCCATTCCCACACTGCTCACTCAACCACAAACTCCATCCTCACAACTCTTAGAGCCACCCCTAAGATTTGAAATTAACATGGTTCACATCAGAGAATTTTCCACGCCACCACCCAAATGTCATTGCATCCAACTCACCTCACAGGGTTTTTCTCCTCAGGTAGGTTTTTTCCCGTCGTGTCGTTATACCACTCACCCTACACCTTCTTTGTTTGCCAACTCCCCTCAGATCAACATGATACACGTCACTACACATGCTCAGAAGGATAAGGGAAAAGAAAAGGAAACTGACCCACCAACCAATCCTATACCCAACATACCATCTGCACCCATACCTAAAATCACTATCTGTGGCCCTACATACCCCATTTCTAATGGCATCACACATCGCACCATACTCAAACAATTACACCAGTCTCCCCTCAAAATGTCCCTATATGACCTCATCTAAACCTCAAAATCCCATCGTCAAGCTCTCATGGAGGTTCTTCAATCT
This sequence comes from Taxus chinensis, assembly GCA_019776745.2. NCBI lineage: Eukaryota > Viridiplantae > Streptophyta > Pinopsida > Cupressales > Taxaceae > Taxus > Taxus chinensis. Next base: position 95,128,218 of record CM034149.1, on the reverse strand, counting down.
ATTGAGGTTTTACCTAATGACCCTACACCCATGGCCTCCATTATCACACCCCATCATGTAGCCTCTCTCACCAAATTACCACCTTCATCTTCACCCCACCCTATTCACCAAGTGGCCTCCCTTAGCTTCTCAGAGGAAGAGATCGTGCCACACCAAAACAATGACCCAGACCTAGCCCTCTTCATCTTTGTCCACATCGATGACATACGGGTACGCCATGTGATGATTGATGGGGGTGCTAGCATTAACATCATTTCATCCCATGCATTCACTCAAATGCACATACCTGAAAATTGCATGCATAAACATCCGGTCATGTTGCATTCATTCAATGACACTATCACCTCTACACTAGGTACCATCATCCTCCACATTCACGTGGGCCCCTGCATTGTTCCAGAATTGTTTTACATTTTGGAAGGGAAATTCCAATATAATCTATTGCTTGGCAGACATTGGATTCGTGTCATGGGTTGCATTCCTTCCACTTTGCATCATTGTGTAAAGTTTGAACATGAAGGACACACCTATACCATTCCAGCTGAACCCATCACCTTTTAAAACATGCAACATGCTTTATCTGACCCAATGATGTGCTCATACCTATTAAGCCAACTACCTCCGCAACTGTTACTTCTTCACCTACACTTCCACTTACTAGTGCAGCCGCTGCTTCTACCACACATACCTCCTCCATTCCTACCACTGCCATAACCTCCATGGCTGACCCATCAGCTTCCCAATCTATTAACTCCACCTCCACATCGACCTCTAATACATCATCCATTCCAGCTACCTACATACCAACCACTGATCCCTTGGAAGGTGTTTTTCAATGCCTCACTCTAGGGGAGTACCGCCTATATAGTGTCAATACATTCCTTACTCCACAAGAGTATGGAAGTCTTCACCAACACCCTCATGATCACCGTATAGGATAATGTCTCCTGTATGGTCCTCCTCACACTTCGTACTAGTCTCACCTATGGGGGACTTGATACTACCACTTACACACCTGAACCACCATCACAAACTTTCACCCTTTTTCCGCTGACTTCTAATCACTTACCAATCACTATTTTTACCCACACCTTCTTGCACCGATGTGTGTGGAACTGTTTCAGTTTTGGATTTTACAAGCAAGGCTGCCATACCTGTCATTCCATGTACCACCCACAAACATAACGACCATAGTGGTATCGGCTTTCTTGAACCACCTACCAAATAGGCCCACATTGAACTCATTAAGGACACTAACCCTTCTCCACCTTCTTCACCTCACTCCACCTTCATCACCACCTTCACCGACGGAGTCGATGGATCTTGAATCTATCCCTCCTAAAATTTTTTTTCATAAACACCATTTCCTTGGGGCCTCTGACTTATCAACGCGAGGGCAAGGCCCCTTCCACTCTTCCCTTCCTGTATCCTGAAATGATCGATGACGATACACCTTCAATTAATGTCATTCAATGTTAGGATGATGAATCTATACTCACCTACCTTGGTCTAGAAGACTCATATATTCATCGATCGTTACCTCATGAGACACAAACCATGTTGAATGAATCAACTATCAAGATCAACATTCATACTCAGGATGAACCTCACATCCTAAAGATTGGATAATCTTTAGATGCTACTGAATAGGAAGCCATCACTTCTTTTCTCAGAGATCATAACCACGCTTTCGCTTGGTCTTACGCAGAAATGTCTGGTATTGAACCCAGCATAGTGGTCCACAATATCATAACCGTTCCTAATGCCAAACCCATTAAATAAAAGCTAAGGAAAATGTACCCTCGCATTGCCCTTGTCGTCAAAGAGGAACTTCAGTGTCTTCTTTCCATTGCCTTCATCTTACCCATTGATTATCCTCATTGGATTTATAACATTGTCCCTATCACTAAGGTAACAGGAGGACTCTGTATTTACATGGAATTCCATGACCTCAACCTAGCATGTCCAAAAGATGATTTTCCCTTACCTGGTATTGACCAACTAGTTGACCTTACCACTAGCCATGAGATGCTATCATTCATGGATGGATTCTCAGGTTATAACCAAATCCTACTTTCCCCAGAAGATCAACACAAAACCTCGTTCATCACCCCTTGGGGGACCTTTTGCTATCGAGTCATGCCTTTTGGACTTAAAAATACTGGTGCCACATATCAGTGGGCTATGAATTACATCTTCCATGACATAATGCATCACATATTGGAAGATTACGGGGATGATCTATTAGCCAAATCTAAATGTTGCTCCAAGCATCTAACCATCCTCAAAACCATCTTTGACCGTCTCATTAAATATTGTGTCTGCCTTCAGCTAAAGAAGTGCATCTTCGTGGTTCTCTTAGGAAAGCTCCTGGGATTTATCATCTCCCTTAGTGGTATAGAAGTTGACCCTGCTAAAGTCAAGGCCATTCTAGAAATGCCTCTACCCACTAACATTAAATAGCTTCATAGCCTACAAGGTAAGTTACAGTCTATTCACCATTTCATTTCACAATTATCGGATTGGCACCAACCATTTCATCATCTGCTCAAGAAGGATGTCTCCTTTAAATGGGATGATGACTACCATAAAGCTCTTGAGGTCCAAAAACAATACCTTCTCCAACCACCCATACTCATCCCACCTAAAGATGATGAACCTTTTTACCTATACATATCCACTACCGATCCCTCCTTTGAATCCATTCTTGCTCATCACGATGAACAACACAGAGAGTAGGTAGTTTATTACATAAGCCATACTCTTTTGGACTATAAAACCCGATACACCCATCCTGAAAAACTTTGCTTAGCCTTAGTTTTTGTTTCCACAATTCCACCATTACCTACTCAACCACAAAACCTATGTTGTGACCAACACCAACCCCTTATGTTTCATGTATGCCAAACCTTATCAAAATCAATGTGCTACATGATGGATTATTCTTGTAGCTGATCTTGACCTTGAATTCATTCATCAAAATTCCATCAAGGGTCAAGCTATCACTGACCAATTGGCCAATGCACCTATTTCCATGGATTAACCCTCTAATTTTGAATTTCCAGATGAGTCGATTGCTACCCTTTCCCTGGATGAACCCCCTTACCAAATGAAACTCTTCTTCGACAGTTCCAAGTGTTAGCATGGGGGTGGGGCTGGTATTATCCTCATTCCCCTTAAGGGTGAACCCATGCCTTTGTCTTTCAAATTAGATTTTGAATGTACCAACAATATTACCAAATATGAAGCACTCGTACTCAGTCTTCAATTCACCTATGCCCTAGATGTCAAATCAATAAACATCTTTGGTGATTCTCAATTGGTCGTAAACCATGTCAATAGATTGTACCAATGTTGTAATGAGATACTTCAAAAGTATAAACATCATGTAGACATACTTTTGACCACCTTTAATCATTACACCCTTCAAACCATCCCATGTTCAACCAAAAAGTTTGCAGATACCATGGCCTACTTCGCTTCCCAAATACTCGCTTCACCTACCGATTCTACAATCTTTGTCACCATAAAATGACTCCAATCACATTCTTATTTACCTCACGATGTTTACTTGATCAAAACCACTACCCTTGACCTGAGAGACCTTTGGTATAAACAATACTCCGACTACCATTCTCTCTCCATCTTGCCTCAATATCTCACCCGTAACAGACAACGAGCCTTCCTTAAAAAGGGCTCTCGTTATGTCATTTTAGGGGTCCTCCTCTATAAGTGCAGATTTGATGGTATTATCTTAAGATGCCTCAAAAATTCTGAAATTCCTTATACCATTAAGGAATTTGATGATGGCATATGTGGAGGTCACTTCAGTGGCCTTTTTGTTGCTAAGTGTATTCTTCACCTAGGCTAGTACTGACCGACCCTTAACCATGATTTTTGTGACTATGTCAAACATTGTGTAAAATTCCAACAACATTCTAATCTTCATCATACACCCATTCATGCCTTACAGGTCACCCATGACCTTTATCCCTTCTCTCAATGGGGTTTGGATCTTATCAAAGAGATCAACCCCCATTCTTCCCAACGATATCAATGGATCATTACTACTACCAAATACTATACAAAATGGGTGGAATCCATACCAATCATCTCCATGAAAGCTAAGAAAATATGTGAGTTCATTAACCACCACATCATTTGTCACTTTGATGTTCCTCATCACCTCATCACTGACAATGGAAAACAATTCAAAAACAAAACATTACAAAAACTCTGAAACACCTTTAGCATTCATCTTAGTTTCTCATCACCTTATTACCCACAAACCAACAGACAAGCCAAATCCGCTATCAAAACCTTAAACAAATTCTTATGAAAGTGGTTAACGATACTGGGAAGGATTGGCATACACACATTCCTTTTGCCTCGTGGGCATACAACACTAGTATTCACACTTCCACTATGTCCACACCTTTTTCTATGGTCTACAATATAGAGCTAGTCCTACCTCTCAAAGTCCAGATCCCCTCACTCCACATTTCTCTCCATGACATGCTCAATGATGATGAATTTCATCAAGACCATTTAGCACAGCTAGAGTTATTAGATGAACGTCATCTTAATTCTCTGGATCACCTTCAAGTTTACCAATAACATATAAAACGTGCCTACGACAAATGTGTCCATGCACGAACCTTCTAAGTCAGTGACCTTGTCTTGGAAGAAAATTAACATGTAACTAAAGTAGAAAAAAGTAAATGGGGCAAATTTGCTCCTAATTGGCTTAGACCATAGATCATGACTCATACCTATGGACCAGGTTCTTATCATTTATTCACACTCAATGGTAAACCTAAACCTAATCCCCTTAATGCCTTGCATCTTCAACCATTCTATTGTTGACTTGTAGTCCTACCTCACTTTTGTATCTTTCCATGCTTGTCCCTTGAGCGTTATTCACTCCATACACCTCATTAATGATTAAATAAGAATCATGTGAGTACCTGTCAGTTGTTATCTTCTCTTGAATATGTGTACCATGGTGCTGCACATAGCATGATTCTCATGGATACTTTTTGTCTACCTTTAGATGAGATCTCATGGTCGTTTCACCTTGCCTTTTGAACAAGAGTCTTATTCTCCACCTTGGTCTTGTCCATGAATTCAAAGACCTCACATGGGACCAAAATCCTTGAGTCAAACTACTAATAAAAATATGAATCCCTCAAAAGGGACATCTTCCTCTCGACAACTGCTACTATAAATAGACTGCTCCCTTGAAGGACAACTATGCAAAGCTCTTTAAAAAAAATGAGAGAAACCAGAGCTTCCTACATTGATAAACTTCATGAAGACCTCAAGGATTTAAATTTTCTTCATCCCATATAGAATTCCTACATCGATCAGTCTATCTCAACTATAAGTCAAAACACTCAACCTTTTTTTCATGGACTTTCCCATTATGATCTAGGTTCTCTTGCTCAAAATGCATGCTACCTATACCATATGCAAATTACCCACTTTTCAGCCTTCAAGCCATGCCCACTCCCATTTCCTATTTCCTCAAGGGACTTCTTGGAACTTAGACATTTGGTGATCATGTGACTACTTTTCACCGTAGAAAAATCCATCATGCAATGTATTTAGGGTCTTACGTTCGTCACCTCTGCCAAGGAATGATCTACTCAGTATGATCCTAACTAGCTAGATGGATTTATTGCCCCATCTTGTCTTTTAACCATATTTGTTTATGTTTTGATTACCTTATACAGGACTTGGTCCTCAACACTTACTTTTGGGGTAGTCTTCTTCTTTCACCACAATTGCCCTCACCTACATCATTTTACCTATAATCTACCCACACCTAACAAACCTAAACCCACGACATTCCTAAAAACCTACCAACTCATTTTCATACCTCCTCATATTCTTCCCTAGCTTATGGGATAACTACATTGGCTTGAGGTCCCTTTTTCACCGGGACTATGTAGGAAACACTATGAGGGAATGGGACCCTTGGATGTTAGCTCATCCATCCTCTACCCTAAACAATTCATCTTCCATGTGCCTCAAATTACACCACACCTAACTTCGTTTCCCTTTTATACCCAAAATTGGAAATTAAACCACATACATAACAAGTTGTTTCATATTTTAAACATTAGCACAACATACATTTATCATGCCTACCATTTCTCTATCATCACTATACATAGATTATACCACATCTCACATATGACCCATAGTATCATTCATTGCATAAAATAATGAATCACCACTTCACCTACTTTTGACTCAACCATGCCTAAAAAAACCTAACTAAACCATGCCTATACCAACCTAAATCCATCATGCCTAACTCACCTAATTTCTATCTATATCAACACAACATATTCATATCTCATAAACACATCGCCAAATCAAATCATAACATGTATTTCATCATATAAATAAATGTGTATCTCAAATATAAATGGCTATCTCATCATGTCCATCATCTCAAAATCATCGACACACAGGCTCCTATACAATACAAAATGTCATCGGCATATAGACCAGTCTCATATATATAATAAAATAATGAATCAATACAAAATCTCTTTAGCACACAGGCCTGTATATGCTTGAAATATACAAAATCACTCATACATCCTCACTGTCTATGGCATGCAGGCTAGTATGTGATCAACACTATAAATATCTCTCTATACATAGGTGGTATATATCACACAAAAACTATCATACATCAAAAATCAGGTGACCACAAATAAAGCATCTTAGTGGATGTCCTCCATCTCCGTATCACATGTATCCTCAGCCTCATGGGCCCCTGTTGGTACCTTAACTGGAGTTTTCCTCTGTGCACTAGTAGCCTCTACCTGATTAAGCCTCAGAGCTCATTGACCCCATGTGCTCTCCACACTATGAGTGCAGGATCATGTCCTCTCACTGGATGCTTGATGTGCCATGTACTCAGCATATGATATAAAGTCTACCCTGACTACCATCAACTAGTTCTGATAGTACCTAGCCTCACCTAGGGCATCCTGTAACCTAGATATAGGCATGGTTTGTGGTGTTCCTATAGGTCTCGGGTCCTGTACCTATCCTGCAGGACCCTATCTCACTCCTGTCGGTGAACTGGGACCCGGTCTCGGTGCCTATGATGGTGGTGCCTGTGGGGGTGCCCCCTACCCCTGTGCTTGTATCTGGGCCTGTAAGATCCCAATTTTTTCATGGGCTGTGGCCAAATGGCCCTATAAACCTACCACCTGTGCTTGTAAGGCTACCACCTAACCATCCCCTTCCTCTTCATCTCCACTCCTCCACCAACCATCTGTGCCTATAGACTGGACACCTATATGTGTAGCTCTGCTACCTTCACCTTCGAGCCCACCAGCTATGTATGTAGTATACCCAACTGGGAAATGAGAGTAGCCACCTACCTCTATAGAGCATCTCTCTGCACCATGATGGTTACTAAATCTGGATGTCCCGGTCTGGGTGGTATGGCTCATAAGTGAGCCACCTACCACTGTCTGGACCTATCTTTACACCTAGCGTCATCTATCCATCAGTCCATTGGCTGCTCCTCCTTCCCTATGGGCACTATAGGCTATGGTAGAGGTAAGGGCATTTCAACATCATCTCTCTAGTACTATGGGAAGGGTAGAGGAATGTCTCGTACTAGCCCAAATGGCCATTGGACTCTGTCTACCGGGATCATCTCATCCTCCCCAGCACAACGAACCTGTATCCATCTTTCTCGCTAGAGCTCAACTAGCTCCTCATGCATATGCCTAAATGAGGGGAATCCCACATACGGCCTCCATATAATTTCCACTCTAGACAGCCCCTCTAGTAACTGCTAGAAATGGGCCACATCATGTGTCAGCCTATCAGATCTTTGCTCTCCTATCACTAGTACCCATCTCCTATATACCACTCTCACGAATCATGTTGGGAATGCATCTACTTGAGGCATCCCTATAGGACACACACAAACTATGGGCTTGTACACCCAACAGTGTAGTATAAATGTACAACACAAGCTCAACCTACGCAGCCACCCATATGCTCACAAATCCCTATACAAATGCACCAAGAATGATGGTACCTAGGCAAAGCGGGTCTTGTGCACCATCATGTCATGGAGTACCCCCATTAGTGATTGGTGAAAGCATCCACCCTCTTCATCTGGAAGTGCATAGTATCACACTGCCTCCATCAATAGAACCACTAGCCTTATCTCATCCAGATGGGATACGTACATCTCTCCATAGCTCAAACTGGCACGATGGAATCTCAAATCGGCCATCCCCTCTCCGAAAAAAGTCACAATCAGCTCCTTGGAGGCCTCAGAGGAGATAAAATAAACCTGGGCACCCAATATGGGTAGCCTAAGAATCTAGAACACGTCCTCTAGGGTGATAATCATCTCACCCATTGGCAGGTGGAACGTGTTGGTCACGGATTCCCATCTATCGATGAGCACGACCATCAAACTGGGATACCAGACTACATGTCTATAGTGACGAACCCCACTCAAGCCCACTGCCTCCACATCCTGCAGATCCTCTAGGGTCACTACACTTTGCACTATCACTAGTAGAGGCAGAACCCTATCCCGCATATGTAGTTGGGCTCTCCCCTGAATCCAATATAATAACACCATTAATTTACATATATCAATCCATATTCAACCATTATCATTTCCCTATACCTTATTTTCACCCTACCCATCTCACCTACCAATCCCACACAACTTTTGGACCTTTTTGCCCCTTAATCTGATCACCGTTACCAACCTTGAATACCCCTTAACTGGCATCAGTCACCTATTCAGTGACTGATACTTGTTCTAATTAATCGATGCCAGCCAAACTTGACCAATGTTGGTCACTATCGCAGAAAATCCTATGATTTTACAAAACCCCCCTTTCTAGAAAACCTCACCCTACTGCTTTTACCCACCTACAATGACCTAAACTACCCTTGGACCTCCACCCACCACCCCTATCCCATTTATTACCCTCCTCATCCCTTCTTTTATACAATATACCCCCCATTCCCAAATTTAATTTGTTCCCACCCAAAAAAACAAAAAATCAACACAACATACAAACAAAACTAAAAAAATCCTCTAATCTATCAAATCCACAATGTAGAGTAAAGCACTTACCTCATCGCATTGCTGCCATATCGGTGGCATGTCTAGCTATTATACCGGTGGGCCACTTGATCCCTCTCTGGCCTCCCCCATCACCGAATACCTACTCACAACCTCTCACTAATTGAATCACTTGTCAATCACACTGCCAGCTCATTATTTCATTTCATTCAGAAAATTTTCTCTCTTTTCTCTCTTTTTTGTCATTTTATCACTTCAAATAATAACAAATGAATAAAAAAAATGTGGATTTTTTATTTTTATAAAAAACCTGACCTAACCGACGTCAGTTACCCTTGACCAACATCGGTCGCATGCCTTACCTAGACATTTTTAGTTTCCCTCTACCGACATCGATTATCCATGACCAGCATTGGTCACCATCAACTACACATTTTCCTACATTTTAACCTTTACCCTATGCCTACTTTCCTTTTTTTTCCTTACCCAACCTTCACCCTGATCATTTACCCCACCCCCCCTTTACCCTACCCATTTACCTCACCTTTCTTAACCAAATCATTTACTACCTCCCTTCATCCTCCTCTAGGAACTCTTTGTTTTACCCCTACCTTGGCCTTATCCGTGTCATGATCTAGATATTTGGACCTCGACCATCACTAGTGACCTTTGACCTCATGTGCTCGCTATACCCTGCAGCACTGTTACCTATGTTGTTGACCTAATGACCTTACCTAGCTTATTGTTATGATCGTTTATCCTTACCCTACCTTTGGTGTACCAGAACATACCTAAACATACATGCAGCTAACCTACATCATGTTTTCTAACCATATCCTATACCTTGAAAACTAGAATCACTTCAACCTCGTTTGGATAAACCTATCGACCTTAGACGATGTAGAGTTCACCTGCTCTTCAACCTGGTAGCACAATTTAGTTTATACATGTGCGTGTGTTTGACTGTTGCTACCTTTGACCCTAACCAATTACCTAGATTACCTGAGTAGACCTTTAAACATTTTTCCCCCGTTCCCCACCTTCCCCTTTCTCACATTCACCTTTTATCAAACCACTCACCGATTCTACCTTTGGCCTCGTCAGTTCCTAGTTTGAGGGGGATCACCTTTACCCACACATGGGGCAACCACATATTATTTTTTTTATCTTCGCTTACCACTACAAGTTATGCAACAAAAAGGGAAAAAATGTAAACAATAAAATTAGGTCACACTCCTCTTTGATCCCTTGACAAATAAGCACCCTTCATCACATTCACCTAGCCATGGCCCCCTTCACCCCACTAATATTAATTTAAATTATTTAATAAAATTAATTCATTATCCTCACCATATTTATTATTTAAATATCTTAATTTTAAATAATATCCACACATACTCTTCACTTAGACACCTCACCAAGCTAACTCACCCTAAAAACCTATTCTTAGTAAGTTGCCATAACTAACTAAGACTTAACTAAACCCTAAAAATCAATGCCTACATTCCTTGTAACCACATTCTTGCATGCTTACAAGAATCTCCTAGTCTAATATGTGTGTTAATGACACAAGATCCGAGGAAATCAAGAGGATCTCCCTAGTTTAGTCCTAGTAATTTTTGCCTTGACCGATGTCGGTTACCCCTATCCATCATTGGTTAATCTAGAACAGCCGTCGGTTACCCTTTTAACCCCAAAGCAACCTTATAATCAAGGTTGGAAAAGATTGGAAAATTTGGTGAACATTAGCACATTCCAGAGAGATATCGCAGCTTCTGAGAGTGAATTCCAGTGAGAACATGCATGCAAGGAAGGAGATCAAGCATCTTTTCTTGCACAGCCATCCTAGCAATGATTTGATCTAACCAAGCAAAGAAGAATGTGTATGTAGACCATGAAGAAGCTTTCCTTAAGTTGGTGATCACTTGCAGCCTTAGAAACCTCTCATCAGCACCTCTAGCCCTTACTCACAGGCATCCAGGACCAAAATTCGAGTAAGTAGACATTATACTTCTCTAATTTATTCCATTTCATCATTATATTATAATATTTTGTTTACCTAGCCACCCATTGACCTCCCTCAACACTCAGCCCTCCATATACCCATCAAAACCATGCCAAATCCTACCTAAATCACTTAATACCTCATCCCGACCAACTAAAGTCCATTGTGTAATCCTAAAGGAGACCTAAATCTCATTCTGTAGCATTCCTAGAACTCTACTATAATCGGCACTGGTTACACCCAACCACCACCAGTCACCCTTAACCAACATAGGTTACTGTATTTTCCCACACAACCTAGAATATTGACCTATCCACCTAATTCCCTTTCACCCTCATTCACCTGTGATCTACTTGAGACCCCTATCAGACTTGCAGAGACCCAAAACCAGTTACTTGACCTTTAGATCCTATTCTAACCTAGCCTGTTAGATTAGATCTATTTCTCATTGTGTGTTAAGTGAGATACCTAGATCATTTTGAATTATAATAGGATTTACCTTATTTACCGCATTAAATTGTTTAAAACAGTGGACTAACAGCCATCTAGGAAGTATCACACTTCCCAGATCTAGCATACACTAGGCATTTCACTGCATATATTGTTTAACTTTTTATGGTGGTCTTTCTTTGTATTACAGGTAGTTCCTCCTAGCCAAAAGAAAGCTCTCACAATCAGTTGTGGATTCAGAATTCATACGCATGCAAGAACCCATCAACCAACATTTGAACTAGTATTACTCCTACGCTCGTTACACTATTTGTTTTGTCAATACTTCAAAGAAATGATCTCGAAAACAGTGAAAAAAATAGAATGAGCCCATTCTTGGAAGCTCATATTACAGCTATGAAAAATCAATTAGAGAAACTATCAGTCATTTCAGTGCATGAGACGTGCACTAGGATTTGGTGTATAGATTGTGAAGTTGAGGGGCACACTAAGGATAGTTTTCTTTGTAGGCCAGTATGTTAATTTTTTCTCGACTGTGAGATATGTCATTTAGACCATAATGCAAGCCACTACCCATTATTAAAATATATATTAAGGAAGAACGTAACTTGCAACTATAATATTTTCCACTCCATGACTCATAATAGTGAAGATTATAGGTTGATTGATCAGATCCATGATGTCATTAATATTGGTGTACGATAGATAGGAGTATCAAATAACTCTAAAGGTAAAAGTGAGCACCATGATGGAGATCATACTCAAGGGTACCACGATCATAATGAAGGAAACTTTGAAGGAGGTCGTGGTAGAGGTCAAGAATACCATGGTGGTGGATGAGTTGAGTTTCCGCATGGAACATGTTATAGGTGTGGATCTCCTAACCACTATAGGCCTCAATTCCCTCAGAATATTACTTTTTCGTTATGTGGGAAGAATCATAACTCTTAGGAGTTCCTGGACTTATATGAGCATCTTAGTAAGCAATATAAATAGGAGAACATGGGTACAAGGATGGTTAGAATACAACATGCCATGGAAAACCAATGGATGCCAAATTTGGCACCGAAACCTAAGGTAGTATCTGTGAAAATTACTACACAAGATGAAGCTACGAGCACTAGAGAAGCATTGTAGAAAAATCCTACCATTACTAGGAAATAGGTATTGCATGCAAGATACCAAGATCCTACACATTAGAAGGGAGTTTAGTAGGAAACCATGGAGGTGCTCAGAAATCTTCAGAGTGAGATATAATGTTTAAAGGAAAAGTCATGGAAGATGGAATGAAAGAAGGCAACAGAGATGGTCCAATAAGATGTTTATGATTTGAAAGAGATATGGAAGATGTTGTGTAAGGAGAATATTATTCCATTACTAGGGAATTGGTTAAAGGAAAACACTCCATGCGCATGTATTGAGAATGGAAGGAAAATCCTGCATAATATCCACCCTTGTAGCTTTGATTGTGACAAGGAGATCACTTTGAATGCTATTGTGGATGGGTGGCTTTTGAGAAACATATTGATTGACATAGGTGTGTAACTTATTATTTTCCTAGGTTAGATTGAAAACAAGAAACTACCACCTAAAATAGTTCCCTAACCTAGCTAGAAACAAGAAGAAAGTACCATCAAGATGAAGAAATGAACAAGGCCTACATTAGCATCATAAATTTGAAATAATGAAATCAAGCATAATACAAATCAAGAAACTCTATTCTTCTAATTGCCTAATTAAATCAAGAGGACCTATGTAGTCTAATGGTAATCAACAATATTGCTTGCTTTGATTCTTCATGGATACTTGTGTGTGAGGCCTAGCTCTTCAAGATGGATGATGGAAGGACTTGATAATGGAAAAAGGATTTTAGTGCAAGACTATGTTCTTTCCTTTGCTTTCTAAGGGAATTCAGTGTAGGTGAAAAGGTATGAGGAGGGCTCTTTATATAGCCCAAAGGATAAAGGATTCAACACATCCTCATAAATGTGGGATAAATGGATATGTAGAGTTAGTTATGGACAAGGGGGGGTTTAGATGAGGTTGAGTTAGCTTTAGGAGGGTTTAGTTTGTCCTCAAGTGGCTCATGTGGATAAAGGGGGTGCATTTATTAATCAAGATGATTAATAAATACATGTGCAAGTTTTTATAAGCTTTTAGATGGATTTTAATGTGATTTAAACCATTAGGAAGGAATTAAACCGATTAAATAGAGATTTATTGATTTAATGAGAAGGGAGGATAATTAATTGATAATAATTAATTAGACTAGATAGAAGGTGTCGATTAATGAAAGTTCGTTAATTAGGGTATGTGTTAGATAGGGGAATTAATTAATTAGCTTAATGTAATCAATTAACGACAATGGAAGAGAAGATGAGCGCCATTGACAATGTGTCATCAATTTGCAGGAAAGGAGATAATTAGTGCAATTTAAAAGTATTTAAATTGCTCGGGTGTAATTATAGGTGTCTAAAATAGGCATGAAAGTTAATATACTTAAATTTTGCCCTATTTTTGGATTTTCTGATATATATATATATATATATATATATATATATTGTTTTTAGTAGTTTTTTCTTTCCGAACCATGGTGAACAGTATAAGAAATTAGAAGAAGAAAATGAAGGGACTAGGGGCAACTGAAACTACCCTAGGAGGAAGAAAGAAGAAACAAGTGACAAATAATGTCCTTGTTTAATGGAAAAATTAAGGAAAAATAATTATTTATGAGGGTGTGTTAGAAGAATAAAAATCACCAGGGAGCAATACAATTGTCTGAGGGAGAAGAAGGGGGTATTGGACAACAAAAAATACCCAAATATAGTGAGAAAGAAGAGAAAAATAATTATTTAATAATAAAAATAATTATTCCACAACAAATAGAGGAGAAAATGGCAATTGAAACGAGTCTCCCAACCTTCCGAACGGTGAAAAACAAGTTAATATACCCCACTAGGGGAGGGTTAAAACATCACGACCAATTCATTTTAACTGCGCAGTTGAGAAAATTTTACTATGAGGCTCTGACACTCAGAAGAACCACGGTGATCACACGAGACATACTGAGGCATGCAGATGCAGTCTGGGGGTACCAGCGGCATGCAGACGATTACCACTTTGTGAGTATCAAAAACTTTCTCCTTAATTTGTGTCATTAATTTGCTAAATTAGGTCTTTAGGCATAGAAAAACATGTAGGCGCACCTGCACGTAAGCGCAGGTATGGATAGAGTGTGCAGGTGCCATATTGGGGGCATAGGCATCCTTTTGAAGGTGCAGGAACCAAGTCGATGTGTGCACACGCGTGGACACAAATCACACACACACACATGCATGCACACTCACACATGAGCACATGTGTGTGCGCGTGCACACATCAGAAACAGGGTACACATGTAAAAAGCATGGCACAGGCATGGAGAGGTAGGTGCACACACACAGAAGTGCACATGCCCAAGTGCAGGCACCAAATTGATGGTGCGCATGCCAAAAAGGGCACGTAGGCACCTAAAAGAGGGCACACATGCCAGAAAACACACGTGCACAAGTGTAGGCACCAGAAACGTGGTGCACACACCCAAAAGGGTGCGTATGCACCCTAGATAGGTAGAAAAAGATAGGAAAGTGTCCAAAAATATGACACTTAGAAGAATTTATAGGATTTTTGGGTTAACCCTAAAAGATGAGATATATTTTTAGAGGAAATGCTAGGAAATGATGAGTTTTTTGTTATTTTGCAGAGATGACTACTAGTTTTACAAACGCGGGATCATCATACCAAGATTGCTGAGTTAGAGGGTAGTATACGCCAGTGTGATCGGTGAGCTATGGTGATATTACTTGAGGCAGTGGGGCTGGGCCCCATGGCTCAGATGCCATCTATTGTTCTAGATTACGACCTTTTAACTATGATAACCCAGCGATGACATAGCGAGAGTCAGTGTTTCAGGCTTCCCACAGGAGAGATGACAATGACCATTGAGGATGTTTTGTGGATTCTACGCATGCCCATGATGGGTACATTGATTGAGTACAGTTCGGATGTAGGGCTGATTAGAGCAGCGTGTAGTTCCCTATTTGGTGTCCATGACATCCCACATGACGAGATGATTATAGCTTTATATGAGTGTATCCCCGACCCAACATTACATCGGGGACCTCTCTATATCATGGCACTTATCAGTGGGTTCTTACTCACTGATAAGATAGGGACTTCAATTCTGAGAGAATTACTGCCATTATTTTATGGCATTTACAGTGGTTAGAGATATTATTAGGGGCAGTGTATACTGGCCCACTTATACTGTGATTTTCATTTGATTAAATACCATAATCAGAAGACCGTGGGGCCAACATCATTATTACAGATATGGTCATGAGATCATATTGCTATTGGGTGCCCTATGGGCCCTTTCTGAGTTCAATATCTCGAGGACCCATCAGACATGGCTTGGGTAGTAGCCAGTGGAGATGTACGTGGCCATCTTGGCAGCCTATTCAGATATAGGTTGGAGTTCGACAAGCTAGTAGTGATAGACATCATTTGGCATCCATACAGGAACTTCCAGTGGCCAGAGGATGGCACAAAGCTCATCATGTGCTTAGTGAAGCACTTTCTTATTGGCAGCCATAGCTATATCATGGAGTTGTATCAAGTAAATAGGTGACAGCAACAACTTAACAGAGTACAAGGGGTCATGTTAGTGCAAAATCACAGCACCCCTGGATGTTGATCAGATTTCTAGGTTGATCACTCTAGCATCCAGTGTGATTGCACAACATGGAAACCTCTCTCCAAATGTGGGACTTGTGAAACTGAGAGAGGGATCTCTAGATTAGAGGCTGGTTCCTCAAAATCCTCTAATTTAGATCTATATTTGCACAACTACAGAGGTTCAGATCCTGATCCTACTCTAAATTGCAAGGAGACAGGGATAGAAATGCAAAAATTAAAACTAACTAAAGATGGTGAAATTCAAAGTCTGAAGAGTTTGGCTCTTAAATATGGGATGAAAAAGATCCCCTTGATGGTTAAGCCTTCAGAAGAGGTTGGAGTTGGAGAACAAGTAGTGGTTAGGACTGATTTTGTGACAACAAAAGAAGAGCAAAAAGAAGAAGCAAACCAGCAGTTAGTTTGCTCAGAAATTAGTGTCCATGTTGGAACTCTATTTGAAGGGAATTCTGATTCAATTCAAGTTGCACAATCAGCCATGGAGGAAGAAAGCTTAGAAGAAGATCTTGCAGTCCCAACTTGTCCTCTAGAGCAGCAGATTGAAGAGTTTGACTTGACAAACTTCATGCTAGGAGAAGAGTTCTATCAAGAGCAAGACTACCTTCAAGTAGTAGAGGAGGGAGAAGCCGCTCCAAATGTGAAAGAAGAGGAGCACATTCTAGCTGTGAAGAAGAAAAGTGCAGATCCAAGGGCTTTGAACACAAGGCAGGCTACAGGAGAACCTTCAGTTCTTCTTTCTACTTCATCCCTCTTGTGTTCTAGTGCTGAAGAAGAGTTTGATCTCTCAAAATCAATGTTGGAGGATGATAGAAACCATGATGATCAAGTTACAGATCAAGAGGACACTATGGAGGAAGTTGAGCATTTGCATCAGGGCAACAATGAGGTAGTGTATCTGTCATATTTGGAGGACTGTTTTGATGAAGAAGAACCGGTTGAGTTTCCACAATTCTCTCTTTCATCTTCCACGTCCCAAATACTTGAGCCTACTGTCATGAAGGAGAGCATTCATTTGCAACAGCCTGCATCTTATAGCAGCTCTTTGGAACTAAGATTGGAAGATTTTAATCTTTCATGTTCTTCATTGGAAGAAGAGAAAGGGCAGAAAGGTTCTACCATTTATTCCACATCACCCACCCAAGAAGGTCTACAAGAAGACTCCATGTTTGGTGTTGAAAATCAGAGTTATGGGCATATCAAACAGATCATACCTTGCCCAATCAGGTATTTGAATTTATTGGAGCCAAAGGAGAAGTCACAACCAGTCATGCTTGCTTCTAAGCATGAGGATGAGCTACAAAGAACCAAGGATCAGTTGTCATACCTCTCCAATCCAAATGCAGAACAACTAAAAGAGGTATTGAATTTGCCTTCAGATGATACCTTGATGATTTGGGTGGAAGACCAGCTTCTTGTTGATTTTCCATTCATCCAATCAGCCATGTTCAATGCCAAATTAGTTGCATGGTTGCCAATTTTGAAGAAAGGAAGCTATTTTACACAACTAGTTACAGGGTTTGTTTATCTCACCTTTGTTTCCATTAGGGTAAAGGAGGTAGGTTTTCTTTCAGTAAAAGAAATGCTTGTGCACACTCTGCATGTTCCATTTGGAGCATGTATGATTTTCAGTTTTGTACATAGTTTTTGTGGTGCTAGTTTTGCTCTTGCACAGTCCATTTCAGTGGGTTTCCAAGTGGCTCAGAGATGAGGTTTTCAAAGTTCAAATCATTTTGATGGCTACAACTCATGACTCCATGCCCAATGGATGCTTCAGGCAACTGGTAACTTTATCCAGCAGGCAGATGACCCCTCTAAGTCGCCAAAATTGTTATCCAAAATGTGCCCCTGCCCATTTTTTGTGGCTAACTCCTCTCATTTTTTCCTCTCTTGTGCCTCAGTCATAATATTTTACTTTTTCAGGCACTCAAAAATTTCTGGAAATGACACCATTGGATAGAGCTCTTTCTCAGCTTTCTAGAAAGGTAAAGTTTTCCTCCTAACTCCATGTATTTTTCAAGTTATGGCTCGGCGGAGTTTTTGTGGAAAATTTTCCCCTAAAAGGCCTGTGGCTAATGAGATGCTGCCACATGGCACCTAGAGTGGTGGAGCACGGGGAAATTTTGGAAAATTTTCCAATTGACCAAAAAGGTGCAAAAATTTGAATTTTTTCCCACCGACCTGATTTGGCCCTGTTTTGCCCTAAAACTTCAAATCGCCATATCTTTCGATCTAGAGGCCAGTTTTTCATGTTCTTTATATCAATGGAAAGCTGGAAAAATTCTCTACAAGATTATGGGGTCAATTTTTCAGTTTGGTGGAGGTTGAAGAGACAAAATCAAAAAACACTTCTAGCACGTGGTCATGGACAGAAACGACATTTCAACCACCGTTTTTAATGAAGAATGGCTTGCATTCTCTCCTAGCATGGCTAAAAATGTCAGGGAATGGGTCTGTCATGGAGCCCATGCTTTTTTGATGGCATTTTGGTCAATGGTTGAACCCCTTGCATGTTTTCCCATGTTTCTCTCTCCTAGGGTCGTGGTTTGCACTGTAAAAGCCAGAATGAGTTCATTTTGGAAAGGAGAGACACTTTTTCAGCTCTGCAACTTCCCTTTTCTTCCTCCTTGGCAAAATTTGTGAAGAAATTTTACCTTTCCATGTAATGCGACACCTTTTCTTGCCTCTAGATCATTATAATGTACTGTATTGGGTCTGAGATGTTGATATATGTTCTTTGATTAAAATCCCTCAATCCTTTCATATATCTATCATTGCTTTCTTGATCTTTCATTACATTTTGAGTGTTTGTGCATGTTTTGTGCTGTTTTTCCTTATGGATTGTGTATTTCATGCAGCATCAGGTGTCTACAAATCCTTTGGTGCATCACCTATTAGCATTAGTTCTTTCTTTTTGCATTATCTATCTCTGTCTCCTTGGAATTTAGAGTAGATTTAGGAGTTTAAACCTTTGCAATTGTGCAAGTGAAATAGTTGCTCAGAGGAGTTAAGGAACCAGCCTCTAATATGGAGATTCCTCTTCCATTTTGCAAGTCCCACACTTGGGAAGAGGATTCAATGTTTTGCAATCACACTGGATGCATAGGGTGATCAAATTAGAAATCTAATCAACATCCAGCGGGTGCTGCTGATTTGCAACAACAGTTTTGGCATGCCCAGTGGGACCTTAGAGGTCTTCCACTTTATCTTTGACAGGTTGGTGTGTTCCTGTTAAGGATTTAGCCTTTTGGAGGCACTTTCAAAAGCACATCTGGTGACTCCATCTAGTAAACAACTCATTCTCTGAGTTGCAGACCCGTTTTCCATTCATTTCCATCCATCTTTCTTTCCATCTCTTTCATTCTTTTCATTCCATGAAGTTTTTCAATCATGACTTCATTTCCATCATGGAATTCACATTTTCAACAACGACAGTATATCACACCTCGAACATGTTTTACAAATCCTCCAAATCGGCATTTTGGTCAAATTCAAAATCAGCATGTCTACCCATATGAGGAGCAGTGAAAAAATCAATTTGGTTGTGAAGCACATCAAGAGCAAGGGTATGCATGCAATGAAGACAATCAAATGGAAGATGCAGATTTTGTGGAAAAAATTCAAAAGATGGAGGTAAAGATGGTGCAATCAAGAGCAGCAGCTCAAATGAAGGCTTTCAGAATTGGTTGTAGGACTCCTTGTCCATGGGGAGGCCCTTTTCCAAGACACTTCAGCCCTCAGGAGAAGTTGGACTTTATGATGAAGATGTTGCCCCAACTTGCACAATGGATAGCAGAAATAGAGGCCTATGAACTTGGTGTTGAACAACCTTGTCAATGGGTAAGTCCTACACCATCATCTGGTTTTTCTCACCCCATTACTCAAGCAACATCATCTCATTTGGAATTTCAAATTCTAAATCCAGTCAATGCTGCCCCGAGAGTTAATTCCATTTCTCCATTCCCTAGTCTTCCACCCCATCTCAATTCTTCTATCCCCTTTCCTTCCAAACAGTCATCCCCTCCACAATAGCTAACGAAATACCCTCTCCTCCAAAGAAACAAGAGTTTCTACCTCCTCCACCACCACGAAAAATTTCCAAATCAATTGAGTTACAATCCACTTCTCCTCTTGCATTCCCAAATCCATGTTGGGAGGATAAAAATCAGAATACCAGTCAAGGAAAACAACAGCAAAAAGAAAAGCCAAAGAAAGATGAAGAAATTCAAAGTCTGAAGAGTTTGGCTCTTAAGTTTTGGATCACAAAGATCCCCTTGATGGTTAAGCCTTCAGAAGAGGTTGGAGTTGGAGAACAGGTGGTAGCTAAGATTGATTTTGTTGCAGTAGGAGAAGAGCAAAAAGAAGAAGTAGATCAGTAGTCAGTTTGCTCAGAAAGTAGTGTCCATGTTAGCACTCTATTTGAAGGGAATGCTGATTCAATTCAAGTTACACAATCAGCCATGGAGGAAGAAAGCTCTGAAGAAGATATTGCAATCCCAACTTGT
This sequence comes from Taxus chinensis, assembly GCA_019776745.2. Classification (NCBI taxonomy): domain Eukaryota; kingdom Viridiplantae; phylum Streptophyta; class Pinopsida; order Cupressales; family Taxaceae; genus Taxus; species Taxus chinensis. Next base: position 95,107,433 of record CM034149.1, on the reverse strand, counting down.
CCTCTAGAGCAGCAGATTGAAGAGTTTGACTTGAAAAAGTTCATGCTAGAAGAAGAGTTCTATCAAGAGCAAGATTGCCTTTGAGTAGTAGAGGAGGGAGAAACCGCTCCAAATGTGAAAGAAGAGGAGCACATTCTAGCTGTGAAGAATAAAATTTTAGATCCAAGGGCTTTAAGCACAAAGCAGGCTACAGGAGAACCTTCAGTTCTTCTATCTACTTCATCCCTCTCGTGTTCTAGTGCTGAAGAAGAGTTTGATCTCTCAAACAAAATGTTGGAGGATGAAAGAATCCATGATGATCAAGTTACAGATCAAGAGGACACCATGGAGGAAGTTGAGCATTTACAGCAGGACAACCATGAGGTAGTGTATCTGTCAGATTTGGAGGACTATTTTGATGAAGAAGAACCAATTGAGTTTCCACCATTCTCTCTTTCATCTTCCACGTCCCAAATACTTGAGCCTGCTGTCATGAAGGAGAGCATTCATTTGCAGCAGCCTTCATCTTATAGCAGCTCTTTGGAACCAAGATTGGAAGATTTTAATCTTTCATGTCCTTCATTGGAGGAAGAGAAAGGGCAGAAAGTTTCTACCATCACTTCCACATCATACATTCAAGAGGGTCTACAAGAGAACTCCATTCTTGGAGTTGAAAATCAGAGCTATGGGCATATCAAACGGATCATACATTGCCCAATAAGGTATTTGACTTCATTGGAGTCAAAGGAGAAGTCACAACCAGTCATGCTTGCTTCTAAGCATGAGGGTGAGCTACAAAGTACGAAGGATCAGCTGTCATACCTCTTCAATCCAAATGCAGAATAACTAAAAGAGGTATTGAATTTGCCTTCAGCTAATACCTTGATGATTTGGGTGGAAGACCAGCTTCTTGTTGATTTTCCATTCATCCAATCAGCCATGTTCAGTTCCAAATCAGTTGCATGGTTTCCAATTTTGAAGAAAGGAAGCTATTTTGCACAACTAGTTGCAGGGTTTGTTTAGCCCACTTTTGCTTCCAGTTAAAGTAGGATAGGTACTTTTTCTTTCAGTAAAATAAGTGCTTTTGCACACTCTACATGTTCTATTTGGAGCATGCATGATTTTCAGTTTTGTACATAGTTTTTGTGGTGCTGGTTTTGCTCTTGCACGGTCCATTTCAGTGGGTTTCCAAGTGGCTTAGAGAGGAGGTTTTCAAAGTTCATATTAGTTTGTACGCTACAACTCATGACTCCAAGCCTAATGGATGCTTCAAGCAACATGTAACTTCATCCAGCAGGCAGATGACCCCGCTGAGTCACCAAAATTGTTATCCAAAATGTGCACCCTGCTCAAGGTAATTTGTGGCTAACATGCTCTCAAATTATTCAGTCTCGAGCAAGTAGATTGATTCGAGGCCCAAAATCATGTTACTTTTGGGGTACCCTCAAAACCTTTCTCTAACTCTCACCATCTAAGATAGAAATCTTTCAACGAGCTTTTTAGAAAATGGAAAAAAATGCAAAAAATATGGTTGCAAGACTGTTTTAAGGCCATGTATCGGGTCTTAAGGGTTATGGGTCGTACTGAGGTTCATCGTGGACCAAGCTTGGGGCCTGATAAAACAAAGCAGGAAAATTACCTAAGTCTTTTGTTTCGCACGGTTTGGGACAGCCGCGACAAAAGTGGATCGCGGGGGACATTTTGGAAAATTTTCCAAAATGAGCTAAAAACAAAGAAAAATCATCTGAAGTCTTTTGCCCGCCGATGTGGTTTGGGACAGTTTTGCCCTAGGAAACTTCAAAGTACGCCATGGGATCTTTCGAGTCCAGAGCTCGGTTTTTCACGAAATTTATAGTCCATTTCGGAAAGCTGGAAAAATTCGGAGATGCCCCAGGTTGTCCGTGGGTCAGTTGGGACAAAAGTACGTAATGGATGCAGTTTGAAGAGATAGAATCAAAAAACTCTTTTGGCATGTGGTCATGGACAGAAATGACATTTCAACCACCGTTTTTAATGAAGAATGGCTCGCATTCTCTCCCAGCATGGCTAAAAATGTCACGGAATGGGTCTGTCATGGCGCCCATGATGTTTTGATGGAATTTTGGTCAATGGTTGAACCCCTTACATGTTTTCCCGTGTTTCTCTCTCCTGGGGTCGTGGTTTGCACTGTAAAAGCCAGAATGAGTTCATTTTGGAAAGGAGAGACACTTTTTCAGCTCTGCAACTTCCCTTTTCTTCCTCCTCGGCAAAATTTGTGAAGAAATTTTACCTTTCCATGTAATGCACCACCTTTTCTTTCCTTTGGATCACTGTAATGTACTGTATTGGGTCTGAGATGTTGATATATGTTCTTTGATTAAAATCCCTCAATCCTTTCATATATCTATCATTGCTTTCTTGATCTTTCATTACATTTTGAGCGTTTGTGCTTGTTTTGTGCTGTGTTTCCTTGTGGATTGTGTATTTCACGTAGCATCAGGTGTCTACAACTCCTTTGGTGCATCACCTATTAGCATTAGTTCTTTCTTTTTGCATTCTCTATCTCTGTCTCCTTGGAATTTAGAGTAGATTTAGGAGTTTAAACCTCTGCAATTGTGCAAGTGAAATAGCTGATCATAGGAGTTGAGGAACCAGCCTCTAATCTGGAGATTCCTTTTCCATTTTACAAGTCCCACACTTGGGAAGAGGATTCAATTTTGTTCAATCACACTGGATGCATAGGGTGATCAAACTAGAAATATGATCAACATCCAGGGGGTGCTGCTGATTTGCAGCAACAAATCCCCCAGCTATATTTTTGGCATGCACATAGGGACGTAGAGAGGTAGACCATGGGGCCTTGTATACCAGTGGTCTAATCCAGGGCTAGTTTCACACAGGTGGTCCCCTAGGAATGGGACCCATTATGACAGGTGAGAGACCTGGGGACCACAGTTGATTATGCAACATGGTAGGCAGCAGTATTACCCTAGCATCTCACTATTCCATAGGCAACTTGGGTAGCAAGTATTTTCCCACCTGTAGATGTATGGCATGGTGTAGAGCCTAGGGCTAGAGCAGTGGCACTAGGGCTAGACCTAGAGGATCCATTTGATGGTATCCCTCATGATGGACCAGGTGCCCCAAAGGCATAGGGACTGAGGCCGCAGGGCCTAGTACAGGAAACCATTGGAACCAGCTTGTGGCAGGGCTAGTTTAGGAAGAGGACAATCTTCTAAAGCACTTCTCTAGAGATTCCTTCCTCTATTTTTTACATAGCCTCCCAACTAGTGGTATAGATGGCCATAGTACATGTGTATGTGCAATCACACTAGATAGCTTAGAGATGACACAGTTAGACTGGAGAGAGATTTGAGGCTCAACATCCAGGTGTGTGACTGCTGCATTTGTACAGAGATAGAAACATGATATCACATTGTTAATTTACTTTCATAGCAGGATCAGGCTCGGGCCCCAAGCTGGGCCTAGTAGTTGGGGACACATGTTCCCCTGGCAGAGCTTTATTTGAGTGCCAACAGTAGACATGGGGCTCAGATACATGTTCCTCCTCCAGGAGGAATAGTCACAAGTGTGCATGGTCATTACACAAAGAGATCATGTGCATGCACGATCACAGGGCTGTTATTATCCCATCACATAGTCCAGGCTCATGCCAAACTTTAAGTGATGACCATAGAGAGAGATTGAGAGGTTGCTATCTCTAGACAAGCCGAGGCAAACCTGGGTCGAGTTATGGGTAAGAAAATGTCGTAGCTATTCATCTCCTGAAAACAACCAATCAGGGACCAGAGATAGTAGCACATCTAATACGTGATTCCTCCACACTTAAAGGTGAGACCCTCTTCTATAGGATTACAAGTGATTACATTGAGGTGGTTCTACCAGAGCAACAAGTGCTACTTAATTCCATAGCTATCAGGGTCTAATAGCATCAGGCTAACTCAATCATGGAGATAGGTCCATTCAATCCTATGGTATCAGTTCCATGGCCTAGTATTCAGTAGTTGACCAATAAGACCAGGGACCATACCTAGGCACAAGTAGTAAACCATCATCCATTAAGAGAGATCAGCTGAGCCATAGTGAGGGTGAGATCTCATAGGCTTGAGAGCCACATGTTTATTGCATAGGGTTACTTTGAGAGCGTGATTCCTCTTATTACAGGATTGCTCAGCATGTTGGGATGGAAAGTAATATTATACATGTATCTCATACGAAAGCCTCAGCGGTGAAGGCCTGATTATTACATATGACCACATACCACTATGTAGTTCCATTGTGGATAGATTATGTTACTACATTTGAGTACTTATCTGGATGTTAGCAGGTCCAGATCTAGGTCTCAGAGGACCTATCGATGTAGCTCACTCATTGTAGTAGCCTGATGCTACAAGGCATTTTTGATATAGCATCCTCTGGAAGTGACAACACATGTCAAAATATATGAGGATTACCTCCATAGGGCTCTATGGCTCAGGTACATCATAGGAGAGGGGCGAGAGTCATGGATGACTCTATTGTATTTATGGTATACTTACATATAGTATGGTATCAGCTGTACGCCTAAACTTATGAAGGAAATAGTTGATGATTGGACATGATGCATTATTTTGATTATGCCTCTTAGTGAAGGCATCACTATTTGCATTGGATGCTTGATGCATGGCATTATTTTTTTCTAAATGATGTATACTTCGAGACACTATATGTACATGGACATGTTATGATGTTAATCATGATATGATGCATCAAGCATGCACTGGACTTTATATGTTGATGTTTGATGTATATGTATCATCATGCTTGTTTAGAATGTTAGATGATATATCCTGTAGATGATATCAATTGTATTTTTTACATGAGATGTTTTGTTGATTCCCAGTTCACGGGATGATATTTATGATATTGGTGCGGGGGGATATATTTTTGATATTTTTGCAACCCCTATTTCCCCCCATTGGTGATACGATATGTGATGATTTTCTTAGCACACATGTATGATGTAGAACTTAGAATTTTTGTTTATATATGATGTATAGATGATGTTAGGTGTGATGATAATGAATGATAATGATGATGAGAATGATAACAAAACAAAGAACATGCAAGAAACACCACCAAATGCTAAAAAAGAACACTAGGAATTAATGCAATATACCATGATTCACCATGCTTTATTAACATGTAACAAACATAATCAAATACCAAGAAAGAACATAATGAATTAACACATGACATCATGATCTCCTAAGATGAACCAGTATGCAAAATGCTTACTACAATTTGTACAAATAATAATGAATCTAATCTAAGAAAGTAAAGATCAATCCTAGAAAAATATGTTTAAGCAACACACTATACCCAATGTACAAGCAAGTAAAACTATACAAGCAATGTACACAGCAAACAAGCAAAGCAAGGAAATAAGACAAGGCCAGTAAATATTTTTGTAAGATATGTTTTCATGGACTATTTTTCTATTTTTTGTCTTTTCAAAATAATTTTCTATTGTTTTTGGTGTTTTTGCAACAATTTGGTATTGTTTTTGCATTTTTCGAAACAATTTTCTATTGTTTTTACATTTTCTAATGGTTTTCTATTGTTTTTGCATTTTTCGAAACAATTATGCAAAAAATTTTGTACATTTTCTAACAGTTTTTGAAAGCTATGTATAGGAAACCAAAAAAGCGTAGATGTCTGCAAGCATTGGATGGGGAATATACAAAGGTAGATGTCATGCATTTATGATATAAGAAGTTGAAGTTGGAAAGAGTTTCCCCTAGTGTTAAGATGGTAGATAGTACAAAGACTATATCCCTTCACAGACAAATAGAAGAGGTGCAACCCGCCATGGATCAAGGCTTTGACAGGATGGTGCTCACAAAGAATCTCAGATGAAGGTGTGGAACGTAGCTCAAAGCTAAAGTAACAGGTATCCTCCTATATGCAAGATGTCTTGTGAACAACGATATTCCTCCCAAGGCACCGGAAACTGGATTTCACCCAAGGGACCTATCCAAAGTGCCATAATTGCATTGTTTTCACTATTTGGATTTCTTGTTTTCACTTTTTCTTTTTCTATTTTTTTTATTTTTTATTTTATTTTTAGATTTTTTGTTTCTTTTCTGATTTTTACACCATGCTTCAAGCATATAACTGACTTAAGGTGCATGCCATTTATGGGATCACCCAGAGCTCATCTCCATCAAGATGTGTAAGTTTGTATGCTCCTATGACCCAAATTGGTGACCAAAATGACATAGGGTCCTAACCAATGTGGTTCAAACTTCCCTTTCTTTTCTCACTCTACTCTGGTGTTGACTTGGTTATCTTTCATAACTAAATCACCAACCTCAAACTGATGAGGGATGATTCTCTTGTTGTAGTTTTCAGAGACTCTGTGTTGATATAATTTCAAGTGATTAAGAGTGCAAAATTTCCTCTCATCTAGTAGCTCAAGCTCAGCCAGTATTGCCACTCGATAATCCTCATCCTTATCCAGATAGTCCCAAAGAGAAATTATCAGGGATGGAAATTCAATCTCTAAAGGGATGATAGATTCTATCCCGAACACTAGGGAATAGGGTCTCACACTTGTAGGAGTGTGAATGGATGTTCAGTAAGCCCAAAAGGCTAGATGAATTTTTAGGTGTCTATTTCGACTTGTTTTTCTAACCATGTTCTCCATAATCCTTACCAAAGTTTTGTTTGTTGCCTTAGCTTGTCCATTACCCTGAGGGTAATATGGTGTGGACCATTTTAATCTGATTTGGAACTGTTGGCAAAGACCTTTCATAGTTTTGTTCTTAAATAACTTCCCATTAATTGTAGCGATGGTTGCGGGAATACCTTATAGGAAAATAATGTGATTCATGATGAATTTAGAAATATGTGCTCCCATGACATAGGTTAAAGGGATAGCCTCCACCCACTTTGTAAAGTATTTTGTAGTTGTGATGATATGTGTATGACCATCAGATGAGATAAAAGGAACAATAACTAGATCGTGCCAAGATAAGAACACAGATGTTAATCAAACATCACGATCAATAAGATGAAAGCAATTCACCAGAGTAACTTTACATAAACCTTCGCAAACAAATGAGCAACAATATCATATATTATTATGGAACTCAATGAAATACAATGAGAATGGGCCTTGCTTATATAGGCAAGGAATAACAATCTAAGAACCAGTCAAGGTCGTAGATCAAGCCATAAATCATGGAAAGAACTAGTCATCAGAGAACTAGTCAAGTCCATAGATTTATGAGAGAACTGGACATCAAGGATCTAGTCAATACCATAGATCAAGAAAAGAACTATACCTAACAACTAGATAATATCTCCTGATATCTAAATAAATAAAAAGAAATATCCACACACATAAGCGGGTGAGGATGAATACAATAAAGGTAAATAATGTACCTAGGTGAACATGAGCTAAGGTAAATAACTACTCTAACACCCCCCCTCAAGTGAAGCTGGGGGAAAAAATAGAAGTGGCATGTCCACAGTATGAGTCCCGAAAACTAGGCCTAATGAGGTACTCATGTACAATATATCCATGAAGAAATCTCGAACCAAAAAAGGAAAGAATCCTGCTATAAGGAAAGAGAAGAAGAAGAAGAAGGAAGATGTTCTCACAAACACCCCCCAAGAATAACTTCGGAAAACCCAAGTATTCCATGCAACTCAAGGTAATGAGGTGATGTAAAAGGATTCATAAAGATGTCTGTAACCTGCTACTGAGTCAGAAGGTACTCCAAGCAAAGAACTCCATCCTGAATGTGTTGCTGAATGAAGTGGATGTGTATCTTGATATGCTTGGTCCGCTGGTGCTCAACTAGGTTGTAAGAAATGTGAATTGCACTTTGGTTTTCACACCAAAGTACAGTCATTGAATCATGTGGGAATCGAAACTCTGTCAATAATTGGTGAAGCCAAAGAATCTGTTGACTCATTGTAACTGCTGCTCTATACTCTGCCTCTAAAGATGAAAGTGAAATAGCCTATTTCTTTTTGCATGCCCCAGCAACTAGAGAAGAGCCAAGATAGAAAAGATAGCTAGAAGTAGAATGCTTGTCATCAATAGAACCTATCCAATCTAAATCTGTATACCCAACCAACTGAGTAGAACCCCTAGTGTAGTGTAGGCCAAAGTGGGAAGTTCCATGTAAATAGCACAAAATCCTTTTAGTGGCCTACCAATGACTACTATGAGGAGAATGTGCAAACCAAGATACAAGCCCTACTACAAATGAAATATCAGGGTGAGTATGGTTCAAGTACATGAGACTCCTAACCAACTACTTATACAATGTAGGATCAAAAAGTGGTGTGGTACATGTGGATGTAAGAGTAACCCCAGACTGCAAAAGAGATGGACTTGGCTTGCAATCATCCATATCAAAGTGCCTAAGAATATCATGGGTGTACTTTTACTAACTCAAATGAATCCCTGAATCTGTCTAAGAAATATGTAAACCAAGGAAATAATGTAATAGCCCAAGATCTATCATATCAAACCGTGTAGAAAGAGCCCTTTGAATACTCTGAATGTGGGAAGAAGAGTTTCCAGTAAGTAACAGATCATCAACATACAAGACAAGTATCACAATATCCTCACCAATGTGTTGGAGATTCACTGTATGATCAGAATGGCAACAAAAAAAATAGTAGATAGAAGAAAAGAATCCATCTTCTCATACCAATCCTGAGGGGCTTGTTTGAGACCATAGAGAGACCTTTGAAGACAAAAAACAAGAGAAGAATCTTGAACAAATCTAGCTGGCTGCTCCATATATATTTCCTCTTGTAGATCTCCATGTAAGAAGGCACTCTTCACGTCCATCTAGCATACAAGCCACCCCTATGATGCATCAATAGTAAGTACAAGGTGTACATAATCCATCTTGGCAATGGGTGAAAAACTCTCAGAGTAATCAATACCTTCGAATTGTGAAAAAACCTTTACAACAAGACGAGGCTTATACTTTTCAGTGGACCCATCAGCTGCATATTTGGTTTGGTATACCCACTTACACCTAACCATATTTCTTCCTTTAGGAATAGATACCAAATCCCAAGTATGCTTCTTCATCAAATAAGAGTACTCAGCTGCCATCGCATCATCCCACTCTGGTATCCCATGAGCCTTTGAAAAAGACTGTGGATCCTCAGAAACTGTCTGACACAAAAGTCTAGAACTAGTAGAATATGTGTGATGATGCCTAGTGGGTGGAATATCCTCTATGAAAGGTTTTTCCTCAGAAACTATAGTACGAGCCCACTTAGGCATAGTGAAAACATCAGTGGGAATATGATCCCCAATGGCATCTATAACCTCCTCATCAATCTCCTCAAATAAATTATACTCAAGATGAGATGAAGAAGAAGAAGGAATGGAAGAAGATGAAGAATCATGAGGAGTGAAATTCTCATCAAACTGAACATGTGTTTGAAAAATAACATCATGTGTATCAAGATCTAAAAGACAATAAGCTCTTATGTCCTCACAATACCCTACAAAGATCAAGGGTTTACTCTTCTTATCCAAATCTTTTCTTTTCTTCTTTGGCATAAATGCCCAAGCATGGCTCCCAAAGACTTGAAAAAATGAGACATCTGGCTTTGTGTTAGACCAAGCTTCCTCTGCATTCAAATTCTCAAGTGCTCTATGTGGTGTGTGATTCTAAATATAGTTAGCACAATTAACTGCTTCTGCCCAGTAGATAGGAGGTAAATCTCTAGACTGCATCATACAATTAGCCATTTCCTTCAAAGTTCTATTCTTCATTTCTGCTAAGCCATTCTGTTGTGGATTATGAGGAATATAAGGATGGTGAATAATGCCTTGAGTTACCAAAAATTCAAAAAACTCATCACCGAAGTACTCCCCCCCATTATCAGTATGAAGGTTCTTTATGCAACTAGAAGATTTTTTCTCGACCAAAGCCTTGAAGACTTTGAAGTGTGAAAAAACATCACTTTTGTACTTGATAAAATACACCTAAGTACACTTAAAAAAATTATCAATGAACATAAGTGCATACTTACATCCATTGAATGAGGGGGTAGAAAAAACCATCAAGTCACTATGCACAAGCTCAAGTGGTGAAGAAACTCTCTTAGACAAAAATGGATCTTGGTGTTGTTTCCCTAATGCACAGATAGAGAAAAATCCCTCAAGACTAGAAACTCTAGGAATACCATCTACCATACCATGAGTGCTCAACTCCTTCAAATATCTGTAATTAAGATGTCTAAATATTTCATGCCAAAGCTTACTCTCTGAATCTGCATGAGAAACCAATCCTATCCCTATAGATGAAGTGTCATCAAAACCCTCAAATTGATATATTCTAGAACTATGATTAACAATACCCTGAGCAACAAGTGAATTTGACTCCAAAAAAGTTCTTACTTCTACCCCATGTGGTGTAAAAGTCACTGTTTTCCCTTGACCATAATGACATATTTGATACACAGAAAGTAAATTTGTAGTGATGTTAGGAACATATAGTGCATCTTGGATACTTCCACCATCAAGTTGTATATCACCTTTTCCTTTAACAGAAAGAAAGGAAGAATCTCCAACCTCAATTTTGGAAGTATAACTCAAACCTAGAGAAATAAAAGACTCCTTAGAAGAAGTCATGTGATGAGAAGCACCAGAATCTATAACCCAATTTTCTGCAAGTGGCGACTGAGATCTCCAAATAGCATTAAGTGCTTTGCCATGCTGATTAGAAGGAGGTGGAGTAGAGATAGAAATATTGTGTTTCTTTTCTACATCCTCTTAGGCTTGCATTCTCTTATAACACCTATGTTCTTCATGATTACTACCACCACAAAAAGAGCATGAACGGCTAGACTTATTCTTGGATTTAGAAGACTCCTTGGGTTTTGAGTTGTTTTCTTTTGGTTTAGGAGCATTTTGAGATGGAGAAGGGGTGGATTTGGTTTTACTATTTGGTTTTCCCTTGCCCTTAGGATTAGATGCAACTAATGCCTTTTGAGAGATGGAAGACTCAAGGTCAGACAATTTGGATTCTTCCCTAGTAAGTCTTTCAGAAAATATTTCTAAGTCAAACATTTTAAATGTGTCACCTAAGGCATCCATACTAGAGAAAAAGGTAGAAGAAAATATTTGAAATGGTCCTCTCAACTTGGATAGAACCAAGTAAACACACTCTTCATCTTTCTTATCTCTTCCACTCCCCTTCAACTGTGTCAACAAATTCTTAAACTTGGTAAGATAGTCTATAATTGTTGTAAAATCTTAAGGATTAAGAGAGGTGATCTCAATTTCAAATTTCATGGCTCTCATATGATCCACCTTACCAAATAAATCCTCTAATTTATCCCATATTTTGAAAGGAGAGTCACATTTTTCCAAATGAAAAAAAAGACTGTCACTTACATAATTTCCTATCAAACCCATACACTCATCAAATTTGCACTAGTACTGAAATTTCTCATATTCTCTAGTAAATGCTGGTTGTTCTAAAGAAGTTAAAGCCCATAATCCTTTCCACTTAATTATTATTTCTATTCTTGGTTTCCATGTGTGGTAATTATGTGTTGTTAATATCTCAACATGATCTAATGTAGAAGTAGATGCCATCCTCAAAAAACCAACAAAATAAATGCAAGAACCAAGCAATGCAACAAGATCCTCGAGCAATGCACCAAGATCCCCCCTAGATTTTGGCACTTTATAATGAGTGCATGTTATAATATGGCACTTTATAATCATAGTGCAATTCTCAAAATAAATATTTCCAATGGAAAGAGAAAATTCTAAATATATGAATATAGAAAAAAATGTTTGCAAAGCGAAACTTACAGATGGATTTCAATAGCAATCTCCTACTCTAATACTATAAAAGGAATGATAAATAGATCGTGCCAAGCCAAGAACAGAGATGCTAATCAAACATCACGAATAATAAGATCAAAGAAATTCACTAGAATAACTTTACATAAACCTTTGCAAACAAATGAGCAACAATATCATATATTATTATGGAACTCAATGAAATACAATGAGAATGGGCCTTGCTTATATAGGAAAGGAATAACAACATAAGAACCAGTCAAGGTCGTAGATCAAGCCATAAATCATGGAAAGAACTAGTCATCAGAGAACTAGTCAATTCCATAGATTTATAAGAGAATTGGACATCAAGGATCTAGTCAATACCATAGATCAAGGAAATAACTATACCTATCAACTAGATAATATCTCCTAATATCTAAATAAATAAAAAGAAATATCCACACACATAAGTGGGTGAGGATAAATACAATAAAGGTAAATAATGTACCTAGGTGAACATGAGCTAAGGTAAATACCTACTCTAACATGAGGTAGGAGTAAGTTTCCCTATTAAATCAAGTCCCCACTTGGAGAATGGCCATGGGGTAGTGATTGGTTGCAATGGCTGTGACGGAGCATGTATGAAATTTCCATACTTTTGGCAAAGCACATATTTTTTAACATAATTGCAACAATCAGTTTCCATGGTAGGCCAATAGTAACCTACTCTCAACAATTTCTTAGCCAAGACCATTCCCTTTATATGTGCTCCACATACCCCTTCGTGTAATTCTTTGATTGCCTGGATTGACTCCACCACATCCAGACAACGTAATAGATTCCCATTGTAGCCACGATGATAAAGTATACCTCCTAAAAGGGTGTAATGGGCTATGTGGCGAATCAGGATTTGCTTTTTAGAATGGGATATATTGGGAGGGAAAGTGTTGTCCTTAAGATAGGTGAAAATGGGTTTGTACCATGGGGAATGGCGACTAACAACCTCACAAGCCAGGAAAGATTTTGGCATGTCATATGTGGGTTGGTGTAGATTTTCTATGAAAAAATGGCATATCATTATTCCTTGACGAAATACAAAGCATAGACTCCACTGTTTCCATGGAATCTGCTGATCTGTTTTGTGCTCTTGGGATTTGTTCAAAAGTCATACGCACAAAATACTCCTTTAGAGTTTCTACTAACTTTTTATAAGGTATGAGCTTGTCATCCTTAACCTTATATTCATCATTAACCTATTTGATGATTAACTGTGAATCACCTATAACCTTAACATGATGAACATTCTAGTTGATGGCCACCTTCATCCCTACAATGAGTGCTTCATATTCTGTAATGTTGTTCGTGCAAGGGAAGGCCAGGTGGAAAACCTGTGGTATAGGATCACCCAAAGGAGTAAAAAGGACCACTTCTGCACCTGAACCATGAAACATAAATTATCCATCAAAATGTATCTGCCATATGACAGATTCTTCAATGTAGAGCAAGGATGCATCTGGTAGATCCTAACTTAAAGGTTCTATGCTTTGCAAAGGTGCTTTTGCTAGTTGGTCTGCAAGTACTTGTCCTTTAATTGATTTTTAATGGATAAATTATATATCAAACTCACTGAGTAGAATGATCTAATTAGCCATTCTACCTATGAGGGTAGGTTTGGAAAACAAGTACTTGAGTGGGTCAACCTTGGATATGAGATTGGTCTTAGTATTCAACAGGTAATTGTGAAGTTTTTGAAAGGTAAAAACAACGGCCAAGCAAGCCTTTTCAATCTGAGGATAATTAAGCTCATAGGAGAGGAGGGTGTGACTCAGATAGTACACCACTTTCTCCTTATGGCTAAGGTCATATTTGGTGAGCAGTGCACCTATAGAAAATTGTATAGTGGAAATATAGAGAAAGAGTGGTTCTCTTGGAGTGGGAGGCATGAGGACAGGTGGATTAGCCAGGTACTATTTAAGAAAAGAAAAGGCTTGTTGTTGCTCAAATCCCTAGATGAAAGCAACATCATTTTTAAGTAAATGGGTGAATGAGTGACATTTATCTGCAAGCTGGGAGATGAAGTAGCGAATGGTTTGAATTTTCCCCTGTAAGCTATATAGTTTCTTGATATTCTCAGGTGGAGGAATTTTAGTGATAGCAGACACTTTAGAAGGGTCTACCTCAATACCTCATCTTGACGCAATGAAGACTAGTATTTTCCTAGATAGTACACCAAAGACACACTTCTTTGGATTCATCCTGACTTTGTATTCATGTAGGAATTCAAAGATATGCCATAAAATGATAGGATGATCCTCTCTTGTTTTGGACTTTCCCAGGATGTCATCCACGTAGTCTTCCATGATATGATGAATCATATAATTAAAAATACTATTGTTTCCCTCTGATAGGTAGATCCTGCATTCTTAAGTCCAAATGACATCACCTAATAGCAGAAGATGCCCCAAGGAGTTGTAAAAATTGTTTTTTGCTGGTCCTTTTCAGCAATCTTAATTTGATTATAACCTGAAAAGCCATCCATGAGTGAAAGCATTTCATATCCTACCATTGAGTCAACAATCATTTCAATGTTGGGTATCAGAAAATCATCTTTAGGGAAATCCTTATTGATGTCCCTAAAATTTGTGTAGATCTAGATACTGATAGGTTTCTTCTTGACAGGAACAATGTTCAATATCCATTCAGAATAATCAACTGTTTTGATGAATCCAGCTGCAAGAAATCTTTCCAAATCCTCTTTAACTAATAGGGCCACTCTTGGGTGCCTCTTTTAGAGCTTCCATTTGATAGGCTTGGTGTCTGCATGCACAACTAGGTTGTGTACGACCAAAGTTGGATCTAAGTCAGGCATGTCCTTGTAAGACCATGTAAACACATCAATAAATTCTCGCAGTAGCATAGTGAATGTCTTTTTCTTTCTAGCTGAGAGTGATGCTCCCAATTTTACTATCTTGGGATCCTCTTTGGTACCAATATTGACATCAATTGTTTCTTCGACTAACAATTTTGGATAATCCTCCATACGCATAGGATCAGGAGGAAGGTTGAGATCTTCATTCAAGGATGTCTCCATGAGATTTTCATCCTTGGTGTGGTCACTTTTCTTGTCCTTTGCTTTTCTTATTTTTTTGTTAGCCAGTGCCTCAAATTGGTTTTCATTGTGTGACTTGGACTTTGATTTTTTCTCAGGATTTTCTTTAGAACTTTTGCCCTCACTTTTCTTCAAAAATTTTTGTGAAGTGTCTAAGTCTATAAAGAAATCCTTCTTGTGATCTCCAATGGGAATTATATCCCTTATGCCCATGAATTCTGTAATAACCTCATCATTCTCAAATAAATCTAGTGGTACGTGACATTGTTGGTCCCATTCAATAAGGGAGGGGTATACAAGGCAAGGGTTTGTTCTATGGGGGTTAAGGTTAGGACATTGTTGTTCATGAAAAGGTTCATGGAGGCTAGATCCTCATATTGGCTACAATGGGAATCCATATCACTATCTAGATAGTAGAAACTATCCTCACACTCTGAAAAAGTCACATCTTTATTGTTGGGGTGTGCTCCATAAGAGTGAATCCCAATGCTGTATCTTTCTATTTTTAAATGTGGAAGAGGAACTGGTTCTCTTTGTCCTTGTTCATTCCTCCCACATCCTAGGCCTTTGTAGCCCATGGAGTACATCATTCTGCTATATTTTTCATCTTTCGAGGTTTGATAACAGGATGGCTAAGTATCCTTAGGGACCCAAGTTGTAGGTGGATCAAGAAATTTTTCCTCAGCTAACAAGCCTCCAGGTAGGAACGACCCAATAGTGTGTTCCTCTCTAGGTCTCCTAAAGTGGTAGTTGGGTCGACCTCTAGTCTTGGGTGACAGTGAGAGGTCAGAAACCAAGAGCGCTTGTTGTACATTATACTCCCCGTAACCATATTCAAAGATTTTCGTCTCCCATGAATCAAATGGAGATGTCAAAGTAGATTCCCCATGAGCGCAAGAACTAAGAGAATCTGAATCCACCCAGGATTCCATGGCCTCAAACTGGAGAGGGAAAGCTATATCTATGGAGGGACATGCGTATGTACCCTTTCATGTAAATCTATTGACAGCTCTACAATGAGCAAAGGGCTCTGAATGTCTTGGTATTGTAAATGTGTTTCCCTCATGCTTCAACTTGATGCATTGATGAAATGTTGATGGCACGACCTGCATGACATGAATCCATGGTTGGCCTAGAAGCATGTTATATGGAAGTTCTAAGTGAAGGATGTGAAACTTTGTCTGATGACAAGTGGGGTCCACCTCCATGGGCAACATGATGGTGCCTGCTGTATCTCTTTCTGTGCTGTCATATGTGGTGATAGTGATAATATGGGACTCAAGATCTTCCTGTGTATGTCCCAATTTTTTGACCAACTTAAGCATGTAGATGTTTAACCTAGATCCGTTATCCACAAGAACCCATTTGATTTTTCTACAAGTGACAACTACCTCAATGTATAAGGGAAGATTATGTGTTGGGTTCTCAGTAGGGATCTCCCTATGGTTGAAAGTGAGATGCTCACTTGGTACAATGTTTTCCACCGTGGCTTGAAGGTGTGTAGGATCGAATTCTAAAGGAACTCCCAACCCTTGAAGAGTTTGATAGAGAATGTCTTTATGCACATTAGATATCTTGAGAAGATTTGAGATCGAAATCTTAGCAGATGTCTTCTCAAGTTATTCTAAAAGGTTATATTTACTGGTTTACAGGGCCAATGAAGAGGGTTTCAAAATCACAAGGCAAGCACACCTTGTTACCATAGTGTAGTCCTTTCCCTTGATCTGGATGGTATTAACACAATTAGCAGGAGAGTGAATACATCTGATAAGTGAATCATAATGATTGTTATCTCTTTTGGTATACAAGTAATTTGTGGCTTTATAGGTTTGGGATGACTCTCCATATCTGGCTTTGACTTTTCCAAATTTTCATACTTGGGGAATGGTTCTTTATAAATCCCCATTTTCTAGTTAGGTGTTTATGTTTTGCTAGGGTTATCCACCTCTATCTCCCCATTTTCAATGAGGTCTTGAATATAATGGTGAAGCTACAGACATTTATCTGCCTTATGTCCTTTAATGCAATGCATTTCACAATATTCATGCTCCTTATACCATGAAGATTTAGGAGAATTGTCGTCAAATGTTTGCATTGTAGGATAGGTCATCATGTGGGCCGCATCCAACTGTTTTAGTATGGTTGACAATGGTTCATTGAGAGAGGTGAATTTTCTTCACTTTGGTGGTGGTTGAATTGGGCCCTTGGTCAGTTTTAAAGGTTGACCAGTTTGGATGATTTGAACACATTTGGAATCAGTGATGTTGTCTCCCACTGTATTTTTTGTTTTTTAAAGATCTTCAACTTTTCCACGGGTTTGACACTTTGGTTGTCTTTAGATAGGTTTTTGAGGGTGTCTTTGGCAATGAGATCCTTTTATATCTGAATCCGTTTCTTGATAACCTCCTCAAAAGTACGAACATAATGCATTTGGAGGTGGAAAGCTATATCCAGGTTGAGATTGGGAACAAAAATACTAACTAGATACTTTTTGGGGAAAGCACAAGGGAAGCAACTAGCTATCCCTATCCACCATTGGAGGAAACTAGTGAGGGTCTCATTTGGGTGTTGCTTGGTGCAACACAAGTCTACCATGGTGACATCACTCTCTATGTTATACGAGAAGGGATGCATGAATCTTTCTTCTAATTCTATCCAGGTGAAGATTGATCCTTGTGGTAAGCGTATAAACCACTCCAATGCCTAACCTCTGAGACTCTTGGGAAAATTTCTGATGAGGTAATTATCACTATAAGACACCTCTTGAAATGCCATGTAAAAATATTTAACATGATCCCTTGGGTCTCTTTTTCCTTTGTATTTGTTGAATTTTGGCATATCAAATTTATTTGGAAAGGGTTGAAGGGTCATTGTTTTGTCAAAAGGATAGGAGCATAATTCTTCATATTGATATTTCCTAATGCTCCCTATATTTCTCTCTTGTAATCTCATGAGTGTCGCTTTCATGGATTGCACTTCTTGTGCGAGAAATTATTCTTTAGTAGGAGAAGAAGGGATGTGAACATGATGATACCATGTGTCTTCTTCTCCTTGGTTTTCTCGATGGATTTCATTGATCTTAACCTTTAGCATCAACTTTTGAACGTTCTTGTTTACGTCTTTCTATACATAGGAATTAAGAAAAGCTAGTTATCGGCTTAGGTTAGTGATTTTTTGTTGGATTGTGGCTTGGTTTTTTGTTTCTGCTTCTAAAGGTTCCTCCTCCTCATATTATGGAGGTTCTTCTCCTGTCTCATGTTCTATCTTGTTTCTTCGTGGCACTTTGATAAAGGGAATTCTATGCATGAATACTTTATCATTTTTGACGTAAGAGGTAGAAGCTTGTATGTGCGTTAAAATATCTTCCATATTGATAAGGGGACGTTCTTCCTTAGTAGTGTTATTCACAGGTAGTATTGTTTCATTCTCGATGGGAAATTTGGCCCCTAATTCCATGACCGATGCTAACACTCTATCTTTGTTTCTAAGAAGAAACAGGTCTAGTAGAGTGGGGTCAAAATCAAAGTTTGCATGTGGTGATTCTAATTCATTTCCACTATGGTTGACCATCTCTTTTGTTTCCTTTTCTACAGAAAATAGTGGTCCTAGGTCGTGCCCAATGAAGGGATTTGACCCTTGTCTGTTAGAGGTTTCCTAAGCTTGCGCTTGGTTTCCTCGTATGTCTATTTCTGTAACCCTAGACGTGTTTTATGAGCCATGTTTCCATGATAGTTTCACTAGGGTGAGTTGTAGATGTGTTCAAAGCTTAGTGACTACCCCTAAGTGAAACGTAAAATGTATTTGTTAAGAGTATGAATAAATCAACAATGTGAGAATACCAATATGATAGACTAATAAATCACCAGTAACACAAGTGTTTGGTATTGAAACCTGTTTAAATGAAGTACCTCCTAGACTACATTTCAAAAAGTAGTTCACTTCGCAAGATGATTAACAAGATGTTTTCACTTATGCCAAGTACAAGGAGATGAAAAAAACGTAAGTAAATACATGAAGTCAATGCGACCTCCCAACCAAGATATACGATGAGCGAGCTCAAACTTGATTAAGACTTATATCTCAAAAATTTCCAATTACAATTTGCGAATGACACAACAATATCACCAAGATATGTTAACCCACTTTGCAAGAAAGTGAAGTATTGATATCAAGGTGTTATTGATATAACACGCACAAATGGTAACACCTAGCACTCGTTGAAATCAAGGTAATAATAGAACCAAACTAAGAAGCTCAAATTATAGCTAGGAATAGTTAAAAATGTGTGCAGCGTAACCTTACAATATAGGTATTTATGTCGAGTTTACAAGGTACAAGACGTAAATATCAAAATTGTAGTGATACGATACAAACAAGCTAAATATTTTAAGGAAGTCTGCGGTGATGAACCATGCCTAACTACAATGATGATCTTGACATGGGTATCAAGATCACAATGGCTACCAATGACGTGAATAAGCCTCCACACACTCTATACATTTAACTTACCTAGCCGCAAACATGGATGGGCGTAAACAAACATAAAAGTGACAGAAACAGTCAATTGGTAACACCAAGGTAATCACCCTTCATCTGATAAAAAAAGTGTCAAAAGAATGTGAAGGAAGAAAATAAAAAAAGGGATTAAAAATACTGGCTTCACTTCAACAGAGTTTCACCTTGTCTTAAGGCAAGTAAAAACTAGGTGAAAGTAAAATGTCACACGTTTCTCTATGAAAATATGGTTCACAACTCAACACTATTTTAGAATGGTCAAAGTGGGATCCTGGCCAAAGTATATCTTCCTCTAGGTGGTTCTCTCATCCTAGGTGCTACAAAGATTATCCACGAGTGGGACGATTTACCCAAAAAGTCACAATGACTAGTTTGGGAGTATCTTTACTTTGCCTCCTTCAAGCACAGTGGGCTATAAATGCGTCCAAATGTGTAATAAAAATTGTCACATAGGGAAAACTTGTAACTCTATCTCATAAAGGATTTACTAGTCATATAGGTAGTATGGAGCACTTCCCATTTCATCCACAAGGTTCCCTCTTGCATGGACTACTTTGGGGTTCCTGGAACCACCCCCATTGTTATAGCTTAAGGTGTTATGTCAAAGGGGTTATGTTCCAGTTGAGCGGAGAGGGACGTACCTTTTTTTGAAACATGTAATATAGTGTTTTGAATATGTTGTTCTTTTTATCTTTTTTAATTAGATGTGGTTTACTTGAACACCATTTGGCAACCTGTATAACAACTGTATTAGTAGTTTTTTGAATTTTGTTTCGATTCCTTCACTCTTTGACAAGTTTTTTGGTCTTGTATAATGATGTTTAGTAGTTTTCCATCAAAAGAGGAGGCATCATTTCTGATTCTCCAGCTCATCCAAGGACGCAAGAGAAGAGCATACGTGAAGTCTTCACAAATCCCAAAAGATAACCAAATGGAACAACACTTTAATTCAACTATCAATTTAACCAATTCCAAATCAAATACTCTTAACAATCTCAAAGCACAAAAAGGATTTAAGAATCATTTCTGATTCCCAAGATCACCCCAAGGGACATGAGGGAAGAGCATACGTGATCTTAATCCTATAAGTAAACAATGTAAAATATTACGTAATCAAATACAAACATGTAAAAATAGCCTGTAAAGACAAATAAATGATTAGATAAACCTGTAAGAATGTTAGCACATCAACACTTGAATTTCAAAAAATGTAAAAGGATGCCTCCACCCCCTTTTCAGCACCTACATGCGGGTTAGGGTGTATGCACCACCAAAGGTTATTTTCAGTGCACAGTGTACATGCACCACCTAAGAGATGTGTGCACCACAAAAATAGTGCCTTCGCCCCTAAAATAGTACATGTGCCACTCTGTGGAATTTTTAGATATATTAAACACCTGCACCACTAGAGAGGTGTGTGCACCACAAAAATAGCGTATGCACTACTCTGAGAAAAAAAGATAGAAAAACTGACAGAATAACTGCATTACCAGAAAAATATACCTACACCACTAAAACCACATGTGCACCCTGGTTAGGGAGTGTGTGCTGGTCTGAAAAGTTTTAGTATGTAGTGAAGGTATAGTATGAAATGACGTGTGTGCCCAGGGTAATGCACATGTGTGGTAGTTAGGGTATGTGCGCTAGGGTTAGCGCGCATTCGCTAGGGGTCAGTAGATAGAGTGACAGGTTTTAACAGTGCACCTGCACCACTAGAGAGATGTGTGCACCCTGAAAATTGTGCCTGTGCCCCAAAAATCATGCCTGCGCTAGACCTGCAACAAAAATATGGCAAAAAACACAAGAAAACTCACAATATCTCAATTTTTGACAAGTTTACTTAAGAATGGCAATAACCCATTATAATTAAGGCTATGAACATGAAGTTACACATATTAAATGAGTACAAATTCCAAGAAAATGGACATTAATTACTACATGTGCATATCAAAAGTTAGCCAAAATAATGAAACTTAAACTAAAATGCCATGGGACTATGTGTCCCACCGGGCGTGCCAAATGTGTAGACTTATTCTTTTCCTAGGTTAGATTACAATCAAAAAACTACCACCTAAAATAGTTTCCTAGCCTAGCTAGAAACAAGAAGAAAGTACCATCAAGATGAAGAAATGAACAAGGCCTACATTAGCATCATAACTTTGAAATAATGAAATCAAGCATAATACAAATCAAGAAACTTTATTCTTCTAATTTCCTAATTAAATCAAGTGGACCTATGTAGTCCAATGGTAATCAACAATATTTCTTGATTTGATCCTTCATGGATGCTTGGGTGTGAGGCCTAGCTCTTCAAGATGGATGATGGAGGGGCTTGAGAATGGAAAAAGGATTTTAGTGCAAGACTATGTGCTTTCCTTTTCTTTCCAAGGGAATTCAGTGTAGGTGTAAAGGTAGGAGGAGGGATCTTTATATAGCCCAAAGGATAAAGGATTCAACACATCCTCATGAATATGGGATAAATGGAGATGTAGAGTTAGTTATGGATAACGGGGGTTTATATGAGGTTGAGTTAGCTTTCAGAGGGTTTAGTTTGTCCTCAAGTGGCTCATGTGGATAAAGGGGGTGCATTAATTAATCAATATGATTAATAAATACATGTGCAAGCTTTTATAAGCTTTTAGATGGATTTTAGTGTGATTTAGACCATTAGGAAGGAATTAAACCAATTAAATAGAGATTTATTGATTTAATGAGAAGGGAGGCTAATTAATTGATAATAATTAATTAGACTAGATAGAAGGTGTCGATTAATGAAAGGTCGTTATTTACGGTATGTGTTAGATAGGGGACTTAATTAATTAGCTTAATGTAATCAATTAATGACAAAGGAAGATAAGATTAGCACCATTGACAATGTGTCATCAATTTGTGGGAAAGGAGATAATTAGTGCAATTTAAGTATTTAAATTTCTCAGGCGTAATTATAGGTGTCTACAATAGGCATGAAAGTTAATGTACTTACTTAAGATGCGTGAGCACAGATGGGAAGACCTCCATTATAACCATCCTCTAATGTATTGTTTATGGCAAATCAAACTAAGGCAACTCCACTAGGAGTTTTGAAGGATGCATCCATTATTATACAAGGGGCCAAGTTCACTAGAGAATTTTAGGTTTTAGCACTTCTAGAAGATGAAAAATTCCCATCTCTACTTGGTTTCCCTTAGTGTTATGTAAATAGTGTTGATCTATGGTTCAACAAGGGGTATATAAGCTTTGAGAACAAGGAATAACAAGTTATTATCCCTTTGACAGACGGGAAATATGAACCTTATGTTAAACCATTGAGTGAGGAAGACCTGAATAAAATTTATGTGTGTGTCATTTGAGATATGGAAGTACTTGAGACATCTAAGGAAGGAAATATCAAGTGGGAAGATGCACATTCTAGTAGTGACACTACAAGTATTTCCTATGAAAATTGGGCACATTGAACTTATGAGATGGTTGGCTACGAAGTAAGGAGGACATATGCATGAGGAGGAAGACCTCATTGTATTAGGAGGATAAGTAACAACTTTGTACACCGGTATACTAGAGAAGGAGACCTTGCATTATTCCTATGCGTCATGGAGGAACATTAGAAGGATCAAGTGGAAAGAAGAAATATGCTAGTGTATACCCTATGCAGGACAACAACACATTGGTGGATGGTTCATAGGGATAATCTCAAATAATGGAATGAAGTAAGAATTTCTCTAACATCCTGGTTCCTCAAGAGTAATATGCCTACTCAAATATCCGTATATCATGGTAATCATCTTATTTAGTGTAGACACCCATAATTACGCCCGAGCAATTTAAATACTTAAATTGCGCTAATTATCTATCTTCTGGAAAATTGACAACATATTCTCAATAAATCTCATTTTCCCTCATATCATCATTAATTAATTACACTAAGCTAATTAATTAAGTTTCCTATCCAGTAAATGCCCTAATTAATGACCTTCTGTTAATAAATCACCCCTTCTACCTAGACTAATTAATTATTATCAATTAATTAGGTTTCCCTTCCATTTAACCAATAAATCAATATTCAATTGATTTAATCCACTTCTAATAGCCTAAATCATACTAATATTCCTCTAATTAGCTTTTATAAGCTTACGTCTACCTATTAGTTAATCACCTTTGATTAATTATAACACTCCCCAACTCCCATGACTTGCTAAGCATAAATTAAAACCTTCTAAAGTAAGGTTACCTTTTATAAAGAAACCTTATCCATTCCTAATCATGTTTTACCTTTATCCCACATGAAAAGGGATGAAGTGTTTCCTTTATCCATTTTGCTAGACAAGGATCCCTCCTTCTACCTTTATACCTTCACCTAAACTTCTTAAGAAAGCAAATGTAAAACATATAGCAAAATAGACTAAGAGCTTGCCTTTTGTTTTCTTGAGAGGTCACCATTGTTAAGAGCTAAGCTTCCTATTATTGCATTTTTTAAGAATCAAACAAGAAATTTTTTATTGCTACTGGAGCTAAATAGGTCCATTCATTTTGTTTGTAATCTAGGAGAGTAGATATTTTTAATAAAATGCTAGTTTTGATCTTATGTTTCAAAGTTATGATTTTTAGTATAGATCTTGTTTAGCTATTTATCTTGATGGTGCTTAGGATTTGTCGTAGCTAGATTATAGAACTATGGTAGGTGGTAGTTTTTGCTTCATTTAATTTAGTTTAAGCAAAGTACAGATACACACATATGGTAGTTCTTGCTTCATTTAATTTAGCTTAACTATAGTTCTTGATTCTCTTAGTTCTTGTGCGCATGGTGTGTCTACATCAACCTCTACTTTTGATTCATGGGAGATGAAAATCATTGAATATGGATGCAGAGAATATAATGTGGAGCAATACCTCTTGTTTTCAGAGCTCTCATTATCACCCAAGACTAGAGGCCAACCCAACTATCGCTTCAGAAAACCTAGAAATGAACACACCATTGGGTAATTCTTACCTAGAGGCTTGTTGGCTGAGGAAAAATTGCTTAATCCACCTACAACTTGGGTCCCAGAGGATACTCAACCATTTTGTTATTAGACCCCTGAATATGATAAATCCAGTAAAATGATATACTCCATGGGCTACAAAGGCCTAAGATGTGGTATAAATGAATAAGGACAGAGAGAATCGGTGCCTCTTACACATTTCAAAATAGAAAGATACGACATTAGGATTCGCCCTTATGGAGCACACCCCAATGATTAAGACACTACTTGTTCTGAATGTGAAGATAACTCTGACTATCTAGACAACAATACAGACTCCCATTGTAGCCAATATGAGGATCTTTCCTCCACAAACCTATTCATGAACAATGTTTTCCTAACCATAACAACATCACATGTCACTAGATCTATTTGAGAATGAAAAATCTATCAAGATTTCATGGGCATTTGAGATACAATTCCCATTGGAGACCACAAGAAGGGTTTCTTTATTATCTTAGATACCTGTACCTACTTCGGTGAGGAGGATGAGATTTGTGGTCTACAAAAATTAAAGAAAAGTGAGGGTAAAAGTTCCAATGTAAAGCCTTGGAAAAAATCAAATTCCAAGTTGCACAGTAAAAACCTCTTTGAGGCACTGGCCGATAAACAAGTAAAAATATCAAAAGACAAACAAAGTGACCACACCAAGGATGAAAATCTTATGGAGACATCCTTGGATGAAGATCTCAACATCCCTCATGATCCTACACGTATGGAGGAATTATCCAAATTACTAGTCAAGGAAAACATTGACGTGAATATTGGTATAGAAGAAGATCCCAAGATAGTAAAATTGGGAGCATCACTCTCGGATAGAGAACATAAGATATTCACTATGCTACTACGAGATTTTATAGATGTGTTTGCATTGTCTTACAAAGACATGCTAGGCTTAGATCCAACTTTGGTCATGCACAACCTAGTTGTGCACGTAGACGCTAAGCCTATCAAACAGAAACTCAGAAAGATGCACCCAATAGTGGCCTTACTGGTTAAAGAAGAGTTGGAAAGATTACTAGTGGAAGGGTTCATTTGACCTATTGATTATTCTGAATGGATATCAAACATTGTTCTTGTCTAGAAAAATCCTATTGGTACCTAAATCTGCATAGATTTTAGAGACATTAATAAGGCTTCCCCTAAAGATAATTTTCCACTGCCAAATATCGACATGATTGTTGACTCAAAAGTAGGGTACAAGATGATATCTCTCATGGATGGCATTTCAGGATACAACCAAATCAAGATAGCTGAAGAAGATCATCACAAAATGGATTTCACAACTCCTTGGGTACCTTTTGTTATCAGGTGAGACCCTTTGGTCTCAAAAATGCAGGAGGTACTTATCAGCGGGCAATGATGGTGATTTTTCATGATATGATTCATGATATCATGGAGGACTACATGGATGACATCCTTGAAAATTCTAAGACAAGAGAGGATCACCTTGCCATTTTATGGTATATCTTTGATTGCCTATGAGAGTACAAGGTCAGGATGAATCCAAAGAAATGTGTATTTGGTGTGCTATCAGGAAAACTGTTGGGCTTCATTGTATCGAGAAAAGGAATTGAGTTAGACCCTACTAAAGCATCTGCTATTACTGAAATGCCTCCACCTAAGAATATTAAACAACTATGCAGCTTATAGGGGAAAATCCAAGCCATTCGACGCTTCATCTCCCAACTTACAGATAAGTGTCACTCATTTACCCACTTGCTTAAAAAGGATGTCAACTTCATCTGGGGACTTGAGCAACAACAAGCCTTTGCTTTAATTAAATAGTACTTGGGTAATCTACCTATCCTCATGCCTCCAACTCCTGGCAAACCACTCTTTCTCTATATTTCTACTACACAATTTGCTATTGGTGCATTGCTTTCCCAATACGATCTTGTTCATAAGGAAAAAGTGGTGTATTATCTCAGTTAGAACCTCATTGCATATGAGTTCAATTATCCTCAAATTGAAAAATCTTGCTTGGCTGTTGTTTTTAATTTTGAAAAACTTTGTCATTATCTATTGAATACCAAAACCAAGATGATATCCAAGGTTGACCCACTCAAGTACTTGCTGTCTAAACCTTCCCTCACAGGTAGAATGGCTAATTGGATCATTCTATTAAGTGAGTTTGACATAGAATTTTTACATTAGAAGTTGGTTAAAGGACAAGTACTTATTGACCACTTAGCAGAAGCACCTTTGCAAGGCACTAAACCTTTGAATATGGATTTTCTAGATGCCTCCTTGCTATACATTGAAGAATCTGTCGTATGGTAGATACATTTTGATGGGTCCTTTATGTTTCATGGTTCAGGTGCAGGGGTAGTCCGTATTACTCCTTCTGGTGACCCTATACCATAGGCTTTTCACTTGGGCTTCCCTTGCACAAACAATATTGCAAAGTATGAGGCACTTATTGCAGGGATGAAGCTAGCTATCAAGTAGAACATTCATCATGTCAAGGTTGTGGGTGATTCTTAGTTAATTATCAAATAGGTTAATGATGAATATAATGTTAAGGATGACAAGCTCATACCTTAGAAAAATTTGGTCAAAACTCTAAAGGAGTAATTTGTGCACATTTCATTTGAACAAATCCCAAGAGCGCATAACAGATCAGTAGATTCCATGGAAACAGTGGGTTTTATGCTTCATATTCCACCAGGGAATAATGACATGCCATTCTTTGTATAAAATTTGTGCTAGCCCACATATGACATGCTAGAGTCGTGTCTAGCTTGTGATGTTGTTGGTCCCAATTTTCCATGGTATGAACCCATCTTTACCTATCTCAAGGACAACACGTTCCCTCCTGATATCTCCCATTCTAAAAAGAAAATCCTAATTATCCAAATAGCCCTTTACACCCTTTTAGGAGATACACTTTATCATCATGGCTATGAAGGGAATCTATTACGTTGTCTTGATGTGACAGAGTCAATCGAAGCGATCAAAGAAGTACATGAAGGGGTGTGTGGACCACACATAAATGGAATGGTCTTAGCTAAGAAATTGTTGAGAGTAGGCTACTATTGGCATACCATGGAAACCGATTGTTGTAATTATGTCAAGAAATGTGTACTTTTCCAGAAGTATGGAAACTTCATCCATGCTCCATTGCAACCATTGCAAACTATCACTACCCCATGCCCATTATCTAAGTGGGGACTTGACACTATATGGAAACTTACCCCCACCTCATCTGATGGTCATACCCAAATCATCATGGCTATGGAATAATTTATAAAATTGGTAAAGGTTGTCCCTTTAACCTATGTAACAGGAGCTCAGGTTTCTAAATTTATCATGAATCATATCATTTGTCGATATGGCATTCCCACAGCCATTGTTACGGATAATGGGAAGTCATTTAAGAATAAGATGGTAAAAGGTCTTTTTCAATGGTTCCAAATCAGACTAAAATGGTCTACACCATATTACCCTCAAGGTAATGGACAAGCTGAAGCCACAAACAAGACTTTGGTGAGAATAATGGAGAAGATGGTCAGCAAAATAGGTCATAATTGACACTTGCAAATCCACCTAGCCCTTTGGGCATATAGAACCTCCATTTGCACTCCTATGGGTGTGACACCATATTCTCTAGTGTTTAGGACAAAATCTATCATCCCCTTAGAGATCTAACTTCCTTCCCTGACAATTTATCTTAGGGACTATTTGGATAAGGATGAGGATTATCGGGTAGCAAGACTAGCTGAATTGGAGATCCTATATGAGAGGTGTATTCACTCTCTTAATCACCTAAAAGTGTATCAGAACAGATTCTCCAAAAACTACAACAAGAGAATCATCCCTCATCAGTTTGAGGTTGGTGATTTAGTCATGAAGGAGAACTAGTTCAACACAAGAGCGGAATGAGAAAAGAAAGGGAAGTTTGAACCACATTGGTTAGGACCCTATGTTATAGTCACCAAGTACGGCACAGGGGCATACAAACTTGCTCACCCCAATGGTGATGAGCTTCATGAGCCCATGAATTCCATGCATCTTAAGCGGTTGTACGCTTAAACATGGCACGTGAAAATCAAAAAAGTAAAAAACTCAAAAACATGGTAAAATGACCAAAAATATAAAAAAATCAAAAAGAGAAAAAGAAAAAGAGAAAACAGGTCATCCACAAGTGAAAAACATGCAATTGTGGAACTTTGGATAAGTCCTTGGGTGAAAACAGGATTCTGACACCTTGGGAGGATTCATTGTTCACAAGCATCTTGCATCTGGAGGGTAATTTTACTTGGCCTAGCCCTAGTTCTGCCTTCGAGATTCCCGGTTAGCCCCATCCTTTCGGGCCTTGATCCAGATTTCTCTTCTTTCATTTGTCTATGGGGGACATGGTCTTTCACTATTTCCCATCTTACGCTGGGGGGCAATTCAACGACTTCACCTTCTTGTTCATAAGCATGTGGCTTTTGCCCTTGTACATTCCCCATATAATGTTGGGGGCATCCACATTTTCTTGGTAAACTGTCCATAACTCTAGAAAACCATTAGAAAAAACCAAAAAAACAATAGAAAATTGTTTCATAAACCTAAAAAATAGAAAATTGTTTCACAAACACAAAAACAATAGAAAATTGTTTAACAAAAACCTAAACAATAGAAAATTGTTTCACAAAAACCTAAACAATATAAAATTGTTTCACAAAAACCTAAATAATAGAAAATTGTTTCACATAAACCTAAACAATAGAAAATTGTTTCAAAACACCAAAAACAATAGAAAATTGTTGCATGAAAACAAATCTTACAAAAACATTTACTTGCATTGTCTTGTTTCTTGCTTTGCTTGTTGCTTGTATAGTTGTTTTATGTTTTTGCTTTTGGGTTGTTTTTTTCTTGGGAATACTTTATTAGGATTCATCTTTTCTTTCTTAGATTATATTTATTCTTGCTTGTGCATATTGAGGTGTGTTTTTGCATAATGAATCCTGGTGCGTTATTATGTTATTTCATTGTGTTCTTTGTTAGCGTTTGATTGTGTTTATTGCATGTGTATTGTTTTGTTATCACAACATCACATTACCATCGTTATCATCACATCTAACATCATCTATACATCATATATCAAGGAAAGGCTAACTATACATCATACATGAATGCTAAGCTAAACATCACATATCGTATCATCAAATGGGGGAAAGAGGGATCGCAAATATCAAAATCTATCCCCCCACACCCTTATCATCATATCATCCCATCCACTAAGTATGGAACATCTCATAAAAAAAAAACACATTTGATATATTCTACAAGATCACATCATCTAGAAATCAAAACACATGTGATACATCAACAAGATCATGATACATATACATGTCAAATCAAACTCAAATGCATTATAAAACAAAGTTATCTATCCATGAGAAAAAATAAACCAATGTCCATCTCATATACATATATATCACGTCAAAAAATCCAAAAACAGGGAAATTTTTTTCACATAATCCTAAAAAGTAAAAAACCTACAAAAATGGTAACTTGCTTATTATAGATGACACTTGTGTCTTGCGCATGGTATGCTCTCCATATCCTACTATTTTGTTTCACGTCTTCCCTGATTAATATGACTCACAGATCACCAGATTCAAAACCATTCACAAAGCTAGTTGTTTGCTTCATCTGTACTCTGGGGCACATTTGCTTCCTGGTGATGTTTCGTTGTGCACAACACTTTTTACTTGGACCTAATGTCCATTATCATTTCCCCTTACATGTATCCTTTCTCGGGGCATCATTTTTAACCCTTATCGTCAATCAAAAACTTGTGGATCTCTTCAGCACTAATAATAAAACATTTATACAACTATCTTGACCATTGTTGGGTTGGATATATGTGTTTGTACTTGTTTTCCCTATTAAATAAGCTTATTTCCTTCTCATATTGCATTGCATTGTTGTATGTTGCATGGGGTTTGTATTTTCAGCAATGGACAATTGTTCGTAGTATGGATTTTCATGTCATTCTACCTTTGTTTTATGCTTATATTTTTCATAAGGAAAAATGATGTAGCTCTTATGGCAATATGATGACATCAAAATTATTCCAATACACAGTGGCTAGAGGCTACCCTCTTCTCTCCCCTCCTCCATACTTCTTCTACATCACTTTTCTATCACCCCTAGTCTTCTATCTTAAAGGGGCATCCTGCCCCTTCCCATTCTTCTATCTATCAATTATCTTTTTCGATCATCGATCGTCTTCCTTCATCACCCTATCAACACTCGAGGGGGCATCTCTCCTTCCTAATAATATTTCTTTTATCCCTTCAAAATTTCTTCCATCTACTATCTTTGAAGTGGCATCACTTATGCCACCGCAAAGAGGGGAAAATATAGAAACCCATAATTACACCCGAGCAATTTAAATACTTAAATTGTGCTAATTATCTATCTTCTAGAAAATTGATGACATATTGTCAATAATTATCATTTTCCCTCATATCATCATTAATTAATTAATTACATTAACCTAATTAATTAAGTCACCTATCCAACAACTACCCTAATTAATGACCTTCCATTAATAAATCACCCCTTCTACCTAGACTAATTAATTATTATTAATTAATTAGCTTTCCCTTCCATTTAACCAATAAATAAATGTTTAACTAATTTAATCCCCTTCTAATAGCCTAAATCGTACTAATATTCCTCTAATTAGCTTCTATAAGCTTACATCTACCTATTAGTTAATCACCTTTGATTAATTAAAAACACCTTCCAACTCCCATGACTTGCTAAGAATAAATTAAACCCTTCTAAAGTAAGGTTACCTTTTATAAAGCAACCTTATCCATTCCTAATCATGTTTTACCTTTATCCCACATGCAAAGGGATGAAGTATTTCCTTTATCCATTGGGCTATATAAGGATCCCTCCTTCTACCTTTATACCTACACCTAAACTTCTTAAGAAAGAAAATGCAAAGAATATAGAAAAATAGACTAAGAGCTTGCCTTTTGTTTTCTTGAGAGGTCAACATTGTTAAGATCTAAGCTTCCTATTCTTGCATTCTTTAAGGATCAAACAAACAATTTTTGATTGCCATTGTAGCTAAATAGGTCCATTCATTTTTTTGGTAATCTAGGAGAGTAGAGATTTTGAATAGCATGCTAGTTTTGATCTTATGTTTCAAAGTTATGATGTTGGTATAGATCTTGTTTAGCTCTTTATCTTGATGGTGCTTAGGCTTTGTCTTAGCTAGATTATATAACTATTTTAGGTGGTATTTCTTGCTTCATTTAATTTAGCTTAAGAAAAGTACACATGCACACATTTAGTACCACGTTCAGTAGTGTGAGAGACTCTAGAAAGAGGGGAAGGAATATTTACCACCTTCACTGTGGGTGCTCAAAATTTATATCACTTTGCAAGGTTGCACATGTGCTTGGTAGTTTTATGTGGAGCTGCATAGGGAGACTAGAAATTGGAAAGACTTGACTATAGGAATGATCCAGAATTTTAACTACTTCTCCACTAAACCTCTGGTGAAAAAGGCATTATGACTTATAGAGTGCTTGACTATGGGAGAAAATGCAAAGGTTGATTAACTCATTCAGGAGTTATTTGGTGAGGAAGACCTAGGAGCACATTTTTTGGAAGTAGATGAGACCAATACCAACCTACTTGAGCGCACTTTACTTGAGAAATAGATATGAAAGATGGTCTACATAGTGGATGATGAAGAAGTATAAATTTTGGTTATAAATAATTTGGATGGTACATGTGAAGTCTTAGATAGTGCATATAAGAAGGTAGGTTATTATCAGAAACCTATGAATACCAAGAAAGTGAATATTAGCATGAATGTTGAACCTAAGGAGGCCATAATTGGAGATTATTGGTTTGATGAAGTAGAAAAGATAATTGAGTTACTACATGATTTCTAGGAATTATTCCCTATGGGATACCATGATTTAAAGGGGGTACATGAGTCGTTAGGTGAGATGAATATCAAGCGAAAGTAAGGAGCATGCCCAGTCAGGAAGAGACCTTACAGAATGAACCCAAACCTATGTGTAAAATTTAAAGAAGAAATTGATAAATTGTTTAAATATGACATCATTAAGTCCCTAGAAGAATCAGAGTTGGTTACCCCAAGATAATAAATATAAAGAAAGATAGTCAGATTAGGATTTGTGTGGACTATAGGGAGTTGAATGCTGCATGTGTGGTTGATTGTTTCCCCACACCTTTTGTTAGGTTGTGGAGCCTGTTTTCATGTGTGAAAGTGTTGAAGACTGTACACTAAGAGTATTGTAAATTTTTTGGCCTCGAAAAATTACACCCAAAATATCGGGAAACGTGTTTTTCTCATATGGGTGAGTTTTTTGACCCATAGGTTTATGGGACAGGTTTTGCCCATGGTTTTGATACCCACGGTTTTGTAAAACTGCTTAAGCAATTGTTTATTTATATGGTCTTATGCATATGATAGATGTACAAGCAAATGTATTGCAGATGTGTTTTGAATTCGGGTGTGAATTCTGTAGAGTTTTTTGAGCATAGCTCCAAACGGATCTGGGTATTGTATTGAGAGAGTGGTGGCTTGTAATAAAATCTGAGCAAGTGATTCTTGGTGGATGTAGCCCAAATTGGGTGAACCACGTTAAATAATCTCTTTATGTTGTGTTATTTTATTCTATGCAATTTTATTTGAGATCTGTAATAATTTCTGCATATTAGTTTCTACTGTTGCGATTCTGTGAGGGATTATTCCACGTATTTTATCCCTTATTTCCTAACAATTGGTATCAGAGCCTGGTTTGGTTTGTTGAAGTGTTGAATCATAGGGAAATTTTTTAGCTTGAGTGGGAGCTATGGAAAATGAAGGAATATCTAGGGTTGATAAATTCAACAGGTAGAATTTCAGTCTTTGGAAGATGTAGATGGAAGATTACCTTTATTAGAAGGATCTTTATACTCCATTGTCTGAGAAGGTGAACAAACCCTCGAGTATGACAGATGCAGAATGGGATTTGCTGGATAGGAAAGCACTTGGGACAATCCAGCTGTGTCTTGCATCTTCGGTATTATTTAATGTTTCAAAGGAAAAGACTACAAAAGATATAATGAATGCATTAGGGAAGTTTTATGAAAAACCCTCTACCTCTAATTAAGATATTTTTAATGAAAAATTTGTTTAATATGAAGATGTCTTAGAATAGTTCAGTAGCAGATCATTTAAATGATTTCAATACGGTAGTGAATATGCTAGCTTCGGTTACAATAGAATTTGATGAAGAAGTTAGGGATTTATTAATTCTGTGCTCTTTACCTAAGAGTTGGAATAGCCTGGTAATGGCAGTAAAAAACTCGGTTCCAGCTAACTCAAAGTTGAAGTTTGAGGATGTTGTAGGGGTGATTCTAAGTGAGGAAATGTGAAGAAAAATATTTGGGGAATCTTCTACTTCAGGGAATTCTTTGACATTGGAAACTAGAGGGAGACAGAAGAATAGAGGAAACTGTGGAAAATCAAAATATCGGGCAAGGTCAAAATATAAGAACAAGATTGTATGTTGGAATTGTGGAAAGCCTGGGCATGCAAAGAAGGACTGTTGGGAGCTTTAGAGATAAGAAGAAACAACAGGAAGAAAACAAGGAGGCAAATGTGGCAATGGGTAATGTATGTCAGGATGCTTTGATTCTTTCTTTGCACAATATTACTGAATCTTGGGTTTTAGATTTAGGGGCTTCTTTCCATGCTTCTCCACATAGGCATTATTTTGTTGATTATGTTCAAGGGGATTTTGGGCATGTTTTTCTTGGTGATGATGAGCCTTACAACATAGTTGGAAAAGGTTGTGTCTAGGTTAAGATGTAGAATGGGAATACATGGCTATTGAAGGATGTCAGACATGTGCCTACATTAAGGAGAAACTTGATATCAGTGGAGGTAATTGGGAAGTGATGGTTGTACTGTGATATTTATAGCTAACTCTTGGAAGGTTACCAAGGGTGCTCTTGTGGTGGCAAGAGGTAAGAAGGTTGGAACCTTGTATTTAACCAATGATAGTACTAATGATTGTAATCTTGTGGCTTCAGATGCAGATATAACATTATGGCACTATAGGCTCGGTCATATGAGCTATAAGGGCATGAACATCATAAAGAAGAATTTACCTAGATATACAGAAATATGTTTGGATTTCTGTGAGAATTTCATATATGGGAAACAGAAGTGAGTAAGGTTTCTCAAGGTTAGACCTACGAAGAAAGAGAGTAAGTTAGAGCTGGTACATTCTGATGTGTGGGGACCATCTCAGGTATCATCTCTTGGGGGTTCAAGTTATTATGTTACTTTTATTGATGATGTAACAAGGAAATAGTTAATGGAACGTGCTAAGAGCATGAGGTTACATGCAAGATCTGATGTCTTTGACACTTTTGTTAAATGGAGAAGCCTTGGTAGAGAATGAAACAGGTCTTAAGCTAAAATTTCTCAGGTCAGATAATGGAGGGGAGTATTGTAGTAATAAATTTGATGATTACTGTTCTAAGAATAATATACGCAGGAAAAAGATGGTTCTAGGAACTCCGCAGCAGAATGGGGTATCAGAAAGTATGAATAGAAAAATAATGGAATGTGCTAGGAGCATGAGGTTACATGCAGGACTGCGTCTTTATTTTTAGGTAGAAGCGGTGAGCACAACTATTTACTTGATAAACAGAGGACCTTTAAGTGCCTTGGATGGAGGCATACCTAAGGAGGCTTGGTCTGGTAAGAAATTTGATTATTCATTTCTTAGAGTCTTTGGATGTGAGATGTTTTTTCATATAGACATTAGGATGATAGGAACCTAGCTCAACAGGCTAACCCACCAAACTCCTACATGTGAGGAGGTCTTCATAGGGTAAGAAAAGAACCTGAATGTTTTTCTCCTTCTAAATGTTGGATTATTTTATTACTCAAATGATCAGTCGGTCTAGAGCCATGAGAGTATTTGATGAAGCAATGTCAGGTAGATGCCCAGTAAGAAGTGGGAGCAAGCCATGGATGAGGAGCATAAGTCTCTCATTGAGAACTAGACTTGGGATTTGGTGAAGCTACCGGAAGGAAAAAGAGCATTACAGAACAAGTGGGTGTATAGAGTTAAAGATGAAGGAGGAAAGAAAATATATAAGGGCTCGGTTGGTGGTCAAGGGGTTTGCACAGAAACAAGGTATAGACTTTGATGAGATTTTTTCTCCTGTAGTAAAAATGACTTCTATTAGAACTATTCTTGGAATAGTAGCAGCAGAAGGCTTGCACTTAGAACAGTTAGATGTAAAGAATACATTTCTCCATGGTGATTTGGAGGAGGAGCTATATATACAGTAGCCAGAAGGATATGAAGTCAAAGGTAAAGAGGAGATGGTGTGCAAACTGAAGAAGAGCTTATATGGCCTAAAATAAGCTCCACATCAATGGTATAAGAAGTTTGATAGCTTCATGATATAGAGCAAGGTTATATTAGATGTCATTCTAACCATTGTGTGTATACAAAGAAATTTGAGGATGGAAGTTATATTATACTATGTTTATATGTAGATGACATGTTGGTTGCAGGTAAAAAACATGCAGAAAATAAAAGTACTCAAGAAACAACTAAGTGAATCCTTTGATATGAAGGATTTGGGGGGCATCCAGATAAATCCTTGGTATGAGGATGACTCGGGATAGGAAGGGAACGGAAGCTAACATTTATCTCAGGAAGAGTACATTAAGAAGGTATTAGATAGGTTTAACATAGCAGGATGCTAAACCAGTTGGGACTCCTTTGGCAGACCATTTTAAGTTATCAAAGGACCAGTGTCCTAAGACAGAGTAGGAAAGAAACCAGATGTCCAAGATACCTTACTCATCAACGGTTGACAATTTGATGTATGCTATGGTGTGCACTAGGCCTGATATTGCCCATGCAGTGGGAGCTGTGAGTAGATTTATGAGTGATCCAGGTAAAGAGCATTGACAAACAATAAAGTGGATCCTTCGGTATTTGAGAGGGACCATGGGGATAGTTTTGTGCTATAGTGGATCAGACAACACTTTACATGGTTATTGTAGATTTAGACATGGCTGGAGATGTAGACAGCAAGAGGAGCATGACAGGTTATATTTTACACTGTAGGTGGGATAGTAGTGAGCTGGATTTCATGACTACAGAAGCTTGTGGATTTTTCAACCATAGAGGCTGAATATGTTGCTGCCAAAAAGGCAAGAAAAGAGATGATTTGGTTACAAAAATTTCTTGAGGATTTGGGGCATAAGTAGGAGGAATAGTAAGTTGCATAGTGATAGTCAGAGTGCTATACACCTAGCTAAGAACTCTGCTTTCCACTCTAGGACAAAGCATATACAGTTAAGGTATCATTTCATCAAGACAACTTTGAAGGAAAAGAAGTTGAAGTTGGAGAAGATTCATACCAATCAGAATCCTGCAGACATGATGACCAAGGTGGTCACAAGGGAAAAACTAAAGTTGTGTTTCAGCTTTTGTTGGTCTATCACAGAAACTTAGTGAAGGGTTGAGAAGCTTGCTCAAAGGAAAACTAGTCTCCAAGTGGGAGATTGTTAGGTTGTGGAGCTTGTTTTCATGTGTGAAAGTGTTGAAGACTGTACACTAAGAGTACTGTACACTTTTCATGTATCCTCGTCGGGGTTTGGACTCACTTTTTATAATGTACTGTACACTTTTTTAGGCATAAATTTTTTGGCCTCGAAAAATTGCACCCGAAATATCGGGAAACGTGCTTTTCTCATATGGG
This sequence comes from Taxus chinensis, assembly GCA_019776745.2. NCBI lineage: Eukaryota > Viridiplantae > Streptophyta > Pinopsida > Cupressales > Taxaceae > Taxus > Taxus chinensis. Next base: position 95,070,214 of record CM034149.1, on the reverse strand, counting down.
CAACTTTTTTGACCCATAGGTTTATGGGATGGGTTTTGCCCATGGTTTTGATACCCACAGTTTTTTTAAAACTTCTTAAGTAGTTGTCTATTTATATGGTCTTATGCATATGATAGATGTACAAGCAAATGTATTGTAGATGTGTTTTGAATGCAGGTGTGAATTTTGTAGAGTTTGTTGAGCATAGCTCCAAAGTGGATTTGGGTATTGTATTGAGAGAGCGGTGGCTTGTAATAAAATTTGAGGAAGTGATTCTTGGTGGACATAGCCCAAATTGGGTGAACCACATTAAATATTGTCTCTTTGTGTTGTGTTATTTTATTCTACAATTTTATTTGAGATCTGTAATAATTTCTACATATTAGTTTCTACTGTTGCGATTCTGTGAGGGATTATTCCGCATATTTTATCCCTTATTTCCTAACACCTTTCACTGAGGAAAATATTAGGAGTTGTAGGGTGTGAAATTTACTCTTTTACAAATGGATTCTCTGGATATCACCAGGTAAGAATTGAAAAGGACGATCAAGAGAAAATAACCTTCACCACTGAATGGGGAATTTTTGCATACATGGTGATGCCCTTTGGAGTGAAGAACGCACTTGTAGTGTATTTACGCATTGTGGTTCAAGTATTCAAGGAATTTATTCACAAATAATTACAGGTTTACATGGATGAATTGATAGTATATGGGCTTGTTAAGGATCATTGTGACAACTTATGATTAATTTTTGAGAGGTGCCAATAGTAAATCATCTCTTTAAACATCAAGAAGTGTGTATTTTCTACACTCTTTGTAACTCTGCTAGGGAATACCATTTGCAAGGAGGGTTTGTTAGTAGATCTAGACAAGGTTGCAATTATCTTGGGCCTAGAGGAATGTACTAGTCAGATTGAGGTGCACAGATTCTTAGGCCACATAGGGTATTACAAACAATTTATTAAAGGATATTTAAATATTTCTACACCCTTGGAGGAATTACTAAAAGGAAAAGGAAAATTATATTAGGGAGAACGACAACAGTGCACATTTGAAGCATTGAAGGAGAGGCTTACTACAACACCTATTCTACACTTTCCCTCATAGAACTAACCTTTTTACGTACATTTGGAAACCTCTCGCATGGCCATTGGCATAGTATTAGCTCAACCTGATCAAGCTATGATAGATCATCCTATCTATTTTACTAGTACAAGGTTGACTCTTGCAGAATAGAATTATACAACTATAGAGTTGGAGGCCTTGTCAATGATCTACGTTTTGCATAAGTTTAGGAAATACTTACTAGCAACACCTTTTTTGTTTTATACAGATCACGTAGCATTGAAATACTTAGTAAATAAGCTTGTTTTACAGGGGCAGATATGTCGATGGGTTCTCTTATTCCAAGATTTTGATTTTACAGTCATGGTAAAACTACGCAAAAGAATCTCTCGTCCATACCACTTATAAGGAATTCAATCAGGATAGGACACATCGATAATTGAATATATAATGCCAAATGTACATTTGTATAGGTTAAATCATGAGCCCTTGGAATTAGAGGATAATGTTGTTTTTTTATACACAGGTATGGCGCTATAAGGAATGAAATCCTTGGAAAAGAAATAACTTGCAATTGGTGTTGCACCTTTTATGTTGATTAGTGGTGACTTATACAAACTAGGCCGAGATGAAGTATTGTGCCGATGTGTAATGGAACAAGAGAAAATGGATATCATGGAAGAGGCTCATGGTAGTATTACAGGTGGGTACTATGCAAGTGAAGCTACCACGCGTAAGATTCTACTCACTTGTTTATGGTGGGAGACCATATAGAAGGATTGTAAAGAGTATTGTAAGGTGTGTAATCAATGTCAGTGCCTTGGAAACCATGGGAAAAGAGATGAAATTACTTTGAGGCCTATTACTAGTGCAAAGCCATTTAAAAAATGGGAAATAGACTTTGTGGAACCTATTTCCCCAACTATGCATAGAATTGGAACATACCTAGTTAACTGGTTGATGACATACTAGTTTATGATGATGCTGGAGAGAAGTTGTTGAATAAGGTATGGGTATACCAGTTACATGAACTCATGTACTTTTGAAAACTTGAAAATGTAAACCATTGGCTGATGAGAAAATTCCATAAGGACTTCTTCTACTTTAATGGGTAGCATGCAACGATCACAACATCATTAATTGATACGTTGATAGGATTGAAGGGCATATGGAAAATGGTTAGTGGTGATCTAACTGATAAGGCAGCTGTCATGGACACTTGCAAGGAGTTTGGATAGATGAAGGGGCTGCATGGGATGGATATCTACAAGCTTAGGAAGTACCCTATGATACAGGTGGCCACACATTTACTCACCTGATAGGTGCTCACAAGTGAACACCACGTGGTTACATGTTGGTAATAAGATTTCACAAGGATAAGTTTACAACTTAGCTAGGTACATAGTAGATATAATTTTTGAGGAAGTGTGCACAGGTTAGAAGATACGTTATAGTTCTCTCTTATTATTAGTTGTGTTAGTAGAAATTGGAGTGCCTGATGGGCCAAACAATAAAATCTAGGAATACCCCATGGAAAAGAAGTCCCTTACGAAGAGGTTTGACAAATATATATTGAAGGATCAATGAGTGGTCCATTCATATAGAGGGGGGAGTTATGGTATGATTGACTCCATGTAACTTTGGAGGAGGAATGATGAATTCTAAAGGAGTTACCCTCAGTGGTGGGTAAGGTCATGCAGTTTATAGTATATCAAAATTTTTACATCATGTGGTTTGCAATGAAGCATGGGACATGGATTCCCTAGTGAAAACTACCATACACCTTCACAACACAATTATTCTAGGTAGTAGTACACATGTCTATATATGCACGTCGGTTAAGCAAAAATGTGGAGAAGGTAGACTGTGACTACCATACTTTAAGGAAATATTATTTTATCTAGGTTGATCTACCTACATTGAGATGTTTATTTCTAATGTCATAAGTATGAAGCTAGTAAGTTTGGATATTGGGGATAGTGGGGCCATGCTTATCTATCTCCATCTTAAGCCTAGGATGGAAAATGGAAAGTACGTGGAGAATGAGTTCATGTTGTCAAGGACACCTAAAGGTAAACATACAGTTTAAAATGTGGTAGCTCCAAAGCCTACCTCAACCTCAGAGGAAGTTGAGAAAGAAGAACTAAACGAGAATACTGGAGGATTGGACCATAGAGGCCAGAGGCATCCCACTGAAAAAGTAGAAAGTTATCACACAAATACTCCTTTGTAGCCACAAGGAGAAGAGGAAGACTTGGACGTAAATACAATCCATGAGGTATGCCACTTCAAGATGGTGTTCAGAAGAACCAGAACCCAAGCTGCAGGAACATTTCAACCTTTGCGAAGGTCACCTCAACTCTCCCCTAAAAAAGAAACATCCCAAAAAATTAGAGAAGAAATTTTAAGCTTAATGGTGTAGTCTAACCCACACCTTAGGATCACTCACAAACTCTCAATTCTCACCTGTAGGGATGAGAAAACTCTTTAGTCAAAATTCATTTTTCTTGAAACAATAAACTCACACATGCTAGCTACAAACACCTGCACTTCACAAAACTAATTACACTCCACACCACACACACACACACACTTCCAATCCTAAATTCTAGGTAGGGTAGGCCATTTGCAAACCCCAAGAAGGTAGGAAATGAACAACTTCATTACTATCCATTGTAAGCCTAGTGAAAGTCTTATAGCTCTGAGAATATGCATTTTGAAGGATAACCTAGAGCATAGGGAAGTTTAAGGAGAGATTCATAACAATTGATACATGCATTGGGGTATGCAAAAACATACTAGAAATGTAGGGTAGGTTGTTTTGGAAAACAAGTTAGTTTTAGGCTATCTTAGGCAATTAGGTCCCCTAGACCATGGTTTAGGGAAGAAAAGTCATTAAACACTCATTATAAGGTATCATAACTTCCCAAATAGGTCAAAAATGTTTATTAAAGCATGTTCTAGCAACCCCAGCTCTTGAAAGCACTCCTAAACATGTTACACATCTCTGCACCCATGTTTTGGACTCTAAAACTATAATAGAAAATAAGAATCGAAATTACCCATGTGTTTTGTACGTTCCAAAGCATAACATTTTAAGGGAAGCTAGGAAGTCATGTGGACATGGTATTCACCAAGTTTTATCAAATTCCACCATGGGAATTGAGAGATCCATGATGCCTTAGTTAAGGGCCAGCGAGGGAAGATGGGCTTGCACATTACTATATGGAAACATTCAAAATCCCAAATAAATTTTATTGAGATTGTTTTTACCTCCTTTAACTCTTTCAAGCATTACATTCCCCCTCCACTTCTCCCACACGTGACTTTCACCTCTTAGTTCTCGATCCTACTAGGAAAATAGTTTGGAAGTAAAGCAAAATAAGTAAAAATAGTCCCACACATGCATGAAAACTCTTCAAAACTTCACTACGATGTTCATTCAATCAAATATTTGTTACAAAATTATTTTTCACAAGTCCCATTCCAAGCATATGATCCAAAGACCCAAATTAGCCTTCAGAAAACAAGAATCCTTCAATTTCTCACCTATCCTACTTTCACTCCAACAACATTGTAAGCTTAAGCAAGCTATCCAATCTTCCTCTATCGGTGGAGAGGACTTGTAGATATTTTCCTTGAGGAAAAATGTCTTCAAGTCCAATTCTAATTCCTTATTTTTTGCTTTTACACACATTTAGGCTTATTTTGTGCTTCTTGAGCAACTACACTCCACTTAGACCATTTAAATTAACCCATGGAGGGAAAAGAAACACACCAACTTATGAAAATACATTTCCCCTTCAAACAAAACAAAAATCAATATATGAAAACTTATTAAGGATTCTCCTACATCAATATACCCATGAGAGAAAAGGTTTTCTTCATAGTTTGTTTTTTTTCATTAGTTCTTCAATCTTGTCTCCATTTTTGAGAAGGCCATTCTTAGTCATCCATGTTGCATCCTAAGCTAGTAAATCCTTCCATATGATCAAGTACTAATAATATTATTTTTCGTTGGTCTTCTTAGTCACCTTCTTGTCCAACACTACTTCTATCTCCTTTGGTTTAGCTTTTGGCATTTTCTCTTTCCAAGACACATCTTGTTTTCATGTTTCATATTCCTCTTCAACTTGGTGTTATCCCTTGTACTCATATAGGTTTGCAACATTTAAAATGGGAGATATCCCAATCCCTTTTGGAAGTTCTAATTCATATGCAATGTTAGAGAACTTCCTCAAGATCTTACATGGACCAATTTTCTTAACTTTGATCTTGTTATACTCTCTGTTTGGAAATATTTCTTTCCCCAAGTGTGCTAAGACATCATCACTAACCTCAAAACTGATCTCTTTCCTCCTCTGGTCTACTCCTTATTTTTACTTTATGGAAATTTCCTCTAGTTTCATATTCACTTGCTCATGAAGCTCTTACATGGTATTTCAAAAATCTTCTACATCTGCAATCGAAGCCTCCATCTTGATCAAGTTTCTAAACTCATACGCAAATCTAAGGTTCCATCGATACATAATTTGATAGGGACACATAATTTTATTTCTGCTATGAGATTTATTATATGAAAACTCATCTTTTGCAAGTGTTAGATCCCACTGTTTTGGTTACATTCTTATTAGACTCCTCAGAATGTTCCCAAGGCTCCTGCCAACTACTTCAATCTAACCATCAATTTTTGGATGGTAGGAAGAATTGAAACTCATATGAATTCCTAAATTCTTCCAAATATTCTTCCAAAAGTGCCCAATAAACTTAGTATCCTTGTCAGAAACAATATTCATTAGCAATCAATGCAATCTCATAATCTCCTAAATGAATAATTTTTCTATGTTTGTAGCATCACTGGTTTCGGTGCATGGAATGAAATGATCCATCTTTGTAAATATATCTACAACTGCAAATATTTAATCATGGCCTTTTTGAGTCCTAGGTAGGCCAAGTACAAAATCCATACTAATGCAATCCCAAGGTCTATTTGGAATAGGTAGTGGCTGGTATAATCTTACATTCTAACTGGTTCCTTTAGTGTGCTGACACACCTTAAATTTATGCAAAAAAAATTTAACATCTTGGCTCATTCTTGTCCAATATTAGTGTTTACTCATCTGGGCTAACATTTTGTTTTGCCCAAAATGTCTAGAAAATATTCCACTGTGTTTCTCTCTGATCAAGTTCTCTCTCATTGAAATTTTGGGTATGTATAGTTGTCTTCCCTTGAATAATATGTCTTCTTGAAGCATTTATTCTAGAGAATGACTCCTATCCACCAAGGTAGGTTTCTTACAAGCTTTGTAAGACTCTTTGAAATCATCATCCTCTTCATACTTCTCTCCTAGGTTCTCAAAAATCCATGATGTTCACTTGTAACTCCTGTAAAATAAGAATTATTCTACTCAAGGCTTCAAAAAAATTATTAGATTGTTCTTTTTTGTGCTTAGTGGTGAAGGTAAAAATTTGAAAATATTTAACCCATTTCACATGCCTTTGATTCAACTTATGTTGGTTAATTACAAACTACAAGGCATAGTTATCAATGAACAAAACAAATTCTTTAGGAAAAAGGTAATGCCTCCATTTCTTTAGTGCTTGTATAAATGAATACAATTCTTTGTCATATGCTTGATAATTTTATTTTGCATCACTCAATTTCTCACTAAAGAAAGAAAATGGTTTTACTTCTTGACTTAAAACTGCCCCTATTGCTAACCCACTAGCATTACACTCAACATGAAAAAGTTTTCTAAAATTTGGAAGGGTTAGAATGGGATCTTCAGTTACCTTTTTCTTCAACAATATGAAACCTCTATTAGGTGCTTCAGTCCACTCGAAATTCTTTTTATCACCCTTAAAAGTTTCAATCATGGGAGCTACAATTTCACTGAATTTTCTTAAAAAATTTCTATACAAACTAACCCATGAAAATTTCTTACGTCATATGCACTCATTGGTGTTGGCCATTCAAGTATGGCTGTAATTTTCTCTTTTTCCATCTTCAATCCCTCTCTGGAAAGGAAAAAATAGAGGTATACAAATTCTATCTAGAGGAAACTACACTTTTTCACATTTATTAGAAACTTCTCTTCATGCAATTTTTCTAACATCATTCTTATATGCCTAAAATTTTCATCCTTACTCTGACTAAATATCAAAATTTCATCCAAATAAACAATAAAAAATTTACCTATGAATTTTTTGAGCACCTCATTCATTAGTCTCATGAATGTGCTAGAAGCATTGGTTAAGCAAAAAGGCATGACTAACCATTCATACAAACCATAATTAGTTTTAAAAGAATCCTTCCACTCATCCCCTTCTCTTATCCTAATCTGATGATACCCCATTTTCAGATATATTTTAGAGAAATAGGATGCCCCACTCAAGTAATCAAGTAAATCATATATTCTAGGTAGTGGGAATCTATACCCGATGGTGATCTTGTTTATAGCTCTAGAGTCTAAACACATTCTCCAAGTAACATCCTTCTTGGGACTCAACACTATAGGAACAACACATGGGCTCAAAATCTCTCTTACCAACCTTTTTTCCAACAATTCTTGGACTTTTTCTTTGATCTCTTCATTCTCTCTAGGTGTCATCCTATAAGTTTCTTTGTTTAGAAATTTTTCTCCTGGGATTAGATCAATTTGATGAATGATGCTTCTCATCAGTGGTAACTCATTAGGAAATTCATCGACAACAATATAAACATATTCATTCAACATATCTTGTATTTCAAGAGTAAAATAAGTCACTCGAGTACTAGTTACTACACATTTTGGTTTGCTAATAACAAAAAAATTTACCTCTTCTTTCTTCATAGTTTGAAAAACTTATTTGCCACTTATCATCATCAACTTGAAGCTTGGTTCAGCTTCATCATGGTCTTCTTTTAGTGGTATGAGGGTATGTTCCACTCCATTCTTCTTGAAGGTGTAAGTGTTCTTCCTTCCATCATGTGTTGCATTGTTGTCAAATTGCCAAGGTCTCTCAAGAAAAATATAGAAAACATCCATAGGCATGATGTCACACACCACTTGATTTCTATAAGGACCAATATGAAATTCCACTTTGCATTTCTCATTTACCAAAAATTGATGTCATTTTTGTAGCCAAGACACCTTCTATGGAGTTCAATGTGGTTCTCTTTGTAGGCCTAGTTTCTCAACCATCTCAACAGACAACAAATTACTTGTACTCCCACTATCTATCACAACTTTACAAAAATTTCCTTTGCTATTACATGTGGTTCTAAATAAAATCTTCCTCTTTGGTGATTCTATTTCCTCGTTGTTTAGTTTCAATAGGATCCTCTTCATCAACAAGGACTCACCATCCTCTGGAATATTTTCTTACTTGGGTGCTACCTCTAGTTATTCATATTGCTCTTCACCTTGAGCCACATACACACCCTTTCCATGGCTTAGTGAAATGTTCTTAGTGAATTCATAAGATCTATGGCTAGCATACTTATCTAATTTAAAACATTTACTCAAAAATCTGCCCTTACCTCTTTGGTATCCTTGATAGGGTATTCTTCCTCTAGATGGGTAACTACCTCTCCCACCTAATAAATTGTTATAGCTTCTCCCTTCATCTATAGATGTTTGCAGCTTCATCATATCATTGGGAAGGAATATTCCTCTAAAGGATCTTCCTCTACCTCTTAAGACAAAATTTGTTTCCTTGCAATCTTCTCCTCTTCTTTAAAAAACTATCTAATAAGCCTCTTCAATTGTCCTGGGAAAAAGAAGATTTATCTCATCCTGAATGAAAACTTGCAAGCCATTTATGTACCTTTCTACCTTCTCTAGATCTCCTTCAATGTGTCCTGATCTTATAGTAAGCCTATAAAATTCTTTAGTGTATTCTTTAACTAATATTTATTTGATCTCAAGTTTTGTAATTGTTTGAATAGATTCACCTCATAATCTCTAGGAATGAATTTACTTTTCATTTTTTCTACCATTCTATCCCAGCTCTTGATCTTTTCCTTTCCTTTCATCCTTCTCTCCTCTTGCACTCCATCCCACCATAGGGCTGCATGCTTTTGCAATCTTTTCATGGCATATTTCACCTTCTTCTCATCTTCTAAAAACCCTTCATAATAAAAAAATTGTCCAGTGTCTTGATCTAATCAATTAGCTCTTCTAAATTTAGATTACCTGCATACATAGGAACCTCAATTTTTTGCTTGGTGCTCACTCTCATGATGGCTCGTATAAATTTCTCTTTAGAGGTCTTTTCCTCTACCTCTGTATTCATCTCCTCCTCTGGTGGCCCTTGATCACAATCATTGACTTCTGTCATATCCACTCCTCTTCTCTGGGATATCTCTAGGTCTCTCAACCTAGCTATCATGTTCCTAATGTCCTCTGCCAATGCAAGCTAAGATTTTTGAGCTACTTGGACTACTCTTCTTGGTGGCATCTTGTAGTGCCTCTTGCTCTACCTCTCTGGCTCTTCTTCCTCTATTCTTATGGACCTTTTGATTTTACACAATCTAAATTCTCTGATACCAAAAATTGTGTGGTCCAATCCACACCTTAGGATCACTCACAAAGTCTCAATGATGAGCTCTAGGGATGAGAAAAATCTTCAGTCAAACTTGTGCATTTTTCTTGAAACAATACACCCACACATGATAGTTACACACACCTACACTTCATACCACTAATCACACTCCACAAAAAACACACACACACACCTCAAATCATCAAAGCTAGGTAGGGCAAGCCATTTGCAACCCATAAGAAGGAAAGAAATGAACAATTTCCTTACTATCTATTGTAAGCCTAGTGAAAGGGTTGTAGCCATGAGAATAGGAATTTTACAAGATAACCTAGAGTAGAGGGTATTGCAAGGGGAGAGTCATAACAATTGAGATACCCACTAGGGTTTGAAAAAACATACTAGAAATGCAGGATAGGTTGTTTTGGAAAAGAAGGTAGCTTTAGGATTTCCTAGATAATTATGTCTCCTAAACCATGGTTTATGGAAGGAAATTCATTAGGCACTCATTCCTAGGTCTCCAAACTTCCAATAGAGGTGAAAAATGTTTATTCATGCATTCTTTAGCAACCATAACTCTTAAAACCACTCCCAACCATGCTACACACCTTTGTACCCCTGTTTTCCACTCCAAAATTGTCATAGAAACTAGGAATAATAATTCCCCATGTGTGCCATATGTTCTAAAGCATGAAATTTGAAGGGAAGCTAGGAATTCATGTGGAAATTATTTTCACTAATTTTTATCAAATTCCATAGTGGGAATTGAGATATCGATGATGCCCTAGTTGATGCTCCACATGGGATGATGGGATTACACAGGCCTATACGAAAACATTCAAAAGCCCAAATAAATTGTATTGAGATTGTTTTTACCTCCTTCAACTATATCAAGCATTACAATCCCCCTCCAATGATCCTCCATGTGACTGTCACCTCTTAGCTCTCATTCATGCTAGGAAAATAGTTTGGAAATAAATCAAAACAAGTAAAAATAGTCCCACACATGGATAAAAACTCTTAAAACTTTCACTACAATCTTCATTCAATCCCATCTCTCTTACACAAAAAATTTTCACAAGTCAAATTACAGGCATATGGTCTAAACACCCAAATTAGCCTTCAGAAAACAACAATCCTTCAATTTCTCACATATTCTACTTTCACTCAAACAACTTTCTAAGCTTAACTAAGCTATCCACTCTTCCTCTATTCATGGAGAGGACTCAGATATTTTTTCCTTAAGGGAAAATCACTTCAAGTCTAATTCTAATTCCTTATTTTTATCTTTTACACACATTTAGGATTATTTTGGGATTCTTGAGCAACTACACTCCACTTAGACCATTCAAATGAACACATGGAAGGAAAAGACACATGCCAACCTATGAAAATATATTTCCCCTGTAAACATAAAAAAAATAAATCCATGAAAACTTATTTAGGATGCTCCTGCATCACTTAAAGAGGACAAGGAGGAGGAGTCAGGGGAGAGCATACCAGGAACCCTGGTTCAACCTAAAGATGTAGAGGATCCCCAGGATGAAGAGATGAGAGATGATGAGGAAGGTGTCAAAGATATAGAGGAAGCTATGGGTGAGCCACCCAATACACCCATTACTAATCAGGAATGAGAAATGACAACTCCAAACCTTGGCACTGAGGTTCCTAAGGGGCCAAGGACAAAAAGGGAGAGGAAAAGTGAAGAATATGTCATCCCTAATTTGGGTTATGATGAGGACTTGATAAAAAATATCTGCACCCATTTTCAAAGCACCTTAGGAATAAAAGAGTTATATGGGTGGGAGATGATGGATCCAGATATGGCTACTACACACACAAGGAAGGAATTATCTTGGTCCATGTAGAATGATATGGAAAAACCTTATTTTGATGTGTGTGAAGAGTCATGTGTCTCCCATAGAGCTAAAAAGGTACCTTAAAGAAAGCACATGACAATAAAACCCACTCTAATGTCTGATGAGAAGGTCAAGGTATCTACTAAGGTGGCATGGAGAAACATTAATAAGGAAAATAAAAGAAGAGAATGAAAAAGAATAGGAAAATAATGCACTTAAAAGAAGAGAAGGAACAAGAATAGGAAAATAATGAGTCCTTTATTAGCATGGTTGAGGAACTTGGATATTACATTCTTAAAACATGGTCTCATATAGAATCTCAAGTTCCTTAAAATTTTCTTTCTACTATATATTATATGTGAAATTTGGTCAATTTGTTATTAGATGATGGGCCAATTCAAATACCTGCACTAAAATATTCTAAACAAGAAGCAGAAAGAGAAAAGACCACTATTATTAGAAAAAATTCAACTTATGAGGCCTTGTTCCAAACCTTTAAAGATGAGATGAAGAGAGTCAATCAATATCTTAATTTATGTGTATCACCAGAATCCATAATAAGGATTAGGAATATAGTAGAGGAAAATGAAGTTCTAAAGGAAATGAACAATGAAAAACTTGGGCATGCAAAAAGATTAACACTGGTAAAAAAACCGCGAGGCCATCACAGGAGCCCGAGATCCACACAAGGATATAATTGATGAGATTGGGAGACTCATAGCGTAGAAGATGGATCTTATGGAAGGAATGATGTCAGGTATGGAAAATGTTGTCTGGGTGCTAGAGAATGAGAAAGAGAAGATTACTCAAAATGAATTGGATGCAATAGCCATAGATATTCTAGAGAAAATAAGGAACATGCTAAGTGAGTGGAAGACATTAAATTCTAAAATCAAAATTGAATATCCAGAGCTAATCCTTCCTGTTGAGGTAGAGGGTGTTGTAGAGTAAAATTTCATTCTTTTTGTACATTGTTTCATTCATTCTTTCATTACTTATTATTTATTATTGGGAACAAGAGAAAGAATTCCTATTTCTAGGATGAAAATGTACTTTTGTGTGGGGTAATGTTGAGCAGAAAAAATGTTTCTCTAAGGAGAATACACACAAAGGATGCACTTGCAGGAACAAGGCACATTTGAAGGCATGGGAATATAGGAAAGGAAACACACACTAGAACACTTTGTCTAAGGACTTAGCCATTTTTTATGGATAAGGGCTATTTTTTTAGATAATGTGTGGAGCACACATAGATATGAAGACTTACACTCCATGCAATGGTATTTTGGGAACAAGAGGAAGATACGCACCATGCACAGTTTAAGCTAATAATAGGATTTGTACTTGGAGTTAACTATATGATACCTATTATGAGAAAACATGCATGTTGTGCATACTATTATAAAGTTGTATGGCTATTATCAACATACGACCTATTTCAATAAGTACATGGGGGGTAAAGGGAAATTCCTCACCCATATAAATATGTATTGACTTGTGAAGTTTGGCAGGTGGTGATTTATTGTAGAGTTGTGCCACCAGTTTTGATAAAAATAACTCATGGAGATGTTATTATAGTGTAAGAAGCTTATGTGTTTTACAATGTTTAATGCAATGGAGTATCGTGGTTGGATAATGGTATTATACATAACTGAATCTATTTATTATATGGTTAATCTTATCATATTTATTATTTAGTTAATTTATTATGATTCTCTAAGATATAAATCTAGATTATGTACTTTGGAATGCTTATTTCTAGTTAATTATCTGACTATGTTTAAACATTGTCATGCTAACATCTTGTACAAGAAACTCTAAAGAGGAATCTGGTACCTTTGCATGCTTCAAGTGAGTTCTCAGCTTAGGCTGATGTGCCAGCATGCGTGGGTTATTCATATTAAATGTTAGGTACTATCAGGTCCTGTGATTGAAATCAGAAATTTTACACCCTATTATCTTTATTTCCCATGGTCTCCCTTCAATCACCCCCTCTAGATACAACATCTCTACTATCCATTCCTTTACAACTTAATCTTCATATGTTTCAATGACTGAGGATTTCCTCAGTATAATCTTTCCTTTTTCACTTATAGGGACAGTCTATAACTTTAAATTTTTCACCTTCTTGCCTTGTATGCCTCTAATTTGAATAAGAATATTCAATCTCATGAAACCATAGCTATGAATCTATCTTCCTGAAACCCTTTTTGCATGAACCCACCTTTGTGAACACACACATCCACCTCAATAACACTTCTACTTAGAATGCTATGAATAATATGCCTCAACCTTTCCTGGTTCATCACTCTATATATTTATCATCACACTAAACTCTTATTCACACTTTGTAATTTGATAAATTAAACAATTAAAAGTAACAATAATGTTACACTAACCAAATTTATATCCTAACTAAAAAATATTCACATTAATTTCTCCCCAACCACCACCATACATGGCATTAACTCCACCTTCGTGTTTTTCTACATGTTGAGCCTTTCCTTCCATGCTTATCTTTTCTACACCTTAGTCATAACATTTTGTCTTACCTACTACATCTTAGTCACACATTTCCTTTACGTGTGCTTAACTACACTAAAGTACCTATCTAATGTGACTCTTCTAAAGTAGCTCCCAATGTTTTAGCCTACCTCACGTTATAGTGAGCATCCATCCTCCTACATGTGGTCTTTAATTCGAGAAATTTTCTTGAAATCAACATTATCTGTTCTCTAAGCACCTGTAAGTTTGTTTCTACCATGAAGTATGATCTGAAACATGGCACTAGTCAATTATTTCTTCATCCACCCCACACTAAATGTTTTCCTAGTCCTTTGTGTATGAGTTCAATAGTTAGAATCAAATTATGGCATGTAAGCATGCTTATTAGACAAAACACTAAATTAAATTGACTAAACATAGCGAAATTGAAAGGAAACAAGTATAAAGGAAAATGAATTAAAGGAAATCTAATATAATGGTAATATTGCCTTATTAAAAACACCCAAAAGACTTATTTACAGTAGGGCTTTAGCCTACTCCCATTGAAGTAATTGGGAAACAATGTCCCATACAATGCATGTAATTGGCAGGTTCCTGAATCAAGTATGTAAGTCACAACATATAGTCCTAACCAATGTAATTTCATCTTTCCATGGTGGCGCAAAAACTTTGGATCATAAAAAAGAACCATCTGTCAAAATTCAATCTTGTTATCCTTGATATGCCTATAATGCCAAGCCTTCTACTGGCATTTTCTATCTTTTGACTCCATATGGAAATGGCACAGCTTTCATCCAAATGCGTGTGTTTATCAATATATTCTATAAGTTCTTACTCATCAGCCAAACCTTCTGTTTGCAAAATACGTAAAGAAGGTAACATGATTTCCACTTATAAAACAAGCTTTATGCCAAACACCAACTAAAAGGGTGTGGCCTTTTTCAATCTTTTATAAGTTCTTTTGTATACCCAAAGTACAATAGAGACTTTATCATCCCAGTATTTTCTTCCAACATCACAAATCTTAGTTAGTTTTTTGTTCAATATCTTGTTAAAAGCCTCAACACTTCCATTAGCATATGGGTGATAGGGCGTTATCTTATGATGTGTCACCATAAATTCTGATAACTTAATCATGATATTCTCATTAAGGAAATGAGTTCCCCTATCACTTGTTAAACTCAATGGGCATCCATACCTACTGATAATGTTCTCCCATGAAAACCTTGCTAATGTAGTTATTGTGTAATCCTTTTTAGGCATCTATTCTATGAACCTTGTAAGACAATCTATACAAGTTATAATATAGCTCAATCCAGTCATCCCGTGGGTGGGGAAATAGGACCCACAAATTAAATTTCCCATTTTTCAAAAAAAAAATTCACTATAAATAGGCCAAAAAGGAATTTCATCTCTATTCCTAGGATTTCCAAGGTGTTAATAATGGTCACATGCCTTACAATACTCTTTACAATATTTATATAGTGTTTCCCACCATAAGCCAACCAATAAAATCTTGGGCACATTAGCATCTCTTGTATTATGTTAACCTGGAATCCCACCATGAACCTCCTTCACAATTTCTTCATGCTCATGCTCTAGTGCACACTGGCACAAAACTTCATCTCGACGTAGTTTGTATAAATTTCCACTGATAAACATATAGGGTGCGACACGTATATCAATTTGTTTCTTCTCCAAATTCTTCATCCCCTCAGGCACCACACTAGTACACAAAAATACAATAATATATTCAAATTCAGATGGTGCATGGTTCAATTTGAATAGCTAGGAATCTGAAATTTTATCCTCAATGTTATGCATATCCTCACTTAAATTAATGCATTATAAATGATCTTGTCCAAAATTACTCTTGCTTGGCTTAACTACTATGGTAAAGTCAAACTCCTAAAACAACAGAATCTAATGACATATGTGCCCCTAGAAAATGGGCTTTTTCACCAAGTACTTAAGTGCCATGTGATCTGTATAGAAAATAAATAGGGTAGCAATAAATTATTGTCTGAACTTATTCAACATGCAGATCATGGAAAAGGATTTGTGCTCTATAGTTGTATAATTTTTATCTTCTTGAAAAAAAAAAGGATGATCAACAATAACTTCTCCATGATAGGCTAATACTGCACTAATGGCCATGTTGGAGGCATCTACATGCACATGAAAATGTTTGGTTAATGAAGTAAAACATATAATATGTGTTTGTAGTAAGCATTTCCTTCAATTTCTCAAACATGTGTTATTGCACTTCACCCCAATGGAGCTTACCTTTACTCTTTAACAATTATTCCAAGGGTGCAGTAATCTTAGCATAACCTATGATAGATTCCTTGTAATATCCTATGTGCCCCAAGAATTCGTGCACCTCACTTTGGTTAGTAGGTTACTCGAATCCCAAAATAACAACAACATTAATAGGATCCATGAGTAATTCTTCTTTACAAATAATGTGTCCAGTAATGTCCCAAAAGGTGTAGCAAAAATGCACTTCTTAATGTTTAAGGATATGCTCAACTGTAGGAACCTCTCAAACATGAGACTTAAATTATCACAGTGATCTTGCAATAGTCCATAAATTTTCTAGTCATCCAAGTAAACCTATAAGAACTTATGAATAAAATCCTGGAATGCTTACACAACAATGCATGAAAATACTATAGGTGCATTCTTCAATCCAAAAGGCATAAGTGTGCATGTAAAACTTTCCCACTTGGTAGTGAAGGTTTTCTTCTATTGATCTTCTTTTACAATCCACACCTGATAATATCCATAAAATTCATCAGTGAAAGAGTAGATCTCACACCCTGCAACGCCTTCCAGAATCTCTTCTATAAATGGTGTGGGAAAATGGTCGATCATGAAGGTAGCATTCAACTCCCTATAATCCATAAAAATTCTTATTCTTCCATATTTCTTTATTATTATCACAATAGGGCTAACCCGCTCTTACTCCTCAATGGGGTCAATGATTCCATAATGCAACATCTTATCAATTTCTTCCCTTACCTTGATGCAAATATTAGGATTCATCCTGTAAGGCCTCTTCCTAACCAGGAATGCACCTTCCTTTATATTGATATTCATCTCACCTGACAAGTGATGTACCCCTTTTAATTCATGATAGCCTCTAGGAAATAACTCCTACAAGTGGTGCAATAACTCAATTATTTTAGAAACCTCAGAGTTAGACCAATAATCACAAATGATGGCCTCCTTAGGTTCAAAATTTTTCCCAATGTTGACCTTATTTTTTTTCATAGGCTTGTGATACACGCATGCATTCTCATTCACACTATCTAATACTTGGTACGTACCCTCAGTATGCTCAACATATAGTTTCTAAACTACTTCATCATAGATTATGTAGACCATCATAACTTTTTCTTTTTCTAGGCAGGTGTGCCCAAGCTGCTCTGCATCGCTCTCTTCTTCTTCAAAGCTCACCTCCAGATGTGACTCACCTAGTAATTCCTGAATAAATTCCCCAACCTTTGAACTATCTCCCAACGTAAAGCAATTTATGACCTGTAATGCCTCATTCGCTGGAGGTTTAGTGCAAAAATAGTCAAAGGTCTGAATCATTCCTATAGTTAGTTCTTTCTAATTTTATGTTTCTCTGTTTAACTCTACATAAACATACAATGAGGGTGCACAACCTCGTAAGGTAAATTAGAACTTGTTCACCCATAGTGAATTTGGTAAGGCCTCTTTCCCCTCTGTCTAGAGTCTCTCACAATGCTGAACATGGTGCTAAGCATCCTTTCCAAGAAAATCACATGTCTTGGTAGGTGTATTGTTTTGAAAGAATCTAGTAGAGAGATGATTCTCATTTCTCAAAACTCTAAAATATTATCTTTGTTAACCATCCATCAGTGCACTGCTGTCCCATGCAAGGTATACCCTTGAATATTCATTCTTTCAACTTGATCTATCCACTGAACTTCCATAGCACACAGGAACACTTCAGGATTCCGTAACTAGGTACCGCAACGGAACCAAAATGTAGTCTCATTTACCCATAACAACCAAAGGTAGGTTCACACATCACTTAGCCAAAAGTAAGCGATCACATGAAGTGTGAAAGGGTTAGCTTGTTTAAAGAGTTAGCATGATCATACAAATATTCTCGATCCATAACAGATAATTAATTATATTGCATAATTTAAACTAGATCTAGATCTCAACCATATGCAAGATAAACTTATACAAGAATCAAGATTAACTTTACCATGAAATAACCAATCACATACATGTCAACAATCAATTTCTACCCACAAAGATCCATTATATTAATTTATGTAGAATACAATAGCTTCATATATACATAGCAGAGTCACCATAATTCATCCGCGCCCATAAATCAATAGCATAACTCTAACAAAAAATGGATGATGATACGTAAACCGTGAAAATAAATACATATTTATAGAGATGGAGAATTTATTTTCACCACCTATACATCCTCAGAATAGGATGGATGCTAATAATAGCCATGTGCCACTACAAGATAATTACAAAAGCATGCAAGATCACTATTAATCAATTATCTAATAATAACTATAGTTCCAATCCTATTAATAGCCCAAAAATGTAAATGGTGCTTGATCGTCCATTTTTTCTGAAATAAGCTTTGCATCCTCCTCAAGTATTTATACAAAATGTGATCTACACTCCATGTCTATAATTAGCCTCACATCGAAAATGGTTAAGTCCCGGAGTCATACTTTTCCCTAGGAACACCCCTTTTTCATTACATTTCCACTTGCATCTACGTGCCCTAGGTCTACACGCCTACTCATTATGTACCTTCAGTACTTAGGCTATACTTTCTCGGCCCAACAATAATTACAACATAGATACCCTTGATATTTTTATAGATGATAAGGAGTATAGTAATGAATAGGTGGTAAAGTGATCTATTGAAGACTAAGGAGCTTAGTAAGAAGGTCATGTTGCTTTGTATTATGATCAAAGATGAGAGGCTTTGGTAATGGTATGAATTAAGGCTTAATGATATGAGCACATGTAGTGGACACAGAATGAGGATGAGATGGAGAAGGAGAACAACCATGAGCTTGAGAAGCATCCTTAATATGTTGGATTTCAGATTTGAGAGATGTAATAGTGGACTCCATAGCCTTAAAATTGTTTTAAAATAAAGAATGCAAAGCTTGAATTGACTCCAACATGCGTTGATTAGATGGAGGACCATGAAGACTAGAATCATCAAATAAACAATAAAAAATATCACTCGCTTGATGAGGAGGCATATTTCTAGGGATATACATGGTGTTTAGGGATTTATTAAGAAAATTAGATAGAATTTTGAGGAATTTTGGGAGCCATAATAGAGGGAAAATGAGGACTCTAAGCATGAAGATTGATTTAGGTTCACCAAAATGATTACCTAACATGTAAATATTCTAGTGTAATCTAATGTTATAGGAGAAGTAAATAATTGACACTAAAATGTAGGAAATATACCCAAGCAAACTAAACAATAAATGTGAAACCCTAATGTGCAAAGAGGATTAACAAGGCTTTAGTTGATTCACATATTTCATGGGAATGTGTTGCAATGGAGAACGGGTGAACATGATGAGGAAAATATCACATAAAATCCTAAAAAAATCAGATATGGAGGATTTCGCTAGACTGGGGAACCTAGGGAAGGATAGGGGCACCTGTGGATGTCATGGTCTAAATTCTAGGCACCTTGGTTTTCAAAAATGGTTGAAAACAAAAATTTTAAGGGTTATAAGATGTTTGAACTCCTTCACTTCTCTTTGTGTGTATGTTGTTGCACTTATCCATATGTCATTGTAAACCTGTAATGGAAGAATCACCTTTAAAACCCCAAACAAAGCATCAAAACCATATAAAAGAAAGATACATATGAAGGGGTTGGATTGTCCTTAGTGGACATAATGGTGGACTTACTAACTAAGCACTGTAATACATCTCAGATCTAACATAGTTTTAGGTTTGTGTGTGTAGAATTGTTCCCTGGGTTTCTCTTATGCCAGTCACACTTTGTTAGTAGCGAGAGAGTAACTAGATGTAGAATGTAAATAATGTGTGCATTGAAACAATAGAATCCCCTCCTATGTAGTGTGATGCAAATGAACTAACCCTTTTCCCTTGTGATGGAGCTATATGGATGTAAATGGAGCAATATAAGCCTTTGATGGATGTAACATTAGGTAGTGATAGTATTTTCTTAGTGTTTAGTCCCTCATTATGGTAAAATAACTGTATATTTATATGATTCTCTTGCTTTAATTTTGTAACTAACCCCAAAAATTCCAACCACCAAAAATATAAGAATCTCAAATGTCTATAAAGTGCCCAGAAAGTGAGAGGAAAGTGTAAAGAGGATCAGGGCACCCAAAGGGAACCAGGGCACCTAAGGCACCCTAGTCTTGGTTGGTTGCCCTAGTCAAAAATAGGGAAAATGTAGTATGAAAGTACAGACTAGGAAAGTACGGGTACAAGATCAAAATTAACAATAAATAACCATGTAAGATGGCCAAAGACATGGGTTAATTAGTACTATTTTTTTCTTAAGAACCATATACATAGTAGTATGAGACAGAGACTAAATAATTACCTAAAGTGCATTATTTTGTGTCTATACTAATACCATGGAGGTGAGAATTATAATTTTTAGACTATAAGTGGGTCCTCGACCCCACACTCCTTTCCTGTTAGATGTTTAATCGATTATTAATAATTCATATTCAGTCATTTTATGAGCCCGTGTAGAATCTTAATATTTTAATTATACGTGTTAAATAATGATTTACATATATAACTAGATTTGAGTGTATTGTTAACACAATTGATGTTCTATTTGTCGAACATCCAAATTGTAATATTGTAAGGTGAGTTAAGAGACAATATTTGACCACTCAAGCACTACCTCTGGTTTTGTAGGGATTTATGTGATAAATTTAAATCACCACTATGAGGCACTGTGTTATGTACAATGCATTAAGGAGCAATTAATGCACTCTCAAATTCTAGAAAGATTCTTGAGGAAGATAAAGCATGCATATTTTCATTTAGTTTTATTTGTATTGTTTTGGGTTGAGTATCCTCTAGTGAAGCCATGTTGGAGTTGAACTTGGTGTTGAAGTTAGTCTTGAGCTCTTCTAAAAGGAGAGTTGTGCCTAAAATTTTATACTCAAATTATTCTCATCTCACCTAAAAATAGATGATTATATATTTAAGCTCTAAGGTTTTTTAAAAATCTATATAAATAAAAGAAACTATAGAGTAAGTTGGGGGGGGGGGGGTTCTCTTGGTCAAGTGCTCAAGTTTTTTTCGATGCTTTTTACTTGACCTGAGGTTGAAATTTTCAAGGAAAGAAAAGGAAAATGTTACAGAGACCTTCTCATTTCCAGGTATGGTTTATATTTCTCCTTACCTTGTTATTTTATTACAAAAAAGTAAAAAAATATTGGGTGATAGTGGAATATTTTCTTGTTTAGTTAAGTGTATTTAAGCTTCATATTATAGATCTGGGTTATCCTACCTTTCTTAGAACTCGATTTAGATATTTTTTTTAAAAGGGGGTATTTTAACTACTTGTATGATCTCTTTTAATCAAACCCTCTCTAGGCCATGATTTTCTAGGTTTAATTAGAGTTTTCTAAAATAAATAGTTTGCGTAAGGATCATTACCTATACATGAGCTCGGATTCAATATTATTTTTGTAGGAATTTTATTTTAGGCTTCGTGAGGCTCCAAAGAGTTCATTTTTGTCTGCATATTGGAATGTTCCTTCTATGTTTTTTTTTTTTCATTTTAAAAAAATGGATGGGTCATGTGGATAGCTTTATTCGAACCCCTCCATCCTATATTGGTCATGAAATACTTTTTCGTTGAGAAAAATCATTTGTTATGATTTATGAGATGTCTGGGAAGAATTCTGTAGCCCTCATATGGTATAGTTATCCTTAAAGGTTTTGGGATTAATGGGGTTTTTTTATTCCTATGGATGAGTTTATAAGTCTCAACTAAATTTTTTGTGAGATTTATAATAGAACAAGATGTTCTATTTCGAGATCTTATATAACTAGGAGGATAAATGTTCAATGCATCTTTAGACTTTGCATTATTTTGATAATCGTAGTAAAATATAATCAGTGTATCTTTTTGTGTTTATGATAAGTTTATTCTTAACTCTTAGTGAATTATTGATTGTGCTTGTGTTTATGAAATGAATGAAATAGAATATACAGTTAACCTCCTTACATAAACGAGTTTCAAACACATTTCCATTGATTTTTTCTTTCATACTTTATGATCAATATTCTTAATTTAGAGGTTCTCATGTTATGAAAAGTTTTTAAAATGATTACTTAAATGAAAAATAAGAAAGTACTAAGGGTGAAAATTAGTTTAAATAAGAAGTCAACAATGAATGTGCTACTAGATGATATTTGATTTGAATTTTTGTTAAGTGAATTTTTTAAATGTCTTTAGTCCTTATTATGAGTATGAATACTAACTCTAAAATCATTAAATCGATGGGAAGATGTATTATTATTTTTTTGTAAAACATCTAGGTAAGTAGACATATATGCCATGCTAGTTCAAATTGAACTGAGCATGTTTGAAAACATCAATTTTAGTTGTATGTTTTGATATGCATTGCAAAAGGGTTTAAGATCTGGATGGCTAATCATCTGATTGATTTTTTAATTGATTTTGGATGTAAAAATAATAGCTTATATTGACGAAGGAAAACAAGCCTGTTGAAATATAAGAACATATCTAATGGTTTCTTGTGTTTGGTATTATTAAAGGTGACCATGTAAATGTAGACAAAAAATCATGCTCTTTGGGTAATTATCTAGTCATGATAACATACTACTATTCATATGATTCCCCAGTGAGAATGATACTAATTAACCCATGTCTTTGGCCACATTTCTTTCCTTTTTGTCACTTCTCTTGGTATTTCACTTCTACTTGGTCATACTACCTTTTTAATCTTCAACATGTTTCATCCTGGATAGCGGAACCTAGCCAAGATGTTAACATTAGGCACCCTCCTCCCCTCTGGGGCCCCTATCCTCTTTGTACTTTACTCAAAATTTTTGGGTCCTTTCTATTCGTTTGAGCATATTATGTTTTTGGTAGTCAGAATTTTCAGTGTTAGTTACGTAATTCAAGGGAAGGAATCATATAAATATAAAGTTATGTGATCATAATAAGAGACCAGACACTAAGCATTAGATATCACTTTAGACACCTAAATTATGTCACACCCTACCAGGTCCCCTTTGATTAACATACATCTAACCATCACCCCTCCTCACATCATTATTAATTTAGCTACCTAAATTAAATTAATTTACAACTCACCTAACCACATCATCTCTCCACCTCATCCTATACCTATTCCAAGCCTATTAATTAACCTAGACTAAGTTCTTGCTCCTCTTAACTAACTAGGACTCATTCTAAACCTAACCTTAATTTCCTATCATTCCTCCAACCAACTTTGTGCTTCACTTAGAACTATTCCACACTCTTGACCCAAAATTAACTATGGATCACACCAAAATTGGGAAGAAAAGGCTATTTTTGGAAAAGGATGACATTTTCTCCCTAACACACATCCGTTATTCCTCAACCAGAACCAGTTACCTAACCACCATCAGTTCCCTTAAATAAGGATTTCCAATTATTTATATGGGTTCCTGAATCTTGGTTTTTTTCATTCTTGCAATCTAAATTCTCAAGATTATAAACAATCAAACAACAAACTAGTGCATTCTAGTTCTTCACCAGCAACCAGCATCTTACTTGTCATCTTTGGATCATCCATAGGGAAGTATGCAATTTTTTTTGTCACGACACTAGACCTAGATTCATTTCTTCTACGAGCATCTATCAACCACCAAATATCATCTATCAGCCTATAATATCCATATAAGGTATTTATTTCTTTATTCTATAGACTACTTTTCTCCCAGATATCTCCTATACCCACCTGCCTAACAACCTGCCCATTTGAACCTCTTTGTCTCCCAGACCATATATTTTACCATCCCTAAGTATTCACATAAATCATAACATCTAGGCTAATCCTTCCCAACTCTCTGTGCAATCAAAGAGAGCTCATAATCAGACCATTTTAAATTTTTTATCTAATTGCCCCTATAGGCGTCAGTCACCCAACCAATGTCGTCTATTCCCAAGTACCAGTGTCGGTCACCAAGCTGACATCTGTCACTGTGATTGGTAATTTTCCCTAGACCAATAAGCCCATAACTCCCTCTAAACCACCCTAATACTTAGAAAATCTCACCTAAACCTCTTTACCAACACTTGCTACACCTGCAAGTCCATATACCCAATTGCCCTTTCTAGATTAAGTCTTAATTTACATTACTAGATTAAATTTAGCTTATTGCATTTGTGTGTGACACCTAAATCATACAACTATAGTTGGATTTACTTATTTTATGTTATTTCTATGCATTAAGTTATATTTAAACAAGGATTGAAAGCCTTCTAGGAAGCACCCTGCTTCCTTGATCTATCTCCCACTAGGTAGTCCACTGACCTATATTATTAATATTATCTTGTGGTCTTATGTTCTATTGTAGGTGGTCCTTCCTAGCCAAAAATGATCTCTTCACAATCGGTTTGATCTTCTACAACGCCTGCAAACTTCTTTGGCAACTTCACAGGTAAACCTCTTCACCTTTACCCTTATCTATTTTATACGCAACATTATGGTGAAACATTTTAGCACACTTGGTGGGACCCATCTTGTGAGCTCTTTTTATTTTTATATAGGTTGCATTTTTTTTTATTTCTTTCCTGAAATATTCACCAAAAATCTCTCTAGTAAATCTTTTTTTCTTTCTATTTTTTTAAAGGAAATCTATCTTTTGGTTCTTAAAAAGAACACTTTTTATTTCTTTTGTACTGCATTAGTGAAAATCATTCCTTTCCATGTTCTCATATTTTCTACATCGAATATCATTTTTAATTTGGGTTTTAAAATCCATGTATTTCATCCTTTGAGTGATGCATTAGATCACATAGATTTAATTAGCAATCATAAGATGGATGTCATGACCACTTGGTGATTGGATTAGATTGAGGGTAGTTCATATTTCACACACAAGCCAAACCACTTACACAATCTACAAATTTCATAAATATCTCCTTTCCAGGAAGAAGTCGTCAAGGATTTAACAACCCATTGATGGTGGGCCCTGCTTGGTGTTCTGGCTGATTTTTCATATCAAAGCATGGACCTCACATACCAAAAGGTATATCGAGGAATCTTTCACCAAAACTAACCTAAAACCAGTCATAGCTTGCTTTTAGGGCACCTTCATTATCTAAACACTCTATTTCATTCACTCTCAGTCTAAAAGGCATAATCCACTCAACACTAAAATATGATACCTAGGATTGTCATGTTTTTTTCTCGTTTTTACTTGTGCGACTATTGATTTCTTTTTTTTTCTTCTGTGTTTTGAGTTGTGAGGATGATTCATCACTTCTATTTCTCTTTCAAACTCTACCATCATATCCGGTGTATTCTAGTTTTTCTGAGTGTGATAAGACATATTTTTTCCCTACACAGCTACTCTGTTTTCTTATTTTGACTTTATTCACTTCAAAATTTGTTAATTTCTTCATCTTTTCAAATATCTCGGTAACCGAAATCAGTCCAGTGACCATCATCAGTTCCATCATCATACTGACATTGGTTAACTGATTGCCATCAATTTATCTGTGTTTTTTTTATTCTATGAAAATATCCTTTGATTATTTGGGATTGAAAGAAGAAAAGATTACCCAAGGTAAAAATGTAAAAAATGTTGAGACTCCTCCTACCATTACAGAGTTGGAAAAACCCCAAGTACTGGAAGAACTAGGTGAGCCACCTAAATTATATTTGGGAACATCCTTGGTTGAGTCCTAGTTGAATGTAGATCCATTTTTCACTACTCTGATAATTAGGGATAGGTTGTTACACAACTTTATGTTTGATTCTGGAGCATCATGCAATGTTATGCCTCTTGAGGTCACGAATGAATTAGATATCAAAATAACAATATCTTATGGGAAGTGCACTGCCATGGATTATAGAGAGGTGTCAGTGGTTAGATGTGTTAAGGGTTTGATAGTGTAACTTGTAGCATACCCCAACAAGAACTTAAAACTAGATGTTGTTATTCTTGATTTCCCTGCCAAATGAAGAATGTTGTTATCAAGAAAATGGGCTACTAGTGTTGGTGGGAGTGTGCAAATGGATGTCTTTTTCCACTATACCTATCGAGGGTAGCCTTGTAAAGTTGTATGGTGAAAAGAAGATGCTACATCTCATTGAGGAACCTAATAATACTTCCTATGAAGTGTTATACACTGATATTGATGTTGATAACTTTGTTGGATTTGTTGATGGTAAAGAGCAAAAAATTGATCAATGCAAGTCTCTTAAACAAGTAGGTTATCCTTGGACTTTGTTGTTTAATGGGGCTTGCTCTAAATTTTTAAATGGTGTTGGTATTGTTGTGATATCTCTAGACTAGGAAGAGTTTGTTTTTGATTTTAAACTCAACTTTTAGTGCACTAACAATATTGTAGAATATGAAGCATTGTTATTAGGTTTAAGAATTATTTGGAAATATGGTGTTAGAGACATCATTGTTAAAGGAGATTCAGAGCTAATTCTCAAGCAGGTTAGAAAAATGTATTCAACAAAAAATTAGAGAATGAAGCAGTATAAGCATGTAGTCTTGGATTTCATTGAAATGTTTGACTCCTTCAACATAATACATCACGATAGGAAGTATAATACTCTAGTAGACAAATTGGCTATATTGGGGTCCAGATTTTAAAATTGTACTGTATCCCCCTATTATGAGTATGATATTGGGATACTAACTAGGCCATCTGTTCCTGATAATGTTAAACACTGGCAAGTGTTTGAAGATGATGCCCAGGTGTAAATGTTTTTACAGAACCAAGGAGAATTTTCCAATTAACGTATAGATTGGGAACCAATGGTTTGCGTAGCTGATGGAAAGGAGACTTTATTTGGAAAAGACATCGTTTAGTTGAAGACTAATACTATTCCAAGAGGTTTAGTAGAACTTGAATCAAAATTTGATAATGTTGATTACATTTTCAACAAACACACGTCAGCCTTGAGGGATGTTGAAGAGCACGATCTGGGAAGGAAGGATAAACCACGTAAGATCTAGCTAGGTAGTAATCTGAGCAAGGAAGAAAAGCAATCGTATGTTTAATTGCTGAAGAAATACTAGGACTACTTAGCATGGTATCATTCTGAACTGAAAGCATATAGAGAGGATCTCTTCCAGCATGAAATTCCTTTAGAAGATTCTGCCAAACCATTTAGGTAGAAAAAAAGGCCAATCAATCCAATCCTTTCCCAGAAGATGTAAGAAGAATTGAAAAATTTGAGGGATGGAGGAATCATACAGCCCACAAGGTACTCATCATGGGTTGAAAACTTGGTACCTATTAGAAAGAAGAATGGAGATATAAGGCCATGTGTGGAATTTATAAAATTGAATAAAGCATCAATGAAGGATAATTACCCTTTGCCAAATATGGAAAATATGTTACAATTGGTTACTAGTTAGGAATTGTTATCCACCTTGGATGGTTTTTCTAGATATAACCAGGTAGTTGTGAAGGAATCAGAGAAAATCAATACTGCCTTTACCACTCCTTAGGTAACATATGTATATGTCAGGATGCCTTTTGGTCTAATGAATGCTGGAGCCACTTTCCAAATAGCATTGGATGTAACTTTCTCTGGGTATATCAACGATTTCATTGCTATACATCAAGATGATGGGACTATTTTCCCTAGAAAAAGGAATGACCACCTGTAACACTTAGAAAAAATGTTTCTAAGATGCAGGGAGTATGGTATTTCACTAAACCCCAAGAAGTGCCATTTTGGAGTTCAGAAAGAAAATATTTTTGGACACATTATGTCAAAGGAAGGGGTTATGATTGATCCTAAAAGGGTAGAAGCCATCAACAAATCCCCTATTCCAAGAACGAAGAAGGGAATTCAATCCTTTTTTGGGTAGATTAATTTTATTAGGAGATTTATCTCCAACTTTGCCAAACTAACTATCCCAATCACTAATGTTGGTGCCATTTTTGACCTCGTACCATGTTGCCCTAAATTTTCAAATCTATATCTTCTCAAAAAATGTTTTATCCTTTGATTTGATGGTTTGTAATTCTTCCCCTGTAGTTGAAATGCTTTAAAAATGCTCACAAACTTGTTATTTTGCCCTAATTTGAAAGAATAATTCAAGTTTTCCCTTTTATGTGCCCTAGTTTTTCCAATTCAGGCTATGTCATTTTTCCCTTTGCCAGATCATGGAAAAATTGAAATTGATCAAATCATACTTGTGTGCAATTGAAAATCCAATCCCAAGGTCAAAAATGTTCAGAAATCATGCTTCAGTTGATTTAAAATAAAAAAATCTACAATCCTTGGTGAAAAATTTGAATTCTAGGGCATCCTTTGAATTTTTTGTGTTTTGACAGTCATACGGGCATCATTTGCCCATCAAATTCTTCCTCAAAAGGTATTGGCAACGTGGCAGGTTTTCATTGGCCAAGATGCAGCGAGAAATGTTTCTAACTTGTCATTTTTTGATTTTTTGGCAAAGTGGTAAAGTTAGCTCCACGGCTCCACCTCTTTCAAATTTGCCTACGTGGCATGTTCTTATTAGCCAAGGAGAGGCAGGGAGTCAGATATCCTTTGAAAATTTTGGCTTTATTTTGTAAAATTTCCTAATTCAAAATTTCACCCGAATCCCTGCAGCCAACCAGAAGGGGACACATTTCATCAAGTTCTTTTATGAAGGCGGATTAGGAGTGGGCCGGTGGGGAACTTAGAAATTTTTTTCCTTTTGGAAAAGGGGAAAAAAGGAAAGGGAAGGCCCGCGGGTCTGTAAAGGAGCCATAATTTGATACGTGGTGGATGTAGAGGGAAGTACGAGCCACGCAAGTAAAAGGGGATTATTTCCCTCTTTCACAAAGGAGTTAAAAATGAAAAAAATTTAGTGTCCCCCCGCAAACGAATCACAGGTGGATACGTTTCCATGAAGGGTCAGAGGGAAGTGTGGGCTGCAGCAGGGAAATGGGAAATTTCTCCTATTTTTGGCAAAAAGGAGTTAAGGCACAAGTTTAAGCCGCAGGCCTACAAGCAAATCAATGAGCGACACGTGGTAGGGAAGAAATCGGAGGCACGGGCCCATGGAGACAAAGTTGAGAATTTTCTGTTGGCTTAAAGGGAGTAAAAATGAAGAGTAAGCTCGTGGGTCCTCGGTAAAAGAGAGATGGACACGTGGCAGAGGACAGAGCAGGTCAGCGGGCCGACGGAGGCAGGAGGGAATTTTTTCCCTTTTGTAAAGAAGGGCTTAAAATCAAAGTTTGGAGCACTGGCCCACTAGACGAATCATCAAGGAGACACGTGGAGAGGGAGAAATCAAAGGTACAGGCCCACAGGGCAAAAAGTGAAAAATTTCAAATTTTCCAAAAAGGGTCAAAATGCGTAGAATTGAAGCGCGATCCCAATAGGACCCACCTTGTGCCCACATGTCCAGCTCCAAAATTCAAAGGTGGAGGGGCAGGGGAAAAGGTCATTCTTTTCCATTTTTTTCCAAAAGGTTGAAAAGTTAAAAAATGAGCCAGAATTTGTTTCCAATTATTTTTTGCCACGTGTCAGGCCATATCCAAAAATTTAAAAAGGTAACTCAGGCTTATTTCTAAGTGTACATCTTCCATGTGGAGGGCCAGGATTAAAAGATGGATAAGATCGACAATTGCTATGCATCCATTTGTTTTGACCGCCATAGGAGCTCCAAGAAGCTTGGAATCATGATTTTTACATCAAAATTTATCAAATTTATAGTGATTTTGTGTTGTCTTGGCCTTCTAGGATCATTGGCATCACTTTCATGGCTTAATTATTTGATCTGAAGTGGTTTTGAAATAAAATTTTCCCTAATCTGTCAAAAAACATCAAATGACAAAATCAAAAGTTATAGAGGTAATTTGAAAAGGTAAAAGGGTGAAAATGATGAGTAAAATGTGTTTACATGCCTCAATGATGAAAAACATGCCTCCAGGATGGATAATGATCTATATATTTGTAATGATTTAATCTTGTTGGGCACACCTGATAACCTGCAAATGTTTTTCTATTTGATGTCATTTTCATTGAATCATGAGGATTGTTTTGTAACAGAATTGATCCCTTGGCATATTCTTTTCCTGGAAAAGAAGGCTCCAAAATGGTGAGAGGTATATAGTGCATGTTTTGAGACATGCAAAGAGGTCGGTGAAAATTTGAAAATCATGAGAAAATTCTGAGAGAAATCTCATTTTATTATAAACCCACCAAAGAAGCAGAATATTTTCTTCTGTGTTGGATCTTCATGTATGTGATTTGGTTACAAGTGTATAGCCATCACACAGCTCTGATATTGTTCATGAAACTCTCCCCCACTGATGAATCTAACAAGCTTTTGAGTTAATCTGTGTTTTTCTTGCCAACATGGTTTTTGTTATCATTTTTAAATGCCTACAAATAGTTTTCATTGTTCTCATTGCAATCTTGCATTGAAATTCTTTAGAAATCACATAGAATCTCCATTTATAGTTTATAGTTTAGTGGCATTTGCAATCTCAGGTAAATAATAGCCATCATCTGATAAAGAGATAAAAAAATTTAAAATCACTTTACCTTCCTTGACTATAGATATTTCTTGTAATCCTTTGGGGGTACCTTAGGCATGGTTTGATCAAGGATTTTTGTGTTTAATTTAGTTCTTTACTTCAAAATTTTGTGGTGAATTCTCAAATATTGTGTGAAGAGTGCAACTTGGGATTCCATTTATGCCTCTTTTGGTTAAAAGAATATCCTGATTATTTGAAGCATTTTATCTGATAGTTGTTCAAGTATTGTAGAGGTTGTCAAAGATCTAATATATCCCAGTTTGTCTTGTCAACACCCCACCAAAAAACTCATTTAAAAAACTAATCCTACCCATTCTACCCCTACATTGCATTATGTGTCAACAAAAGAATACAATCCATTTACAAAAATGCACAAAGAAAATCATGATCATATAATGTCTCCAGTAACCCTTGCCTTGCTTTGAAAATATCTCCACAATCTAGGAGTTACAACTTGTGAAAGTCAAATTTGGAGTGTTGATCATAGTTTCCCAAGGCCTTTTCATAATATTTGCATAAATTTAGGGATATCTTCATCTCCTTCACCATTTGGGGGCTACAATATAGGTTCTCTTACCTTGGTTAAAAGGCACAACCTAAAATAATGATGGTCAGATAAAATCCTTTGAAAGTGCTATCCATCTCTCTACAAATCTGAGTGCAAGTTAGATCACATCCTTGACTAGAAAACTACATACATCATGATCTATCTAACTTCAAGCTTCATGTCATATCTTTGATGCTACTTAGACTGAAAAGGAGAAAAAAATTGGGTACCAACACCTTCTGGCACCATTGCCAGGGACTTCTTTGAATTTCTTAGTGTTTTTAAAGTGATTGAAGAGTTTGAGAATTTTTGTATTCAAGTATTTGAGCTGATACATTGTTAAAATATCATTCTATGCTTCATATCTATAAATTTTAAACAAGTGTTTCAAGTTTTGTATACCTTTTTTCCATTTCCTAGCAGTTCATACACTTTGGGTGCATTATGATTGATTGATTGAAGAAGAAGAAGGCCTAATTTATAAAACCTTGGAAAGGTTTTAGTACTAGCAAACATTTGAGATATTATTTTAGTACATTCTTGCACAAATAAGGTGAAATTCCTTAGTGGCGACTCCATACTAATTTGATCTTGAAAATACCAGTTGTCTTACCTTTCTGTCATTTATAATTTGTTGCTCAAATCTGCAAAACTGGAAGGAAGAAGATCTCTCTTCATCAAGGACTCTGCTAAGAAGTTGTTTACAGATTCAAGAAACTTAGAGCTAGAGGGGAGAAAGGTGTGGAAAGTTTTTGGAGACTTGACTGCAAGAAAGGAGATCCCTATTGTTGAGTTTGAAAGTGAGCAACCTGTTATTGAGAACTGCAATTATTCTTCAAGTGGATATGATTTAGAAAATCCTATTGCTGATTTGAATTCCCCATCAGGTGAGGGACCTTCTTGTGCATTTGAAAGGCTTGCTCCAAAATCTACTCCTGAATTTTCTAAATTTTCTATAGAGATCATCAAGAAGGAGAGCCCTTAAGAGAGATTTGATTTGAAGGTTTCATTCCCATTTCCCAAATACCTCTCACTCCTCATCAGCATGTTTCACCTCCACCAAACAATATGGCTGAGCCTAGACCTCCATTTTTTGTTAACACCTTTGGTCCTATAGATTTTAGAGGAATGGATGGTTACCTGAATGCTGTTCCACAAGATGTCATAAATAGATTGCCAAAATTTCAAGGAAACAATGCAATAACAGGTGATCAACATCTCAAACTCTTTGTTAATATGATGGAATATTTTGAGATAGAGTTTGAAGATGTGTATATTAATTTGTTCATTCATACACTAGAAGAAGATGCTAGGGATTGGTACAAGGCTCTACTTGATAATTCTGTTGATTCATGGACAAATTAAAAATGCATTTAGGCTACAATATGGTGATAAGACTGATCCTAGATTTCTTTTGTCTAAGTTTGAGAATATCAAGAAGAACCCTAATGAATCAGTCCATGACTTCAACACAAGGTTTAACAAAAATATGAGAAGGTTACCTGTTGGTTTGAGGCCTTGTGATGAATCTTGTCTAATCAAATATGCAGATGCATTTGATAAAAAGGCAGCCTATTACCTAAGAGACAATAACCCAACCAATCTAAGACAAGCTTTCACCGTGGCACTTCAAATTGAAAACAATATTAAGGCTATTAGGAAACCTCTCAAGAGAGATGGTGTAAAATTGATAAACCCTAAAAAACCTAAAGCTAGCAAAGGTGTTGATCTAGAAGAGGTTGTGAAAACTTTGGTAGGGGTTGTCAAAGAAATCTCATACAAGTTGGCAAGAGCTGAGAAGGAAGTTGGGAAAACTTCACAAGGTCAACCTAGGCAGCAAGCACAAGATAGATTTGGAAATCACCATAGGAATGAGCATAGGTTTGATGACAGAGGTAAAGGGCCTGTTGGATCTACAAATAGACATCCTCAAGCATGTGAAGGAAGAGTGTTCCCTAATCCCTTAACTGCTAGGGTTGTTGTTGTTGAAGAGGTTACTGATATTGATTGGTGTGATAGGTATTTTCTACCCCATCCTCCATGTGAAGTGGACCACAAAGAAGGTGAAGATGATAATGATGATGGTACTAATGATGATATTTGCATGATGAGTGGTTCTTCAAGCTCATAAGGAGGAGCAACATATACTGAAGTGATAAGTACTAGGACAGCCGTAACTTTTTGGGATTGCATCAAATAGGTACAAATCTTTCTTTCCCCTCACACTCTTGAAGTTGATGTAGTGCAACCTTTTGAAATTCCTAACAATGACTTTGAATACTTAAGAGCTTTGATGATTAAGAAGTATTATGGTGGTATCCCTTCGGAGGAAGATAGACAATTGTTGATGAATACTATTGTAGCTCAAAAGAAACACTATAACACTAGAAGAAATTTTTTTAAGGGAGTTTGGCCTCAAGCCAAACCTAAAACACCCTTGCTCACAAGCATTCCAAAATAAGCCTCAAGGAGAGAGGCACCTGTCAAAAGTTCTACTGTCCCAAACAGAAATTATAGTCCTCCTCCTGCCCAAGCTACTAAGAATCCACTGCCATCTAATGAATCTTCTTGTCTCCCTTCCAATGTTATTTTTCCAAAGAGTGTCCCCTATGACATAGCCCAAGTATTGAGACAAATTAAAGTGAGTGTTCCAATCATTAAGTTGCTTAGAATTCCTGAGCATAATAAGAGAGCATTTGAGTACTTGGGATTGAAAGAAGAGAAGGTTACTCCAGGTAGAAATGTAAATGTTGTTGAAACTCCACCTCAGATCATTTTTGACCTTGAAACACCACCAAAAGTAGAATTTTTTTTAGAGACACCTGAGGTATATTTGGGAACATCTTTGGTTGATTCCCAATCAAATGTTGATCCATTATTTACAACTTTTCTCATAAAAGATAGGCTACTTCACAATTGTATATTTGATTCTGATTCATCATGTAATGTCATGCCTCTAGAATTCATGAATGAGTTGGATATCAAAGTGACATCTGCCTATGGGAAGTTTACTACCATGGACTCAAGGGAAGTGCCAGTAGTTGGTTGTGTGAAAGATTTGGTTGTGCAGCTTGCATCTTATCTGTGGGGGAATTTGAAATTGGATGTTGTGATTGTTGATTACCCTGCCAAATGGGGTATGCTTTTGTCAAGAAAGTGGGCTACAAGTTTTGGAGGGAGTGTACAAATGGATATGTCTTTTACCACCATTCCCATTGAGGGTAGCCTAGTCAATCTCTATGGAGAAAAGAAAATGTTACATCTAATTGAGGACCCAAAAAATGCTTCCTATGAAGTGTTGTTTGTTGATGTTGATGCTGATAATTTTATTGGTCTTGCTAATGGAAAAGAGAAAAAAATGGATTAGTCAAAGTTCCTTGAACAAGTATGTTCTCCTTGGACCTTGCTATTTGATGGAGCTTGCTCCAAATTTGGAAATGGTGTTGGAGTAATTTTGATTTCTCCTAGATTGGAAGAATTTTTTTTTTCTTTCAAGCTTAATTTTGAATGTACTAACAAAATTACTAAGTATGAAGCCTTGTTGTTGGGTATGAGAATTTCATGGAAGTATGGTGTCAAGGACATCATTGCAAAGGGATATTCAGAGTTGGTTTTCAAACAAATAAGAAAATTGTATGCTACAAAAAATCAACGGATGAAGCAGTATAAGCATGTAGTTTGGGATCTAATTGAAATGTTTGATTCTTTCAATATTGTGCATCATGAAAGAAGTATGAATGCTGCTGCTAACAAGTTGGCAGTGTTTGGGTCAAGATTTGGAGATTGCACCATTTCATCTTATTATGAGTATAATGTGGCAGTGTTAACTAGGCCAGCTGTCCCTGATAATGTGAAACATTGGCAAGTTTTTAATGATGATGCTCAAGTGCTAAGTTTCTTGCAAAACCAAGGTGAGTTTGTAAATCAAAATATTGATTGGGAGCCAATGGTATGCATGACTGAAGGAAGAGAAACTTTTTTTGAGAAAGACATCATCCAATTGAAAACAAACACCATTCCTAGAGGTCTTCTTGCACTTGAGTCAAATTTTAACAATGTTGATTGCGTCATAAATAGAAACATGTCTACCTCAAGGGATGTGGAAGAGCATGACTTGGGAATAAAGGATAAACCAAGGAAGATTTGGTTGGGCAGAAATTTAAGTAAAGAGGAAAAACAGTCCTATGCCCAACTCTTGAAAAAATATCAAGACTGGTTTGTTTGGTCCTATTTCGAGCTAAAAGCATATAGAGAAGACTTGTTTCAACATGAGATCCCTCTTGAGGCAAATATTAAGCCATTCAGAGAGAGGGAAAGGCCAATTAATCCACTTCTCTCCATGAAAATACAAGAGGAGTTAAATAAGTTGAGAGATGGAGGTATTATTCAGCCCACTAGATATTCATCTTGGGTTGCAAACCTTGTGCCAGTCAGAAAGAAGAATGGAGACATTAGACTTTGTGTGGATTTTAGAAATCTAAAAAAAGCATCCATGAAGGAAAACTATCCCTTGCCAAATATGAAAAATATGTTGCAGCTTGTGACAGGGTCTGAGTTGCTTTCTACATTGGATGGTTTCTCCAGATACAATCAAGTGGTTATCAAAGAATCAGAAAGAATTAAGACAACATTCACTACTCCTTGGGGAATATATGTTTTTGTTAGGATGCCCTTTGGTTTGATGAATTTTGGTGCCACTTTTTAAAGAGCAATGGATGTTTCTTTTACTAGTTACATCAATGAGTTCATTGCAGTTTACCAAGATGATGTGACTGTGTTTTCAAGGCAGAGAGGTGATCATTTGCAACACTTGGAGAAGATGTTGATCAGATGTAGGGAGTATGGCATTTCTATTAATCCAAAGAAGTGTCATTTTGGCATGAAAAAGGCCAAGCTGTTTGCTCACATTGTGTTAAAAAATGGTGTTATGATAGACCCTGAGAGAGTGGAAGCAATCAGTAAAGTACCTATCCCAAGAACCAAGAAAGGCATCCAATATTTCTTTGGTCAAATTAATTTTATTAGAAGGTTTGTTTCCAACTTTTTTGAGTTAAATCTTCTGATACATGCATGCTAAAGAAGGACCAAGTTATCAAATGGGAGGAGGTTGTCATTAAAGCATGCACTTAAACATGCACCTGCTTTAGCATCCCCAAACTATAAGAGGCCTTTCCAAATCTTTTCCTTTGCCTCTGAGTATACCATTGCTTCTGTTTTGTTTTAAAAGGATTAGAATGGGGCTGAGAGGCCTATTTCCTTCTTTAGTAAGGCTTTACAAGTAGCTGAGCTGAAGTATACAATCATGGAGAAACAAGCATTTTCCTTGGTGAAAACAACAAAAGTTTTCAGGCCTTATATATTGAGTTAAAAAGTTGTTTCTTATGTTCTCCACACCATGGTGAAAGACATCTTATCAAAGATGGTGATATCAAGCAAAAGATGTAGGTGGGTGAACAAGCTACAAGAGTATGATATGGACATACAAACCAAAAAGTTGGTATGCAGTTTGGGCCTTGCTAAGCTCATGGCTGAGAGCAACTTGTAGAATGTGGAAGTGAATCAGCTAGAGGAAGAAAGGGTAGATGTGCTTGCAAAGTTGGTAAGTTCTGAGTGGTACAAGGATGTGATCTTCTACCTCAGACACTTGTGCTGCCCTAGTCACTTAAATAAAAATCAGAAAAGAGCCCTCAAGCGAGCTTCTCAAAAATATATCATCACAAACCTTGAGTTGGCTTGGAAGAACAATGAAGGTGTCCTCTTGAAATGCATAATTGAAGATGAAGCTCCCAATATAGGTGTTGGTTTCCATGGGGGAGTTTGTGGAGGAAACTTTACTGGAAGAGTAACAACACATAAGATTTTGAGAGCTGGTTATTGGTGACTACTCTCTTCAAAGACTCAACCCAGCTGGCTAGAAAATGTGATAGTTGCCAACATTTCTCTAGAAGACTAAAAGCTTCATGCTCCCTTCCTTTGCAACCTATATCAATTGAAGCTCCTTTCAAGAAATGGGGATGGACTTCATTGGTGAGATTTCAGATCCTTCTAGTGCTGGTCATAAGTGGATCCTTGTAGCCACTAATTATTTTACAAAGTGGGTAGAGGTAATCCCCACCAAGAAGCAACACACCAAATAGTTATGGACTTCTTGTTGAATAAAATCATATGCAGATTTGGGGTCCCAGTCAAGATTGTAGCTGATAATGCCATGTGCTTTAGATCCAAACCTTTAATGGCAATGTGCAATGAATATGGAATCAATCTGACTTATTCTTCAAACTATAACCCCCAAGGGGAAATGGACAAGCTAAGTCCAGCAATAAGAATTTGTTGAAGATCATTAGAAGAACCTTGGAGAAAAACAAGAAGAAATGGAGTGAACAATTGAAATTTATAGTTTGGGCTGATAGGATAACTCCTAAAAGAGCTACTGGTAGAAACCCATTTGAATTGGTGTATGGAACTCAGGCTTTGCTGCCCTTGTACCTACAATTGTCTTCATTTTAGTTTTCCCAATAGTTGGAAGATCAAGAGCTTGGCCCATATGAATCAAGGATCAATCAGATTATTGAGTTTGATGAGGAGAGATAAGCATCCCATCAAAGGCATGTCAGATTTAGGGAAAAATTGAAGAAATTGTTTAACAAGAAGGTCACTCCTAGAGCCTTCAATGTTGGAGATCTAGTTTTGTTGTGGGATAGTAGGCATGAAGACAAGGGAAAGCATGGAAAATTGGATGCATTATGGATGGGCCCTTATACCAGTGATATCAGAATTGGTGAACATACCTTCTTTCTCAAGGACTTAGATGCGGAATTGCTGGAGCTACCTGTTAATGGTAGATATTTGAAGCATTTCTTGGATTAATCCCCAAATTTGAGGTATACACCAATTGTACAGTTGTATAGTCTTTTTTTTCTACTTTGTTTTTGTTGTTTTGTTGGTGTGTGGTTTTCCCTTGTTCTTGGCAGCCATTCTGGTTAGTTTCTCATCTCATTTTTGAAGGACGGTTCTAGTTTTTTGGCTACCCTGCGTATTTACTCCTCTGTCCAATGGATATTTTGGCACTTGGTCTATTTTTTTTCCTTGTGGCACTCACTGGAAGTGCCCATCCCCAAGTAGGAGCCAATGTTGGTGCCATTTTTGACCTTACACCATGTTTCCCTAAATTTTCAAATCTTTATCTGCTAAAAACATTTTATCCTTTGATTTGATGGTATGTAATTCTTCCCCTCCAGTTGAAATGTTTTAAAAATGCTCACAAACTTTTTGTTTTTCCCTAATTTGAAAGAATAATCCAAGTTTTCCCTTTTCTATGCCCTAGTTTTTCCAATTTTGCGGGCTATGTCATTTTTCCCTTTGCCAGATCATGGAAAAATTGAAATTGATCAAATCATACTTGTGTGCAATTGAAAATCCAATCCCAAGGTCGAAAATGTTTGGAAATCATGCTTCAGTTGATTTAAAATCAAAAAATCTGCCATCCTTGGTGAAAAAATTGAATTCTAGGGCATCCTTTGAATTTTTTACATTTTGACGGTCGTACGGGCGTCATTTGCCCATCAAATTCTTCCTCATAAGGTATTGGCAAGGTGGCGGGTTGTCATTGGCCAAGATGCGGCAAGAAATGTTTCTAAATTTTCATTTTTTGATTGTTTGGAAAAGTGGAAAATTTGGCTCCACAGCTCCGCCTCTTTCAAAGTTTCCTACGTGGCATGTTCTTATTGGCCAAGGAGAGGCGGGGAGTCGGATCTCCTTTGAAAAATTTGGCTTTATTTTGCAAAATTTCCTAAGTTAAATTTTTTTCCCGAATCCCCGCAGCCAACCAGAAGGGGACACACGTCATGTTCTTTTATAAAGGTGGAGGAGCGGGCTGGTGGGGAACTTAGGCATTTTTTACCTTTTGGAAAAGGGAAAAAGGCAAGGGAAGACCCGTAGGTCTGCAAAGGAGCCACAGTTTTACATGTGACAAATGTAGGAGGAAGTGCGGGCCACAGAGGTAAAAGGTGATTTTTTCCCTTTTTCACAAAGAAATTCAAAATAAAAAAATTTTACCATCCCCCCGCAAATGAATCACAGGTGGACTCGTGTCCATGAAGGGTCAGAGGGAAGCGCAGGCCATAGAGAGAAATGGGAAATTTTTCCTATTTTTGGCAAAAGGGAGTTAAGGCAAAAGTTTAAGCCATGGGCCCATAAAAAAATAAATGAGCGACACGTGGTAGGGGAGAAATCAGAGGCGCGGGCCCGTGGAGACAAAGTTGAGAATTTTCTCTTGGCTTAAAGGGAGTAAAAATGAAGATTAAGCCCGCAGGTCCTCAACAAAAGAGATATGGACACGTGGCAGAGGACAGAGCGGGTCGATGGGCCAGCGAAGGCAGGAGAGAATTTTTTCCCTTTTGCAAAAAAGGCTTAAAATCAAAGTTTGGAGCACTGGCCCACGATGAATCATAAGGAGACACGTGGAGAGGGAGAAATCGGAGGTGCGGGACCGCGGGGAAAAAGTGAAAATTTTCCAATTTTCCAAAAAGGGTCAAAATGTTCATAATTGAAGTGTGATCCCAATGGGACCCACCATGTGCCACGTGTCAGTTCCAAAATTCAAAGGCGGAGGGGCAGGGGAAAAGGTCAAATTTTTCCATTTTTTTCCAAAAAGGTTGAAAAGTCAAAAAATGAGCCTGAATTTGTTTCTAATCATTTTTTGCCATGTGTGCAACCTTATCCAAAAATTTAAAAAGGTAACTCAGGCTAATTTCTAATTCCACATCTTCCACATGGAGGTCTGGGATTAAAATATGGATAAGATCCATGATTGATATGCATCTAATTGTTTTGACCGCCATGGGAGCTCCAGGAATCTTGGAATCATGATTTTTGCTTCAAAATTCATCAAATTTATAGTTATTTTGTGTCGTCTTGGCCTTCTAGGATCATTGGCATCACTTTCATGGCTTAATTCTTTGATCTGAGGTGGTTTTGAAATAAAATTTTCCCTAATTTGTCTAAAAACATGAAATGACAAAATAAAAGTTACAGAGGTAATTTGAAAAGGTAAAAGGGTGAAAATGATGAGTAACAGGTGTTTGCATGCCTCAATGATGAAAAACATGCCTCTAAGATGGATAATTATCTAGATATTTGTAATGATTTAATATTCTTGAGCACACCTGGCAACTTGCGAATGTTTTTTATTTGATGTCATTTTCATTGAATCATGAGGATTGTTTTATAACAAAATTTATTCCTTGGAATATTCTTTTCTTGGGAAAGAAGGCTCCAAGATGGCAAGAGGTATATAGTGCATGTTTTGAGACATGCAAAGAGGATGGGGAAAACTTGAAAATCATGAGAAAATTATGAGAGAAAGATCGTTTTCTAATAAACCCACCAAAGAACAAGAATATTTTCTTCTGTGTTGGATCTTCATGTATGTGAGTTGGTTACAAGTGTATAACCATCACACAACTCTGAGATTGTTCATGAAACTCTCCCCTGCTAATGAATCTAACAAGATTTTGAGTTAATCTGTGTTTTTCTTGGCAATATGATGTCTGCTATCATTTTTAAATGTCTGTAAATAGTTTTCATTGTTCTCGTTGCAATCTTGCATTGAAATTCTTTAGAAATAATACAGAATCTCCATTTCTAGTTGATAGTTTAGTGGCATTTGTAGTCTCATGTACACAACAGCCATCATCTGATAAAGATATAAACAAATTTAAAATCACTTTACCTTCCTTGAGTATAGATATTTCTTGTAATCCTTTGAGGGTACCTTAGGCATGGTTTGATCAAGGATTTTTGTGTTTAATTGAGTTATTTACTTTAAGCTTTTGTGGCGAATCCTCAAAGATTATGTGAAGAGTGCAACTTGGGCTTCCATTTATGCCTCTTCTGGTTGAAAGAATATCTTGATTATTTGAAGCATTTTATCTTATAGTTGTTCAAGTATTATAGAGGTTGTCAAAGATCTGATATATCCCAGTTTGTCTTGTCAACACCCCACCAAAAAAATCATTTAAAAAACTAATCCTACCCATACTACCCCTGCATTGCATTATGTGTCAACAAAAGAATACAATCCATTTATAAAAATGCACAAAGAAAATTAGTATCATATAATGTCTCTAGTAACCCTTTCCTTGCTTTGAAAATATCTCCATAATCTGAGAGTGACAACTTGTGAAAGTCATATTTGGAGTGTTGATCATATTTTCCCAAGGCCTTTTCATACTATTTGCATAAATTGAGGGATATCTTCATCTCCTTCACCATTTGGGGGTTACAATATAGGTTCTCTTACCTTGGTTGAAAGGCACAACCTAAAATAGTGAGGGTTAAATCAAATCCTTTCAAAGTGCTATCCATCTCTCCATAAATCTGAGTGTCAGTTAGATCACATCCCCAGCTACAAAATGACATACATCATGATCTATCTAACTTCAAGCTTTATGCCATATATCTGATGCTACTAAGACTGAAAAGGAGAACAAATTTAGGTACCAACAACTAACATGTTGAAGAAAGATCAAAGTATCAGATGGGAAGAAGCAGCTATTCAAGCTTTTACTGGGATCAAAGAAGCATTAAATAATTCCCCTATTTTAGTAGCTTTAGATTATAAGAAGGCTTTCCAAATATTTTATTTTTCTTCAAAAAGTACTATTGCATCTATGTTGTTACAAAAGGATGATGAGGAAGCTGAAAGACCAATTTCCTTTTTCAATAAGGCATTACAAGGAGCTAAGCTAAAGTATACTATCATGGAGAAGCATGAATTTGCTTTGGTAAAAGAAACAAAGGTTTTTAGACCATATATTCTGAGTTCCAAAGTCATTGCTTATGTTCCCCACACCATGGTGAAAGATATCCTATCAGAAATGGAGGTTTCAAGCAAGAGATGTCATTGGGTAAACAAATTTCAAGATTATGATATGGACATCCAAACAAGAAAATTGGTCTAAGGTTTGGGCCTAGAAAAAATTATGGCAGAGAGAAATCTACAGACAATTGAGGTAAATGAATTTGAAGAAGAAAGACTGAATGTCCTTGAAAAACTGAGAAATTTTGAATGGTACAAAGACTACATTTTTTATCTCAAACATCTATAATTCCCTAAGTATTTGAGTAAGAATCAGAACAATGAACTTAAGTTAGCTTCCCAAAAATATGTCATTACTTATTTTGGGTTAGCATGGAAGAACCCTGAGGGAGATCTCTTAAGATGCATTATTGAAGATGAAGCCCCAAAAATAATTGATGATTTCCATGGAGGATATTTTGGGGGCTATTTTGGAGGGAGAGTAACAACCCATAAGATCTTGAGGGCTGGTTACTGGTGGCCAACTCTTTTCAAAGATACAACTTTATTGGTTAGGAAGTGTGAGATTTGTTAGTTCCTTTCAAGGAGGTTAAAAGCGTTAGGATCCCTCCTATTACAACCTATATCAATTGAAGCCCATTTTAAGTAGTGGGGGATTGAATTCAAGGGAGAAATTTCTGATCCTTCAAGTACAGGAAATAAGTGGATACTAGTGGCCACATATTACTTCACTAAGTGGGTGGAGGAAATCCACACCAAGAAAGCAACTCACAAAATTGTCATGGATTTTATCCTGAATTATATCATTTAAAAATTTGGGGTACCTACCAAATTAGTTGTTGATAATGCCATGAGCTTTTGAGATAAACATTTTTTGGCTATGTGCCATGAATATGGGACCAATTTTACATATGCTTCCAATTATAATCCCCAAGGAAATGGAAAATTAGAGTCCAGTAATAAAAAAATCTTGAAGATAATTAGAATAACTTGGGAGTTGAACAAAAGGAAATGGGGTGAGCAGTTGAAGTTTGTTGTTTGGGATGATTGAATCATTTTTAAACAAGCTACTAGAAAATATCATTTGAGTTAGTGTATGGAACTCAAGCTCTTCTACCCCTACATATGAAATTGTCTTCATTTCAATTTCTTCAACAACTGAAAGATCAAGAGGTTAGCCCTTATGATGCTCACATCAATCAGATTGTTGAGTTAGATGAAGAAAGAAGGGCATCCCATCATAGGCATGTAAAATTTAGGGAGAAATTGAAGAAGTTGTTTAATAAGAAGGTGACTCCAAGAGCTTTCAGTGTGGGATATCTTGTGCTATTGTTAGATAGCAGGCACAAGGATAAGGGAAAACATGGAAAGTTTGTTGCTTTATGGATGGGCCCTTATTCAATTGAAATTCAAATTGGTGAACATACCTTCTTCTTAAAATACCTAGATGCGGAATTGCTTGAATTGCCTATTAATGGTAGGCATTTGAAACATTTCCTTGATTTATTTCTTAGAATCGAGGTATACACCATTGTAAAGTGTATAGTATTTTGGTTTTGTTCTGATTCCATGTTTTTCTATTTTGTTTCGTCCTCGTCCCCGGTGACCAGTTTTTGTTGGTTTCTTAATTCATCTTGGGGGAGTTGGTTATTATCTTTCTACTCTACAAGTTTGTTCTTTGACTCTGGTGCCCAATGGATTATATTTGGCACTTGGTCTGCTATTTTTTTCTTGTGGCACTCACAGGGAGTGCCCATCCCTGATTCAGAGCTGATGTTGGTGCTCAAATTGATCTTGCCCCATTTGCTCTAAAAAATATTCAATCTACAAGCTCTATCATATTTTCTATTTCCCCAAATGGATTAGTGAAAATTTTTCTTCATTTGTATGTTGTTGAAAGATATTTCTCCATGGTTGTAGATCACATTAAGCCTTATATCATTTCCAAATTCTTTCTCCTTGAAGAAAAATTCAATTATAGGCACAAATGGTGATTTCCCTGTAGTTCACAATTTGATGGTTGTGTTTTCCCCGTCAATTTATATCTCAACATCTTCAACTATGTGGTCCTTTCTAATTGGATGTGGCTTAGTGGGGAATTTTAAAACTCTAAGGCCCACTTGAACTCAAGTCTTGTCCACATGGAGGGCCTATGCTCGTCTGAAAATTCATCTCTTGGTTTGACCTTTGGAGTTGCACCAAGGAGACACGTGGAGGTTTCTACTGGCTCTTCATAGATTAGACATTTTTTTCATGCGGCCAATGTAACTTTATTGGACCATGGACACGTGGTAGGCAAACTCTCATTTTAGGATCCAACTCTGTGTCCTACCTTAACAGTTGTGCCAAGGAGACACATGGAGGTTTCCGCTGGCTCCTCTCTATACTTA
Source organism: Taxus chinensis (assembly GCA_019776745.2). Classification (NCBI taxonomy): domain Eukaryota; kingdom Viridiplantae; phylum Streptophyta; class Pinopsida; order Cupressales; family Taxaceae; genus Taxus; species Taxus chinensis. Next base: position 95,025,728 of record CM034149.1, on the reverse strand, counting down.
AAAATTTTCAAGAAAATTTCTAAGGCTTGGGACACGTGGAGGGCCTATGCCCATTTGAAGACCTACCCCTGAATTTTATTTTTAAAAGAGCGCCATGGAGACACGTGGAATTTTCCACTCACTTTACCCTTTCTTAGAATTTTTTTCAATGGCGGAAGAAGCTTTCTCGGACCCTAGGCATGTGGCACCTTCTGCAGGTCCCTAAAATTCTTTCAACAACTATGTCGGGATGAGACATGTGGTGATTTTGCACTTGTTTAGGGTCTCCACTTTTGGGCACCATATAAAAAGTACGCCAGGGAGACACATGGAGGCTTCTGCTAGCTTCTTTTATACTAAGAATTTTCAAAGGCCAAAGGGAAATTTTCTTGGGCCCAGGGCACGTGGAAGGCCCACGCTTTTTAACAAACTTGCCTCTGTACTTCACCTTTGCATTTGCACTAAGGAAACACATGGATGGCTCTAATATAAAGATGAGAAAGTTGAGAATCAATGGTTGTTGTGAATTGCATCATATTTTTCTACCATTTTTTCTCCAAGCCTCCTAGAGATGCAAATGCACATTATTTTTCATAATTTTTTGATGAAATTCCTTGTCATTTTTGTCTGCATAGTATAATTGAATGGATTTAGAGTTTAATTTGTGAGTCCAAGTATTGTAGAGGTTGATATTTTGAAGTTGGAATTTCTTGGGCACTTGCAAAAATGTGAATTACCACAGAAGCTAGATGCAGAGTAGAGTTGTAGGTGCAAAGGATGAAAAACATGTTGCCAGAGTAGATGACTGGGTGGCCCAGTTAAAACAATGATGAAAATATTTTCAATGATTCACGTTTTTGAACAAATGGAAAATTTTTGTTGCAAATTTTTTAAACATCACCTTCTGAGACAAATTGGTAACAAGCAAATGAGTCCTCGAATATTCTTCATTTTGGGGATAAAACCTGGGATGAGTGAGTGAATGAAATAGATAAATGCAATGAGAATAATCTTGCAAAAGGTCAGATGTTAATTTTTATGAGAAAATTTTAGAAATCCCGTCTTCCTGAGAGACCATCAAATAAACCTATTAATCTCTTATGTTTTAGATTTGATCATGTCAAGTTGGTTGCAAGTATACAACCATTGAAAGAGATTTGAAACTTTTCAAAGAAACTTTCCCCTGTTGATGGATCTAATCAACTGTGAATTAATCTATGTTAATCTTGGGCAAATTTTTGTCTGCTTTATTTCAGAATTTTTGCAAGTAGTTTTTCTTGTTCATATTGCAATATTGTGTTAAAATCCCTCTGAATCACACAATATCTCATCCTTGTAATAGTTTAGTGGCATTTGCAATTTCATTACGAGAAGAGCCTTCATCCTGTAATGAGATAAACAATTTAAAATCACTTTACTGTCATTTTTTTATAATGATTTTTTGTAAGCCTTTGAGTGTATCTTAGGCATGAGAAACCATGGGTCTTTAATGTTTAATTGACTCTTTAGCTTGAGCCTTCGTGTTAAATTCTTGGAGATTGTGTGAAACCGTTAAAATTTTGGCCTCCATTGATGCACATCTTCTGGTTGAAGGAATATTTTAGCTATTATGAAGCATTCTATCATTTATTTTTCTAATTGTTGTGAAGGTTCTCAAAGATATGGTAAAATCAAGTTTATCCTACTTAATCTCCCACTAAAAATTATTCAAAAACAATTAATCCTAGCTGAACTACCCCTATTTTCCCTATATTTCCACAAATGAATAAATTATACTTCAAAAATATGCAAAAGAAATTAGGATTCCATAATTTCTTTAGTAACCTTAAACCTTGTCTAGAAAATATCACCATTCTTTATAAGTGACAACTCATAAGAGTTAAATTGTGGTACATTGATCATATTTTCTCAAGGTTTACTTTCAATTTCATGCAAAGAAGGATATCTTCATTCTCCTTCAACAATAGAGGTTACCAAATGGGTCCTCTCACCTTATTTGATAGGAAAAACCTAAAGTAGTGAGGATAGATCAAATCCTTAATGAAGTTTTTATCCATTTTTCTAATGCCCAAGTGAAAAAGAGTCAGACGAATCCCCCCTGGATACAAGAAAACTTATAATATGATCTTTCTATCTCTCAGTGTCTTGTTAAATCTGTGATGTTTTTTGGTTTCCAAGGGAGAATCAATTTGAAAAACCAACAATTACTAATAGGTACAATCCCTCTCTTTCCATGATATTTAGGTACCCTTTCACGCTAACCATTCACTGCCCTCCATCTCATCTCCGATGGATCATAATATCATTATTTTACTTATACGTGATGAGGATTTTTCTAAATTCCTTGATCACAACCTCTTATCCTTGTAGCATTACCTCACCCACTCTTCTACCCACAATTCATTAGTCCAACCGATGTTTGGTATGCCTACGCCCATGCTCCCTACCATATCCATGAATGTTATTGTAACGCTACCTACTCTAATGTCAACTTCACCTACTGCATCCTCGACATCTTCCGTACCTTCAGAATTTGTCACACATTCGACGTATGTCACTCCCCTAACCTCTTTCAGTAGCTTGACATTTTCCATATCTTTATCTATGGCTCCTAGTATAGGTATTCCCACATCATCAATACCTATAACTTTTCAACTGCTAGTGGTATTAGCAACTTATACCCCCTTTCATAGTTTTGTCCTTTTTATACCCCAAAATCTCCTACTCATCACTACAAAGGTCTTTGCACAAGTTCCTCCTACATATACTTTGCCTTGGTCATAGCATATTGCCTCTATTTAGTATTCAAGGTATTTTCGTCCCTCTTTCTCCAGTGCCTATATATCCACTTCTCAATTTACTTACTCAAAACCACCATATACTGGCATGATTTCCATGACTCACTCATCTTATCCACCCCTTATACCACAGGGGGCATCCCTCAATCTAATCCTACAATGGATCTTATAAATATGAGGATGGATAAGATGCAAAACCTAAAAGCATATGTTTCTAGCTCTCATAATTCCTTTACTTACAATGAAATATATATTGAGCCTATCCATCCATACAAACCCATTCACCCTTATCTTTCACATTGGGAGTTTCCTAATTTTAATTGATTTAATAGCACATAATACCATCAACAACATTTGTGATCATTCAAACACATTTTTTATTTGATCACCCATGACAATTCCTCGATCCTTAGATCTTTCCTCACATCCTTGACAGGACCTGCTCTATATTGGTATAGTGTTTTTCCTACAAACTCAGTCTTCTCTTTCAATCAATAGTCCCTGGCCATTCTTGATCACTTCTCCATAAATATCTCCAAAAAGGTCTCTATGACTAATTTATACTCTATCCGTCAATACAATGACAAGTTTATCATTGAATTCATCACACGTTGGTGAGGGATCATTAATTAGCACACCTTTTAACTTCCACAACTCAAGTTGATATATTTTTTCACTAGGGAATTTACCCAAATTTTCAGGTACAAACATTCCAAATGTTTGACAAGGTGTTTACCATGGATTGGAAGATAGAGATCCATTCCCTTAAATAAGAAAATATTAATTTGCGTAACAAGAGTGCTTTGTTTAAGTCGCGACTCATCTTATTCTAAACTATAAAAAAATCATTCTAAGGCATAAGGATCCACCAACGCAGTGGTCTTGAAAGTCAACCCCTCTCTCCTTCAAACCAACCAAAACCTCCTCCTAAGTTTCTCCCTATTTAGAATTTCCAGTAAAATTATGAATAGAAACATTATACCCTCATAGAAGATCCTTACTCCTTTGTGTTGCAAAATATTTTAAAAATTGTAGTAATCACCCTTCCGCGTATCAAACCACATACTAGTTTTGACCCTTCCCATCTTGTACCCACATGGTATAAGGAGAATGACTACTGTAACTATCATCGCGTTAGGGGACATAGTGATGAACATTGTAAAACCTTCAAGAACATTGTCTAGGAAATGTTAGATTATGGAGAGCTCATCCTTGAAAACCCTAATTGACCAATAAATCAAAACCTTTATGTATTTAAGAAACCTTTTCCAAACCATACCTCTTCATCAAATTAGGCTATTGAGACCTCTAGCAATGACACCAATGTTCACATGGTTCATGTCATCTTTAATACAACACCTGTCCCTTATGTTTAGTTACCTCCCATCCCATCTATTGGGAAAAATTATTATGTGAGATCATCTACCCATGGGGGAGCCTATTTCACATACTTCTCTACCCAGGGAGGATCCTACCCCACCTACTCCTCTACCCATAAAGGATTCTATTTCACCTACTCCTATACTCATGGAGTAGCTTACCTCACCTTCTCTACCCATGAAGGAGCCTACATCATCCAATCCTCTACACATGCAGGAGCCTACCCTACCCACTGTTTTACCTACAAACTAGCCTACCTCACCTACTCCATCTACAGAGGATCTTACCCCATTTATCCCTCCACCTATTAAGGAGCCTGCACTACCCATACTGTTACCCATGGAGGAGCCTATCTTATCCACTTCTCTACCCAAGGAAGAGTCTACGCCACCTACCTTTCTCCCTCCTTGACCCATAGAGGAACAAATTTTCTATCCTCTTCCTATAAGTGATACTTCTCCTAGGGTCTTCAAAGATCCTGTCAACCTTCTGACATCACTTTTACATATAGAGTTAGAAGCCAAAAAATTCCCTATCTCACAGACCTTAGAATTCTTCACAGGGATTGCCTCCAAGTCATCATCATATTCCTCTACCTTTTTTCCATTCTCTTGTTTGGATGACCACTTAGAGTATGTTGATTATTCTAATATTTGGGGATGCATTCGACTCCCATTATCCACCAAAATATAGTTGTTGTCCACAAATACTTCAACTATCTATTGTAAAGTATTTAAGGCAACTAAATCTATCGCACCTGAGCTGGTCATATCAACCTTTTCTTCATTAGCCTCACCTTCACACAAAGATTCACCAACACCCAAACCTCCATCCATACCCAAACCTTAACCTACACCTAAACCTATCACTACATTTGGGGTCTTTCCAATTCCTAATCTAGTATATCCCCATGTGAAGATAGATTTGACCACCTCTTCACAAACCGCCACCAAGTATAGTCCCACACCTAAGAGGAAGACCAAAAAACTTAAGCTTTGTACCCCAGTTTCTCCCATGCCTTCTTATTCACCTTCACCTCTTCCATTGATTTTAGGCCCACATCAATCAACCTTGGTCAAGATACCTCTCCCCTTAGTGAACCTTAAAGGAAAACAACCCACACCCTAACCTCAATCTTATTTTCTACACATTCCTTTTTCATCACCCACACCTTTACCTTCTCTTTTACCTACACCTTCTGCATTACTCTCAACCATGATCTTATCCACACCTCCATTTTCACCTCAGTTGAATCAAAAACCTACAAGTTCTACATGAATTTCTTCTTTGTGCACTACTCCAAGACCTTTACCAAAAAAGGTGAAAATTCGACCAAAAACCACACTACCTACCAAAAAGTTAGTTAAACTTACACAACCCCCAACTCCACCTCTTTCACAAAGGTCACCCCTATCTTCATCCAAACCCACTATGAATACTCACTATGATCCTTTGGAAAGATCCTATTCTAACATCCTCACTAGGCTATTAGAAACATTCGCTATCACACTGCCACCTATTCAGACTTATGACCTACTCAAACCCAAACCAGGAGGGTTTGATGATACTAAAATCTATGCATATCATCTCTCCTAATGGCATGATGTTGAATGTTGTAAGGCCCTCAAAAAAATTCTCCTTCAAATTTGTACTTTGGATGGTCTCCTTGATGAAGATGACCTATTAGAGAAGAATTCCATTCCCCCTTCACCTGCCACCACATGACCTAGTCCTAAATCTATGCAATGAAATTTACCTACATCTACTATACCCTATTTTCCTCCTATGATATTTCAAATAAACATGGTCCTAGTAGGTACTCTATCACAAAAAGATAGAGGAAAAGAGAAAACTGGAATCCCATCCAGTACACCTTCACCCACCATTCCACCTACAACTGCCCTTAGGGTAACCATCCATGGGCTAGCTTATCTTGTTTCTAATGGATTCATACATCGCACTATCATAAAAAAAATTCATCATTCTCCTATGAAGATGTATTTGTATGACATAATTCAAATGTCTGAATCTCATCGTCGGGCCCTCATTGAGGTCCTACAATCTATTGAGGTTCCAACACAAAATAATCTGACACCTATGGCCACCATATTTACCCTGCATCATGTGGCTTCTCTAACCACTCTGCCTCAAAAATTTGCATTCATTTTCTCTCCTCAAGTTTTTGTCATCAGTTTATTTAATGAATATATTGTACCTCCCCAATCAGATGATCCTGATGCCATCCTTGTCATCTCTACTTACATCAATGATACTCACATTTGATGCTTTATGATTTATGGATGTGCCAACATTAATATAATTTCTTCCCTTGTATATGAAAAAATGTGTATACCCACACATTGCATGCATAATAACCCACTTATGCTATATTCTTTCAATAATTCCATGAAATCTACCCTCAACACCATCATCCTCCACATCTGTGTGGGTCCTCGCACCATTCTCAAACTATTCTATGTGCTTGAGGGGGAATTACAATACAACATGTTACTTGGCCAACCCTGGATTCACACCATGTGGTGTGTCACTTCAACCCTTCACGGTTGCCTAAATTTTGAATATGAAGGGAACTCCTACACTATTCAGGAGGATCCTTCACCATTTAAAACTTATAACATGCTTTACCGACAAAATGATGTCCTTGTTCCATTCAAGGCATCTACCACCCATACTGCTCCATCTTCTTCTGCTACCTCATCTACCAATAGTTCCACTACGTCTTCCACAACCAGTCCATCTATCCTCACTATTGATGCATCTTATGTAGCTAGCTCATCTACCAAACTACCTATTTCAATGGTAATTGATGCCTCACCTTCTCATATATTGAGTAGATAATCCATCCCTACTACCAATGTTTTGAATTTTAATCCTTTAATAGGTGTTTGTCAATGCCTTACCATGGGGGAGTACCTCCTATACAACATAAACACATTTTTACTCCTTAGGAGTACGTAAACCTTCACCAACACCCATGTTATGACTATTGTGTAGGAAATATTTTTCCATACGGTCCTCCCCACCTTCACTCCAATCTGACATATGGGAGAATTGATACTTCTTCACATTATCTTGAACCACCTACCCAAATCCATCCTTTCTCATCTAATTTCAAATACCTCACCAATTTCCACTTTGCCAACATCTTTCTTCATCGATGTGCTTGGAAGGGATTTCTCTTTGGTCTTTATGAGAAACTTCATAACACAATCATTTCTTGCACTACCTAAAAACATAAAGACCATCATGGTGTCACATTTTCTGAACCACTTTCTAAGAAGGATAGAATTGAACTTATAGAGGAAAATAAGCATTCCCCACCTACCTCACTTATGACACCGCCTTCACCTATGGAGTGCATGGATCCAAAATCCATCCCTTCTAACTTTGTTTTCATTAACATAATTTATTTGGGACCTTTGACATATCATTTATCACTGAATCAAATCACCCTTGAATTTTCACAAGTGTGTGTGCTTGAGCTCACGGTGTGACTGGGTAACATGGGTACTATCTCCAAGTTATGGGACTGGGTACTTGAGATAGACCTCCAGAGAAATTTGGCTCTTCTTCCTAACCCTAATGTAAACTAAGTCTACTCAAATAAATCTGTTAACTATCTCTATCCTAAAATTTCCAAGGGACCAAGGAGAGAGAAATAACATGTAAATGAAGGAAAATACACTACATAGGTGATGTACTAAAAGAAGGGAATGAGGTCAGTCTCCAATGTGTGAAAATTGAAGCAATATGTAGATTAGAGAGGGTGATGACAGTTCTCCACAGTCTAATAAAAACATTGACAACACATTTTCATGTATACATAATAATAATATAACCTTGTAAGAGCATAGAGTAGACACAAACATCTGTAATAATATTAGAGAGGTGAGGAGAACGCAAACAAACACAACAAAGGAAGATACATCCAGAAACTTGCATCTATTTCTTCATTAATATGCACATTCCAAATTATTATAAAGGAAAGGCCTCGATCACCATGTAAGGAGTCTACTATAAAGGATAGTAGCACATTGGATTCATAAAACTAAAATTACAGAGTTTTTCCACTCAAACTATCCTCCTTTTACAATGAGCTCAACATTTCAATTTATAGAATTTAGGGAAGAGAGAGAGAGAGTGGATGAAATTTCTGAAATCTAATTTACAAACACTTTAAATATGTCATAAATGTGCAAAAATAGTGACATATGACCTGAATAAGGCACCCCATACCATCCCATGACTTGCAACATTAAATAATGTTTACCCATGCCTCTTGATTGCACTCCCAACCACCAATAAAATCAATGTTCTAAACCTGGCCTGTTTTCCTTAAAATTATTTCATAAATCTCCATCAATTATTAAATTTATTGATTTTCATGAATTCATCTCAGAGCCAAAATTCCAATGAGTATTCATTTGCATGATTTTGTTGATAACTGCTCAGGTTATGAGGTTTTGAGTGCAGGTAGCCACTTTGAGTTTGCTAGGGAATTTCTTGTAATACACAGGACTCGAAATTCAATCCATAGAGCTAGAGAAGTTTATTTTATTTTCACCTACCTAACCTAATTAAAAATAATAACCTATAGGATTTCGAGTCATTTCCAAAAAGTCTAGTTTTGTCAAAATCAAAGCTCCAGGTCAAAAGTAATGTCTGTTTGAAGTTCAGGGTCGGGATGTTCCACGCAAGCTCTCATAATCTGAAATACTGGCATTTTCACCCCCCTTTCACTTTGATATGTGGGTATTGTGGGTTTTCAAAGAAATCATGACACCAAGGCATAAGAGCCACTTGGGCCTCAAAAATCCACATCATCCATGATACACTTTATCTCCTTGATGTGTGACAAGTTCACCTTCATGGGGAACTCATGTCCCCATGGTATTTGGACCATTCTAGCCCCAAACTTCATCCTTTTCTGTAATACATTGAATCCACTTCCATTACTTTAAAAATTAGGTAAATCATATTTTTGGGGAACTTGTGGCCTGATGGAAACTGGACCACCCAGGCCGTGAACTTCCACCTTTTCCACAATACATTGGATCTACTTTCATGCCTTTACAAATCAGGTATTGCAATTTTTTCAGGGAACTTGTGGTTCGATGGAACTTGGACCGCTTGAGCCACCGAGAATCGATTTACCCACAAATCATTATTTCTTTAGCATTTTAGACCCAATTCAAGGACAATTAACCCTTGTTCAATTCCACTCGTAGCCCCTAGACCTGCAATACATTAAAATAGGGCTGTTTTACATTTTTTCAAATTTTTAGCAATTTTTTGCTAACTCCTTATATTTTCCTTGAAAATACGAGTTATAGAAAATCAAAGGTGCACCCCCAAAATCTAGATTTCTTTTTTTTACCATTTGTATCTATCTGAGTCTACATAAATTGTGCAAGTTATCAAAATGACCTTGGGGTAAATTTTAGTTAACACTATCATCATGATGGTGAGGCACCCTCTTCCATTCCTATTCTTTATTATGACATGTTTGATGATGACACACCTTCTATTAATATCATTCAATGTTAAGTTGATGATTTAATTCTCACCTATTTAGGTGTAGATGATTCTTATATTCACTAGTCGTTATCATTTCAAACACAAACTATGCTAAATGAATCAACCATAGAGATCAACATCAACACTCAGGACGACCCTCGAATTCTCAAGATAGGCCAATCCTTAGATTTTACCAAATAGGAAGCCTTCACCTCTTTCCTTTGAGATCATAACAATGATCTTTCTTTTTCTTATTCTGATATACCTGGTATTGACCCTAATATCATGTTCCACAATATCATGACTATCCCTGACGACAAACATGTTAAACTGAAGCTGCAAAAAATGCATCCATGCATTGCCCTTATTTTGAAAGAAGAACTTCAGTTCCTTATTTTTGTTTCCTTCATTCTACCTATTGACTATCTACAATGGATTTATAACATTTTTCACATTTGCATAGAATTTCATGACCTTAACCTTGCCTTCCCTAAGGATAACTTTCCTTTGCCTAGCATTGACCAAATTTTTGATCTTACAGCTAACCATGAGATGTTATCTCTTATGGATTGATTCTCAGGTTATAATAAAATATTATTCACTCTAGAAGATCAACAAAAAACCACCTTCATCACTCCTTGAGGGACCTTCGATTATTGCATCATACCCTTCAGCTTGAATAACACTAGTGCCACCTATCATCGTACTATGACCTATATCTTCCACGATATTATGCATGAAATATTAGAATATTATGTCAAAAACCTTCTCGGTAAGTCTAAAAGTCATGCCAAACACATCTTAGTTATAAAGGCCATCTTTGATGGTCTCATGTAATATTGTGTTCGTCTTCAACCAAAGAAGTGCATATTTTTTTTTCTCTCTAGGAAACTCATTGTTTTCATTATCTCTTAACAAGGCATCAAAGTTGATTATGTAAAAATCAAGGCTATTCTCGATATGCCTCCACCTACTAATCTTCAATAGTTTCATAGTTTGCAAGGAAAATCACAATCCATTTGACGCTTTATTTCCCAAATTTTTGACCGATGTCACCCTTTTCATCTTCTTCTTAAAAAGGATGTCTCTTTCAATTGGAATGATGAGTTCCATAAATCCTTTAAAGCATTGAAGAAATTGTAACACCCTCGATAATTGTTATATTCCTCCTTGGCATTTCAAGTGTTGACATGTGATTTTATTCTAAATATGTGTTCTTTTGATTGTTAGAGATCATGCTTGATATGGATAAATATTTTTTGTTCTTAAGATCATTAGACTGGAATGGAATGGCTTCCTTGAATCCATTTTTCACTTCTTGAAGGTGAGTTACAATTTGGTTTAAGATTTGGAAACTTACCTCTTTATCTGACTCATCCCTGGATCAATTTCAGTGATCCAAGGAATGTTTTAAACCTTCTCAGTTCAATGAATGGTAAATTGACATTCCATAATTGAGGGACATGGTGGACTAAAAATTTGTTATTACAAGTTCTTTAATATTGTGTGAACGTATTTCTGTTCACTTGTATGTTGTGCTTAGGTCCTTGGAGATTGATCTTGGTAGTACATTGCTGATATAAATAAAATATAGCCTATTCATGGCATAGGAAGGATTTAGAATCCTAAAACTAAGGGATTATCCTATGGAATCCTAAGCTGGGTAAGAATATTCGCTACCTAGTTATGCTACTTAATTGAAATTTAATTCAAATCTAAGCCTTGTGCTAAGGGAATATGGAAAGATTACTAAGTTATCTAAATTAACCTAAAACCTAATGCTATATGGTTATGAGATGATCTAACCTAATGTTGGAAAGTACCTAAGGTAATGTATTAATACCTAAGGTAATTACTCCTAAACTAACCTAAGTGTAAGGATCCGTCCTAAGCTATTTTAATGGGAACCTAAAGGGGTCACATACCTCTAAGGCGATGGTTCCAATGGCATTTAATTGTTGATAATGGTATTAAAGGCATAAGGTACTGCCAGTTTTGACAGGGGCTAGTTGATTTGGTGGAGACTTATGTGGAAGCTCCACTAAAGATGGAGTTGTATGTTAAATGGGAATTGACATTCACCAGATTTGGGAGGTGGTGGCAAGGAGAGTTGAGCAGGAAAATTAGAATTAATGAAATTAATTGGCCTTGGGTTTTGTTCACAAACCATCTAGGAAACTTGGAAGGAAAATTTGTGGGAGGTTGTTGGTTTTTGCATGATTTTCAGATTTTTCTGTGCATGAAGCAAACTGGTTCTTCAAACTAGTAGTTCGACTTGCACTTCATTCCTATTTTTAACTCACCTAGTTTATTTTCGATCATGGGAAGGTATATGACGCATGCTAAGGAAATTTGTTTGTTGGTTGATCTTTTGTGGAGGAGAAAAGGAGTTGGAAGCTCATGTGGAAGTCTACTTCGGTTTGGCAGAAGTGCTATCAGGCATGATAAGCTCTAACCATTAAAATTTCCTTGCTTTATTCTAAATGTTTCATTAAAATGACTTTGCTCTTATGAGATTCTTGGCTTGCATGTTTTATCTGGTTATTTTCTTTCTCGGTTTTGTAATCTTTGGAAATTTGGGTATGAATCCATGGAAAATTAGCGATAAGTGTTTGAATTTTTCTTGTTATGTGCTATTAGCAAGACATGCATGAGAAACTTGTTACTGTGACTTGTCTTTGTCATTTATTGAACCAGTATATGAAGAAGTTGTGTTTTGTACTGACCTTCATCGTTGTTTATTTGGTTCTGGGTTTTGGGAACTTGAATCCTGTCTGATCTTTCTGTGGAGCTTGTCTTATTGAGCTAAAGCTTTTTGTTGAGCTTGTCTTTGTGTGAGCTAAATCTTGTAGTTGATCTCATCTTTTGTGTGATCTAAATCTTGTAGTTGGGTATCATCTTTTGTTTGAGCTAGAGCCTAGCACTTGGGCTTCATGTTGTTGAGCTAAAGCTTGCAGTTGAGCTTGTGTTGAGATGGTGTTTCGTTTGATCCTGTATTCAGATCATGTGTATTTAAGCTTGATTTGGGGATAGTGTTTTGTTAAGGATTTATATTAGAGATTCTTGTCACTCTGAAACAGTGTTTGGATTATCAAGTAATCTTGGACTATTGTTTTAAGTCCATATGTACCTATGTACTTGTGTTTATTCTTGTGTTATTTTGGACTATTAATGGAAGTTCATAATTTGCATAGTAATAATATTTTTTTATTACTTCTGAACTTTGGTAGGAGTTCGTGTTTCGAGGTGGTATGAGCTTTCTTGTTTGATATACAAACTAAAATGGGAATTGTGGTTTCCCTGAACCTGCGAATATCTACTTGAATAGTTCTGAACTCCTCTATGGGAAAATTTTGATTCATTTTAAGTTGGAATAGGGTTTCTTATTTACGTTATAAAATGGTTAAAGTTGTCATGTTATATTCTAACTTGTATCACAATATTTGAGTATATCTATGATCACGTTTGAGACTTTGTGATTTGGCACTGTTTATGTAATTTGATACATAGTGTTTGAATTTTTAGTTGAACAATGTGATAGCTTTGTTCTGGTATTTTTGAGTTGGGTGTAAATTGTCTTCTAGTTGGAAGCTTATAACTCATTTAATGTAAACTGTTTACTCTAGGTAATTTTGGGTAAGTAGTATGATTGAGTTGTTTGAGTATCTCTTGGAGATTTAACTAGAAACATTTTCATTTGATAGTAGGATTTGGAATTCATTTAAAATGACTTTGTACTTGTGCTTAGAAATAATAGTGGAGGCAAAATACTTAAATCTGTTTAGCCTGATTTTGTTTTATAGTTCTAAGAGAATTATGAATCATCTACGTTTAAGTACAATGTTGTGGAGGCATGTAAGTGAATTTCAGTTTCAAGTTCGAAGATACTCCTGAACTAGTTTAGTTTAAGATTTCAGGTTTTCTAATCTTGTTGGGATCAATAAGTTAATGCTTAAGTCTTTTAGAAGAAGAAGGAAATTGGGAACCCTTAGGGATGGGGTGTTGTTTTAGAACTTTATTGAGTTTTTTTTTGAACTAAAATTAGAACTCATGTTTGTAATCATAAGGATTGTAAGGTGGAGTTGCAGTACATTTCTTACAATGAGTTGGTTTTTTTCTCTCTTCTAGGAACTAGTGTATGAGCTTATTGTTTGGATTAGAGACAGGAATTTGTTGTTAAGTTTAGAGATAAATTAAAGATTGAGTCAAATTATGATAAGATTCCCTTTCCAACTGGTAGGGATTAGTTCATTTGATTGAACCCTCTTGTTATTAGCTCTCTTGAAAAATGGAGATTTATTATACATGTTTAGCTTTCCTTGTTCATAGCTTTTGTTAAATTGATGGAGGAAGAGATTTAATGTTTCAATGTTGTTGAACGGAAAATAAAATCTTGTTGTCGGACTACTAAAATTCTATATTCCTTCTAAAATTGATATGGGATTCTATTCTTTTTAAAATATGAAATGTTGTATTTAAAGGTTTTTGTCCTTTAAATGAAATAGTTAAATTCATGTTTCGAACTTATTCTATTTTCTGATTTTTTTGTGTTGAACATAGTTTGGAAATGATATCCTTCTTTCTTTCTTAGGAGCTAGATGAATCATTCCAATGAGATCTATACTGTTAACCTTTTCTTTTTTGTTTAAAGGTAATTGTTAGGATCAATTAAACTTTAAACTTTGTAAGGCAGATGTTGTGGATCATATTTTGTTCTTCTCTTAGAAGTGAATTCAGATTGGTTAATGTACTTATTTTCCATTTGCTATTACTTATATTGATATTTATGATGTAATAATTTTCTCATTAAAGAAGAGTTTCTTTAATGGAACAATTATTAGAGTCCACTTTGTTTTAAGGCTTAGTGTTTATCATGCTTAGTTTATTGAACTGACCCGTGCTAGCAATTTTTGTAGATGGACTACGTAAGTGACAAAAGGAGGCAAAACTTATATGATACATTAGCTGATTTAAGTCTGATTCCTTGTGAAGAATTATGATTCGTTCTTGAGATTGTATTGAAAAATTAAAGTAGTATTCTTTTAGAATGAAGACAGTTGTTATGCAGTATGCCTAAAATGTATAAGGCTTGTAAATGTATAAGTTATAAAGATGAATTGAAAGCTTACAATTTACTTTTATGGGTGTGTAAATTATCTTGTACTTGTATGAAAGAGATGGATTTCTATCTTGATGATATTCTTCATATTATTTTTATGCTTAATGGGTTATTCTTTGATAAGTTGGATAAAGGGATTTAGTTCAATTTCCATAATTAAGATGCAGCTTGTTACGCTGCATAATATGATGATCTTTATCTAAACTATATAATATAGTAATGTAATGTGTGTTGAACATACATTAAGAATTATGGATATTGGGTAGGATATACCCTAACACTTAAACATGTAGATAAAGACTCTTTATATTTGGAATATAAACCAAAAAGGTATAGAAATATGATTACAATTCATTAGACTTCATTTTGTATGAAGTATACTTTAAATTGGATATATTCAGACGTTGAACCTGTCTAAAAGTTATTGTACTTTTTAAATGAAACTTGATAACGTTGTTCGGTTGCGGTTAATTGGCAGTGTAACTGAGAGATCTAACATTAAAAACAACTGTAAGTATAATGAAGTTCTTCATAGACTAAATAAGGCAAATTTAGGAAAGAACTTATTGAGCATTAGATTAGGGTTTGGTAGGGTTACTGTAATCAAGTAACAATTCAGACCAATAATGTAATAACAATCTCCTTAGGGGTGTGTACATCTCGATGAGGCATTTTCTGAAGGATGTTGGCACATGGAAACTATAGGGATGTACTTTCGAGAAGGCTTGGGTCTTCTCAAGAATACAACATTGTAGTTGACATGTGGCATCACCCTTTTGCATTGATCATCTAGATCTACACACAATAGGAACTCAGAATTGAACTTAGCTTCTCTCTAGGTCTGGATAGGAGCATATTTAGGATATGAATTAGCTTCCAATGGCTCAGACTACGTTGGAACATCTGATTGACTTAGGTCAACCAAGTATGCCCATTTACCCTAAGCCATTGTGAACATATTCTTATAATAAGTTATGTTCCTATCTAGGGCTAGGGTTAAACCTGGAACAAGTGGACTGATGATAGTTACTAAAGACCAATCGTGATAATTAAGGAATGAGGTGAAGGATGTATTCCAATATGACAAGTATGTTGTCTAGGAATAGTGACATACACAACATGATATAAATATTTGGCCAAAGTAGCACAAGCTGTTGGTTGCATTATCCTATGTCACCAAGTTTAAAACAATGTGATATCAGATGAATATTGGTAAAAGATATTTAGATATGTTCTTTAAATAGATCACTCAGTACCTGGTGTAGGGTAGGAAGACAAAGTATACAAAGTACACAATATGTATTCAATACATAAGATAACATAAATAAATTGGTAGCTTACCGAGTTATGGAATGAATAGATCGGTGAATCACTGAGTCATTACAGTTGTATATGTTTATCCATTGAATTTTATTGGTATTGAATGTTTGTTCTAAATAATGTTTTATTTAGGACATTGAACACTATTTTAAAAAAGAAAAAATTCCCTTGTTTCTAAAGTCTGAAAATGGGAATGTTACAGAAATACCTTCTTCATCCACTTGTGCTCATCCCACCTAAAGATGAAAAACCTTTTTACCTCTACATTTCTAGAACTAACCATTCCTTTAATGCCATGCTCACTCATTACGATGAGAAACATAGGGAGAAAGTTTCTTATTACATAATTCACACTCTTTTAGACTATGAGAGTAGGTATACTCACATTGAAAAGCTTTTCCTAGCCTCATTCTTCGTGGTCATCAAACTTCTCCACTATGTACTTGCCATAAAACCTTCATTGTCACCAACATGGACCCCCTGCATTACATGCATGCTAAACCATACCAACACTAATATATTGTGCATTAGATCATTCTCCTTGCAGACCTAGACCTAGAATTCATTCATCAAACTTATGTTAAGGGGAAAACCATTATAGATCATCTTGAATACACTCTTCCTGAAAATTAATCTTCTAAATTTTATTTTCCTAACGAATCCATTACCACTCTTTCCCTAGACGAGACCATTTATATGATTACCTTATTCTTTGATGGTTCTAAATGTCAACGTGGGGGTGGTGTAGGGGTCATCCTTATTCCTCTTGATGGTAATCCTATGCCTTTATACTTCAAATTAGAATTTGATTGCACCAACAATATCGCTAAGTATGAAGCACTTTTCTTAGGCCTTCAGATTTTTGTAGCCTTAGATGTTAAAACCATTAATATTTTTGGTGATTCTCAACTGGTCGTGAACCAAGTAAATTGTTTGTACCAGCATCGTAAAAAGGTCCTTAAAAATTATAAAAAACATGTCAACATACAATTTACCATGTTTGACACCTACCTCATTCAAATCACTCCGCGATCCAGTAACAAATTTTTGGATACCATCTCTTGCCTCACCTCTCAAATACCTATCTCACCTTCAGAATCTAAAATCTTTGTCATAGTAAAATGGTTGTAGTCACCCTCTTATCTTATTCACAGTGTCAATTTTATGGGAAGAATAAAAACTGACCCATGCAACATTTGGTATAAGTAATTCATATACTACCTCTCCCTCTCAATTATACTTCTAGATCTCACTCAGAATGGATGATGAGACTTCCTAAAAAGTGTCTCTCATTATGTCATCATGGGGGGTCTTCTCTACAAATGTGGATTTGACAATATTCTCTTACAATGCCTCACTACTTCTAAAATTTCATAACCCATTAAAGAAATCCATGATGGGATTTGTGGTGAACATTTGAGTGGCCTCTCCATTGCTAAACCTATCCTTCACATCGGCTATTACTGGAAAAATATTAACCAAGAATTCTATGAATACGTCAAATGTTGTCTGAAATTTTAGCATCATGCTAATCTTCATCATACCCCTAGTCATGCCTTACAAGTCACCAGAGAATTTTGGCCTTTATCTCAATGGGGTTTGTATCTCATTAGAGAGATTAACCCTAATTCTTATCATCATCATCAATGGATCATCACAACGACCAAATACTACAATAGAAAAAAAGATCATGGAATTCATAAATCATCATATCAGTTGTCATTTTGGTGTTCCTCATTGCCTTATCACTGACAATGGAAAACAATTCAAAAACAAAACCCTTCGTAAATTGTGTGACAAATTTTTCATTCACTCATTTTCTCTTCACCCTATTACCCCTCAGCCAATGGACAAGCCGAATCATCTAACAAAACCCTCAATAAAATTCTTATTAAAGTCATCCATGATATTGGTAAGGATTGGCATACACACATTCCTTTTTCCTTATGGGATTATCGCAGCATTATTCTTACCTCTACCAATGCCACACCTTTCTCTTCGGTCTATGCTACAGAGGTCATCATGCCTCTTGAAGTCCAAATTCCATCTCTTTGTATATCACTCAAAGATATGCTCTTTGATGATGATTTCCACCAAGAATGTTTGACAAAACTTGAGCAACTAGAACTACCTTCTAAATTCTCTAGACCATCTCCAAATGTACCAAAAATGCATCAAGAAAGCCTATGAAAAATGTGTTCACGAAATAACCTTCAAAATAAAAAATATTTGTTTAAGGAAAATCAAAATGTAACAAGAGTGGAGATAAGTAAACGAGGCAAGTTTGTTCCTAATTGGCTTGAAACCTACATCGTTACCCATACATATGGATCAGGAGCTTATTATTTATCCTCTCTTAAGGGTAAACCTGAACCTGAGACCTTTAATGACTTACATCTTCAAGCATTCTATTGTGGAATAAAGTACTCCATCACTTTATGTCACTTATATGCTTGTCTCTTGAGTGACCCTTTCCTTTCACCTACCTCCTTTTAAGTACCAACAAATCAAACAAAATTGTGTGATTATTTATCACCATTTAACCATGTCTTAAATATGAGTACCATGGCTCTATTCATGGTGTGATTTTCATGGATACTTTTCTTCCCTTTTAGGATGGAATCCCATGGTTATTTGTCACTCGAAACCTCTATTTCATAGGTAATCATTTCATGTTATGGGTTTTACCTCCTAAAAGAGGCTTATACTCTTGTATATTCTTGTCCATGACTTCAAGTCAAAAAATAAAAGCAAAAAAAATATATGGGATAACAAAAACTCTACTCCTTGAGTCAAAATTATTACAAATACATGATTCCCTAAAAAATGACATCTATCTCTCTCTCTCATGCTACTATAAGTGGACTACTCCCTTGAAGGACATCTAGAAAAATCCATCCACCTATGGCACTTAGTTTACTCCCAAAAGAAGAATAATCTATATCTCTCAAATAAAATTATCTTGGAGCTTTCTGCATTAATCATCTTCATGAATACATCAAGGAGATTCTATTTACTCCAATATGGAATTCCCACATTGATCAGTCTATACATGTAACAAGTAAAAAAATACGGAAAATACAAAATTTTGGTCGTGGACTTTCCTTTTCTTGTTTTGGGTATCTTTTAGAACGGACATGTTACCTCATGACAAGGTTACGCTTAATGAACCACTCCACCATACCTTCATTTATTTACTCCTATCAACTAAAGGGATGTGGCATATATTCTACATATTGTGATCATGCCACTTCTTTCAAATCTAGACCCATAGTTCATGCGCTGTACCTAGGGACTTATGCTTAATAAGTTTAGGGGTATGATAATTATGGTACTTGCCAAATATGGGCATGCCACTTCCTTTTGGTGTCTTATTTTTTTACTCATTATTTCTTCAAATGGGACAATACTATTGGGATTCATCCTGTAAGGCCTCTTCCTGACTGGGTGCACACCATCTTTCAACTTTATCCTCATTTCCCCTAATGAATGGTGGATGCCTTTTAACTCATGGTATCTATGCAAGAATAAATCCTCAAATTCACGCAAGAGATTGATGATCTTTGATACTTCCTTGCCCGACCAGTAGTCCCCAATGACAGCTTCCTTAGGATCCTTCTCCGAGCCGATGTTTACTTTATTGGTTTTGAGTGTTTCATGATATGCGTGTGTACATGCATCTACACTGTCAACTACCTCACACATCCCAAATGAATGGTCGACATTCAAGCTCTCCATATTCTCTCCATCAATAACATATACCATCTTTCCTTTCTCCTTTTCAGCACATGCACACTCGAATTATATGTCTTCTAGTTCCTCCTCTTCAAACTGCGCTTCCAAGATAGGTCCACCAAGTAATTTTACTAATCTATCTTCCACCATTACGTAATCTCCCAGAGTGAGGCACTTGATAGTCTATAACACCTCATCAAATGGTTGCATGGTACTTTGGTACTCGAATGTGTGAACTAGGTCAGCCACTAATTCCTACCAATTTCCCATTTGGTGGCGAGTTTTAGAATGGATGTACCAAGCGCTCACACAACTTCGTAGTGTCGAATACATCTTGTGCACCCAAAGGGAGGGTGGTAACACTTCCGTGCCTTCTCCCCAGACTCCCTCACATGCCTGGATGTGGGAAGAGGTGGGTCCATTGCCATTGTAATCCTTGATAGCGGTGGGTATGTTACTCTTCAAGCATCAGATAGTGAGTGTAATTCTAACTTCATGCCACTCCAACAAGTTTTCACTATGCATGGCCTACCACCTCGCTACTATCCCTATCAAAACATAACCTAACATACCTCGTCACTCATCCTCCCTCCATTAAGCTTCCATTTCCCTCAAAAAGACCTCAGGGTATGCATCCCCAAAATACTTTCTTATTTCCTTTCCTCCTAGGTGCCGAACTATATGCACCATGGTTACCTTGCTTACCGACCATTTGAGATGTCACCTAATCAATTCATAAGCCCCATGTGCCCAATTATCACATGCCATGCTGGTAGTATCACTGACAGATTGAGCATCATCAAACTGGATGATTCCTTCTATAGGATGGATGGTCTCTGGATCTCTTATGGAGTGCACATATATTCTATTAAGGACCTCCTCTCCAAGGGGTTTAGTAGAGGGTGTGGACTTTCCATCAGCAAGTGGTATAATCACCCTCTCCTCCTTGTTTTCAAAAATTATGTACCCCTTGTTAAATTGGAGATCTGCATTATTCTTATAGCACCATGGGCACCCAAGTAACGCTGAGAAATTATCTACCCTGGCAAGTGCCAAGACTTCAAAATCCCCAGTGAACTTAGTCCCCTGAATAGTAATGGTCACATCCTTTAAGAAAACTATGGGCATTGCCTTTTTCTTATTTTCCATATACAACACATTTGAAGATGGTTGTAATGCACACCTTCCCATTTGATGCTAGGCATCTAGAGTGAGAAAATTAAATTTTGTGCCTATATCAGTGAGGATGTTGCTAAGTAGCCATCCATCCACTACTCCATTCAAGGTGATCTCTTTGTCATAATCAAGGCTATGAGGTGGAATATTTGCATGTAGGATATGCCTTTCATGCTCTTCCCCGGTGCGTGGTACCTTTTCTTTCAACCATGCTCCTAGTAGGGGAATAACATTCTCTTGCCTCAGTAGTTTACTCACCTCCTTAACCTCATCCAAGTCATCCCTTGGTGCTTCTGCTGGTCTTCTTTGCTCATCTTTTCTAGTTTTCTCTTTTAAGCATTAGATCTCCCATTGTAAGATTTGAATTACATCCATGGTTTCCTGGTAGACTTCTTTCTAGTGAGCCGGGTTTGGATACTTTCCATATACTAATTTTTCCCTCGAAATGAGAGGTATTTTCCTAGGAGCTTCCCTTACATGTGTAGACTCCACCCTTGTTGTTACCATAATAGGCTCTAGTTCTGATTCACGTATTACTCACGGGAGACATTGCACGTCAGCCTTTTTAATACTCACTATGGCAGCACCCTTATCCTTCCGGTACTATTGACTCATATGTTCATATAACTCTGGGAACTCTTCATACTTATTTTTTTTCCACACCAGGAGCATTATAGAAGATCTGAACATTCACGCTTATAATGGTCTATGGATCCACAATTAAAGCATGTTCCATGTGGAAACTCACTTCTTCCCCTAAGGTTATAATGACCAAAAAATCATCCGCAAAATGCTCTTCCATGCGCACCTCCATCTCCATGCTCTTCATACTGATGTTCATCTCCTTTGGAACTGCTAACAATGCCAGTATGGTGCACACCAAGATCAATTACCTCGTGAATATGGTCAATCAATCTACAATCCTTAGTGTCATGTGTGGTTGAGGTACATATCTTACAATAAAAAGATATATTTTTATGGATCGTGTGCTATAACAGGGGGCACCTACTTGTATCATGGTCCCAGTGACATATTTTGCAATTTACCGCTACTGCACGTATCACCTTCTGAGTACATATCCCATCATTATCCTTTTTGTGCCCTTCTACATTACAATCTGTGCACCACATCCCACTGCGAGTCTCTAGAACTATTTTGGCAGATAATTTCTCCAATTTCTTAGCCATGGTAGTGATCTGAGACTCTAGAAATGGGCTAACACCAGTTTCAACACTACCAACTTCCTCAGTGCGTAAAGTGGCTTCTAACACTTTGCATAGATCCGTGAAAGTTTAATGAGAAAAAGCTCTCCTAAAGGGTGTGATCAACCCTCCGACAAACCACTGAGCATGTTGTGAAGGGTGGATATCGTAAGACAATTTAGATAATAGAGTTTTAAAATGTGCATTATATTCCCACATGGTCTCTGTCATTCCCTGCTTGATTTCTTTGAGAGAGATGATGCTCTTTGATTCACACTCAGGTATGTGGAATTCCTCCAAGAATGCATTTCTCAGTGTGGTATAATCTACAACAGTCTGATGAGGGACATACTTTTTATACCAACTATGTGCACATCCTTGCAAGGTCATCACAAATTGACTAGCCTTTCGATCCTGGGTCGTGATCCCCTTCGCTCACCATAGCAACTCACACTTATGCACATGCTCTGTGGCATCTTCTATCCCACTGTAATCTGGTATGTGTAGAGACATCTTGAAAAATACTTGAGGAGGTGGCTAAGGCCCTTGTCCTCCCGATCCAGTCCCTTGGTATCCTCTAGTCTTTCCTCCTTTACTAAACCCACTAGATCCTAAGCCACCAGCTCCACCACTTCCACCTCCAGATTCTTCTATGTTAGGTACAGGGCCTGTGTTTGTCATGTTGAATGCTCCCGTCATTCCACTAAATTACATGCTGAAAATTTGTGAGCTAGTGCCACTCCCAGTAATATTTCCTCCACCACTTCTTAACGCACTTCTAAAACCAGCTATATATGTGCCTTGTCCAAACATTCCACCAAATACTAGAATAGTTTGTGAAGCCATAGAAGTCCAAAATGAGAAGTTTTATCTTCTAGGTGATGATCAGTTACTTCTACTGATATCAAATGGATCAACTTTACTCTTCCCTTGTTCAAACAAACCAAGTGCCAAGGTTCAGTCACTAGGTGGGGTCAGATGCGTGCCAACAAATCTTCTTTCTCTACGTGATGGACTCTCATCAGAAGCCACAAGGTTTTCTCTCCCACACTTACCAAGATGGGGTATCACATACTGTTTGGGTTCCGCATCCTCCGCGTGAACCTCAACTCCTTTCCACCATGTCTGGCTCCATAACCCACTTTTAATCCCACGTTGTCTATCAATCTCCCTTTAACACACTTCATTATACTTGAGCCCTCTCTCCTCCCTTTCCTTTTCAGGCGTTATATCAGCCATCTTTCCCCAACCTAGCTTCCTCGCCAAGTGCTCAGAGTGGTTTAGCCAACCATAATAAATTCCTCTAAACCCATGGTTACCATCAAGATTTTGATCACAAGGGGGATAGCATGCAGAAATGATCCTTTGGGATCCCACAAGAACTCAAACTCAGCAACTTCTGGATAGGAATACATGGAAATTGTGTATTCCAGAGTGTAGCTAGTCAATACTCCTTTCTACCAATGATCTATAGCATGGGTCCATGTTAGATTAGCATCTTACAAGTTTGGATATGTTTCTTGGGTCCAAGGGTGTGACTTATAACACCACCCCGATCTAGATGTATAAGCTGAGAGCCATTCAAATAACTCTGCTGGGAAATAGTAGAAGAAGGTTTCGTATAACTCATGATAAAGAGTGTCTTCCACCCATCTTTACGTGTCAAACCCAGGTCTAGTATTGAATCTCTCAGCAAATTTTTCCTCCATGCTTTTAAACCAATCTTCAACACCTTCCATGGTTAAGCACTCCATCATAACTTTTTACACAGACCATGATGTATGCCATGTTCCATTACAACTTCAAAAAGATGTCCCGACAATGGAACTAAGATGTAGTCATTTTTTCACCCACTAAGAACAAGGGAACCTCATGTGTGCCAGCCTATCACCCAGTAGGCGTTGGGCACTCACCCGAGGCACGCAAGAGGGAGCTAAATATCTCCTTTATGTGAGCTTAGTGGAAGGCATAATTCATGATCTTGACTTAGTGATTTAACATACATGAAAAAGTTATAGAGCTGAAAACGGCTTTTATACCCCTTCAGTCATATCAAAAGTAAAAGAATGCAACAGAATTAATAGAACTAGGAAGTTGTAAATCCTCAAATAGACTCAACATTTAAGTAAGGTTCATGATTATACAAGATCAAAAGCATAGTAGAAACATGCAGATAATACGGGAAGGAGATCTTAATATAACTGCAGTGGTAACCTTATCATATTCATTCATAGTATTACTCCAAAACATCACATAGTGGTAGACCATAGTCATACACCATGTCTAGATCCATACATGTATGCTCATAAAACAAAATTTACATTCCCCATTTCCTCATTACATCCTTCCTAGAATCATCTACCCATTTTATCCCATAATTGTCATAGGAATTTTATAGAGCTCCGCTACCTCACCTGTGTCTCTTACTTTGCTAAGGGCACACATATAAATAGGCATCTAATCTCTAACAAACTCCTCTATAACCTCAGATCTGGCCCCAAGTGTCAAGGTGTGGGTTGCCCCAGGTGCATGCCTCTCCATGTCATGATTAGATTTTTGGATATTCCTATTATAAGGTATATTCCTCCCAGGACACCTTGTTGCTAGGATGGAACCTTATCTAAATGGAACACGTTCTTCATGTGTCCTATCCAAAAGAACAAAAACAGCTAAGTCATAAATTGTGCTTTATGGGCACGCATCCTTGGTTCTCCAAGAACCCCTTTTGAATTTTTCCTTGCATGCCTTCACTTGTGCGCTACCTCTGGCTGTGTGCGCTTATGCACCTTTAAGATTTGGTAGCTACATTAGGGTCCCAACAATAGAACCAAGATGTAGTCATTTTTGCACCCAATAAGAACAAGGGAACCTCATGCGCACCGAAATATCACCCAGTGGGTGTTGGGTGCTTACCCAAGATGTGCAAGAGGGAGCCGAGTCTCTCTTTTATGTGAGTTTAGTGGAAGGCATAATTCATGATCTTGACTTAGTGATTTAATAGACATGAAAAATTTATAGAGCTCAGAATGGCTTCTATACCCCTTCAGTCATATCAAAAGTAAAAGCACACAACAAAATTAATAGAACTAGAAGTTGGAAATCCAAAAATAGACTCAACATTCAAGTAAGGTTCATGATTATACAAGATCAAAAGCATAGTAGAAACATGCATATAATACAGGAAGGAGATCTTAATATAACCACACTGGTAACCTTATCATATTCATTCATAGTATTACTCTAAAACATCATAGAGTGGAAGACCAAAATCATACACCATATCTGGATCCATATATGTATGCTCATAAAAAAATTTTCATTCCCCATTTCATCATTACATCCTTCCTAGAATCATCTACCCATTTTATCCCATATTTCTCACAGGAATTCTGCATAGCTCTGCTACCTCACTTATGTCTCTTACTTTGTTAAGGGCACATGTATAAATAGGCATCTGAGCTCTAACAAAATCCTCTGCAACCTTAGATCTGTCCCCAAGGGTCAAGGTGTGGGTCACCCCAGGAACATGCCTCTCGATGTCATGATTACCTTTTTGGATCTTCCTATTGCAAGGTATATTCCTCCAAGGACAACCTATTGCCACGCTGGAACCTTATCCAAATGGAACATGTTCTTCATGTATCCTGTCCAAAAGTCAAAAAATAGCTAAGTCTTGAATTGTGCTTTACGGGCACATGTCCTTGGTTCTCCAATAACCCCTTTTTGAATTCTACCTTACGTACCTTCACTTACATGCTACCTTCAGCCGTGGGTGCCTACGCACCTTTAAGATTTGGTAGCTACATTAGGGTCCCAACATTACCCCACACTTTACCTATTCTCTACTCTCGATAACCTTTTCAAGGAATGCAGTACAAAAAAATTCAAGGCCTTGCCTTGGAAAAAAATGGAGGGAAAGAATAAAGAATGGGTGAGAGAAGGAATAGAAGGAAAACTGCCTAAAGAAGAAGAAGGGGAAAATTTTGCCATAGGTAAGCCTCTAGCATATTCCATGCGCTGAATTCATCCTGAACTCTTGTGCAAAGGTCACCAACAAATGTGCTCACCTCGTCAAAGGTTAACCCTTCCCCTTTTGTGTTAATGGTCTCCACCACAATCTCTAGTTCCTTTACGTGATCTTCCAAGGAATCCATCTTCCTCGTAATGACCTTGTAGAGCTCTTTTAGCTGGGTTTTGATTGAGACTCGTAGGATCCCAATAGCTTCAGAATTATTTTCCACTTCAGCTAGGATCTTTTCTTGCTCAGCTCTATTGCCTTTATTCGTTTCCCTAAAGTCCTTTAGCTCAACATCGTCACTGGAAAGTAGCATGCTTGTCACCTTGTCTTGATCCACACAATGGTCGTAGGTGACCCCCGCACTTTGTGTGGCTATCTTCACATCAGTAAGAACCTTGTTGTATTCAGCCATGAGCATGATGACTTTCAATTTATCCTCCTTCTCCAAGTGCGCAACTAGATCCTCTTTCGACTCTAAGGCAAAAGGCTGCCTTTCCATGGTGAGGATCCAAGTCAAGTCCTCTATACATTCCAGGGATGATCCATAATTTTATGTGGGAGGGTTAAGGTCCAGGTGATTCATGATAATATCTTGGGATATGAGCTCCACCTTCTTGGAAACTTCATGTACCCTGGCCTTTTCCTCATGAAGCTCCCTATGTAGTTGAGCGTTGATTAGTTTCTCAAGGTTGAGGTCCTTTGTTATCTTAACTACTTCTTCCTTCCTCTTTTCCAACAGGTCCTCCAAGACTTTAACCTTGTCATTTCTATAGAAGAGCCTAGCCTCAATTTCCATGGAGAATTTTTTGAGCATGTTACACAATTTCTCATCCAGTAGTTGTTACTTGTGTATAATGGGGTTATCCCTCTTTCCTTCAAACAACGCTAGTATTGCTCCTTGGTTAACCTTGAACTCAGGCTCATTGAGGAGGGAGTCAAATGCCCATGATAGCATCTTCCTTATGTGTAGGTATCCACCTCCAACTCTTCCTCTTCATCATCCTTTTCACCTATATAGGCATTTGGGTAATTTGTATCTTCAGACTCTGGATCAAAGGACTCCATGGTGGTGAGCTCCTTGGTGGGCATGGTACTTTGGAAATGCACATGTAAAACTTTGTCGGGGTCATCAATGTATCCCATCATTACTCTTCCCCCTTCTATGCATTTACCTCCCATGCGCACACCCTTGGGAATAGTTACTAAAAGAGTTGGGCCTTTTGTCCTACCCACACTCTTTTCCCTTTTTTCATCCTTGAATTCACAAAGCATGAGCTCCGCGCTATGCTCCAATTCCTCTTCAACCAAGGTATTAATTATCTTCTCTACCATCCTTGTTGCTTTCTCATTCACCTTCTCTTGAGTGAGCTTGGGAATATTTGGCCCCGTAGTACTTGCCCCTTCACTCCTTTATTTTCTCCATGTGCCTTCCTCCCCTTGGGTGCTCTTCCTCCTTGCAAAGATGAAGGCATCATTTGCATCTTCTACTTCCTCTTCTCCCGATTCATGGATATTAATCGGCTCCTGATCCACCTCCAACTCTTCCTCTTCATCATCCTTTTCACCTATATAGGCATTTGGGTAATTTGTATCTTCAGACTCTGGTTCTTCCATCCCCTTTCTTCTTCCTCTACTGAAAACTCTAGAGTCAGGGATGTGGTCTTCTCTTCATCTAGCAAAACTTCCTTATTTATAAACAACAAGAAGCATTATTTATTAGGGTTCTTTAGGGGATGGTGGCTTCGCAAGTTCTGGGGTGTTCTCCTTGACCACCATTCTCCTCTTCTTCCAAACGTAGGTACTTGGCCCTGTTGTATCTAGATTCTAATTTTCCACTGCCCTTTGTCTCTCTTTCTCTTCCCTCTCCTTTCACTTTGGCGTGGGCTTTTTTCTGCCAATATGGTCATCCGAGATGGATATCTCATTTTCCACGTACACACCTTTTTCAAATTTTGGCCTTATGTACAGGTAGATCCTAACAACAATGTTCTCAACAATAGGTAAGGTGAAAGGCCTTAAAATGTGCACAGCATGTGACACATACCTTTTAAAGCATGTGTGCTTATTTGGGTAGACCAGATTCTTCCTCATTTCCCTGTGCTCTCTATCAAGAGTGGACAACTCTAGGTTTAATTTCTTTGAATCCTTGTATTTTTTTACTCCCTCTTGGAAAAATTGGGCAGTAAACTAGAATAGGAGTTTGCACCATGGACTCCAACTACCATCCACCGAAATGAACACGAGGTCTATTCCTTCATGGATGGATTCTACCAATGCAAAAGTGGTGGTATACCACAAACTCTGCTTCTCCTTTGGTCACTGTGGGGAGTTGTTTAGGGATCCGCCATTCAGCCCTGAATG
The DNA here is from genome assembly GCA_019776745.2 of Taxus chinensis. Lineage (NCBI taxonomy): Eukaryota > Viridiplantae > Streptophyta > Pinopsida > Cupressales > Taxaceae > Taxus > Taxus chinensis. The sequence continues at coordinate 94,997,102 of CM034149.1, read as the reverse complement.
TGTTCCTAAGGCACGTATACCATTTGTCTAAGCACGCCTTGTGTACCCCTATCATTGATTCACATGTGTATTTCTAAAACCTCTTCATAGGTGAAGGGTCTTCAATAGGGTACTTCCACATGAACTTGTCGGATGCATCTGGCACTGCGATTTCTGAGAACACAATGCACAAAGTATCAAGGAAACCATGTCAACAGAATGTTTCCAAATAGGATCTTTCCTCCATTCTCAGTGTTGCTTATGATTTCATCCACTATGTATTTGGAGATGTTGTATACGGTTCCTTCTTAAACCTTCTTGTAGACATTCAGCCATGGCTTGCTCACCTAGGTCTCGTGGTATATCACCTCTCTTGTCCATCATAATACTACCCCTTATCACCCTTAGGAAAATAGGACTATAGAGACATTCAACAAAATCCTTAGTCACACATTGACTAAGATATGTGATGTGGGTAGGCAAGATTGGAATGACAAGGTGTCAGCATTTCTTTGGGCATACAGAACAACATATAAAAAGTTAAACAAGGCCACACCATTTCAATTGGTGTTCGGCATGGAAGTAGTTTTTCCAATCTAATTCATGCTACCATCTCTGCATATAGTGTGTGCATGAGGGTTGGATGATGAGCAAGCACTGGAAGAAAGAATAGATGAATTGATAAAGTTAGATAAAAGGAACTCACTAACAAGATGGAGCTAAAAAAATGAGAAGGCAAAGCAAAAGGCATGACATGACCACCATATTAAGAAAAAATAGTTTGAGGTTGGCTAGATGGTATTGTTATATGGTTCAAAATTTCTACGCCATCCTGGAAGGTTGAAGGTCCATTGGTTGGGTCCTTATGTAATTTCATACATCCTTGATTCAGGTGTGTGCCAGTTACAAGCGTTAGATGGAAAAAAATTACCTGGACACTTCAATGGGAGTAGGTTGAAGCCCTACTATAAATAATGCTTCTTGGTATTTGTAAATAAGTCAGTTTTTCCAGTTAGTTTAGAATTTCCTTTTATTCTTTTCCTTTCTTGTATTTCCCTTTTGCGTTGTTGCTTTGTTTTACACCTTGGGTGCTAGTAACTTTATTACTTTTTGATTTATGAATGTGTACAAGACTGTGCATCATTTTACTATGGGGTGATATGATAAAGAGAAACTTGGAGTTATTTTTCTAGGAGGATTTGGATCGGTGGCAAAATAAGGTTACATAGGAAATCCACGTACAATGAGAAAAAGTGCAAAAACATGAGATAGGAAAAATAAAGAATCATGAGGATGGAAGAGGTGCCTTTGATGTTGGTAACATGCACACAAGAGTCTTCTATCAATATGAATTGGTTACATGCCAGAAGGTTGGAAAAATTCTCACGTAAGGCTTAGGTGTGGGTGAAAACATTTTCACGCAAGGATTGGGCATGTAAGGAGAAGCACTGAAGTTGGGTGTTGTTTGAGAAAAACACTTAAACATTATAATACGAAGGTAGGTATCCTAGACTTAAATGTGTAAAACTGGGAAAAGCTATAAATACAAGAATGGGCAGTTCATTATTTTAATTTGCGAACACAAGAAGAGTGATTTTGTTTCAAGAGCTAGGGTTTCAAGAACTGACTTGTGCGAAGGAAAATCACAAAAATTTAAGTGTAATTGATCCATTAGATCTACAAACTACAGTAGAAGTGGTTCATGGGTGTGAGAAACATTGTGAAGAAGCGTTATGACTGAAGGAGAAAAATCAGAGATTAGGGTTTATGTTCTAGGGCACGAGGTGCACGAGGAAAACATTCAAACAACTCACAAGATAACCTAGGAATGAAAGAAAAGGGTGTAATTATGGCCATAAAACCAATAGGTAAACCTATAGAACAATCCAAGAAGGGAAAGGGTAAAGGAAAAGGAAAGAAGAAATAAGAGGAAATACCCTTGGATACAAACGAGGAATGGTACTCAGAGATGTAATACCCAGATGGGGTTTTGCTAGGGCAAGAGTGGGAGTCCCACATAAGATAGATGACTGTGATTGAATACAATCACCAGTCAAGCACAATCAGGAAGGAAATGACGCTACAGCTAGAGCACCCCACAAATAAATGAACACTTGACAGGTTGCCAATCTGCAGTGACGTGGTCAAGGTGAAAATGGAGAAGGCAGAGCTTCTCCAACTTTTTGAGTTGCCATATTTTGGGAATCCTGAGTGCTTGTACTAATGGTTAATGACATGCATACATGAAGACTTCTTCTACTTTGCAGGGTACAAAATGTGCATAACTCCCCAACTAATTTCACACTTCACAGGCCTAAACTATAAAGGGGACGCACTCATAGATGACCTCCTAGATGAGGAGGCAATCAGAGAAACCATAGCATCCCAAGAATTGAAGAAGGGATCAAGGTTCTACAACATCTTGGATATCAGTGATCTGGTGATGAAGATGCATGCACACCTTGCCTCCAAGCCAAATAGATAAGAGAGGTGGACCTAGGTGAGCAAGCCCTGGCTGAATCTCTGTAGGAAGGTCACGGAAGGCACCATATACAACATCTCCTAATACATAGCAAATGAAATCATAAGCAGTGCAGAGAAGGGAGGAAAGATCCTATTTGGAAATGGTTTTTTGACAATTGTGTTCATAAAAATCGGGGTGCCGGATTAATCTGAAAAGTTTGTGTGGGAGTACCCTGTTGAAAACCCTTCGCCCATGAAGAGGTTTTAGAAATACACATGTGAATCAATGACAGGAGTACACAAGGCATGCTTAGACAAATGGTATACATGCCTTAGGAATGCATTCGGGGCTGAATGGCAGATCCCTGAACAACTACCCATGGTGACCAAAGGAGAAGTAGAGTTCATGGTCTACCAGCACTTCTGCATTGGCAGGCTCATTTTGGTGGATGGTAGTTGGATTCCATAGTGCAAAATCCCATTCTTGTTTACTACCCAATTTTTCCAAGTGAGAGTAAACAAATACAAGGATTCAAAGAAATTAAACCTGGAGTTGTCCAACCTTGATAGAGAGCACAGGGAAATGAGGAAGAAGCTGGTATACCTAGAGAAGTGTGCATACGTTGAAAGGTTAATGTCACATGATATGCACATTGTAAGACCTTTGACCTTACCTATTATTGAGAGCGCTGCTGGTAGGATCTACCTACACATAAGACCAAAATTTGAAAATGGCGCGTACGTGGAAAATTAGATATCCATCCTAGATGACCCTATTGGATGAAAGAAGCCCATGCCAAAGTGCAAGGAGAGGGGATAGAAAGAGGAACAAAGGGTGGTGGAAAAGTAGAACATAGATATGACAAGGCCAAGTACCTACATCCAGAAGAAGAGGAGAAATGTGGTTAGGGAGAAGACCCCAAAACCTGCAAAGTCACCATCCCCTCAAGAACCCTCACAGTAAGAGAAGACCACATCCCTGACTCTGGATTTTTCAGCAGAGGAAGAAGAAAAGGGGATGGAATAACTAGAGTCTGAAGATACAGATGGCCCAAATGCCTATATAGGCGAATAGGATGATGAAGAGGAAGAGTTGGAGGTGGATCAGGAGCCAATTGATGTCCAAAATTTTGGAGAAGAGGAAGCAGAAGATGCAAATAATGCCTTCATCTTTGCAAGGAGGAAGAGCACCCAAGGGTAGGAAGGCACATGGAGTGAAGAAAGGCATGAAGGGGCAAGTACTAAGGGGCCAGATATGCCCAAGCTCACTCAGTAGGAGGTGAATGAGAAAGCAAAAAGGGAGGTAGAGAAGATGATTAATACCTTGGTCGATGAGGAGTTGGAGCGTAGAGCGGAGCTCATTCTCGATGAATTCAAGGATGAGAAAATCTATAAGAGTGTAGGTAGCACAAAAGGCTGAACTCTTTCAGTAACTATTCCCAAGGGCATGTGTATGGGAGGTAAACACATGGAAGGGGAAAGAGTAATGATAGGATACGTTGATGACCCCAACAAAGTTTTACGCACATAGTTCCAGAGTAGCGCCCACCATGGAGCTCACTACCATAGAGTCTTTTGATCCTGAGGGTGGATACCCATGCACAAGGAAGATGCTATCAGGGGCATTCAACTCCCACCTCAATGAGCTTGAGTTTGAGGTTAACTAAGGAGTGATAATAGCAATGTATGAAGGAAAGGGGGACAACCCCATTATAAACACATAACAACTATCAGATGAGAAAGTGTGTAACACACTCAACAAAGACTCTATTGAAATTTAGGCTAGGATATTCTATAGAAATGACAAGGTTAAAGTCTTGGAGGACCTATTGGAAAAGAGGAAGGAAGAAGTAGTTAAGCTAATAAAGGACCTCAGCCTTGAGAAACTAATTAGTGCTCAACTATAGAGGGAGCTTCAAGAGGAAAATTCCAGGGTACACAAAGTTTCTAAGAAGGTGGAGATTGTCTCCCAAGATATTATCATGAAGCACCCAGACCTTAACCCTCCCACGCAAAAGTATGGATCCTCCCTAGAATGTTTAGAGGACTTGACTCAGATCCTCACCATGGAAAGGTAGCCTTTGGCATTAGAGTTGGTAGAGGAAGTAGCTATGTGCTTGAAGGAGGAAAAATTGAAATTCATTGCACTCGTGGATGAATACAACAAGGTGCTTGTTGATGTGAATATAGTCACACAAACCACGGGGGTCACCTATGACCATTGCGTGGATCAAGACAAAGTGATAAGCATGTTTCTTGCCAGTGACGAGGCCGAGCTGAAGGATTTCAAGGAAAATAATAAAGGCAATAGAGCCGAGTGAGAAAATATCCTAGCCGAAGTGGAAAAGAAGTATGAAGCTATTGAGATCTTGCAAGTCTCAATCAAAACCTAGCTAAAACTGCTCTATAAGGTCATTACGAGGAAGATGGAATTAGAGACTATGGTGGAGACCATTAACAAAAAAGGGGAAGGGTTAACCTTTAATGAGGTGAGCACATTAGTTTGCGACCTTTGCATAAGAGCGCAGGATGAAGTCAGTGCATGGAATAAGCTGGAGGCCGACCTACGGCAAAATTTTCCCCTTCTTCTTCTTTAGGCAATTTTCCTTCTATTCCTTCTCTCCGCCATTCTTTATTCTTTCCCTCCATTCTTTTCCAAGGCAAAGCCTTGCATTTTTTTTTGTACTACATTCTTTGAAAAGGTTCCTGAGGGCGGAGAATAGGTAAAGTGTGGGGTAATGTTAGGACCCTAATGTAGCTACCAAATCTTAAAGGTGTGTAGGCACACATGGCCGGAGGTAGTGCACAAGTGAAGGTGCGCAAGGAAGAATTCAAAAATGGGTTCTTGGAGAACCAAGGACGTGTGCCCATAAAGAACAATTTGGGACTTAGTCATTTTTGGCCTTTTGGATATGACACATGAAGAACGTGTTCCATTTGGATAAGGTTCCAGCCTGGAAACAGGGTGTCCTGGGAGGAATATACCTTGCAATAGGAAGATCCAAAAAGATAATCATGACATGGAGAGGCATGTGCCTGGGGCGACCCACACCTTTACCCTTGGGGCCAGATATGAGATTACAGAGGAGTTTTTTAGAGCTCAGATGCCTATTTATACGTGTGCCCTTAGCAAAGTAAGAGACACAAGTGAGGTAGCAGAGCTCTACAGAATTCCTGCAAGAACTATGGGATAAAATTGGTAGATAATTCTGGGAAGGATGTAATGAGGAAATGGGAATGTAATTTTTTTTTATGAGCATACATGTATAGATCCAGATATGGTGTATGACTGTGGTTTTCCACTCTATGATTTTTTGGAGTAATACTATGAATGAATATGATAAAGTTACCACTGTGGTTATATTAATATCTCCTTCCTGTATTATCCACATGTTTCTACTATGCTTTTGATCTTGTATAATCATGAACCTTACTTGAATGTTGAGTCTATTTGTGGATTTACAACTTCCTAGTTCTATTAATTTCATTGCACGCTTTTAATTTTGATATGACTAAAGGGGTATAGAATTCGTTCTGAGCTCTATAAATTTTTTATGTCTGTTAAATCACTAAGTCAAGATCATGAATTATGCCTTCCACTAAACTCATAGATCCATATATGGTGTATGACTGTGGTTTGCCACTCTGTGATGTTTTGGAGTAATACTATGAATGAATATGATAAAGTTACCACTTCGGTTATATTAATATCTCCTTCCTGTATTATCTACATGTTTATACTATGCTTTTGATCTTGTATAATCATGAACCTTACTTGAATGTTGAGTCTATTTGTGGATTTACAACTTCCTATTTCTATTAATTCCGTTGCGTTCTTTTAATTTTGATATGACTAAAGGGGTATAGAATTCGTTCTGAGCTCTATAAATTTTTTATGTCTGTTAAATCACTAAGTCAAGATCATGAATTATGCCTTCCACTAAACTCATAGATCCAGATATTGTGTATGACTGTGGTTTGCCACTCTGTGATGTTTTGGAGTAATACTATGAATGAAGATGATAAAGTTACCACTACGGTTATATTAATATCTCCTTCCTATATTATCTACATGTTTCTACTATGCTTTTGATCTTGTATAATCATGAACCTTACTTGAATATTGAGTCTATTTGTGGATTTAGAACTTCCTAGTTCTATTAATTTCATTACACACTTTTACTTTTGATATGACTGAAGGGGTATAGAAGTCATTCTGAGCTCTATAAATTTTTCATGTCTGTTAAATCACTAAGTCAAGATCATGAATTATGCCTTCCACTAAACTCACATAAAAGAGAGACTCAGCTCCCTCTCGCATGTCTCAAGTGAGCACCCAACACCCGCTGGGTGATAGGTCCGTGTGCATGTGGTTCCCTTATTCTTAGTGGGTGTAAAAATGACTACAAAGACCATCGAAATTGAATCAACCATAACAACTTCATCTATGCGTATGTGTAATTCACCTTGCCTATTACCTATGCAACATGAGACCTTGGCTATTTTCAAACATACCTTACCCAACCAACTTATTCTAACCTACTTTCCCAACCTACCTACCCACTTACCTACCCAACCTAGCTAATCAACTTACCTAATTTAATCTCAATCTTCCTTGGTTTAAGGGAGAACTACATCAGCCTGAGACCCCTTTCGCAAGGTCTATGTAAGCAACACTCAGAGGGCATGGGGACCTCAAATGTTAGCTTGGACACTCTTTTCCCTGACCATTCTTCCCCCATAACTTAAAATCTTGTTAGTTAGTTTCCACAAAAACCATAACTTATAAATTATTTACCCAACATTTTGATGCAAGATGAATTTTATTACCGCCTCATCCCTACCCCAACCATACATGGTCACCTACTCACCTTATCACCTACCCCATACCTACATGTACGCAAGAGAAAACATTTTTTACACCTCATCCTTACCCACGGTCTTACCTATAAACCCATCCCAACCTTTCCCATTAGACACTTGAATTCACTTCCTTGTTTTACCTTATGATGATGTTACTCATGTTATTTAGCCTACTGAACTTTACTTGCCTTATGTCATGATGTTTCTCTTGACCAGACCAATTCTTTTAGTGATTTCAAACACACCTAATGCCCGTTATTACACCTAGCCTTGTTATTTTTACCAGACTTTATTTTATACGTTTAATACATGCACCACATTAACCTTGCTTGGATAAATTATTGACCTTTAACAATGTATAGCTTGTGAGCTCTTCAACCTGGTGCCTTATCACATTATACATGTGTGTGTGTGAATTTTAATACCCCCACCTATTACACACACCAATATCACCATTACCTACACCAACACATTACCAAATTTTTCGTCACCTACCACTTTATCAAACCCATCACCGATTCTACATGCTACTTCATCAGTTTCTAGTTTGAAGGGGGTCACCTCCACCCATACTTGAGGCAACCTAATATTCACCCATATATGGGGAAACCACCTCCCTTTTTGTCATTATATCTTATCAATACAAGTTATGTGATAAAAAGGGGAAAATGTAGACACCCAAATTAGGTCACACCCTGCCAAGTCCCCTTCAATTAACATACATCTAACCATGACCTCTCCTCACATCATTATTAAATTAATTTCCACCTCACCTAGCCACCTCATCTCTCCACATCATCCTAGACCTATTCTAATCCTATTAATTAACCTAGACTAAGTTTCCACTCCCCTTAACTAACTAGGACTCATTCTAACCCTAACCTTAGATTCCTATCATTCCTGTAACTAACTTCCCACTCCATTTAGTGTCATTCCACACTCTTGACCCAAAATCAATTTTGAATCATGCCAAAATTCAAAAGAAAAGGATAATTTTGGAAAATGATAATTCTTTCTCCCTAACCGACACTAGTTATTCCTCGATCAACATCAGTCACCTAACCGTCGTCACTTCCCTTAAATAAGGATTTCCAATGATTTACATGGCTTCCTGAATCTTATTTTTTGGCATTCTTACATTTTGAACTCTCAAGCATAAAAATAATCAAATGATGATCCAGAGCATTCCAGTTCTTCACCAAAAACCAATCTCTTTTTCTTCAACTTTGGATCATCTGCAGGGAAGCATACACAATTTTTTGCCACAACACTAGACCCAGATCTGTTTCTTCTACAAGCACTTATCAACCACCATCTATCATCTATTAACCTGTAATCTCCAGATAAGTATATTAATCTCATTGTTAAGTCCCATTAGCATTTGATATTGATTTATGTATTTTACAGATTAATTTTCTCCTAGATATATCCTACACCCACCTGTCAAGTTATTGTTGTGAGTAGGCACTAGTAGATTTTACACACAATAACCAAAGTAAGTTCACATTTAATAAAAAGAACACAATAATGTAAAAAATATAAGACACAAAAAATTAGAGCCACAGACTTCCATGTATTTATTCATCAAAGGTGAAGAAACATTTATTGGTTTTACAAAATTATCATATATGTAAATTTGGAGAGAGAGATTATAGGAACATAGAACAAGAAAGAGAAGAATTAAATCTTTTATTTCTTTATTTAGAAGTGGAATTATCAACAACATACATTCAATAAAAAAATACCAAGCATTTAGAATGGATAATTCATTCCAATTTATAGCAACACAATACTTGTATTCACATACCCCCGACATGACTCTTCACATATCCTCATCATTTGTGAGAATTCTTATTCCTAGGAAGTGAGTCTTTTCCTCATTGTTTGAAAAAGGAATCTTAAAAAATTTAGTTATGGATCACATAAGTGAACAAGAAAAAATAGCAAAAAATACATTTTGGATTGGAAATGAGAATATGGAGAGGGATAAGAGAGAAAGGGAGGGGGTTGAATGATATGTTGATGATGAATAACTTTCTTATATGAGGCATGGTGATCACAATATCCTACTTTTGCAAGATGTATGAACAATTTAGATCGTTAAATGATTGTTTATAAACCCTATTGTGAGATCCTTTGATATGGATTTGAGACAACCAAAAATATAATTTATGATGTTTCATTACTGATCTCATTATGAGATTAAGGATAACTTTCTTGTTCCATAGGGATTCACAATTAGAATTTGATAATGAGAGAAAAATCACAGTGCTTGAGTTTCTTTGTATTTATTCTTCACTTAATGAAATAAGCCTTCATCATGGAGGTGAGAGGGATGACACCTGAATGGATTTATTCAGAAGCATCCATGGGTTGAAATTACATGAAGAGATGAAAATGACCATGCCATAAGGTTTTAGGTGATATTTTAGGAACACTACCAAGTGGATGGAAGCATAATAGAACATAGTTGATTTCTTGTTGAAGGAAGATCACATATTTATCTACAATTGTAGTGTTCAGTAGATCCAATATTGTAACAATTCCTAAAAGGAAATTCACCCCTTCCTCCATGACTGCTATAGCCTCTGAATCCTCCATGACAATGTCTTCCCTAACCATCACCATTTACACTCCCTTGATACCGATGAACTTCACCCTTAGAACTGCTCCCAATGTTGATCTGGTGCACACTAATATCAATGAAATAATGAATTTTTTCTATCAATTGGCAATCCTTCGTATCGTGAGTAGTGGATGTGAAAATCTTACAATAAGAAGACACATCCTTACAGAGTGTGTGATCTAAAAAAGGGAATCTACTTGGATCATGATCCCTATGAAATATTTCATAATCTAATGACATGGCATGTACTAACCTTCAAGGGAAAATATCCTTTATGTGTTCTTCCACTTCACAATTTGTGTTGCAAAGTCCACTATGTGTTTCTTGAGCTAAATTTTTAGACAATTTTCAAGTTACATTTCCATGGCAACAACTTGTGCTTCTACAAATGGGCTTACCCTAGTTTCAACACTTCCCAAGGCATCAACATGTAGAGCATCCTCATAGGCCTCATGTAGATCCATGAAATTATTATGGAAGAGTGCTTGTTAGAAAGGCATTATAAATCCTCCAAAATACCACTGAGCATGCTACGAGGGATGGATATCATAATATAGCTTTGAGAAAAGAATCTTAAAGCACACATTATACTCATGCGCACTCTCTGCCATACATTGTTTAATCTCCTTGAGCACGGTGATTCTCTTCTAATCAAATTTAGGAATGTGGAATTATGCCAAAATGACATCATGAAATGTGGTATAATCCACCACCATCTGATGTGGGTCATACTTCTAGTACTATCTATACACGCGCCCTTGCAATGTGGTTGAAAAAATGACTTTCCCTATGCTCTGGGTTAGTGATACCCTTAGTGCCCCATAGTAATTCACACTTTTTTACATGCTTTAAAACATCCTCAACACCTTTATAATTAGGTAAATTCAAATACATCTCATAAAACACTTGCTGAGGTAGTTGAGGTGCTTGTCTATTGGGTCAAGAACCTTAGTTCCCTCATGTGTTTCCTCCTACACCAGCACCACTAGATCCACTAGCTCTTATTCCTCCGGATCTACCGTATCCTCCTCCTATAGCAGGTAAAGGGACTAAAGAAGTTCCAATTTGTATCCCCACCATTGTGTTGAACTACGCGCCAATAGTTTGTGATGTTGAACCACTTCCAAACGTGATGCCAAAACTTCATGTATCCACACCTTATCTAAATAATGTTCCTCATAGGATTCCACCAAACACCAGAAATGTCTCTATGGCCATAAATGGATGTAATGTAAAATGATATCTACATTATGTTATTTTCTTACCAATGAAAACCGAATAAGAAATACATGTCTCAGAAATTAGGAAATTAAGTGCAAGGGTTTGGTTACATGGTGGGTTTAGATGCATGCCTGTGATTCTTCTCCTTCCTCCATATGGCTAGCTCTCATCATAATCTAAGGGGTTTCTTCTCCTGCACTTTCCAAGATGAGGTAACATAGACTGCTCAGGTTCCACATCCTCCACCTGAACCTTAAATCCTTCTCACAATGTCTGCCTCCATAATTTCATTGATCCTACAACTTCACCTTGTCTTGCTAATTCCCTCTCTAGCACTTCATTATACTTGATTCATCTCTCCTCTCCATCTACTTCTATTATAGAATCCACCATATCTTACTACACTAGATTACTTTCCTGGTGCCTATTGGGGACTTAGCTAGTCATAGGAAAAGATTCAAAACTTAGAGTGATGATACAGATCTTGATGTCTAATGGTATAACACATAAGAAATATCTTCTTGGTTCTCCCAAGAACTTGAACTCAACAACCTCTACAAAAGAGTATGTTGAAACCGCATACTCCAATGTATAGCTAGTCAACACACCACTCCACTAATGATCAAAAACACAAGTCCAAGTCAGATCAACATCATAAAGCCGCTAATAATCTTCTTAGGTCCAAACATGAGGTCGATAATACCAAATCAACCTTTATACATATGTTGATAACCATTCATGCATATCTACTAGGAAACAACAAAATAATGTCTAATCTATCTCATAATGCAGGTTCTCCTCTACCCTTTTACGTGCATCAAACTTAGGTCCAGTGTTCAGTTGTTGTGCAAACTCATCCTCTGTGTTCTTAAGAAACATCTCAACGATTTCCAAGGTCAAGTGTTTTTTCATCACACACCATTCTTAACATAGGTTCAAAAGATGTCCCGACAATGGAACAAAAATTTAGCCACCTTTACCTACTTCCTTTAATCCCCAAGCATGCCGACATATCACTCAGCCCTGAATAGGTGCTCACTTGAGGTGTGCACGGGCACTGAGCCCCTCCTTTATGTGAAATTTGTAAGAATTATTTTCCATTAATGGTAGAGTGTTTGCAGAAAAAAAAACACATGTACTCATTATAGCATATAAGTGAAGAAACTATATCTCAACAAAGATGCACCATAATGTAAAAGTAAACACTACAACATCACAAATAAGTTAGATCTGAACCATGATAAATATGAATAAAATTAGGCTTTGAACCCACAAACAAAGTTATACAAAAAAACCCATCATATATTGATTAACCAATGTTTACACTAGCCATATTACATCAAAATGGTCATAACAGACCGAATACATCAAGACAATAGCATCCTATTTCTTTAAAATGAATCTTCTTAAAGGGTTCTAGTTATTCCCTCTCATATGCATCCTTCATTTCTATCTCTCCATCCTCTATTATCATTTGTTCGCATCTTCTCACTTTCTCCACACACCCACACACCATTTTAGATCTAAACACATCCTTAAATAGAATTAGGATATTTCCTCCATTTCCTCAACTTCATTCATGAGTAGGTCACATGCTAGATGGAATCATGCTTCTCTATAATCAAGTGCCTATGCCAACTTTCCAAAACCCTGATTATCCTCCACTAATTGTAATGATTACATCCTGGAATATTCCTTTCCTTGAATATTTTTTCCTTAAGTTGTAAGACTCTAAGTTCTAACCTTATCCACTCATCATGCCTACTCGCATCTCCAAGTGTTGTCCATGTAATACCATATCCCAAAATGCGGCCAAGTCTCAAACCCTCTTCTAATTTTTCACGTAAACATCTACATGACCCAATTCTAATTTATAAACTTCATTTTGAAATTGTTAACTTCTCAAACTGTTCAAGAACACCTTGTTACCCTACACACATTTCTTCAAGCAACTTATTCCTATACTACCTTCCCTACGCACTAATCCTCTTCTCTGGGACTTAGCCATTATTCTAGGCTTAATATTACCGCACACTAAACGTGTTGTACATCCTTGGAAACAATAATCTTTCAACAAATAATGAATAATAGGAAAAATAAGTATCCTATGCATGGCTAACGCCACAAAACAAAAGAATTTTGTAACTGTTGTATAAGGACTGGGAAGTCTTTATTCAAGGATAGTTAAATATTATTCCAAGCATCCACCTCACTCTGCACCTATGTAAACAAATCCCCTATTAGCGCATTGACTTCATCAATTGTTAAATCTTCACCCTTAGCCTTCAATGTATCTATAATATCTTCCATTTGTTTGCTAAGGTCACTCAATGTGTCCATCCTTCGTGTAACCTGGGGATATAATTATTTTACCTTATATTTTTAATTGAGGCCCTTAAACCTTCAATTTCCTCAGATTTTTTTTCAACCTTTTCTAGGATCTTGTCCCATTCTACCTGATTTCCTCTATTATTTTCCTAATAATCCTTCAAGTCCACTTCATGTGTAGCATCCAACACACTATCAACCATGTCTCTATCCTCACAGTTATCATAGATAACCTCAACCATGTGCATTGTAGTATTTAATGAAGTAAGAAGTTCAGAGTAATGAGTTATGGTTTCGTCAATCTTTTATTTCTCTTTTTCCTTCTGTCATGCCATAACTTCCTCCACTGACTCCACTATAAGTGGTTACCTCTACATCATGATTAAGAGTGTCAAATCCTCTAGGAAGTGGAATGCTAACTCATACTTTCATCCAGGGGGATAAATATGGGTACTTCAAAATAATGGATTTTGAGACAGTCTCTTCTTTCTTACAGGATTCATGCACTATCCCCTTTTCTTCTCTCAACTCATCCCTCAGCTATGTAAGTATCGACTCCTTCTCCTTGATCTCCTTGTCTCTCTCTATAGTCTCCCTATTCTTTTCATCCAATTCAATTTCTAATGCCCTAATCCTGTTATTCCTCCCGAATAACCTTGCTTCAACCTCCATTGCCAACTTATTTAGTTTGTTACATGCCTACTCATCAGTTAGTTGCTGTGAATCCACAATAGGTTTTATTTCAATGGGGTTCTATGTGGTTACCAATGCTCCTACAGCGACCTCAAATTTTGGTTCATCAACATGGGACTCAAAATTCCATGACACCATATTCTTTATGCATGTGTATGAACTATATTTATCAAATGATGACCAAGAAAAGAGTTGGTCCATAGGTACCGTGCTCTAGAAATGCACACGTAGGACCTTATTTGGATCATTGACATAAGTCCTTAAAGGTCCTTGTGTTTCCATCACACCCGTGCCACCTATGCACGCTCCCATTGAGAAATTGACTGCTAAACTTGGATATCTTCCCATGTTTCCATAATATTTCCCTACTTCTTCCATGTTGTGGTCCACCTCATGCCCTACCAAGTCCTTGATTATACCTACCACTTCCTTCTTGACCGTATCATCTAACTATTCACTAGACAGATGCAGGGTCACATGCACATTCATCCCCATTTCCTCTTCACTTGTTTATTTCTCTTGAGATCCCTTCAAAAAATTATCCCACTCTTTATCAGATTCATGTATATCAAACACAAGAGGTTCATTTTCTTTCTCGTGCTATTCACCCTCTCCTCTAGTCTCATAAACTTATTTTCTCTCCATTTTCTCAGAGTCTGAACTCTACACTACACTTTACTTCTTCTTCACCAGAGATTCTACTACTAGGTACTTCTCCTTCACTAGGACCTATTCCTATGAGCATAGGAATTCATACCCACACATGAATTGTGTATCCCTATGGTTTGTACTACCTGTGTGCTAGGTTCCCTACTTGCTAGAGTTTCCTCACTCTCTTTCTCTCTCTCTCTTTCTCTTCTTCAACACTACCTTCTTCCTTCTAGATGGGATTTTAGGGATGGAGACATCATCCTCAATGTACGTACCTTTTTAAAACTTAGTGCTGAGGTGTAGATACACCCTTTTTTCCATGCTTCTGCAAGTGGTAATGTTATAGGCCTTATCATATGTATGTCATGAGAGACATACTTCTCCACATATGCATGCTTCTTAGGATACACCAATTTCCTTCTTAGCACGTGGTGCTCCTGATCTACCTCACTTATATCAAATTTAATTTTCTTTTCCTCCTTAAACCTATTGATAGTGTTATTAAAATACTGTGTTGTAAAGGGAAAAGGTAGTTTCCACCATGGTCTTTTGGTGCCATTAGTTAATGTGAACCTGTCAATGTTGAAGTTCTAGTATACTACAAATATAACCACATCCCCTACCAAGGCTAGTAGTTGTTAAGGAATTCTCCATTCTACTCCAAATGCATCACACATCCACTTGTACCACTTATCCAAGTGCACCTTGGATGAAGATGTGATTATCTCACAAGTATACGCCACAAACATCTTGGATGGGGAGGTGTTTTCCTCTGGGTACTCCCAAATGTTGTTATTTAGCTCATCAGGCACTAAAATATCAGAAAACACAATGGTAAGGATAATATTACCATACATAATTTTATCCCCATCGCTCATGGCATCAACGATATCCTCAGAAATGAAGGCCAAGAGGTTGTATATTGTCCCTTTTGAAAACTTCCTAAAAAAATTCAACCATCTCTTGTTCACTTGTATCCACTATTCTTGTCCATTGAATATGGTGAGTAGGTGCATGACCATCTTCATGACTGGGTTATTCATCTTGGAAATATCTAAATAGCACTTGCCCTTCTTGTATTCATATTCCTTAGATGTCTTGATGATAGTTGCGTTGTCGCCCAAGTCATCATCTAGCGAATCTCCTATATAGATACGTCCATTATATCTAAAGATCAACTATAAGGTTATGTGCATCCTCCTCCCTGCAAAGTAGAAATAATATTTGTGCATGCATGACATTATTTTTTGGTATAATCTCTCAGGTTTGGTAAAATATTGCAACTCAAAAAGTTGCAAAAGCCCAGCCTTCTCCAATTTTTTCTTCATAACATCATCATATATTGGTTTATCAGCGTGTTTTCTTTCTCCTATATGGAAAACAAGCTCCAATTCCATCTCCTTCTTAGTGGTATATGTCCCTTGGTTATAATCAGTTATAACCATATTTCATACATGAGATACCTAATCCATCCCCAATAATACCCCATCTGGGTATTGCATCTCCGCATAACATTCTTTGTTAAATCTTGTTGATGTGACTGATTTTCCTTGACCCTTACCCTTCCTCTTCAATGAAACATTTGATCCCTTCCTTGGTGCCATCTTCTCTGTCAGGTCCCTATAAATCCTTTCTTGTATTTTTCTTTGCTACTACTCAAACCTTTGGATTTAATCCTTCTGTAAGATTTCTTCAAAATCATGCCTTAGTTTCAAAAACCCTAACTTGGAAATCCCTTCTTTTAGAAGGAAACATAAAGAATCATAGGGATGCTTCAAGCGCCCACTCCTACATACGCCCATGTACTCCTTTCCACGTTGTTTGCAAATCCATCAAATTCTTCACTTTGTACACAACTTTCACATATTTTTTTACAAGGATTCTTATGTTTACATAACATCTTCAAAAAATAAATGCAAGGTGAAAATAAACATACTCTTGATTCCCTATTTATAGTTTTCTAGCATTAATTTCCATGCCACCTACCATTGTACTTTAGTAATAAATATGTATTTTTCAAACAATTTCATCAAGTGCATTCTATTTAGAATTTTTTCTTCTGCACGTAACCTCCTCAACCTTCTTGCATGCCCAACTATATCAACCAAAAATCATTATGCATGATTGTAATGCCAAATTAGATCCTCCTATGTGTCTTAAACCTAGTTTTCCCTATTGTTTCCTACCTCAGTTTTCTCTGCGCTTTCATTGTACATAGATTCCATGAAAATTTCTTAATACTATAAAATTTTCTTGACATCTTATTATTTATGATAACCAATTTCAACTCTGCTACATGCGTTCCTTGATATTAGGTGCCTCAAATTTTCTTTCCTAGGCCTCTAATAAAAAACACACCAACTGCACGCCTCCTACTATACTTTCTACCCAAACTAAAATTATGTGCGGTCCTCTACACATGAAAATCCTTTTAGTTAATAAATTGCTACAGGCATGTAAACACGCTTATTACACAACACACCAAACTAAAATAAAAATCTTAACAACAATGAAAGGAAACACATATAAAGGAAAATACATTTAGGGAAACCTAATCTACATGGAAACACTACCCTATTTACAAACAAAAAGAAGACTTATTTATAGTAGGGCTTTAACCTACTCCCATTGAAGTAGCTGGGAAACCATGTTCCATCCAATGTTTGTAACTAAAAAGTTCTTAAATCAATTATATGTTATATAACAAATGGTCCCAATCAATGCAATTTTAGTTTCCCAAGATGGAACATAAACTTTGAATCATACAAAAGAACCATCTACCCAACCTCAAACTTCCTTTTTTTAAAGTGTCGATCATTTCATGCCTTTTACCTAGCTTTCTCCATCTTTTGACTCAATCTTGAAATGGCTAGCCTATCATCACCCTCCACAACTTTATCAATGTGCTCCTGTAATGTTTTCTCATCAGCCAATCCTTCTACACATGTAATACACAAGGATGGTTACATGAATTCCAAAAGTAGAACCACCTATGCACAAAATACCAATTGACAAGGAGTGGCTTTGTTCAATCTTTTATAAGTTATGTGATATGCCCATAATACTATAGAGACTTAATCATACCAATCCATTCTTTCAACATCCCAAATCTTATTCAATGTGTGGATTAAAATCTTGATAAAGGCCTCAACAACTCTATTAGCCTAAGGGTGATAGAGTGTAGTTTTTTGATATGCCACCATAAACTCTATTAAAAATATTATAACTGTCTCATTCAAAACATGAGTAAACCTATCACTAGTTAAACTCAGCAGGCATCCATATCTACTGATTATATTCTCCCATAGGAACCTAGCTTCTATAGTCACAGTGTAATCCTTCATAGGTGCTGATTCCATACACCTTGTAAGATAGTTTGTATAAGTGATAACATAACATGAACTTGTCATGTGCGCAGTTGGGGAAATAGTTCCCAAAAAGTCAATTTCCCATTTTTAAATTTCTTTTGCACTAGCAATAGGTCTTAACGACGTTTCATCTCTTTTCGTTGGCTTCCCAAGGTGCTGAAAATGGTCACAAGCCTTGTAATACTCTGTACAATCCTTATAAATTGTCTCCCATGAAAGACCTGCCAATAGGATCGTGTGCACAATCACATTTCCTGAATAGTGACCACCTACAATTCCACCATGAGGTTTCTCCATGATTACAATACACTCATGTTCCAATATGCAATGGCCTAAAGCCTCATCAAAACCTAGCTTGTATAGGTCTCCACTAATCAACATATAGTGTGAGATGTGTAAAACAACCTACTTTTTCTCCAAGGCCTTCATTCCTTCATGATCCACACCCATTTGTAATAAAATAACAATATCTTCTAGATTAAAGGGAGTGTGGTACAATATAAACAACCGTGCATCTAGCATTGTGTCCTCAATGCTTTATGTGTCCTCGCCTAAGTTAATCCATGGTAGATGGTTAGGTCCTAAATTACTTTTTCTCAATTTTTCCATGACCAAAAATTCAAAGTCTTGAAACAACAAGATCCACAGAATATGTGCCCTTGTAAGAAAGGCTTGTTTACCAAGTACTTAAGCACTAGATGATCTGTGTAAAAGATAAATGGAGTATCCAATAAGTATTGTTTAAACTTGTGTAACACATAAATCATAGACAATGTTTTGCACTCCATCGTGGTGTAATCATGCTCGGTTGGAGTTATCTTTCTACTTGCAAAACACAAACGGTGTCAACAATCCCTTCATCAGGATGTGTTAGAACTACTCTAATTTTCATATCTTACGCATCCAAATGCATATAAAAGGGCTTATCCTAAGAGTAAAGTCACAAAATGGGTGGAGTGGTAAGTTTCTTCTTTAATGTGTCAAAAGCCACTTGTTGTGCTTCACCCCAATAGAATTTACTCTTATTTTTAAATAATTCTTCCAATGGCACAGAGATTCTGACATAGCCTTTGATGAATTTTCTGTAGTAACCTATATGTCCTAAGAATCCGTGCACTACACTTTGACTGGTAGGATCCTCCAGACCTAAAATAACAACTTTGGCATGATCTACCAATAATTTTTCCTTACAAATAATGTAACCTAGTAATATGCCAAAAGGTGTATAAAAGACACATTTATTAATGTTTAGAGAGATACTTAACTTCCTGCACCTCTCAAATACAATCTAAAATTATCACAGTGATCCTTTACTAACCCATATAATGTCCAATCATCCAAGTAAACTTCCATTTATGGATGAAGTATTTAGAGGCCTACACCACGATGCATGAAAATACAACAGGCATGCTTTTGAGCCCAAAGGGCATAACCATATAAGTAAAACTTCCCCATTCAGTGGTGAAATTAGTCTTCTCCTGGTCTTATTTTACAATCCTTACCTGGTGATAACCTAAAAACCCATATGTAAAAGAGTAGATCTCCCACCTTCCTACACCTTCCTAGATTCCTCAGTGAATGGGGTTGGAAAAGGATTTATGACACACATAACATTCAAATATCTATAGTCTACACATATATTTATCCTCCCATCCTTCTTGATACTAATCACCATTTGGCTCATCTATTCAGATTTCTCAATTGATTCAATCATGTTGGATTCTATCATTTTATTAATTTCCTTCTTAACCTTTAAGTGTAAATTCAGTTTCATATTATAGGGCCTCTTTCAAATGGGGCATGCACCTTCTTTTAATTTAATCCACATTTCCTATAATGAGTGATGAAACCCCTTCATTTCAAGGTATCTGTGTGGGATAAAATCATAGAAGTCATGCAGTAGTTCAATTATCTTTGAAACCTCCTGGTCCATCCAATAATCTCCAATGATAGCTTCTTTTGGCTCTACTTCTATACCAATGTTGATCTTCTTCATTTTCTAGGGCTCTTGGTAAGTGCATAGTTTCTCATCTGTACTTTCCAATACTTCGTACGTACTTTCCATATGATTAACATCCAATTTTTCCACTTCCTCTCCATCTATTAGGTACACCAACTTTCCCTTTTCATTTTCCAGGTAGGCGCACTCAAACTATATATCCTCCATTTATCCTTACTCAAAGTGCACCTCCAAGCCACTTTCCCATAGAACATATAGGATTTAGTCTTTACCCATAGCAAAATCTCTGAGAGTAAGGTTCTTTACTACCTCCAACACCTCATTCACTAATGGCTTAGGACTTAGATACTCAAAAGTTTGAATAATATCCATCTTCAACTCTTTTCAATTTCCTGTTTGACATCATACCTCAGAATAGATATACCATGCACATGCACAACCTTGAAAGGGGGAATAGAACTTATACACCCATAGTGAGGGAGGTAAGGATTTTAGGCCTACCATCCAGGTTCTTTCAAATTCTAGGACGTGGAATGAGGAAGATTACTTCCCATTATAGTCTTATATTTTAGAGGGTGCAATTCTTTGGAGAAACCTAAGAGAGAACATGATTCTCACTTTGTGTCATTCTAGAATATTGTCTCAATGAATCACCCACCCACGTGTTGTTATTACATGTAAGGTATAAGCCAACATATTCCTCCTTTCTACTTGATATGTCCACATGATCTCCATTGCACTCATAAATACATCAAGGTTACCTTCTCTAGTATAACTTGGTAATTGTCTTACTCCTAGGTTTTTGACTCAACATGCTCTAGAAATTCAAGTTACAGTTCCCTTAAATTGTCTTGCAACCAACTCATAGGTCCCATGCACTTAATTGTCACATGTAATGCTAATTGTATCACTTTTAGATTCAACATCTTGCCACTAAATAACTCATTATATTGATGGATGAATAGCCTTGGGTTATCTAATGGTGCACACATATATTTTTTCTAGGTCCTCCTCTCCTAAAAGTTCTACATAAGGTACAGAAATCCCATTTGTCAGTGGAATAATGATGCATTCCTATTTGTTCTCGAAAAATATGTACCCCTCGTTAAAGTGCAAGTCAACATTATTTTTATAACACCAGGGGCATTCAAGTAATGATGGAAATTTATCTACCTCAACAAGTGCTAAGACTTCAAAATCCACAGTAAACTTATCCCCTTGAAGTGTTATAGAAATATCCTACAAGACTCCGATGGGTATAGTCTTTGCCATGTTTACCATATATAGAACATTTAAAGAGTGCTGTAATGGAGGCCTCCCCATCTGATTTCATGCATCTAAAGTAAGTACATTAACCTATGGACAATGTCAATTATTGTGTTTCTCAAGATCCATCCATCAATAATATCATTCAATGTAATTTCCTTTTCATAATCGAGACTGTGAGGGGGTATATTAGCATGCAAGACCTACCTCTTACTCTCATATCCCACATGTGGTACCTATTGACGACCATTCTTGGCTAATAGAGATGTCAGATTCATGGGAATCCTTAGGTTAGTGGGACATGCACCCTAAGGAGACCTCCAGATTTTAAAGAAGTTGGCTCTTCTCTACAAAGGGAGATAGGGCTGAGATGAATTAAACAAACACATAAAAACAAGATAAGGCGATGCATCAAACAAGCCTACTAAGAGATCAATCAAGACCATAACTTCCTGAGAAGGGAAATAGTGAATAAATGAAAAAGGGTGGATGTAAAGCATAACAAGTTAGAAAGGGTCACACAGAACACTA
This sequence comes from Taxus chinensis, assembly GCA_019776745.2. NCBI lineage: Eukaryota > Viridiplantae > Streptophyta > Pinopsida > Cupressales > Taxaceae > Taxus > Taxus chinensis. The sequence goes on along the minus strand of CM034149.1, from coordinate 94,975,153 downwards.
CCTCAAACTACTTAAGCATAGCTTCAAATATAGTAACAACATTGAGAGATGCATAGTTTCTACATGAAAATATAGGTAATCAGAGATAATAAATATATGTGAATGATGAATAGAAAACACCACAAGACATATATATTACTCTAATAGTTGTGCACAATATTACATTTAGAAAAGAGGCAAGATTGCTCTTACAAATCCTAGGAAGAAGGCTAGAGTTCTAATACCTCTGTCTTTTACAAAAGAGAGACTTGCAATAGAGAAGAAGAGATTAAATCTCTTAGTACCTAACTATAATTATTTTCTTCTCTTTTTCTATCAAAATTTGATCACAATATATAGGGGTGAGGAGGAGGTAAGAGAGAAATTTATAACTCCTTTCAAACTGCCCCTCAATTATGATACATGATATGAAGTGACAGAAACAAATCTCCTCAGATCTTTCTCACAATTTGGTCCTTTTGAAAGAGTGAGATCCATGCCTATTTAATGCATCTTAATTATCTTACAACCAAATCCCTTGAGATGGAATCTCCTATTGAGAAAACCCTTTCGGCTATTTATTACATAACTAGATATTTCATGCATTGGTTCCCAACCTCTTGATTCAAATGGTGATTATTTTGTAATGAAATGATCATTTGCCTCTAATATTTTGAAAAAGTCTCGAGCATTAAATCTTATAGATAAGGCCTAAAATCCCTTATACATGGCAGATGGTTTGTCACCTTTTTATGTCCTACTTTGAAAATGGTTTCCATCCATTGCAAGATCCACATGGAAGGCCCACACATCCTTATGACTCTACTTTTCTTCAAGGATCCTGGGAAATTGTTGGGCAGACACTTGGCACTGTCTGCGAGCTTGTTTTCCTACTCCTTTGTTGACTCAACATGTCATCCCTACAGGATTTTGATACTTTCTTCCGCCCCTTTGATTTCTAAAGGTGTGCCTACTTGACACTTGGGAGCGTCCATGAGATTTTTGGGATCCTCTTCTCCCTTTGTAATTTAGCCAAGTCTTTTTTGCTGGGTGAAGATTTGACTCCGAATAGGCTTTGAAAATGTAGGAATATTCTTATCTATGGATTTTTATATAACATTTTAGAGACTCATTGGGACCATTAGCTTGCTAAATGAAAATACCCACAATCTCCTGTTATCAATTTGATCATGTAGTGTGCTTCGAAGCCACTCCAAATCTGAACCTATGGACTGTTTTATTTTTTTGTGGAGAATTTATAGTTTTTGTTTGATTCTTATGCCTTCCTATTCTCATAATGAAAATTATATAATTTATTTTTCTAAGAGTAGAAAATTGAAAAGATGGCCAATGGAATCCTTTGGGTGATTTTAGTTACTCTGCATTTTATCAAACTGAAGCTTGCAACCATCTCCACCAACTATGAATTTTCTAGTGAGACGGAGTCTCCTTATAGGATCTGGTGCCTTTTAATAGAGTAATATAAGTGCTGGCCTATACAAAATAAAAAACATACATGCCTCAAATGAGTCATGCAAAGTGTGCATAAGCACTTATTCTACTCCTACTTCTTATCTAATTGGCTTGATGCATGCTAAATGAAACTAGAAACAGATAGGGAAAAATAGCTTCCTTTTCTTATAAAATGCATCCGTGTAATAAATTTGGTTATTGATATGGCCTGTAGTAAGAGTGAAAAGTTACCCTTCACTCCTCCACTCGGGGTATCAGTGAAAAGTATGAATACCTCCTTTTGTTCATCTTTTGGTTGGAGTTGTTGTAGCTGACCCTCGGGGTCTTGGAAGTTATCCTCATGCCCTAAAGTGAGCATGACAGGTATGGAATTTTTCCTTGGTCTAGAGGAGGATCATTCTCTAGTGGGACTCAGTTTGATTCTCTATTCCTTCCTGTGGTTTTGGATCATATTTTTTGGAATAGGGATTCCTTGCAGGCTTCCCTGATGGGTGTCATCCCTATCTTCTCCTTCTGCATTTTTAGCAGCTTCACCGGAGACTCTAGGATCTTTGATTGAAAGAAAAATATCTCAATAATAATTTCTTATATAGTCCTAGGATTAGTCCAAGGGAGTTGTTATGAGTAGAAAGATTCCTTTGTTACAGAGTTGATGAAGAAACAAAGATTGTTATTTTCACAATCCCTTCTTCATCAAACCATCCCCCCAAATCTGGTAAGAACTAAATCTTTTTTTTTTCTCCTCTGTCAAAGCTTTATGCTTTGGTATGATGGTTTTTGAGTCTGTAAATTATCCATCATATGTGGCTTCATTTTGTAGAATGAAGCCCGTCGATAAGGATTTTTTTAGGGGAGCTGCTTTGTGGGGAGAAAAAATAGAGGCAACTTTTGTAGCCTCTCTTCTACTTAGCTGGTGACACAAACTTCCTGATCTTGTATCACTTCTCACCATATACTCCTCTTCTTTTAGATTTAGAGCCATTGCTTGCTGGTGTGAGTGGTATAACTGGTTAAAGAAAGGAAATGGGTGAAAAGGGTGGCTTGCAGATGGACAAGGGGATGATCCCATGGTGGTAATGTAGTCATGATTGCATGATCTCATATGATGAAGAGAAATTGGAGGTGTGGAAAGATAGATCATTGAAAATGGATGAGAGGGAGCTTAGTGAGCCTTTGTAATGATTTGGTCATACTTTATGAAGTTATTTGATGTGCTCTATAACTATCTTCATTGAATCTTGATTTCTATCGATAATCAACCAAGTTGATGTCATAATAAAACATCACTCTTAGTACTCCCACCGAGCATGCCAAGAAAACCTTTGACCACCATTCTTGGCTAATAGAGCCTTCAAAGTCGTGGGAATCCTTCGATTAGTGGGACGTGTGCCCTAAGGAGACCTCCAAATTTTAAAGAAGTTGGTTGTTCTCTATAGGGGGAGATAGGGGTGATAAGAATTAAAAAAAAACGTAAAAAACAACCTAAGGTGATGCATCAAACAAGCCTACTAAGAGATCAATCTGGACTGCAACTACTTGAGAAGGGAAATGGTGAATAAATGGAAAAGGGTGGATGAAAAAGCACCACAGGTTAGAAAGGGTCACACAAAACATTACCTCAAACTATTTAATCACAACTTCAAAGATAGTAAAAACATTGAGAGATGCACAGTTTCTTCATTAAAATAAAGGCAATCAGAGAAAATAAAGCTATGTGAATGATGAACAGAAAACACCACAAGACATATATATTACTCCAATAGTTATACATAGTATTACATTTAAAAAAGAGGAAAGATTGTTGTTACAAATCCTACGTAGAAGGATAAAGTTCCAAGACCTCTATCTTTTACAAAAGAGAGACTTGTGACAGAGAAAAAGAGATTAAATCTCCTAGTACCTAACTAACATTATTTTCCTCTCTTTTTCTATCAAAATTTTATCACAATATATAGGGGTGAGGAGGAGGTAAGAGAGAACTTTCAAACTTCTTTCCAAATGCCTCTCATTTATGATAAATGATATGAAGTCACAAAAATAGATCTCCTTAGATCTTTCTCATAATTTGGCCCTTTTGGAAGAGTAAGATCCATGCCTATTTAATGCATCTTAATTATCTTCCAACCGAATCCCTTGAGATGGACTCACCTATTGAGAAAACCATTTCAGCTATTTATTACTCAACCAGATATTTTTTGTATTTGTTCCTGACCTCTTGATTCAAATAGAGAGTATTTTGTAATGAAATGACCGCTCACCTTTGATATTTTGAAAAAGTCTCGAGCATTAAATCTTATAGATAAGGCCCTAAATCACTTATATGTGGTAGATGGCTTGTCACATTTTTATGGCCTGCTTTGAAAATGGATTCCATCCATTATAAGATCCACATGGAAGGCCTATGCATCCTTATGACTATGATTTTCCTTAGGGATCCTAGGAAAGAATTGGGTGAAAAATTGGCACCTTCTGTAGGATTGTTGTCTTGCTCTTTTGTTTACTCCATGTGTCAGTCCTTCGGGAGTTTGAGACTTTGTTCCCCACCTTTGACTTCTGAAGTTGCACCTTCTTGACACTTGGTAGCGTCTACAAGATTTTTGGGCTCCTCTACTCCCTTTGCAATTTATCCAAGTCTTTTCTTCTCGGTGAAGATTTGACTCCAAATAGGCTTCAAAGATGTAGGAATCTTTTTGTCTTTTGATTTTTAGATAACAATACCTTTCCTCTTAACCACTCTACTAACAAAGGAATAATGTTCTTCTAGGATAACATATTACACATTTCTCTTACCTCATCCATTTCACTCTAAGGGACCTCAGCATTCTTCACCTATTATGAATTTCATGATTTCTCCTTCAAATTTGAATCTCTCCTTATAACCTACTAATCAATTTCATGGTCTTTTGCTAAACCTATTTTTAATGGGTCTAATCAGAATATTTCCCATGTAACAGCTCTTCTCTTATAATTAGTGGCCTTTTATTTGATACTTATGTATCGCGTGAACCCTCAACACGTGTAGTTACCAATACAAGTTGTAGTGCCCACTTCCCTTTGACACCTTTTGATGCTTATGCTGATACTATCGATTTCATTACAGACATTACTATATTTTGATTTAATATGCTACTAGACATTGGATTATGGATTATTATGGATTTTGATATGATTATGATGCATGATGATTATTAGAGACTGCTGACATGTGGATGATGAATTATTATTGGACATGGATATTTTATGGATGTTGTCAGATATGTGATTTTTGGATATTGTGATTTGATCTGGGAAATGAATATTTTATGATGCAGATATATTTGTTGATTAAAAATGAAAATGGTGTAATAAGTGACTTTGATGTTGTTGTGATTCATTGTGTAGTTGATTTTTGTGATTTTTGTATCATATTGGATGTTCTTATATGGACATGAGGCCAAAGGAGGTATTTACATTTTTTGAGGTTAAGAGTATCGCAACAAAACATCAGGGGATCGAAGACCAACCAAAATGGAATTCTAGGTGAATTCAACACGGTCACCATGGCAACCTGTTTTATTGTGTTGTGTGTTGTTTTGTTAGAGATTCCCATGGGGGGAATCAAATTTATATGTGACCATGGTTTGTGTATTTAATTTTTATGATTAATGTTTATTTATTGTTGTATGTATTTTACTTGTAATGTGTTCTCTCTTTTTAATTAATTAATTGTGATGGATTAATGTGAGCGATCATAAGTTTACAATTTTATTAAATCAAGTTGGGATATGGAAAGTAATTATTAGCGTTGTTGGCTGTTTATAATTAATTTGTAAGGGATGTGTAAGAGGTGTAAGAGTTTGTGTAGGTCAGATTTTAGAGTAATAAATACTCTACCTCCATGGAAATTCGAATTTGACCTTGGGGTCTTTTTTTGGAAGCTTGTGGGACAAGTGAAATTTATCCCATGCCTCTAAATTTATGTTACTAACCATACTTATGGTTGAGGATGTGATTTGTGACTTTTTAATGCATTTTTTACTTCTTTTTGTGCATATTTTAATTGCACTTTCTTATACTTTAATTTAATGGTTTTCCCTTGAGGTGTGGGCTATTTTTGAGAGTGCAAGTAACTTGACATTCTTCACCCACCTCTTTATTGAGCCTTGAAGTTTGGAGTTTGTCTTTTGTGTTTGATGTGAGGATGTATGATGTGGCATCCTACATGGGTCCAAATCATCCTCTTCTTTACCCCTTTTTTTTATTTGAAACTCTCTTCTTGTTTTGGGTTGTTGAATCATTTTGCATTCTTCCTTGGGGGCACATTTTATTGGGAGAGATCTTGCTTTTGAAGGAAGTTTTGGAGCTATGTTATTGTCTTGGAAAGATTCTTGTTTGGATCTTTGTTTTTGTCTTGGAAATCTTGTAATTTGGAAGAAAAATAACCATGGAAAGGTAGGGACTTAACATTCTTTTTATTTATGCTATTTTCTTGTTGTGTTGTGTGGAAAATGCATGCTTGGTTGGGTAGACTACCTTAGGGAAGGTGTAGGAGAAGGCTATGGGGAATTATTGTGGGGGGACATAAGGGAATGCCATTGGCATCATAATTTTGTGGAGGGAGTTTTTGGTTTGGATCCAAAATGTTAAAGAAATAGCTTGCATTTCTTACTTTGTGGGGGGCATAAGTGAGAATCTGTGGGGGCATAAGGAAATGTGGGTGATGAATTACTTGGTAGTTTGTATTTGGTTGATGCTTAATTCCCAATTGGGATGCATAAGTAACTTCTCCCATAGGCCTTGTTCCTTTGGCTTGCAAGATCAAGCCTGAGTTCTACTTTGAAATGTTTTAAAATGTAGTTGTGAACCGTTGTTTTCTCTTGGTGTTGCATTGTGTTTTATAAAGGGAATGTGTATGTGAAAGAATGTTGTGTGTGGAAGCCAGTTGTTTCCATGGTTGAATTGCACCTTTTATTGTATTTTGGTTGGGGCTCGGGGGCCAATGATGAAGTAAGTCTTATCCTTTCATTGGATGTCATGGTTGGGTGGAGAGTGTTTCCTTTCCCCCTCTTTGTTGTGATCATTTGGAGAAGAATAAATGGAGCATGTTGCTGTTTTGGAGCCAAAGAAATATTTAGTTTTACAGTTCCCTCTTGTGAACAAGTTATTGTGTTCCTTCCCACTTGAAGTGGATGAATTGTATAATTATTTGTAATGAAAAATTTCTTGTAATGATGAGGAAAGATTGAATTTAAATTGTGTACTGAAAAGAACTATCTTCCATTTTCTGTTTTGGAAAGGAATTTGAAAGAGTCTTGTATATTTTATATAATGTATTTGAAACCAAATGGAAAACAAAAGCTATAAATTTGTAATTATTTTTAAACCAATAAATGAATGCACTATCTTTCTCAAGCTTACATGGTTGTATTGGAATTGAATTATTATTGTTCAAATGGAATCTCTGTTTAATTGCAAGAAGAAGAAACACGTAGGTGGGAACTATATAGTATTGTTTCTCCTTTGAAATGTACAATAGAATTGAAATTAGAACTACAATTTAACTTATAAATGAATGGTTGATTTAGTCAAGTAAAGGTGTTAGAATAGAATAGAAACTATATACACATTTAAATGATAAAATTGATATACAGATTTAAAAGGAATAGTTCACTGTTATAAACTTCATTTTGGAAATTCAGTTTAATAAAAATGTAAAGTTCTGACCTACACTTAATAATCAACTTAAAAATGTTATAAATTAACATGCTAAGACATTAATGAACCGAAATGGACAAAGAAAACTCAAGAAAACAACTTAACCATTGCCAATTCGAATACAATCTCTCTAACAACTGGTTTTTTTGTCTATTGTTGGAAAAATACAATCTTGAATAGGTTGAACAAATATACTTCCATAAAACACTCTAAAACCTCCTTAGAATAATTCTCCATGTCTGTTTGACATGTTGAGTGAAGGAGGAGATCTAATTTAACCAAATTTGAGAAGTTGAAAACTGTTAGTTCACTAATTAAAAGTCTACAGATTCTTTTTGTAAAATTGACCATTAAAAACTTATCAAAAAGTAAAATTTATGGTTCTTGTACAAAGAGGGCATCGAGATATTTCCAAAAAGTCCTTGTTTTCCCAAAAAAGAGCTTTCTAGCTCAAGTTATGGAACTTGGAAGTTTTTGTGCCTTGGTGGGAAAATTTGGGAAAATTTTCCCCGGCGGGACCGTAAGCCAAAAATTTCCCATCATTTTTCCTTAGAAAAGTTTTGAGAAAAGTTGTGTTGTGGGAAAAATTTCACTTTTTCCTCTGTCAGCCTGAAACCAATCAAAGGGCACCATGTGTCCTCTTGGGGCTATGGTACAGGCACGGTTCCCTTTTTGAACTTGACCTTTTGAAAATTTTTGGGAAAAAATTTTCATTTTGGCCCCATCGGCCCACAGCCAATGAGAGGGTGCCATGTGGAACCTTGGGGGTGTAAGCATGGGGGGTGATGGGGAAACCCTTGTTATTTTGGTTTCATCCTTTGGAAAATTTTGAAAATTCTCTCCACGGCCCGCAACTCCACCTTCTCCTCAGATCCTCTTCTTCTGCAAGCACGTAGACCCACACGTCCTTTCATTCCCTTTTTCCTCCTCGGGCGCAATGCGCTAATTCCTCACACAACTCCACCCTCCCCTCTACATAATTTCCAGTGGCTTTTCATGTGCCAAGTGACCCTAGATGGACCCACGGGCATGGGGGTGCCATTGAATTCTACTCCTCTGTCGGGTGTAACGTGCAACATTCTCCCACCGATTCGCCCCTCCCTGTCTTACCCAACGTTGTCTCCATGGTCACCACGTGTCCCTAGAGAACTCACAAATGCTCGGAATGTTTTATGACTTGGATCCCATGTAATGGGAAAAATTACCTAAGCTTCCCCACAACCTTCCAACCGTTGAAGGCATTTTTCCCCACCTCTTGACACGTGTCATTTTAAGTAAAAAATTGACCTAAGAACTTCACCTGCTCATATCTTGAGTTCTACAAGGAGTTAGGAGGACTTCTTTATATCACCAGAAAGGTGATAAAATTTCCTATCAATTGGGAATGGTTTAGGGAAATTTTGGAAGTGTTAGTATGATAAAAAATATTGTTGAAACTATGAGCCTATTAGAGAGTGGATATGGAGGTAAATTACTCGCTGAACTTAACTAAAACATATAACCCTAAAGTTTGAACCTTGTGATATTAGTTAATGAAGGCAACTTATGTTTTGGTAAATGTGTTTTGTTCTAGAATCTTCCAATGGTAAACTGGTGTTTTATAACTTGGTTGTGGACTTTTCTAAACAAAAAAATGATCCCATAATTTTTTTCTAGCTAACCCAAGGTTGTTTCTTGGGTCTCAAGTGGTTGTTTTAAATGGGTAATACACAAGTTATAACTTACGGTTAAGTGCTACCCTAGGCATCCATAATGGGTTAGTTATCTTCACACTAACCATCCCCGCACCTTTTTCCTTCTTCTGGTTCTAGCTCATGTGGTTATACAATTCAAGGAACTCCTGATACTTTGGCTTCTTTCTACAACATAAGTGCTATAGAAAATCCAAAAATTCATGCTTGTAATGTTTAGTAGATCCACAATTGTAACAAGTCCCACATGGGAATTTATCCCTTCCTCCACGACTGATACAGCCAATAAATCCTCCGTGAAAACCTTTTCCCTAATCGTCTCCATTTACGTGCCCTGCATATTGATGACATTCACCATTAGAACTACTCCCGATGTTGTACTAATGAACAAAAATATCAATGGCATCATGAATTTTGTCTATCAATCAGTAGTCCTTTGTATCATGAGTAGTGGATGTGTAAATCTTACACTAGGAAGACACAATCTTACAGAGTGCACACTCTAACAAAGGGAATCTACTTAGATCATGATCCCTATGACAAATTTTACAATCTAAAGACATGACGTGCACTGACCTTCGAGGGAAACTAACCTTTGTGTGTCCTTCAACTTTGTAATCTATGCACCAAATTCCACTACGTGTTTCATGAGATGAAGTCACAGATAATTTTTCAAGTTATTTTTCCATGGAAGTAATTTGTGTTTCTATAATTGGGCTTACCCAAGTGTCAACACTTCTGATGGGCTTAATGCCTAGACTAGCCTCCAAGGCCTTACACAGATTTGTGAAAGTCTTATGGGAGAGCGCTCATCTAAAAGGTGTTATCAATCCTCCAACAAACAATAGATCATTCTGCGAGGGATGGCTATGATAAGATAGCTTTAAAAAAAGAGTCTTAAAGCATGCATCATACTCACTTACACTCTCTGCCATACCTTGTTAAATATCCTTGAGCACACTGATGTTCTTCTACTCAAATTCAATATTGTGGAATTTTTCCAAAACGACATGATGCAGCATGATATAATCATGACATAAATTTTGTGTCATTCATATCATACCCGCATCAATTCAGGTTTTCTACAAGTAGAGAGGAAAACACGTAATGACCAAGGTCATTTTGAGGATACATATTTTCCTATAGGGATCTTGAAGTGGTGTTGGTATGAGCCGTATGACCCTAGTGACGAGAAAATATGACTATAGCTTTGGTGTTTGAATTTAAATACTTGACTACTTAATATGTTTAACAATAAATTTAATAACTTAAATAACATAAACAAATCCTTATTTCTATTACCAGAATGGTTAAGAGGTGAAGCGAAGATAGGTTTCATAGACTTATGTGACATCTTGGAACCAACTTGTCAATCAAACAGGAAATAAATATTCCCACAGTAGTGCACACAACTAGATGCATTATTTTTTCATCAATTCCTCTTGTTATGGTGTTGAGATTTGAAGGATAGTTATAGTAGTGACTTTCTAAAGGATGCTAGTGATGTAGCCTAAAATCTACTATGAGTTACCTAGGTGCACTGGCACATCACCCAGCCTAAGTTGAGTGCTCACCTAAAGCGCGTAAAGGTACCATGCCCCTCTTTAGAGTTATATTTATATGATGTTAGTTTGATGGTGATAAAGCGTATTCAGATCCATAATTAAACATAAACATTCCACAATGCATAATCAAGGTCTAGATCTTAGAGAATCATGAATTAAATAATAACTATAATCAGATTAATCATATATGAATGAAATTCAGTTATGTTCAACACCATTATCTAGCCAATATTACCCGTTGCATTAAAAACTGTAAAACACATAAGATTCTTACATTATAAATTAGATACATAAGTCATGCATGTGTGTGATGGTTTTGTTATTTTTAGCTAAGTTACATGAATGAGAACTAACACCTAAATAGTTCTATAACAAAGCTAATTACAAAATCTAAACACCATCAAATATGAGAGATAAACAAGATTAATACCTAGCATAATGCATTAACTTTGAATTAACAATGCTATAGTATTTAAATATCTACTTATCTAGACTACCAACAAACAAGTAAATGGACCTAAATAAGCTCCATGGAAATCAATATTTGGTTGTCCTTGATATCTCCAAGAACCTAGGAATGGGGGCATATCAAAATTGGGCTACAAGACCCTTTTGACACCTCCCATATGACCTAAGCATTTTAGGCTAGAATAGGAATCTTAGCTCCTCAAGATGATGAACTCTCAAGAGAACACAAAAGCAAGCTCTTAGTCTATTTTGCTATATGCTTTGCATTTGCTTTCTCAAAGAGTTTAGGTGTAAGTAAAAATATAGGTGGAGGGCTCTTTATATAGCCCAAAGGATAAAGGATTCAACACATCCTCATGAATGTGGGATAAAGGTAAAACATGATTAGGAATGGATAAGGTTTCTTTATTAAAGGTAACCTTTCTTTAGAAGGATTTAATTTATGCTTAGCAAGTCATGGGAGTTAGGGGTGCTTTAATTAATCAAATGTGATTAACTAATAGGTAGATGTGAGATTATAGAAGCCAATTAGAGGAATATTAGTACGATTTAGGCTATTAAAAGGGGATTAAATCAATTAAATATTAATTTATTGATTTAATGAGAAGGGAGGCTAATTAATTAGTAATAATTAATTAGACTAGATAGAAGGTGTAAATAATTAATGGAAGGTTGTTAATTAGGTTGTTAGTTGGATAGGTGGCTTAATGAATTAGCGTATTGTAATTAATTAGCAACCACAAGAGGAAATATGAGTGATTTTGATGATATATGGTCGAATTGTGAGAAATTGGATAATTAGCACAATTTAAGTATTTAAATTGCTTGAGCGTAATTATAGGTGTCTACATTTTCCCCTCTTTGGGGTGGCATAAGTGACGTCACTTCAAAGATAGTAGATGGAAGAATTTTTTTGAAGGGATAGAAGAAAAATTAGTAGGAGGGAGAGATGCCCCCTTGAGTGTCAATAGGGTGATGAAAGAAGCCAATCGATGATCGAAAAAAAAGATGTGAGAGAGGCAGAAGAATGGGGAAGGGGTGGGATGCCCCGATGAGAGATAAAATGAGGGGTGAGAAGAAAATTATGTAGAAGAAATATGGAGGATGGGAGAGAAGAGCTTAGCCTCTAGCCGCCGTGCATTGGAACAATTTTGATGTCATCATATTTCCATAGGAACTACATCATTGTCCCTTATTAAAAATATAAGCATACAACAAAGGTAGCATGACATGAAAAGCCATACTACAAATAGTTTTCCATTGTTGAAAATACCAACTCCATGTAACATACAAAAATGCAATGCAATACGAGAAAGTAAAAGATACCTAACTCCATGCAACATACAAAATGCAATGCAATACAAGAAAGTAAACAAGCTAAACTAACAGAGAAACATAATATAATGTTTTTATTATCAAGCTTCAGTTACAACCTGTGTAAATTAATGACAAGGGTTAACGATGGTGCCTCAAGAAATGATACATGTAAAGGGAAAACGGAGGACACTTAGGTTTGACAGAAAAGCAATGTGCACTACGAAACACTACCAGGCAACTCGTTGTGCCCTAGAGTACATATGAAGTAAGCAACCTATCTTTTGTTGATGGAGGTAGATCAAGATGATCCACAAGTCACACACATGAACAAGTGAGAACCAAAGAGTGATGTTTTGTAGGATGATTTTCAATTTTTAGAAGTTTTCTTAAACATATTTGAATGTTTTTGATGATTTTTTTCTAACATATTGAAATGTTTTGGTTGACTTTAAAAGTTTTATGAAACTATGTATAGGAAGACGAGGAAGCGTGGATGCCCCCAGTAATAGATGGGATGTACAAGGGCATAAGGCCACGTGCATGTGAGAAAGATGAAGATGCCAAAATGCCCCAATGATTAGGTGGGAATATCCAAAGGAAAATTATTCACAGGTAGAAGCGGGACCCAAGGCCATTATGGATAGGTTCAAGATGATGGTGAATGTAAACCAATGAAGTGCTGGGAAGAAGTAAGGATGCCCCCAGTGTAAGTTGGCCTAAAAGCACATGATAGAAAGGAAGGAGAAGATTGTTTTTGTGGAAGGGGACAAAGGTGCCCAAAAACATGGCAAAAAAGTAATCTTATACACATGGATGTACTGAACGAAGGTCCAAGAAAGACACTTGGTAACATACTAATCATGTTTACTCATAGATATCTAGTGTGTGCACATGGTAACATACTAATCATGTTTATGAACTAGAGTAAGAGTCTGAACAAGGTCCAAAAAAAACACTTGGTAACATACTAATCATGTTTACTCATAGAGATCTAGTGTGTGCACGTGGAGTATATTACCACTTGAAGTGAAGATTTAATAGACAACAAGTGAAGAGAACCTATCCAATGTGTAGGAATGATTTATTGTGAAAGGTGATTTTGTGAATGGATGGTGAAAGGATAACCGTACATTACTCCGCTACCATTTAGGCATCCATAGCCCCGACAAAGATGTATTTGATTATAATCAAAACATTTCTCTACTACCAGTCAAGCATCCATATCCCTGATAGAGATTATTGAAAATACCCCAAGAGAGAGTAATATATCAATTTGCTTTTTCTTTGTAGCTTTTAGCTTGTGATTTTTTGATTGATTTTGATTCTTTTGCTTTCTGAAAACTTATTTCAGCTCTCTTGTTTGACAAGGGGTTAAGAACCACTGATGGATTGATGGAAGGAGGTAGAAGTGATTGTGATGATGACATTGGCTAGTGTCCAAAAATATGTCCAAAAATTCTTCGTAACAAGTTTATTAGATGTTGAATTTGATAGGATCTCTAAGAGGTCAGACGTTCTTTAATTTACCAAGGTGATAAAAGACTAGGGTCAAATGGATACCATAGAGATAAATGTCACAAAATATGTGTGAATAAGCTAACCAAAACATCATCGAAGGGATAAAAATGGTAGGGAGACCTACAGAAAAATAGTAAGGAAGGGAAGAAAGAAACATCCATGTGTACACAATACCTGATTGCAATTTTTGATCTTTGTACCTTTGATTTTGTTGTGTTTTCTCAATATTTTTTATATTTTTGAATTGTTTTTTATTTATTTATTTTAGATTGTTGACATTTTTAAGTGGTTGGGACTAACAAAGTCACTCTATGTGGTAAGATCCAACAATAATGTTTGTGACTTCCTTAATAAGGGAGACTAGGTGTGTTTGTTTATCGAGAGTGATATTATCCCCGATCTCGATGATCGAGGTGAGTTCAGACTCAATAAATGACTATGTTTTGTTCTAAAACATGGATTTCATATGTGGGAGATTAATTTCACTATTCAAAGGTTTATACACTTTGCGCCATACTTGATGGTTATGTTGATGTGCATTCTTGAATCGCACTTGATTTACAACTTTAAGATTGTTTAAGTTGTTCGGGGATTTTGAGCTCTTGGAAGTTTTGACCTGAGATTGATTAAGAAACTATTTAGGTTTCTTATAAGCTAACGCGTGACTTGTTTGATCTTGAGAAGGAGAAGAAAGTGAACATGGATGTTTAGAAATGATGCGAGAAATCACCATGGGCTTGCCACCATCTTTGGTACAAGAATAGTGTGATGGATGAAAAAGGACATGGTCAAAGGATTGAAGAAGATGGGCTACTGGGAGGTGAGCCATAGATAGAAGATGAAGGGCTACTAGGATGTGGACCAAGAATAGAAGAAGATGGGCTACTAGGATGTGACCCATAGATAGAAGATGAAGGGCTACTAGGATGTGGCCCAAGAATAGAAGAAGAAAGGCTACTAGGATGTGACCCATAGATGTAAGATGATGGAATACTAGGATGTGGCCCAAGAATAGAAGATGATGGACTACCCGGGGGTGATCCATACATAGAAGATAAGCGGATAGTTAGACGTGCCCCAAGAATAGAAGATAGTGGACTACTCAAAAATGTCCCACAAATAGCAGGGGGAGGGCTACTAGAAGGTGAACCACACCTAGATGAAGATGAAGGGCTACTTGGTTTTGACCCCATAAGAGATTGTGATTGAGGGATTATGATAGACAAAGAGTTATTGGGTGATGAGAAGATAGGCCATGGATCAACGTAAGACCTAGGAGTTTCCTCACATAATGAAGAATGTGAAGATGGAAGAATAAGAAGAGGATCAAGTTTCATGATATGAGGCTCTTCCTCAGTTTCTTGATAAAAGGAATTAACCTTTTCCTTACAATACACAAATGCATCCAAGTCTAAAGATAAACCTTCCTCATAATCTACTAGAGGAATATCTTTGTGTGCCCCTATAAATTCCCTAATTGTTTCTTCGTTCTAAAAGAGGTCAATCGATATGAGTTGTTGATCAATCCCTAGGGGTTGATTGGAAGAAATAGGTTCACTTCGTGTGGAAGAATTAGAAGATGTTTGATGATTATTGATAGAAGAAGATGATGTGGGGGACGAAGAATATGTGTAGCTAGATGTCTCAAGAGTAGAAGAAGGTGGTCTGGACCTACCTATACAATGGTATGTCATATGTAAAATAGTAGGATTAAGTCCAAATTCTATAGATTGCGACACATGGGTCAATTTAGATGTTTGTCTCCAAGGACTTTGAGTCACATGAATCTTCAAAGGAGGAATACTTATTGGGGGTGATTGACGAAGAAGGTCCCGCAAAGAACGGGAGGACTGTGATTCAAGAATCACATTGGATGAATAATAACAAGGGTCCTACAAAGAAAGAGAGGATGAAAATGCAAGAATTGTATTAGATGTTTGATTAGAGGGATTTGGAGTCGCATGTATCTTTAAAGGAAGAAGACGTCATCAAGGTGACTGATAAAAGGGGTCCTGTGTAGAAAGGGAGGACCGCAACGTATGATTCATATTAAATGTATGATGAAGAGGTTCTTACAAAGATAGGGAGGACCATGACATAGGAGTCACATTAGGTGATTTAGGAGTCGAATTAGATGAATCCGAATAGTAGTTTAGATCTAAATCATTAGAAGAGTAAGAGGAAATATTTGGATTAGAATTAGAAGAAGAGTGGAGGGAACTTGACTAATAATTTGGATCACAAGCA
Organism: Taxus chinensis; assembly: GCA_019776745.2. NCBI lineage: Eukaryota > Viridiplantae > Streptophyta > Pinopsida > Cupressales > Taxaceae > Taxus > Taxus chinensis. Next base: position 94,959,201 of record CM034149.1, on the reverse strand, counting down.
TCCAAATCATACCACCGACTATGAGATGAAAGTGGGGAATGAGTTACCCGTATGGGACTTCTAGCGCGAAGAACCAAATGAGGTTTAGTCATGATGGACGTCCTTTGATGTGAAATGCCAAAAATTGAATTCCTTATTGTCATAAGAATGAGGAACTACGTGATAATCAGTCATTGTTGGTGTCATTTTAATCTCAAATATCTAGGCTTGGATAGTGTGATAAAACTTCTTCAAAGTGAAGAAGGTGTTATATCCTTCTGGGAAGCATAACAACAACCAACTAGACATTTCGTAAGTATGGAGATGTGTGTGTGATTTTATGAAGGGTGTCTAAGGAAAATAAACATTGTGATGATGTAATCTCAATGAGATCAAAAGGGATTTCCCTATAAAATGATATTTTTGAATGAATAATCACAAGGGACAATCATGCGAGTGTGAAACACAAATCCAATCAATATGGAGACACTCCCTATGTAAAATGTGTGTACAAAATGATAGCCCAATGCAAAAATGATCAACACAATGTCAATATTTACCTCAAGCTTGAAATGAACAAGGCGTAAATATTAACAAAGGGTAAATGAGACTCCCAATCAAAGGATACCACAAAAAGTTCAACAACCAATAAGACATAAATTTTAAAGGGTGAGGATTACAAACGTAAGCCACGTAACCACACCAATTGGACACGTTAATCAAGCTTTATGAAGAAGTGAGATATTAGTGTGAAAGTGGTATCAAAATGACAAAAACAAAGTAAGCGACACCTTTCAAGATTTGGGATAATGTTTGAAATCAAAAAAATTCAAAGTAAACTAAGGATGTGTTAAAATGTATGCAGCGTAACACCTCAATGTAGATACTTAGATCATGTTTACGAAAAACACAACACAAGTATCTTAATTGTGTCGAGATAATGCAAACAAGGTAACACGTCAAAGGGAGATCAAATGATGAATTAATCAAAACTATGATGATGAAATTTACGTGGGTATCAAGATCACAAAGGCTACTAATGATATAAATACACCTCCGCACACTTTAGACGTTTAACTTACCCAGCTGCTAACATGGATGGGCCTAAATGGAAAAAAAAATGGCAAAAGTAATCGATTGGTAACACAAAGGTATTCACTCTCCTTCTAATCAACAAAGTGTCAAAAGAATGTGAAGGAAGTAAATAAAAAATGGGATGAAAAATGTTGGCTTCACTTTGGCAGAGTTTTACCTCACCCTAAGGCAAGTAAAACTAAGAAAAAGTAATGCATCACACATTTTGCAATGAAAAGATGGCTCACAAATCAACACTATTTTAGAATGGTCAAAGTGGGATCCTAGCCAAATTATATTCTCCTAGGTGGTTCTCTCATCCTAGGTCTTACAAAGTTTCCTTGATCGAGTGCGATTTACCCAAATAGTCGCACTGACTAGTTTGGGAGTATCTTGGCTTTATTTTACCCCCTTCATGAATAGTAGGAAAATAGTGTGTCTACATGTACTATCATTAGGGTGACCACATAGATAACTTGTAATGCTATCTCACAAAGGAATCACTAGTCAAGTAGGTAGTGTGGATAACTTCCCATTTTGTCCACAAGGTTCCCTCTTGTGTGGTCTACTTTGGGGTTCCTGGAACCACCCCCATTGTTGTAGCTTAAGGTGTTATGCCAAAGGGCTTATGTTCCAATTGAGCGGAGAGGGACGTACCCTTTTCTGAAACCTGCAATACAATGTTTTGAATATGTTGTTCTTTTTATATTTTTTAATTAGATGTGGTTTTCTTGAACAATGTTTGGCAACCTGCAAGAAACACGTGTATTAGAGGTTTTTTTACTTTTGTTTCGAGTCCTTCTTTCCTCGACAAGCATTTTTTGGTCCTATATGACAATGATTAGTAGTTCATTAAAACGAGAAGGCACCATTTCTGATTCTCCAGATCATCCAATGACATAAGAGAAGAGCATACGTGATGTCTTCACAAATCTCAAAAGATAACCAAATGGAACAACACTTTAATTCAACAAATGCCAAATTGACCAATTCTAACTAAAATAATCTTAACAATCTTAAAGTGGTAAAAGGTTTTAAGAATCATTTTTGATTCCTAAGATCACCCCAAGGGGTACAAGGGAAGAGCATACATGATCTCAATCCTTTAGTAAACAATGAAAAATATTATGTAATCAAATACCAACATGTAAAAACAGCCTGCAAAGACAAATATGTGATTAGATAAACCTGCAAGAAAGTTAGCACATCAACTCTTTAAATCCAAAAAATGCAAAAGGATGCTTGTACCCCTTTTTCAGCACCTGCACATAGGTTAGGGCGTATGCACCACCAAAGGCTATTTTTTGGCACACATTGTACCTGCGCCACCTGAGAGATATGTGTGCCCCTAAAACAGTGCCCGTGCCACTAAAACAACACCTGCGCCACTCTGTGGATTTTTCAGATCAATTAGATGCTTGCACCACTCGAGAGGTGTATGCACCATGAAAACAACATATGTGCTACTCTGAGAAAAACAAACATAAAAGAGAAGAGCATAAATGGAACAACACTTTAATTCAACAAATGTTAAATTGACCAATTCTAACTAAAATAATCTTAACAATCTTAAAGCGGAAAAAGGTTTTAAGAATCATTTTTGATTCCCAAGATCACCCCAAGGGACGTGAGGGAAGAGCATACATGATCTCAATCCTATTAGTAAACAATGAAAAATATTATCTAATCAAATACCAACATGTAAAAAATAGCCTACAAAGATAAATATGTGATTAGATAAACCTGCAAGAAAGTTAGCACATCAACTCTTTACATCCAAAAAATGCAAAAGGATGTCTGTGCCCCTTTTTCAGCACCTGTGTGTTGGTTAGGGTGTATGCACCACCTGAGAGATATGTACACCCCTAAAATAGTGCCTGTGCCACTAAAACAACACCTGCGCCACTCTGTGGATTTTTTGGATCAATTAAATGCTTGCACCACCTGAGAGGTGTATGCACCATGAAAACAACATATGTGCTACTCTGAGAAAAATAGACAGAATAACTAACAGAATAACCGTATTACTAGAAAATTATACATGTGCCACTAAAATTGCATGTGTGCCCTGGTTAGGGTGGGTGCACCATTTTGATAGGTTTCAGACTGCAGTGAAGGTACAGTATGAAACAACATGTGTGCCCGGGTTAGTGCACCTACACGCATGTTAGGGTGGATGTGTCAGGGTTAGTGCGCATGCGCTAGGGGTTGGCAGAGAAAATGACATATTTTAATAGCACGTCTGCACCACCAGAGAGATGTGTGTGCCCCTAAAATCATGCTTACACCCCAAAAATCATGTCTGTACTCCTAAAATTGTGCCTACGCCAGACCTGCAACCAAAGTATGGAAAAAAACGTAGAAAACTTCACAATACTCTAAATTTTGACAAGTTAGTTTAAAATGGTAATGACCCATTAAAATTAAGGCTATAAACATGAAGTGACACATATTAAATGAGCAAAAACTCCAAAAAATGTAAATTAATTACTACATGTGCCTATCAAAAGTTATCCAAAACAATGAAATTTAAACTAAAATGCCATGGGACTAAGGGTCCCACCGAGCATGCCAAATGTGTGCAATGGTTTTATGATTTTAGGCTAAGTTAGCTGAATGAGAACTAACACCTAAATAGTTCTATAATAAAGCTAATGAAAAAATATAAACACCATCAAAGATGAGAAATAAACAAGACTAATACCTAGCATAATGCATTAACTTTCAATTAACAATGCTATAGTATTTAAATCTCTACTTCTCTAGACTACCAACAAACAAGTAAATGGACCTAAATAAGCTCCATGGCAATCAATATTTGGTTGTCCTTGATATCTCCAAGAACCTAGGAATGGGGGATTATTAAAATTGGGCTACAAGACCCTTTTGAAACCTCCCATATGACCTAAGCACTTTAGGCTAGAATAGGAAGCTTAGCTCCTCAAGATGATGAACTCTCAAGAGAACACAAAAGCAAGCTCTTAGTCTATTTTTCTATATGCTTTGCATTTGTTTTCTCAAAGAGTGTAGGTGTAAGTAAAAATATAGGTGGAGGGCTCTTTATATAGCCCAAAGGATAAATGATTCAACACATCCTCATGAATGTGGGATAAAGGTAAAACATGATTAGGAATGGATAAGGTTTCTTTATTAAAGGTAACCTTACTTTAGAAGGGTTTAATTTATTATTAGCAAGTCATGAGAGTTGGGGGGGTGCTTTAATTAATCAAATGTGATTAACTAATAGGTAGATGTAAGATTATAGAAGCCAATTAGAGGAATATTAGTACGATTTAGGCTATTAAAAGGGGATTAAATCAATTAAATATTAATTTATTGATTTAATGAAAAGGGAGGATAATTAATTAGTAATAATTAATTAGACTAGATAGAAGGTGTAAATAATTAACGAAAGGTCGTTAATTAGGTTATTAGTTTGATAGGTGGCTTAATCAATTAGTGACCATAAGAGGGAATATGAGCGCTTTTGATGATATATCATCGAATTGCGAGAAAGGGGATAATGAGTGCAATTTAAGTATTTAAATTGCTTGGGTGTAATTATAGGTGTCTATAATGCACACATCAGATCCAACACCATAACTCTACAATAATTTAGACACACTAATAACTACATAGTTTAATACATATTTATAGGGGTTGGGACTTTTCCTTCATTTCCTATGCACATCTCAAAATAGGTCGCATGCTGATAATATCCATGCGCCTTTACCATAGCATGTATACATGCAAGTATTCTAATAGTAGATGTCCTATAGTTAATTGGAAGAGGTAATCCTATTATTATCTCAAACCATGCATAGTGCTTATTAGCCGCTCATTCCCAAAATACCATTGCATGCAGCACAATTATTCATCTCTACGTGTGCTCCACATGCTATCTCCAAAAATAGACCTTAGCTAATAAAACGGCTAAGTCTTGAGCAAAAATGTTCCAATGTGCATTTCCTTTCCTATCTTCCCACGCCTTCAAATGCACCCTATTCCTATACGTGCATCTTTGTTGTGTCTTCATATTAGAGAAACATTCTGTCTACTCAACATTACCCCACACTAAATTACATTGTTATCCAAAAAATGTGAATTCTTTCTGATGTTCCCAAATAATAAATAATAAGTGATGAAAGATTTAAATAATCACTATACAAAAGAATGAATCTTTACTCTGCAACATCCTCTTTATCAACTGAGAGGATTAACTCTGGATATTCATTTTTGATCTCAACCTCCAATGTCTTCAATTCATTTAGCACAGTAGTTGTCTTTTCAAGAATATCTATGTTTATGGCATCTAGTTCACCCTAAGTAATCTTTTCCTTCTCATTTTGTAGTAATAAAAAAACATTAGCCATCCCTGACATCATTCCTTCGAGAAGATCCATCTTCTATGCTATGAGATTCCCAATCTCACATATTATCTCCTTATGCAGGTTCTAGTCTGCTACAAAGTTCGTATGCTTTTGTTTCACTAATGCCAATCTATCTACATGCTTGAATGTTGCATCTTTCAGCACTACCAGAACTTTATTATCTTTAACTAGAGTCCTGATCCTTATTACTACCTCTGGTGTTGCACACAAATTAAGAGATTGTTTTTATTTCTTCAATTCATCCTTTAAAGTTTGGAGCAATGCCTCATAAATTAAAAAAATTCTGATCATAGAGGCCCTTTCTCTCTCTTCTTCTTGTTCAACATCTTTCGGTGCAGGAAATTGAATTGGTTTGTCTTCAAACACCAAATCAACCAAACTGCACACACAATGCATAGGAGAAGGAAAAATTTTCAGGCACCTTAAGTTCTAGATGAGGAATTTATTTCAGAATGTGATCACAAATCTCCTCATCCATGCTAATGAAAGCCTCATTCTTTTCCCGTTATCATTCCTTCTCTTCCTTTAGATGCACTATCTCTATAATTTTATCCTTGTTGTTTTCCATCAGTGCTCAAATGGTGGCAACTTTATCAAAATTTCTATGTGCCACCTTAGCATATACCTTGAACTAGGCATTTCTAACCTACTCATTAGACATTAGAGTAGGCTTTATCATCATGTTCCTATTTTGAGGTGCCTTCTTCACTCTTCACTAGACATAATATTCTTCACATACATCAAAGTTTGGTTCATCCATATAGGTCTTCATGGAATAGGATAACTTATTCCTTATACACGCAGTGGACATATCTAGATTCATTAGATCCCATCCATATAACTCCTTAAGGCCCACAGTACTCTGAAACTGGGTGCATATAATTTTTCTCGTGTCCTCAGCATGGCCCATACTAGGGACACCATACTCTTCACCTTTTCTTTCTGTTTTGTTCTTGGCCCCTTAGGAACCTAGGTGCTAAGGTTTGAAATTGTTTCTTCTCCTACCTAAGTTGTAACAGGTGAGTTGGGCTACTCACAAACAATTTCTTCTACTTCTTTCACCCCTTCCTCATCATCTCTCATTTCTCCATCCCATGGTTCCTCCACATCTTTCGGTTGAATTGGGGTTCGTGATGCGCTCTCTTTGGACTCCTTCACCTCCTTGTTAAGATGTAGTTTTCTTCTTTTCTTTTTCTTTGGTGCTTATTTTTAAGGGGAAATTCAAGGTGACCTTCATAAAGGTTGCGATGTTCATGTGCCTTGGGTCATATTCTTCTGAACACCTTCTTAAACTGGTTTTCCTCTTGGATTGTATCTACGCCCAAGTCTTCCTCTTCCATTTGTGCTTGTGGTGGAGTATATGCATGCTCATTTTCAACTTTATCTATGGGCTGCCTTCAGCCTCTATGGTCCAAGCCTCTACTATCCCCTTGTTCTTCTTCTTCATCTATCTCTATGGTCGAGGTAGGCTTTGGAGCTTCCACATTCTCAACTATGTGTTTACCCTTAGGCGGCCCTGTGAGCATAAATTCATTCTCCACATACTTTTTATTATCCAACCTAGGATTAAGATGAAGATATACGAATGTGGCTCCACTATCCCCAATATCCAAACTTACTAGATTCATATTTATAACACCTGAAATGAGTCTCTCAATGTAGGAAGATTGACCTGGATATACATAAGTTTTTCTAAGAGTATAGTATTCACAATCTACCTTGTCCACATTAAATCTTAACTAATGCGTATAAGTAGAGCTATGTACTAAGGCCTAAAAACAACACACTATGATGGCGTATGGAATTTTACACCATGGAATCCATGTCCCATCCTTCATTGCAAACCACGTGATGAAAAAGTGTTGATACACCATGAATTGTACTTCCTTACCTACTACTAACATTAACTCTATAGGAATATGCCATTCCTCCTCAAATTCCATGTGCAATTGATCATAAAATAGATCTACCCTTTTTTTGAATGGGCCACTCATTGTTCCTTCACACAAGTACTTCTCAAATCTCTCTATAAGGGACTTCTTCTCTGCAGGGTATTCCCAAATTCTTTCCTTTGGCCTATTGGGCACTCCAATTTCTACAAACATACGATATAAGAGGATAGTGCCAAAATGTATCTTTTCACATATGAACACTTCCTCAATAATTGTCTCTACTATGTAGCCTACTAGATTGAAGACTTCTCCTTATGAAATATTATTCATGATATGTAGCCACATTGTATTTACCTGTGACCATATCTTTTGATCATTCAATTTAGTGAGAAGATGCATGGCTTCATGTACAGATGGGTACTTCCTTAATTTGTAGATGTCCATTCCACGCGGACCCTTGGAGTATCCAAACTCCTTACTTGTGGCTATAATAGCTGCCTTATCAGTCAGATCACTAATAATATTTTTCCCTATGCCTTTCAATCAAGTCAATGTAGCAATAAGGGTCGTTATGATTCTTACCCTCTGTCCAAAAAAATAAAATAAGTCCTCTTGGACTCTTCTCATAAGCCATTGGTATAAAGCTTCTAGTTTTCTAAAATATGGGAGTTCATATAGTTGATAAAACCCTACCTTCTTGAGAAACTACTCCCTAGCGTTATCATACATTAGCATGTCATCCACCGTGCACTTTTTGGTCTTCTTCTTTAGAAAAGAATCCAACTCTCCCTTGTTATCAGTGGTGTAGTGGTTGTAATCACTTACTTTACATCTGCGAATATGGGAATCCCAACCCTATCTTATTATAACTCCTTTTGGATATTGCATCTCTAAATAATTTCTCTCAAGATAAACTTTGACCTCGAATTCCACCTTTTTCTTCCCCTTAATACCTGTAGTAGGTACTTTTTTCAGTGCCATGGTAAAAAAAACACCTTTTCTTCTCTTTCAAGTAATCCCTCATGCCCTAGCTTGAAAAAACAAACCCTAACTCCTTAATTCTTCTTCTTCACTCAATCCCTTTTCCAATGGGGATGCAATCCACTTCCATGCAAAAATCTTCTCTCCACATCTAGTTTCACAATCCTGCGCACATTAATATGTTTCACTTGGCTCAGTCACAACTAGATTGCTCAAATACTTGTGATCACAAAGGTAAAAATGAACTGCATTATGTCCTTATATAGATTTTTGAAAAGATATTACATTTATTTCTCCTTCATCTACCACCAATCCTCTCATTAATTGACCATTTTCCCAACTTCCACATGACACACCCTTGTTCCCCAGCTATAACTTTATAGCACGTCTTCCTACCTTCTAGCTGCATAACTCCTCCTATGTGCTTCCATGTGCCAAATTACCTCACCACTGCACCTTCCACTGTTACTTTCCATGGCTGTAGCTTACCTCACGTTATACCATTCATTCATTTTATTTCCAACTATGGTCTTTTTTGGGAGGAATTTCTTTCTAGTAGCTTCTTTCCATCTTTAAATAACACCTATAACAATATGTTCTTATGTGTACCCATTTTTGAATAAAAAATAACAACCACCCCACACCAACTATATGTGCATTCCTTTGCGCATAAAAATACCTCAAATTATAATTATCTTCCAATACACATACACGGTTATTACACAAAACAACAAACTAAATTTATAAAGGATAACGACGAAGAAGGAAATATATTAAAATAAATATAGAAGGGAATATATACTAAATGGCAACATTATCTTATTATAAACACCAAGAAAAATTATTTATAGTAGGGCTTCAACCTACTCCCATAAAATTAACTAAGTAACTGTGTTCCCTCAAGTGCCTCTAACTGACAAGCGCCAGATTTAAGGATGTGAGTGATAACATACGGTCCCAACCAATACACCTTAAGTTTTTCTTGATGGAAAAGAAACTTATAATCATAAAGAAGTACCATCTATCCAACCTCGAGCTTCTTATCCTTGATGTTTTTTATCATGCCATGCCTTCTACATGGCCTTTTCCTACTTCTCATTCCAACGTGCTATAGCACCCCTCTCATCCTATTGTATTAACCTATCAATTCTTTCTTCTAATACTTTCTCATCAGCTAGACCTCTCACAGGTACAATACATAAAGAAGGTAACATGAATTCCATGGAAAGAAATGCTTCTGCGCTAAACACCAACTAAAATGGTGTAGCCTTATTCAACCTCTTGTAGGTTGTTCTATATGCCCAAAGTACAACAAAAACTTTATCATCCCCATCTTTTCTTCCAACATCACAAAATTTTGTCAAGGTCTAGCTATATATCTTGTTAAAATCCTCAACAATGCAATTTTCTTGAGGGTGATAAGGTATACTCTTATGGTGTGTGACCATAAAATCATCCAATAATATCCTATTCATCTCATTCATAAAATGTGTGCCTCTATCACTTGTCAAACTCAACGGACATCCATATCTAGTGAGAATATTTTCCCATAAGAACCTTGTAGTTATAGTTGTTATGTAATCCTTTGTAGGTGTTTCTTCTACCCACCTTGTAAGATAAAATATACAAGTGATGATGTAGCATGATCCGGTTCTACGCACGGTTACAGAAATAGGAACCAAAAATTCTATTGCCCATTTTTCAAAGGGCTCTAGACTAGGAATAGGCATCAAACTGATTTCATCTCTTTACCCAAGTTTTCGAGGGTGTTAATAGTGATCACATGCCTTACAATACTCTTTACAATAGTTTTATAGTTTCTCCCACCATAAGACAATGAGTAGGATCTTGCACGCATTGGCATCACCTACATAATGTCCACTTGCAATACAATCATGAGCTTCTTACATTATTTCCATGTGCTCATGTTCCAGTACACACCGGCGCAACACTTTATCTCATCCTAGATTGTATAAGTCACCATTGATTAACATGAAAGGTGCAACATGAATTGCAAGTTTTTTTTTTCTAAGGATTTCATTCCTTCTAGTGCCATACCTATGCATAAAAGGACAACAATATCCTCCAATTCTAAAGGAACGTGATGTAACCCGTACAACTATGCATCGAACATTGTATCTTCAATTTTCTACACATCCTCCTATGAGTGAATTCTTGAAAAGTGGTTGGGGAAATAATTACTTTTACCTAGTTTTAACACATATGTCAAGTCAAATTCTTGGAATAAGAGTACGCATCAACATATGTACCCCTATAAAATTATCTTATTTACCAATTTTTTTAACTCCATGTGATCTGTATAAAATAAAAAGGTGTCGTTAGCAAGTAATATCTGAACTTATGTAACACATAGCTCATTGATAAGGCCTCGTGCTCTATAGTTATATAATTCTATTCCGCAGGAGTCAAATTTTTACTAGCAAAGTAGATAGGATGATCTATAATACCTTCTCCAAGTTGAGCTAACATTACACTAATGTTCATGTTAGAGACATCCACATGTATGTTAAATGGTTAGCTCCATGAGAGAAAATGTAGAATAGGCATTGTTGTAAGTATCTCCTTCAATTCCTCAAATGCACACGGTTGTGGTTCTCTCTAATAAAATGTCTATTTTCCTTTGAGTAACTCTTTCGAGGGTGCTGAAATATTTACATATCCTTTGATAGATTTTTTGTGATATCCTATATGGCCCAATAATCCACACATCTCACTCTAACTAGTAGTTTCCTCCAAGCCTAAAATAATTATAACCTTAGCTGGATCAACTAATAAACCTTCCTTATAGATGATGTGCCCTAATAGAGTTCCAAAATGTGTCGCAAACACACACTTCTTGATGTTTAAAGAGAGTTTTAACTATCTCCATATTTCAAACATCAAACGCAATTTTTCACAATGATCCTTAACAATCCCATACACCATCCAATCATCCAAGTAAACTTGCAAGAATTTGTGAATAAAATCCTGGAATGCTCAAACAACTATATGCAAAAATACAACATATGCATTCTTAAAGCCAAACGACATCACTGTCTATGCAAAGCTTCCCTATTCAATGGTGAAAATAATTTTTTGTTGATCCTCTAGTGCAATTATAACCTAGTGATACCCTAAGAATCCATCTGTGAAAGAGTAAACTTCACGGATTACAAAACCTTCTAATATTTCTTCGATGAAAGGTGTAGGAAAAGGATCAATCACACATGTAGCATTAAGTTCCCTGTAATGCACAAAAATCCAAATCTGACCATATTTATTTATACTAATTACCATAGGGCTAACCCAGTCTGATTCTTCTAGGGGCTTAATGCTATCATAGTTCAAAAGTTTTTCAATTTCTTCTTTAACTTTTACACACATGTTCGGGTCCATCCTGTAAGGTCTCTTCCTAACTGGGCACGTTACTTCCTTTAGCTTAAGTCCTGGAAATCCAGTAGTAACTCAATTATCTTTGCTACTTCAGAATCAGACCAAAAATCTCCAATTATGGCTTCCTTGGGTTCAAAATCCATGCTAATGTTCACTTTATTATTCTTCATAGGTTCATGATAGGCACGCACATTTTTATCTGCACTTTCTAAGAGCTTACTCATACTTGGTAAATGATCTATGTTTAAATCTTCTACTTCTTCATCATTCACTATGTAGACCATATTTCATTTCTCCTTCTCAAAACAAGCACTTGTAATTCCTGAATGAGTTCTTTAGCCTTAGAAATGTCTCTCATAGTTAGGCTCTCCATAACCTGTAATGCCTCTCTTAACGGAGGTGTAGTAGAGAAGTACTCAAAATTCTAGGTCATTCCTGCAATCAAGTCTTGCCAATTTCCATTCTCCTTATGTAATTCCACAAAAAACATATCAAACGTGTGCACATCCTTGCAAAGTGGAATAAAGTTTATGCACCCAAAGTAAAGGTGGTAAATATTCCTAAACCACTTTCTAGAGTCTCTCAAACTACTGAACGTTGTGTGGAATAGGTTGATTTCCATGATATATGCAAATTTGAGTAGGCACATTGCTCCTAAGAAACTACATTGTTAGAGAAATTATTACTTCATTCCATTCTATGAGATTAGCCCTGTGAAGCATCCAACGACACAGTGTTCTCCCGTGCACGGTATATACTAACATATTTATTCTCTCCACTTTATTCTTTCACTTTTCCTCTATAACACAAGAATACCATAGGATCTCCTTCTCCAGTATACCAGGGTACAGAGTTGTTACCTATCCTTCTAATACAACAATATTTTCTCCTCCACATAAATGTTCTTCTTACTTCATGCCTAACAATCTCATAGGTTCCATGGGCCCAACCGTCACAAGAAATACTTGTAGTATCACTAACAAAATGTGTATGTTCCCACTAGAGGATTCCTTAGATGGCTCAAGTACTTTCAAAGCTTGAATGGTGCGTACATAAATTTTGTTTAGGTCTTCCTCACTCAATGGTTCAACATAAGGTGAAGACATCCCATTTGTCAAAAGTATAATAACTCTTTCTCCATTCTTCTCAAAACTTATATACCACTTGTTGAATCGTAGATACAAATTATTTTTAGAACACCAAGGGTGCCCAAGTAGAGTTGGGAAGTTGTTTACTTCTACAAGTGCTAAGACCTCAAAGTCCCAAGTGAACTTAGCTCCTTGTATTGTAATGGATACATCCTTCAAAAATCCTATTTGAGTGGACTTAGTTCGATTATCCATAAACAATACACTAGAATATGGCTATATTTAAGGTTTTCCCATCTATAATCATACATCTAAAGTAAGTACATTCACTTCCTTACCTATTTCAATCAATATATTGCTCAAAATCCATCCATCCAAAACATCATTCACAGTAATTTCCTTTCCATAATCCAAGCTATGAGGGGGAATATTATCATGTAGGATCTTCCATCCATTATCATTACTTGCGCACAGAATGTTTCCCTTTAACCAATTCCTTAGTAATGGAATAGTATTCTCCTTGTGCAACATCTTGCATACCTCTTTCAAAAATCATCAAAATTTTATTGGACCTTCTCTGCTACCTTCTTTTGTTCTAATTTCCGTGAATGTCCCTTTAAACAATTTATTTCACCCTAAAGATTTCTGAGTACCTCCATGGTCTCCTAATAAACTGATAAACCTCCTTCTAATGTGTAGGATCTGGGAACATTACATGTAAATCCTCCTCCTTAGTAATGGTAAGATTCTATTGTAACGTCTCTCTGGTGCACACAACTTTAGTGTGTATAGTAATATTCATGAGTACTACCTCAAGTTCCAGTGCCAACTTTGTCATCCAATGATTTTCTATGGTGCATTGTATCCTAACCATCCCTACACCTTTTTTTTCTTATTTATGCTACTTGCTAAGATGCTCATATAAGTCTGGGCATTCCTCATAGTTATGATTCTTCCCATAAAAAGAACAAGTAATATTATGAGTGCATTCACACCTATAGTGGTCAAGAGATAGACATGTAAAACATGTTCCATGAGGAAAATCACCTCTTGCACCACCACAGCCTTAGCCCATGAATCCACCATGGTATCCTTGACCTCTACCATGACTTCCTTCAAATCACCCTTCGTTCTGATCATAGCGCCCTTGGTTGGGATCATGATCATGGTGCTCATTTTTACTTTTAGAATTATCATATACTCTTGTCTTTCACACACCAATATCGATGGAATCATGGATTTGACCAATAAACCAGTGGTATTTTGTATTTTGATTCATGGACCAAAAAATATTACAATAGCAAGATGCATTATTTCTTATCTTGCATTGTAATAATGAGCACCAACTTACATCATGGTCTAAATGACATATCTCTAGTATAGAAAAAATGAATGTATTGACCTACGATGACATATATCTTTAGTGTGCTCTTCCACTTCGAAATTTGTATACCAAATCCCAATGTGTGTCTCGTGTGCTAAATTTTTTGACAGTTTCTCCAACTTCTTTACTATAGCTACAATCTATGATTCTAGGTATGGGCTCACTTCAGTGTCTATACTTCTGATCGCCTTAGCACGTAATTCTACTTAAAGTGCTTCACATGGGTCCATATATGTCTTATGTGACAATGCCCTCCTAAATGATGTGATCAAAACCCCTAATGAACCATTGTACATTTTGACTTGCATGAATACCATATGAAAGTTTAGACAAAATTGTTTTGAAATGGGCATCATATTCCCAAATCCTTTCAACAGTTCCTTGATTAATATTCTAGAGTTCACTTATACTCTTTTGCTCAAACTTAGAGATATGAAAATCCTTAAGGAAAGCTTCTCGTAATGTTGTATAATATACACAAGTTTGATTAGGATCAAAATTCATGTACTAGCTATGAGCGTGTCCCTAAAATGTAGTTGTAAACTGACTATACTTGCACTCAAAAGTCATGATTCCTTTTGCACAACACAATATCTCACACATGTGCACGTGGTCAGCAACATCTTCGATACCCCTATACTCTAGAAGACAAAGTGACATATCCATGTAAATATTATGAGGTTAGTGAGGACCATGCGTACCTGATCTAGAAACTCTTGTGTTACCTCTACCTCAAGACCCACTAGATCCACCAAAGCTAGAACCACCAATGCCCCCACATCCTCTTCTTGTAGCCAAAATTGGACCAGTGGATGTACTATCCTATGTCCCAATAGTGGTACTAAACAAAAATCCTATAGTTTGCGAGGTGTTACTACTCCCAGAAGTGAGTCCAAAATTCTATGCGCTTGAGTTCTATGATGATGATGTGCCTAAAAATATACCTCCAAATAACAATGAAGACATTTTCTTAACCATAGATACACTTTCTACTTCATTTAATCCTTTTCTACTTCTCCCCAAACTAGATTGTTTATTACCGGTTGTACTAGATACTGGAAAACCAAGCACAAGGGCTAGGTTACCAAGTAGATTCAGATGTGTGCCTATGTTCCATGTTGTCTCTGGTGGCGCTCTCCCATATGAGACCGAGGAGGGTTCCCTGTCATACTTTCCTAAATTGGGTATTTCTAGATGCTCTGGCTCCATGCCTTTTGCGTGAGCTTTAGATCATTCACGAGCAATCTCTCTCCTCAATGCCATCCATTCTACAATTTCATGTTTCTTCTCTATCTCCCTCTTACATGCCTCATTATACTCAAGCCACCTTTCTTCTCTTTACATCTCTGCCATTAGGTCCACCATCCTTCACAAAACCCATTCCTTCCCCCACGCATGGTAGGGGTTAGCTAGCCATCAGATTTTCTTCCAAGTTCAGGGTTACCATCAAGATTTTGATTGCCACTAGAACTCCTTACAGATAGGTTCACCTGGGATAACATAAAAAATGGAACTCAGCTACCTCTGGGAAATAATAAGTAGAAATTGAGTACTTTAAAATATAGCTATCTAGAACACCATAGAACCAAGTGTCCACAATGTGCCTCCAAATTAGATCAACATCATAGAGGGTCTAAAATTCTTCTTGCATCCAAACAAGTGTGTGATACCTCTAATTTCATTTAGATGCATAAGAAACCAACCAATTTAATAGCTCTACCAGAAATATAACAAATAATATCTCATATAAACAATCATACAAATTTTGGTCTTCCCACATGTGTGCATCAAACTCAAATCTAGTGTTGAACCTACGAGCATATTCTTCTTCCAGATCTATTATCCACTCCTTAATACTGACTAGGGTCAACCGTTACATCTTCATCATGAAACATCCTTAAAATAGCATAAAAAAGGTCCTGACAATAGAACAAATGATGCAACCTAGAATCTACTGTGAATAACCCAAGAGTGTTGACACATCACCCATCATGAGCTGAGCACTCACCTAAAGTGCACAAAGGTACTAGGCCCCTCTTTAGAGTTTCTTATGCAAGATGTTAGTGTGATGGTAATAAAGCATATTCAGATCCATAATTAAACATAAACATTTCACAATGCATAATCTAGATCTAGATATTAAAGAATCATGAATTAAATAATAAATATGATAAGATTAACCATACATGAATGAGATTGAGTTACATTCAACACCATTATCCATCCAATAGTACCCATTACATTAAAAATTGTAAAACACAAAATTTTCTTACATTATAAAGTATATCCATAAGTCATGTGTGCATCAGATCCAACAACATAACTCTATAATAATTCACACACACCTATAACTATACAGTTCAATACATATTTGTAGGGGTGGGGACTTTCCCTTCACCACCTATGTACTTATCAAAATAGGTTGTGTGTTGATAATAACCATGTACCTTTACAATAGCATGCATACATGTAATTATTCTAATAATAGATGTCATATAGTTAAGTATAAGAATCAATCCTATTATTAGCTCAACCCATGCATGACACTTATCATCCATTCGTTCCCAAACTAGCATTTTGTGTAGTGCAAGTCTTCATATCTATGTTTTTTTAGCACACAATCTCCAAAAATATCCCTTATCCAACAAAATGGCTAAGTCCTGAGCCAAACTGTTTCATTGCACGTTTCCTTTCCTATCTTCCCGCACCTTAAAATGCACACTGTTCTTGCACGCGTAACTTTTGTGTTTCTTCTTATTAGAGAATTTTTTTGTCTTCTCAATAGTTAGGAAGAAATCACAAGCTATCTTAACCTATAATAAGGCTTAAACAAATGATAGAGTGGGTATATTGGATTGTAATGAGTGAATGAGGGGGATCGAGTATGATATGTAAACCCTTACAGCTGCACATGGTTATCATAGATTTTCTGATTGGAAACTAAACTTTAATTAATGCTGGAATAATTCAGCGGTTGATGAAAATGATGTTATTCATTTTAGCGTAAGACAAATTAAGAGGTTTATAATTCTTGTATGCTAGAATTTGATTTCTACATGATAAATTCAATGAAGGCATTAAATGTATTTAACGTATTTTACAAAAAAAAATCCCTTAGTTTTTTTGATGAAGTAAATAGAGGTGTTACAAAATTCATGTCCTCATCTGGGTGATTATGTCTGAAAGAGTTGTAGATCCTAGTTTTCCAAATGAATTACTTCAAGTATAGATCCAACATGTTCCATTTAATTTCTATCCTAGAATCATTCTATATCTTTACATACAAGCTAAGTCACTCTTATTTCCCTATTATAGAAACTTTCTTATATCTTTCATGATAGATCTTACTTGTTACTTTTATATTCATTTGATCTTAGTCTTCTAATTAATATTTAAATTTTATTAAATAAGGTTGAGGCAACATAATATATATTGCAAGTTGTCAAAATTTCCTTTAATCCAAAGAAAAGTGTATTGTGTGGGTCATGTTATATCAGTAGATGGAATTACAGTTAATGCAATAAACTTAAAAGATATAATGTAATGGCCTACTACTAAAAATGTACATGATGAACGTAGTTTTTTGGGATTTGTAGGTAATTATAGGAAATTTATCAAGGCATTCTATAGAATTGGAATTCATATTCCTCATTGCAAAAGAAAGGGAATAATTTTTCATGTATATAAAAATGTGAAAAATCCTTTCAAATCCTAAACTACTACTCTAATTATAAAAGTTTTAGATCCAAATAGAGAATTCATGGTGGTTATTGATGTAGTAGGTGAAGGTTTAAGAGGTTTTTTAATGTAGGTGTTGGTGAATTTGGAAAATTATTTGGTTTTCACCAACAATATGGGGCTAAGCCCCTCCTTTTTTATAGGGAGGCTCCCATTATTGAATGTAAACTATCCTAGTTCTATGGAGTGGCCAAACAGGCTAGGTATCACACAAGAACACTTACTGAACTTGTGGCAAGGTGCTTCTAGGTGGTACATGGGAGGAATTTTTTGTGATGATGGATAAAGGAGGGAAATTATGACATAAGGGGTTATTTTTTTGAGTAGGCACTAGTTTAGTTCACACACAATAACCAGAGTAAGTCTACATTCAATTAAAATAACACAACAATGTAAACCAAGATAAGACACAACAAATCATGGAGACATACTTCCATGGATTTATTCATCAAATGTGGACAAACATTTCTTGGTTTTACAAAATTATCATAGATGTAAAGTTAGAGAGAGATTATAGGATCATAGCACAAGAAATCGAAGAATTACATATTTTATTTCTTGATTTAGAAGTGGAATTATCATCAACATACATTCAATAAAAAATTCCCAACTATTTCGAATGGAGAACTCATTCCATTTTATATAATTACAATATTTTCATTCACCTACCCCCACATGACTCTTCACCTATCCTCATCACTTGTGACAATTATTATTCCTAGGAGGTAAGTCTCTTCCTCATTATTTGAAAAATGACTCTTATAAAGTTTATTTATGGTTCACATAAGTGAACAAGAAAAAAATAGAAAAAAGTACAATATGAATTGGAAATAAGAATATGGAGAGAGAGAGAGAGAAGAGAGAAATGGAGGGAGCTGAATGATATTTTAATGATGAAGAACTTGCTGATATGAGGTATGGAGATCACATATCCTCCTTCTGTAAGATACACAAATAATTTAGATCAATAAATGATTGTTTAGGAACACTATCGTGAGACCATCTGATGTGAGTTTGAGACAACTATAGACATAATTTATGATGGTTCATTATTGATCTCATAATGAGAGTGAGAATCACTTTCTTGTTCCGTAGGCATTCACAATTGACATTTGATCATGAGAGAAAACTCACAATGCCCAAGTTTCTTGGTATTTCTTCTTCACTTATTGAAATAATCCTTCATCATGTGGGTGAAAGGGATAACACCTAAATGGATTTATTCAGAAGTTTCCATCGGTTTAAATGACATGAAGATATGAAAATGATAACACCATAAGGTTTTAGGTGAGAGTTTAGGAACACTACTAAGTGAATGGAAGCATAATATAACATAGTTGAGTTCTTGTTGAAGGAATATCACATCTTTATCCACAATTTTAGTGTTCAATAGATCCAAGATTGTAACAAGTTCCATGAGGGAAGTTATCCCTTCATTTGTGACTACTACAGCCTCTAAATCCTCCATGAAAACCTCTCCTTTGACTACCACCATCTACGTGCCCTTCATATTGATGATCTTCACCCTTAGAACTACTCCCAATGTCAGTCTAGTGCACACCAATATCAATGAAATCATAAATTTGGTCTATCAATCAGAAGTACTTCATATTGTGAGTAGCGGATGTGTAAATATTACAATAAGAAGATGCATTCTTACAGAGTGTGTGCTATAACAAAGTGAATATACTTTGATCATGATCCTTGTGATAAATTTCACAATCTAATGACATGGAACATACTAACCTTCAAGGGAAACTATCCTTTGTGTGTCCTTCCACTTCACAATTTTTGCACCAAAGTCCACTGTGTGTTTCTTGAGATGAATTTGCAGACTATGTTCAAGTTGCTTTGCTATGGTAGTAATTTGTGCTTCTAAAAATGGGCTTACCCTAGTGTTAACACTTCCAATAGCCTCCGTATGTAGAGAATCCTCCAAGGCATCACACAAATCCATGAAAGTCCTATGGGAGAGCACTCGTCTAAAATGCATTATCGATCCTCCAAAAAACAAATGAGCATGTTGCGAGGGATGGATATCATAAGATAGATTAGAAAAAAGAGTCTTAAAGAACACATCATACTCCTGCACACTCTCTACCATACCTTGTTGAATCTCCTTGAGCTTGTTGATGCTCTTCTACTAAAATTCTGGAATGTAGAATTTCACCAAAAGTGCATCACACAACGTGGTATAATCCACCACCATCTCATGTGGGTCATACTTTCGGTAGCAGCTATACAGGAGCCGTTGTAATGTGGTTAGAAAATAACTTTCCCTTTGCTTTGGGTCAGTGATACCCTTAACACGGTATAGTGATTCAAACTTGTGTACATGATCTGCAAAATCCTCAACACCTTTCTAATTAGGTATATACAAAGACATCTCATAAAAAACCTACTAAGGTTGTTGAGGTCCTTGTCCACCAGGTCCAGAACCTTAGTTCCCTTATGTGTTTACTTCACCACTAGCGCCACTAGATCCACTAGCTCCTATTCCTTTGGATCCATCATATCCTCCTCATAGAGCAATTAAAGGGTTAAAGGAAGTTCCAATATGTGTCCCCACCTTTGTTTTGAACTACGCACCAACCGTTTGTGAATTTGAACCACTTCAAGATGGGATGCCCAAAATTTATGTATAGAAACCTTGTCCAAATGGCGTACCTGATAGGATTCCACAAAACACTAGAAATTTATGCACGACCATGGATGGATGTAATGTAAAATGATATCTACCTAATGTTGCTTTCTTACAAATTCCAACTGAATTAGAAATACTTGTCTCAGTAATTGGGAAACTAAGCACAAGGGTTTGGTCACATGGTAGGTTTAGATGCACACCTACAATTATTCTCCTTCCTTCATATGACGAGCTCTCATTAGAAGCTAAGGGGGTTATTCTCTAGTGCTTGCCAAGATGGGGTAGTAGATACTACTTAGATTTCACATCCTCCACATGAATCTCAAATACTTCCTGTAACGTCTGCCTCTATAATTATATTGATCCTATAACTTTGTAATGTCTTGAAAAATCCCTCTCCCACTCTTCATTTTACTTGATTCATCTCTCCTCTTTCTCTAATTTTGTCATAGGATCCACCATCTCTTACCACACCAACTTTTGTACCCCGTTCCTAGTGGGAATTTAACTAGCCATAGGAAAATCTTCATACTTTAGAGTGATGATTAGGATCTTGATGTATAATAATATAAAATGTATGAAAGACCCTCTTAGCTCTTGCAAGAACTCAAACTCAAAAATCTCTAGGAAAGAGTATGTATAAACTGTGTACTCTAACGTATAGCTAGTAAACACACCACTCCACCAACGATCAAAAACATAAGTACAAGTCAGCTCAACATCATGAAGCCACTGATATTCTTCTTGGGTATAAAAATGAGTTTGATAATACCAACTCGACCTTGATGCATATGATGAAACCATTCATAAAGATCTGTTATGAAACACTAACAAAATGTCTCATAGAGCTCATGATAGAAGTTCTCCTCTACCCATTTACGTACATCAAACTTACTTCTAGTGTTGAATCACTTTGCAAACTCATCCTCTGTGTTCCTTAGCCAAGTCTCAACATTGTTTAAGTTCAAATCTTCTGTCATCACACACCATTCTTAAGACAACTTCAAAAGAGTTCCCAGAAACATAGCCAAAATGTATCCACATTTATTTACTCCTTTTAAACCCCAAATGCATATGAATATCACCCAACCTTGATAAGGCACTTACCTAAGGCATGTGGTGGCACTGATCCCCTCCTTTATGTGTTCTTTGTAAGAATTTATTACCAGTAATGGAAGAGTTCTTATAGAAACAGAAACACATGTAATCATTCTAGCATAGAAGTGAAGAAACTAGATCTAAAAACATATTCACCATAATGAAAAAGTAAAGGCTTAAAAATCACAAGGAAGTCAGATCTGAACCATTAGAAATATGAATAACACTAGGGTTTTTACCCATGATTAGAGATATACAAAACAACCCAGCATATATTGATTAACCAAAGTTTATAGTAGCCATATTTCATTAAAAGGGTCATAGCAGACCAAATAAATCAAGACAATATAATCCTAGTTCTTCAAAATGACTCTGTTCAAAGTTTTCTAGCTATGCCCTCTCCTATGCATCATCCATTTCTATCTAGCCATACTCTAGTCGCCTCTATTTGCATCTTCTGTAAAATATCCATTTAAAGACTTTAGAAACAAGGAATTTTTTTTCTTTTTAAAACATGTTATATGTTCTAAATCATAATTTATAACCCACACATTCCAATTCAAAACTATCTCATAAAAAAAACCATATGCAGGTGTAATGACTCAGTGAAACACCGATCTCTCATTTTATTCAGTAATGTTTATATGAAGTATACTTAGTTCCTTTACCCTATTACGAGTACTCAAGTTTTTTGTTTAAGATCCTATCTCAATATTTGTTACTGATATTCATTTGAAATCCTTCTTCTTAAACTAGGTGACATAAGACGATGCAACCAATAGCTTGTGATACTTTGGTCAAAGTTTTTACACATGATTATCATGTTTGTATTCCTAGATGACATACTCATCAAACATAATAATTCCTTCACCACACTTGATATATTATCTATATTGGTCTTCATTGACCTTTGTTAGTCCACTTGATTCAAGTTTAGCCCCAGACAAGGTTAGCAACACACCCTAGTGTGGAGCACTGCTCATGGTGACTAAGGTTACATAGACATAATCAATCGACTTATGACAATTAGGTGTGTCTAGTTATCCTAAGTCAACATGATTTGACCCCAAAACTGGATCAAGTACCTATCTCTCATAAAATCCTAAGTCAACGTGTGTCTAGTTATCCTAAGACAACATGAGTTGACCCCGACACTTTCCATCATAAAATATTTTTATCATATGGAATTTAAACAACAAAGTGAAGAAGAATTATCATTTCATCTAAACTTTACCTTTACTTTCATGTAATCCATTTAAGTTCCTTCAATCATTTAAACCTATTTAATAGAAGGTGATAAAATACCTAAAACCATCTTTTAGACATAATTCAATAATTTGAGCATTCATAAACATTTTCTTCCATCTAATCATCTCATTATCACAGATTCATCCTAAATTATAAGATGTCATCAATCATAAATAAGATCATAAGAACATGTAAGGATAGCCAAACCATCGTAAGCAATTAATGTAACCCTAATTAAAGAATTCTAATGTTTAGGCTCAAAATTAGGAATCCAATTCAAGTTAGAAGTCAAAGACAACCTAAATCAGACCTCATCTAAAGTGTAAGGTTTATTATAACAATAAAACAATCTAACATTAAAATAACATACAAGTGTTTCATTGGATTATTGATAAATTAATGAAGCAGATTGAGGGTGATAGGCCAAGGAGGAATACATGTTTGTGATGTTGTTTGAACATTGTGCATGTGTTCTGATTTCCTGATCCAATACTAATTGTAAATACTCCCTTTTGGCTAGGAGGAATTACCTATAAAATGAAAAACAATACCACCAGATAGAGTTAAATAAAACAAGTAGACTACCTAGAAGAAGCTAGATCTAGGAAGTGTGATGCTTCTTGAATAGGTTGTCAATCTAATTGTTAAATAACAATATTAATGTTATAAAAAATAAACATGAAATAACAATCCTATTAGAATTGAAATGATTTAGGTATATCATAAAAATAAAATAAGAAATTTCAGATAAATGGTGATTGAGGTCAAGACAGATCAGGTGATGGGCTGGTATTGGGTTACAGGTCTAGTACAGGCCCTGTGTAAGGTATGGTAAATATTATGATTGATTCTGGTTTGTTAGGGAATGGGTATGAGCTTGCTAGTCTGAGGTATGTTTCCAAAAGTAGTAACCGATGTCAGCTGTGTGATCAAAACCATTTTTATAGGATGACCAACGTCGGTTGGCTAACCAATGTTAGTAGGGGTAGTTAATAAAAACCTTTTAGAAATGGTCCTCAGACTCTATATGATTGTACAGAGGCTAGAAATGGTGGGGGTGAGGTCGTGGAATGGTCTAAAAGGTTCAAAGATGATTACGATAAGGCGAAGATAGGTGGAAGGTCCAGGTATGGTAGGGTGATAATTTTGTGGGAGGAAGGGTGTCTACAGATGTGAAGAAAAATAAATTACTGAGATTAATGATAAATATTACTGAAAGAAAACAAAGATAAATGAAGAGATATTAGGTACTTGCTGAAGAATGGGTCTAGAGAGTACAGGTGATGAGGAAAATGACAACGGAGATCTAGAGAGAAGATAAGTTATGTTTGTGCCATGACAGTTTGAACCTTCATGCTTCTCTATGTGGATTTGTGATCATGAAGAAAATGATGAATGCGAATGGCTGTTAGTAATGTTCCCATGTGTTTTCCTTTTCCTGAGTGCTTCAGAAAATTTGAGTGCTCCAAGTCTCTATTTGTATGAGATCTTGAATCAAATTACCAACCTCAATAAAGGCTTTTGGAAATGTATTTAACCTAACTAACAACGGTTAGGGGACCGATGTCTGTTGAGGTATAACCGACGTCAGTTAAGGAAGGAATATCAATGTTGGCCAAAAATATCCTGATTGTTGTTATTTTTGGTGAGGTATTCAATATTCATTCAAGTCTCGAGTGATAGATCATGGAATAAAGAGTAATATTCCACTTATGTTTGTTAATAGGAGTTAATTGCAGGTTTAAACAAAGTCCTAGTTGGTTAGGATAGGCTTAGACTTGGTCTTAGGTCATTAATGGGGTTTGAGTGGGTCACGGAGTGAGGTTGCTAGGTGAGTTGGTTGGGTGAGGTGGTCAAGCGAAGATGATAATTAAATTAATTAAAGTAATTAATTTAATTAATCATGTTCACTATGGGATATGAATAGGTAAGGTATGGTTAATTTAATTAATGGGGATATATGGGTAGTATGACCTAATTTTGGTGTCTACAATTTTCCCCTTTTATCATGTAGCTTGTATTAATAAGTTATGCTGACAAAAATAGGAAGTGATTTCCCCATGTATGGGTGAGAGCGGGTTGCCCTGAGTGTGAGTGGAGATGATCCCCCTCAAACAAGGAGCTGATGAGGTGTTAGACGAATTCAGTGAGTGGTTTTATAAATGTGTAGTTGGTGTAATTTAAGGTTTTTGGGGAAGGGTATGGGTACTTTGGGTAAAGGGTAATGGTCAAATTGGGTAATAGGTAATGGTCCACAATAAAATTGGGTAATGGGTAATGGAAATCAAACAAACACACATGTCTATAATGTAACACGGTACCAGGTTGAAGATCTTGCAAAATCTACATTGTCCAAGGTTGACAAGTTTATCCAAACAAGCGTAATGTGATTCAGTTATCTAGGGTATAGGATATGGTATGAAAATAGAATGCAGGCTATTTGCAAAAATGTTTAGGTATGATCTAGTACACTATGGGTTTGGTCAAGATAAACAATATGACAATAGGTAAGGTATGGTTGTTAGGCTAAAACAACATAGGTAACAACATCGCAAGATATAACGAGTACACAAGTTCAATGGTCACAAAAAGTAGGTCAAGACCAAGTAAATAGGTTGTGGCATGGGTAAGGCCAAGGTATAGGTAAAATAACAAATCCTTAAACACAATTATGGAATTACATGGGTAGTTTAGACTTGTGGGTAAGGTACAATGGGTGTTGGTACTGGAAAAAAGATATGTGGTAGTAATAAGGTTAGGTCAAAATAAGAAAAATGTTGAGGAAATGGTATTGAAAAATGATTGATGTCAGTTATAAGGTAACCAACATCAGTTTAGTAAGACTGATGTCGGTCATGTCGGGTTAGGGTTAGAAATTTTAAATTACCGTATTTGACAAAATCATTGTTGTTTTTGAATTTAAGAAAATGATAGAGTTGAGCGACTAATGCATTTTTCAGGGGGGAAAAAGAAAAGGTATTATACCAGGCTGAGGTGGAGGTGACTAAGTATTGAGAGGAGCTAGGTAGATGGGTCCACTAGTGCAGTTAAATACATGTGATTGGTGGAGAGGTTTGAGGTAGATTTTTGTATGGAAGAGCAAAGAGAGACACCACGTAGATTCCATTGGGATGAGGTAGGAGTCATTTTATAGTTTAAACATAGGATAAGTGGGTGGAGGAAGAAATGTAGGTTGTAAGTGGTTGGGAATAAGTAGGATTGAAGGTGGTTTTGGTTAATTTTTAAGAAATAAAGGAGGGGATTTATGTTTTGGGGGTTGTGACAGAGATTGAAGTCAGTCAATGTTTTGCTGACATCGGTCAAGACTAAGGTAACATACACCAGTTAATTAGAACCAATGTTGGTCAAGTAGAAATGGTAATGTTCCATGAGACTAGCGCTAGTTTGGGTGAAAGAGGGATAGGGGTAAAAAGGGTTATGTATTAAAGAAAAAGAGGTCAAAAAGGGGAAATTAATGAACGGTTGTAGAGGGGTAAGGGTAAAATATGGTTGTTGGATAAATGGTATAGGTAAGTAGGTGAAATAATTTGAAGGTAATGAGACATGAGTGTAAATGGTAGGAGGTTGGGATTTGAATTAGGTAAATGGGGTAAGAAGGATTGGTGTGATTGGGTATGCTACTGAGGTTAAGACATAATTGGAGGTAGTGATGTTTTAACAATTTTTTGTTTTGTTAGATACATCCTAGAGACCAACTACGTACACAGGATAGAGTACCATCATTTTTGGTAGATATGTGGTTGAGTGTGACTATAGAGGAGTGGGAGCACATGATTGAAGTCTGATTTCTTTGGATCGAATGATGTATGTGTGTAGTGTGATATCCTAGTTTGATGGTTGCACTCATTGATAGATGGGATTCAGTGACAAATACTTTTATATACTAACGAGTGAGATTACTGTCACCCAGGAGGATATATATAGGATCCTGTGGATACCGATTATGGATGAGCGAGTGTATTTTGTTGCTTCAGAGGCCTTGGTGGAGCCTATAGTGGTTGTGTTTTTGGAGGCAATGGGTGAGCTGAGGTACCATAGTGTGAGCCTTAGCTATGAAGAGATTCATGTAGCCAATATTTAGGAGATGAGGTTGGTTATGTTAATGATGGAGGTGGTATGTTGTTTAACCTTACCAGATTCTAAGAGTGGTAGATTCCTGTGAGCATTGATGGGAGTGTTCCAGGATATGGTGGAAGAGAGGATTTGTTTTTCCTAGGCACCAACATTTCTGGTGCAGCTGTATAGGGAGTTATGGGCCTATGGGAGATTGCAGTGGTTTACTTTATGTTGCACTTTTCTTCTACATTGCTGGGAATGTGAGAACATCGTCTGTTTATGTCCAGTTGGTTTTCCTTGACTTGATTGGTTTGGGTGTGGCTTGGTCAAAGTCAACTATAGACAATGGGTACCATTTGGTGGGCATCATAGGGTGATTAGGGCCACACATGATGTTTTATATTACAAGCGGGTGGTATAGGGATTGTCTGGTGTGGATATTGTTTAGAGGCCATATGGTAGCTATCCCTCATACAAGGACATGGAGGAGGAGTTAGAGGAGTTATAGTTGCTCAGGTGGATATAGGGGATCTGTTCCAACAAACACGAGATGATACTCGTAGACACGGTTAAATGATAGTTTGGGCTGTAACAAGACATGCCGCCACCCTTCCCTCAGTATATAATAGATGAGATGGAGAAACCTATGTCTCCATCATGACCAAGTGTGTTGACCGAGTAAGAAGAGAAGGAAGTTCATAGGTAGATTGATGATGTTGGGGTCATCGATAGATATAGGCAGTGGTGGGTGGTACATGTATGAGTAGCTCCACCGAGGCTAGGGCATATAGACTTAGCCACCATTATAGTACAAAGGGATACCTTGGAGGGTGTGGTAGCTTCCCTACAAACATAGATTACAGTTTTATAAGGGAATCTTACTGGGTTAAAGGCACAAGTTGCTATTTTACAGGCTCAAGTGGTGGCCTTACAGGCCCATGTTTCATAAGGAAAGACACCCACATAGGGTGGTGATGAAGTTAGGGGATAGCCAACTACCTTATAAGCACAAGTATTAGGGCTAGTTGGCCACTTCACATGCTCAGTTTGGGGCCCTACAAGCCCAGGTTATAATGCATACAACGCCATAGGCTCAGGGAAAGGGTCCCACAATATAGGTAGTTTTGATAGGACAAGGTCCTCAGGTACATGTAGGAGGATAGGGAGTATAGGTACAGGGCCCGATGCTAGCCCTAATAGGATAGAGCTCACAGGTTGCTATGAGACATATGGCACCACTTTATACAGTGTCAATGGTAAGGTTCATGGATACCTTGAACAAGGCATGGTATTATTAGGATCATCTGATGACAACAGGGATAGACGTCCCCTCCTAGGCTGACTACAAGGCACAGGAGGTAGTGAGTGAGAGGACTAGATCTCACGCTCATAGCTCATACCCAACTGAGAGCCAAACAGAGGCTAGACTGAGACCTATAAGGTGATGAGTTCACAGAATCTAGACCCAACTTATAACTAGATGGAGGCTAGAATGAGACCTATGATTGGTGGAGAGATGGTGGCATTGTGGTAGACAGGTAGAGAGGAGGAGGAGACAGATGAGACATGTATGGATATCATTTGGGGTGACAATTAGTCACCAGATATGATCACTATATATTTTATATATATCGGCCTACTTGCTGATGATAGTGAGGATGTAAATGAGGGTTTTGAGATTTTGATCATATACTAGCTTGCATGCCGAAGATGGTGAGGATGTATTTGAGTGTTTGGAGATACTTGTATGTATTTTTATCAGTGTATATTTGTATTGATACAAATAATTTCATTGTTATAAATGATGAGATTTATGGTATGGATGATGTACTTGTGTTTTAATTTCCATTTTTATTTGTGTATGGATGGAAACTAGGTGAAGTAGGCATTGTGGAGTCAAATTCGTGTAGGCATGATGGAGTCTAGGTCAGTTAATCATGATGGATTCTTGGTCAATTAGGCATGATGAAGTCTAGGTAAGTTAGGCATGGTGGATTCTAGGTCATGTAGGCATGGTGGAGTTAGGTCACTTAGGCATGGTGGAGTGAGGTCAGTTAGGCATGGTTGAGTTAGGTCAGCTAGTCATGCTTTTGTTTTGTTTATGGGATGGATATAATTTCTAAGTTATTAATAGCATGGAAAAATGAATGATGATGACTATGTATGTTATGGTGTAAATTTATGAATATTTGATATGATGGAAATGTGAAATGATTAATGTATAATATGATGATGTAAGAAATACATAGAGATACATGTTTGTATACTTTTATGTTTGTTTTATTTCCAAGTAGTGTATAATATGGAAACTAACTAAGGTGGAATGTGAATAGAAAAATGGGGGTGGAAATTGATTAGGGTATCGAGTGGCTGAGATAACCTCCAAGGGTCCCATGCCCTTAGAGTGTTTCCTACATAGCCCTGATGAAAAGGGGCCTCAGGCCGATGTAGTTCTCCCATAAGGTAGGCACAAATAAGATGGGGTAGTGGAATGGGTGGGTAGGTTTTAGGTATGATTCAGTATAGGTCATTGAGCCATGGTTGGGTTTAGGTCATTTTAAGTAGGTTTAGGTTTAGGTCATTTTATGTAGGCTTGGGTTCAAATCATTTTTGGCATGATTGATGTTAGTGAAAGGGGAATCCCTAAAACATAGGAATTGATGGTATAGTACTATATAGGATAATCAATAAGTAATGAATAATGTGAATGGTAAGAGGTGATTAAAAGAGGGTAAGTGCAGGAAGTTGATGGACAAATATAGGGTCATCCGTGGACATCATATTGCAAAATAACAACATTATCAACTTGTAGGGATTATTAGCAATACATACACTAAAAATTAGACAAAATTATACTAATATGAATCGTAGCATCCGGAATCTAGTTTCTAAAATAATAATTTTTGTAAAAAATGGAAAATATTAGCTATATTAAACACTCAAAATTCAATGACTTGGTATTTTTTTTTAAAAACACTGATAAGATTATAGTCCGTTTGCCCACAATTTGGATGACCAAAAATTGATATATATTTTTTTCCTTTAGTGAGAAGTTAGATGCCACTATATATCTTGGGATGGATTTTATTTTGTATTTTTTTGAGTAATATTTTATTTTTTATGATTTTTTCCGTGAAAGTGGTATGAAAACATAAAGAAAACAGAGCACTTTCCGTTTGCCCGCCATAAACTTCATCAAAAAATATTGTAATCAAATAAAATTTTTTTGAACATGTATATAATTTCACCATGGTTTGGATGGTATAAGTTTTATCACATTCTGATATGTGAAACAAATTTTGCAGTCTTAAACGTAGACATAAACATTCACAGGAAAAAGTGTCTTAAAGACCTACTATTAGTAAAAAATTATAAAATGATATTTATCCTATTCTATTCACTTTAAAATTAGTATTTCTACAAAGCTAATAGTCTCCCCTACGCAATGGTACCATTTTTATGATGTAGTTTTTAATTTTTGGCATGGTTCAAGTCTGTGGAAGACTAAATTTGATGTTTTGCTGTTTTTAATGTAAAATTCAGGATTTGATGTCCACTTAATTGTCCCCCAACTTGGTGCACGCACCTCACAATTGATAAAAACCATAATGAGTATATCATACCAAAAATTGGCTTATGAACGTAAGACTCTAAAGGCGTTGCATGATTCACTATGCTAAGGGTGAAGAAAGTCACATGATCACGAAATATCATTTTTGCAGCAAGTCCCTTAAGAAGGTAGAAAATTAGGGTTAAAAAGGCAATGAGGTGAAAATATAATGCCTACTTAGTAAGATACCTAAGATCAAAATAGGCAATTCCATGACAAAAAAATTATTATTTTTTATTTTTGTTGTTGTTTTGATAGACTGATCGATGTGGGATGAGTATATTATCTCCTTGAGGTATTTTTGAAGCTGATTGATGTGGGAAGCTTCTAAATATTTTATTTTAGTTTGCAATAATAGTCCTCTTTAAATGAGAGACTAAGTATAATACGGCTAGCTTTTTATAGTTGTCATTTGAGGGAGAAGCCTATTTCTAGTATCGAGAGAAGAGAGAATAGATTTCATTTTATAGGGAATCACCTTTTTGATAGAAGTTTGACTCTAGGAGTTTAATCCCATTTTATATTTTAAATTGATTTTCTTTTGGACTTTTAAGTCCTGGACAAGACTATAAAGAAAAATAGGATCCTAGTTTGAAGGAAAAAACTATAACACACAGAGGCTAACTATGGAAGAGAGTCTACGTTATGAATGACCATTGGATTCCATCTTTAAAAATAATAAAATTATCCATGAGAATCATGCCATGAGTAGGGCCATGGTACTCATATTGAAGATAGGACTGAAAAAGTGGCGAGTAATCACATGATCCTAGTTTAGTCGATGATCCTTAAAATAGGTAAAATAGAAGGTGAATGGTGCTCAAGGGATGATAATTGAATATAGAAGAGGTGATATAGGAATTAACTCAACAATAAATGCGTATAAGATGTAAGGCATTGAGGGGATAAGTTTCAGGTTTACCTTCGAGTGAAGACAAACAATAAGCACCTGATCCATAGGTATGAGTAACGATATAAGGTCCAAGCCAATTAGGAGAAAATTTTCCCCGTTTACTTTTCTCCTCTTTGGTTACATGTTGATTTTCATTTAGGATGAATTCATTGACCTGAAAGGTTTATTTTTGGACATGTTTTTCATAGGAAAATTTGATACATTTTTGGTAGATTTGGAGATGATCAAGAGAATTAAGATGACATTCATCTAATAACTCACATTGTGCCAAATGCTCTTGGTGAAAGTCATCATCATTAAGCATATTTTTGAGTGAAAGATGAAGAGATATAATTTGGACTTCAGGAGGCAAGAAATCCTCTATATTGTAGACTAGGTAAAAAGGTGTGGCCGTAGTTGAGGTAAAAATACTAGTACAGTAAGCCCATAAAGCAAAAGGAATGTGCATGTGCCAATCCTTTCCCATATTATCAACCACCTCCATAATAATTTTTTTCAAGGTTTTGTTTTTTGATTCAGCTAGGTGATTTTTTTTTGGGTAGTAAGGTGAAGAAAAACTAAGTTGAATGTCGAAGGTGTCACAAAGTTTCCATAGGAAACTGTTTTTGAATTGTTTTCCATTATCAGTGATGAGGCAGTGAAGGACACCAAAATGACAAATAATGTGATGGTTGATGAATTCAGAAATTTTCACATCTTTTGTAGAGATTAAGGGGATGGATTACCCATTTAATGTAGTATTCAGTTATGGTAATAATCCATTGATGGCATTGTGAAGAACGAAGATTGATAGCGCCGATAAGATCCAAACCCCATTGAGAGAAAGGCCAAATATCTCATGTCACTTATAAGGCGTGACTAGGTGTGTGATGAATATTAGCATGTCTTTGGAATTTCACACAACGTTTGACATATTCAAAACAATAACGGTTGATGGTAAGCCAATAATATCCCTAGAGAAGGATGTGTTTGTTGACAACCAAGCCACTGAAATGACCTCCAAAAGATCTATCATGAACTTTCTTGATGGTGTAGGGAATTTCAGAACTTGTAAGGTATCATAAGAGAATAATGTCAAAGTCGCATTTATAAAGAAGGCCACCCATGATGACATAGTGAGAGACACTTTTGAGAAAGGATCATTTCCCATTACGAGTAAGGTTAGGAGGTAGAATTGAAAGGGAAAGGTAGTCTTTAACTTCTTCTACCAAAGGTCACGTGGGTCAAGAATAATGGTTCTGATGAGGTTGATGTCTCAAAATATATAGGAAGGTGATTGTAGCCTTTGTACTTTGACAAAGATTTTTAAGCAGGAAGGCAAGGTGGGAATCTAAGAAGCAAGGCAGACCATCTTATATTTAAATTTATTAGTAGAATGTGGGGTGGTTTGAATCTCATAATGGTTAAACATAGTCAAAATTATGTCCATAAGATGCTTATACCTTTGAATTATTTCATTACAAAACTGATATATACCATTGACTTGGTTTACAACCAACTGAGAGTTGCCAAAAATATTAATTGATTTAACATCTAAGGTGATGGCGGCTTGAAGACCTAGTATGAGCACTTCGTATTTGGCAATATTATTAGTACATTCAAAATCTAATTTGAAGGATAATGGAATAGGTTAATTTTCAAGAGGTATGAGGATGATGCTTGCACCATCCCCATATTTAAATTTATATCCGTCAAAGAATAAGGTTATTTGGTAAACGATATTGTCTAAAGAGAGGGTAGCGATGGATTCGTCTAGAAAATTGAAGTTAAAAGATAGATATCCAAAGAGGGGTGCAGCTACGAGTTGTTCAACGATGGTTTGGCCTTTGATATATTGTATATGAATGAATTTGATGTCGATGTCTGCAAGAAGCATGAGCCAACATGTAACACATCGATGTTGGAAGGGTTTGGAGTACAAGTAACGTAAGGGGACAATATTGGTGACTACAAATGTTTTGTGATTGAGTAGGTAATGTCGAAGCTTAGTGGTGACAAAAACTAAGGATAAGTAGATCTTTTTGGCATAGGTGTATCTAGTTTCACAGTCTAGAAGTGTATGGATTATATAGTAAACCATTTTCTCCCTATATTTCTCATTGTGATGACCAAACATGGCACCCAAGGAATGATCTTTAGTAGAAATGTAAAGGTAAAATGGTTGATCATCCTTCAGAGGAATGAGAATAGGTGGTTGTAGGAGGTATTGTTTTAAGGAATCAAAGGATATATGGCATTCATCATCCCATTTACAAGAGAATTTTTTTTTGAGGAGATGATGAAATGGGTGGCAGTGGTCAGAAAGATGCAAAACAAAACGATGAATAAATTACAACTTACCTTGTAAACTACAAAGTTGGAGAAGATTAGTAGGCGGAGGAATTTAGATAATGGACTTGATTTTAGAGGGATTGACTTCTATGCCACACAAATAAATGATAAACCAAGGAGCTTTCCTAAGAGAACAGTGAAGACATAACTCTTTGGTTGAAGGCGTATGCAATATTTGATGAGACAGTCAAAGATGACCTTCAAGACTGTAAGGTGTTCAGCCTAATGTTTTGATTTGGCAATAAGGTCATCTTTGTAATCTTCCAATATATGATGCATTATTTCATGGAAGTTATAATTCATAGCTCACTGATATGTAGCACCAATATTTTAAAGGAAAAATGTCATGACTCGATAGAAAAAGGCTCTCCAAGGAGTGATGAAGGTGGTCTTATGTTGATCTTACAGGATGAGTAATATTTGGTTATAACCCAATAAAACCTCCATGATTGATAACATCTCATGGCCCATGGTAAGATCAAGTAGTTGGTCAATACTAGGTAGAGGAAAGTCATCTTTGGGAAAAGCTATTAAAGTTGTGGAAATCCATGTATATGCAGAGTCCTCCTATTGATTTTGTGACAGGAACAATGTTAGAGATCCATTAGGGATAATGAATTTGTAGGATGAAGGAGACCAAGAGAAGGTGTTGAATTTCTTCTTTGAAAAGAAGGTAAATGCGAGGATGTATTTTTTATAGCTTTTGTTTTATGGGCTTGGCTTCAGGAATAGTTACGATATTGTGGACCACAATATTTGGGTCAATATCGGGCATATCATTGTAGGACCAAGAAAAAGAATTGTTATAGTCCGAGACGAAAGAAGTGAAATTTTCCTGTTCAGAAACATCTAAAGATTGACCAATCTTTAGAATGTCTAGGTCATTTTGAGTGTTAATATTGATTTCGATGATTAAATAATTTAACATGGTTTGCATCTCAGAAGGAAATGACTAGTAAATATAAGAATATTCCGCACTAAGGTAGGTGAGGATAGACTCATCATCTTGACATTGAATGAAAACAATGGAGGTTGTATCATCATCAATCATGTCATGATACAGGAAGGGAAGAGGAGAGGGAGCCTTACCATCGTGTTGATAAGTCACGGGTTCTAGGGAAATGGTGTTCACAAAAAAAAGTTAAGAGGAATAGATTCAGGATCTATAGACTTCATGGGTAAAGGTGGTGACATTGGTAAACAGGGTGGAGAAGGTTTATTTTCCTCGATGAGGTCAATTTGGGCCTTCTTGGAAAATGATTCAAGAAATCCAAAACCACTGTGGTTTTTTTTTATGTGTGTTACATGAGATAAGGGTATGATGGCCCTGTTCATAGAACCCAAAGCCAAAGCCTTTCCATGCAAAACAATGAAGGAAAGTATGGGAAAAGCAGTGGTTGGTGAGAGATAAGAGGTCAGATTAAAATGGTTTTGTTTGGGAAGGGGGCTCAGGTGAATAGGTGGAATTGTCAAGTCCCCCATACCTTAAGTTGGTGTGAAGGTGGGAAGGACCATAAGGAAAGAACTCACCTATGTGATGGTCATAGAAAGGATGTTGGCATAGGTTACCATACTCTTGTGGAGTAAGGAATGTTTTTATGTTGTATAAGCAGTATTTCCCCCAGAGCAAGGTCTTGAAAAAAACCTTCTAAGGGATTGGTAGTGGATATTTGTGTAGCTAGAATAGATGAAGTACTAGATGATCAGGAAGAAGAAGTATGATTTAGTTGTGAACTAGATGGGTTAGTGGATGGGTCAGCTACAAAGGCCATTGCAATAGTAGGAATATAAGAGGTAGGCATAGGTGAGGTAGCAAAAACATCAGTGGATGGGGTTGTGCATGAAGGAGAAGTAGCGGAAGTGGTAGATTCCTTAACTGGTATGAGGACATCATTAGTTCGGTACAACATGTTGCAAGTTTTAAATAACAAAGGGTCAACTTGGATGGTATAGTTATGTCCTTCATGTTCAAATTTTACACAATGATGTAAAGTTGAAGGAACAAAACCCATGACATAGATCCAAGGTTAGAAAAACAACATGTTATCCCATAATTCCCCTTCTAAAATGTAGAATAATTTAGGCATATAATGGGGGTCCACAAATGTGAAGAATAATGGTTCCAACTTTGCAAATGATGGTGTCATTGAAGTAGCACCACATAACTAGGTTATTATGTATGTAATTTGTAAGAATGTGTATTTTATTGTATGTGTGGGAGGATAAGATCTTGATGTTGGCACCACCATCAATCATAATGCATCAAAAGAGAATATTATTGATATAGATGGAGATGAAAAGAGTGGGATTATGGTCATCTGATTGGAGAGGTAAGATATCCTCATCAAAAAAGCTGAGGGTGACCACTTAATGAATGGGAGTAGGGGTAGAAGAAGGAGATGATTTGGTAAGAGATTTCACGTGGTGAGGGGTGATAATGGAGGCTATTTGTGTTGGGTCATTAGGTAAATATTTTTATGGATTACAAAACATCTATGTCGGCTTATCGATGAGATTTAGAGGTTTGGATGAGATCATACAAAGACATTTTAAGAGGGGATTGGTATAATTGTTTTATCATTGTATGATGGGTGACCTAAACTTAAATAGGGTATGTGCATCCTTGAATGGTGATTTTGGGTGTGGGTGCAGATGGTATGTTAGGCACAGGATTATTGGATGAGTTGGTTGCTTTTTATTTTCCTTTGTCTTTTTAAGTGTGAGTGATAACTTCGATCATGTTAATATATTGAAGAGAGGTGGATGGAGAAGGTATTTCATGAGTATTATAATGGCATGATGGACAAAAACCTAATGTAGGGTAATAACCTTGAAAAATGAGTAGGGCACATGTGAATTTAGGTGGAGGTTTAGCCAACTCTCTAATACAAACCATGTTGATCTTGAATTTTGGAGGTGGATAAAAAGGTTGTGGAGGTGGAGATGTGGGCAAATGAATAGGTAGTGGATAAGGACATGTGGTGATTGGTGAAGGTGGAATATAGTCCTCATCTAGAAGATCATCATTGTCAAAATTTTCTTCAGGAGGGCACACTTGGAGAAGAATGGTTTTTAGATCCTTATAGTTTTCTATATCATGTCTTGACACACAATGGTAGGCACAAATTTTAGTTTTGTCAAACCATTTTCATTTGGGTTTGAGTGGGTCATAAGGTCAAAGTGGGGGTAATGTGATAACGAAGGTCTCTAAGAGCTTGGATAAATTTTTTGCATAAGATTCTACTAATGGATCACAATTTGAAGTGAGTGTGGGTTTGGGTGAAAGTGTGAGTGATTGTGGTGGAAGAGATATTATAGAAGGTGGAATAGGTTTGACCTCTGATTTGGTAAGTGGTACTATCTTAGGTAAAGGTATGGTAGATGAACTATCAATAGAAGGTATGGTGAGTCTAACTACATTTTTGGAGGGTAGTGGGTTCTTGTCCTTAGATTTCACCTTCTTAGGTAAAGGTGAGGTAGGAAAATGTGATACAAAAGTGAAAGTGGATAATGACAGAGGATGGGTTAGCCATGGTGATAACGAAGGTGTGGTAAAGGTTTCTAGTTTAGGTTAGGTTGAATGTATGGGTTGAATAAACATAAGTAGGGATAGGGTTATGGTAGATGGTGGAGGTATAGGTGGTAAGAAATCTGCGAGTGACGATGAAAGTTACACAGGTCAATTAGATGTAATAAAGGATCGTGATGAAGAGGAAGGCTGCTACAATTTTGTTTTTCTTTGCGTAGGAGGTTTTTTGACCAGCGTATATGGGTGAGGTCCATGGACAGATGGAAGGGGTGAAGGTGACCGAGGTGTGGTGGGTGAAACTAGTGTATGTAGTCTTGAAATTTTGGTCTTCTTTTTAAGTGGGGGATTCATTTTTATACGAGCTTGAGAGGATGTGGCTAAGTCCAATTTGATGGGTGGATGGACAAGGCTTGATGATAGCATGACACCTAGGGTAGTCATAGGTATAGAGATGGGAGGATACTTAGGTGCAGATAGGTTCTTAGGCATAGGAATGGGTTTGGTTGTGGTTAAAGATTCAGATGTAGGCAAGGTTGATGAAGAAGAAACATTTTCAAAAAGCATGGTCATGTTTGATTTGGTTACTTGAAATACCTTCAATTAGATCATGGATATCAATAAGTGATGGATGCATTTGGGTTGAAAATGGTAATTGAAGGTGTCCCCAAAGCATGGAATTATCAATATAATCCAAGCGGTTGGTCAGGCATGAAAATGACACTAATATAAAAGGATATATAATTATTTTAGTGGAAATCCCTATAAAATATGTCCGCAAGACATGGAATTAGTTAGCCTCAGAATTTCTGGGTAAAAGAGCTGAGCGCTGATCAATGGGATCCTAGAATGCTAATGGGGAATTTTCCCTAATAGGTAGTGGCGTATCTAAAGGATCCCCTGTGGGTAAGAGTGATGGTAGATGGGGTGAGATAGATTCTTCTTTTGGTGGAGAAGAAAGAGATTAATATTCTCCCATGGGTAGGTGAGTTAATAGCATTGATTATTCGATAGGTTGTGAGGTAGATGGTGGAATGACATTGGTAGAAATTTTGGACTCCTGTATGGGTGAAGAGGGAGACAAAGGAGTAGATTAGGTAGAATTTGCCATGGGTAGAGGAGATTGTGCTAGAATATCCTTGATAGATGAAATAGGTGGAAATTGAAGAACAAATGGTACAATATGAAAAACAACATGAACTTCAAAAACATTTTTGTTGTTGGTTAAAGGTTCACCATTCTGATTAGATGATTGTGTATGATTATGAAAAAACTTCTTAAAGATATGTAAGTTTTGATTTTTTGTTGCGTTCGGGTTGTCCAGGATGAGATCTCCATTATCTAACATTTCCTTGACAAGTTTCTTGAAGGTTATAAAATTACCATCATTATGACCTTTGAAGTGATGATAATTACAATACTCATGTTCCTTATACCATGCAGGCATAGGATGAGTAGGATCAAAAATAGTATGAGGTTTTATGGTGGGAAGTGTAATGGCTCCGGCCTTAAGAAGGTTTTCCAAGACTAAAGAATAGGGCTCTCCAATTGGAGTGTAATTTCATTTTTGTCATCGGAACTGAAAAGTTTGAATGGGAGAAATATTGGAGGAAAGTTTGGCTTGGCTAGATGGATGATATGGACCAGTTTTGAGAACTACCACATTGGTTTATCCTTTGGTTTTTGAATAATTGTTTTGGGGCTTTGAATATGAAGAGGAATAATTTGATTTGAACGTGGCATTTTTTTTTCAAAATTGAATTTTCTTCTCTTCAATGGCACGAATTTCTAGTGTTTGCACCATGGTAAATTCTTCGTCAAAGTTGCGTAAGGTTTGTACCTACATATTTGGTGAGATGTTCTTGGCATAAGCTCTAGTGAACAACTCTATAAGCTTAGATTGAGTTATATGGAATGTTAGTTTATTGATAAGGCTTTACCAACAAGCAAAAAAATCTGTAATAGATTCATCATCGTACTATCGTGTCAAGTATAGGTTAGTCATGGTGAATTTTTTTATGAATTTGATTGAGAAATGGTCTAAGAATGCTTGAGCCACTTGGTTAAATGAGTAAATGGAATGTTTGGGTAAACCACTATACCAGTCTAAGGTGGGTCTTGTCAAGGACATGGGGAATTTTGGTAGGAGGAAAGCATCATCATGGGTAATTAGATAGAACCCATGTTTGAATGACCACAAGTGTTGTTGTGGGTCTTCTTTACAATTGAAATGGTTAAACTTGGGAATTTCCCAATGTATAGGGTATGGATGAATGGGGATAGATGGATGAATATGCTCATTACATATTTCTTCATGGGTTAAGGAGTTACGAGATATGGAAAATAATGCTTCTAATATTTACATCTTTTCCATCATCATATTAATCAGGTCATTGGTGGGTTATGAGGAATGGGTTCCCCCTATAATAAAAGGAGGTTGATGATGGATGTATGATGTGGATGACATCCCAGTATATGGGGGTTCCAACTATGATAACTGTAAAGGGGAAATATATGTGAGTGGAAGATATACTAAAT
Organism: Taxus chinensis; assembly: GCA_019776745.2. Taxonomy (NCBI): domain Eukaryota; kingdom Viridiplantae; phylum Streptophyta; class Pinopsida; order Cupressales; family Taxaceae; genus Taxus; species Taxus chinensis. The sequence goes on along the minus strand of CM034149.1, from coordinate 94,919,296 downwards.
AATCGATAAACAAGATTTGGGGTTGTTAGTGATGCATATAAATAGGTGGGGTAGTCGTAATTAATCTTTTGGTAATTGGGGTTAGAGACTTTGGGATAGAAAGGATGAGGTTTTGGAATGGGGTGTGGGTTGTCCACACCATGGGTAGTTGTGATGTAATGGGTATATATGAGGAGACAGGTGCAGAAAAGGATATAGCAAGGATGACTGGTGAAGGGGTGGTTAACACCAAGGGTGCAATAGACATCATAGGTGTAGCAGTTATAAATGATGTGGGGTCCAATTGAGATACCACAGGTGATAAGGTGCATAAAGGTAATTCTGAGCTAGTGGTAGCTAATGTGGAAGTGGGGGCACGAGTAGGAGGGATAGAAATGGGCATGTCATATATTAACTATCCCAAGAAGTCTCGAGTGGATGAGTGGGTGAGATAGTATTGTAGGGCAGTGAGATTTTGGTAAAGGAGTCTTGTAAATTCCTCATCTCCAATACTAATGGTGATGGGCTAAGTTGGATCCATAGGTGACAAGTTAGAAGGAGGTGATGGGATAGGTGGAAGTGGATTAAGGCTAGCATGAAACAAAAGGGTGTTGTCTTGGATGTGAGTCAAGACCATGTGAATTAGTTTAGAACTTGTGAAATTTACTCTATAAATGACACAAAAAACAAAAGAAATGCAAAAGGCTATATTTTGGGAGGTGAAATGGGTTAGTGTTCTAAAAAATTAGAACAAAGAAACCATTGGTGGTTAAGTTAACCGATGATGGTTAATGGGTGACCAATGACGTTTAGGGAAACCAATATTGGTTACTATGGGAAATCAATAGTTTTGCAAATGAGGAAAAAAAACTGATGAAAATGAAATAACGAAGTTGTATCTGATTGTGATTTTAGAATTCTGGGGGTATGATGATGTCCTGAGAACTTAAAAAGAACATAGGATGTGATGAATGTTATTTTTGGTAGAATGACCAAAAAGAGATGGAAACTGAAAATGGTTAGGTAGAATTATTCCAATTAGATGTAAACCAATGATAGTCTATGAACTAATGCCGATCACTCTAAAATTTGGAAAAGTGAAGACAAATTTATTTTTGTGATTTAAGTCAGATGAAAAATCAACCCAAAAAACTAAGTATGATAATAATGGATCTTGAAACACTCAGAAACTATTAGAATACACTGACTATGATGGCAAAGTGTGAAAGGAAGAATAAAATGAAGAATTTAACCTCACAAATCAAAAACCAACTCAAGAAAAAGATAAGAAAAATATGCAATCCTATAAGTGAATTTTTATGTTTTATCTTGTGTAATTTTAGACTGACTTTGTTAATTAGAACAAAGTTTTTGGTTTGGCAAGTGACTTATGAAGAAGAAAATTCTAAGGGTGGTTTTAGGTTATGTCTTGGTAGGGGTGGTCCTTTCTCTAAGTTAATGACTTAACAAAGAAACCAGATGGGCAGCCACTATTTCACCATTTTCTTTACATTATTGAAATAAAACAGATAAGGGTAAGGGCAAGGAGGAATACTTGTTTATGTTGGTCATTTGATGGTTGTTGTGCGTGTTCTGACTTCTCAATCCAATGCTAACTATGAGAGCATCCTTTTGGATGGGAGGAACTACCTAAAATAGAAAACAAGACCACAAAAGAAGAATTAAATAATATATGACAGTGGAATCCCTAGAGTGTGCAAGATCCAAGAAGTGTGATACTCCCTAGATGGCTATCAATCCACTGTTTAAAATAAATTAATGTGAGAAATAAACAAATTCCTACTATAGTTGATATGATTCAGGTATTTCATTCAAGCACAATAAGAAAATCTAACATAACAGGATAGGCTATAGTCAGATCTGAAGGGTAGGTAGTTGTCAAGGTGTTGGAACATGTAAGGGTCAGGTTATGGGTTATTTGGGTCACTTGGGATAAGGTAGGTTGCATCCATTATGGAAAAGGTAAAAAATAAAGAGACCAACATTTGTCTAGTATATCCAATGATGGTTTAGGAGAGACCGACGATGGTCATGGGTAATCGACATCGGTATAGTTGGGTGATAGTAGTTTAATAAAAACCTTACTGTAGAGTCTGGCTAAGGTTAGATAGAGCTAAAGGAGGGGATGAAAAGGTTTTTGGGGATGTTGAGAACACTCAGAGAGGTGGAAGGGCCAGGATAGGTGATCTGGTAGAAGGGTGGGTGAGGTTTATGTTTGTCAGAAAGTAGACTACGAAGGAATGGGAATATTAATGGAATAATGATAACAACTCCATGGACAGAATAAGAAGGGAAATGATCATGGATAAAAACACTTACCAATGTTTCAAGTCTAATGATTGGGTGGTGGTGTGATCAGTTGGTGGGATGGAGCTTGGTGTAATAGAGATGCTCCCCAGAATGTCACCGTGAGTGCAATGCTTCTGGATCTTTCCTGGTGGTGGCTATGAATGCTTGTAGGTGTGAAAAGTATCTGGTTTTGTGTGCATGTAGTTCTCTCCTAGTTCCTTTGATCTCAATATGTGTCAACCCAAAAACAAGGTTACTATGGCCAATAAATGGTAATAGACGGTGGTTCTGGTTGACTAGCATTTGTTTAGGGTTGGTTGGCTTCAGTTAAGGTGAGATTCCCTAGGTTTACTAAAAATAACAGATCCTAGCAATAATATCTTCCAGATCTATCTATTCTCCCAGATCAAAGAGGAAGTTACCTTTTTCATGAGTGGGAATGTGGTTAGAGGGATAATAGGAATTTATTTTTTTAGGGTTGAACTAAGTCTTAGCTCATTAAAGTAAGTGGGACCAAGTCTTAGTTAGTTATGGAAACATGCCAAGAATAGGTCTAGGGTGAGGTGGGAAGGTGGAAATTAGCTTAGTTAAAATAATTAAGTAATGAATATTGTGAGGATGGTTATTAATTTAATTGAGTTAATTAAATTATAGTAGTGTGGGGTGGAAGGGTTCATAGTTAGGTGAATATGTTTGAGTTTGTTATTTGATGGGGGACCAAGGGGAGTGTGACCCAATTTTGGTATCTATGTTTTTCCCCTTTTTGTTGTGTAGCTTGTATTGGTGATCGACACTGAAAAAAATAAGATGTGGTTGAGGGTGGTATTTCCCCATCCATGGGTGAAGGTAACCCCCCTCAACCTAGGAACGGATGAGGTGAGAGAATGAAGTAGTGAGTGGTTTGATAAAAGGAGGAGGTGGGTGGTTTTAAGAAAATAGGGTTAGGTGTAAAGAAGGTGATGGTCGTGGTAGGGTGATTGTAAGAGGTAGGGTAGGTACTTAGGTAGAGAATTTAGATGTACACACATGTTGTGAAATTCCATGAGATATAAGGGTTTCTCAACATAACAAATGTATGTTAGCTAGGGTTGTAAAGGTCATCCAAACAAGGGTTGTTGAGGTATGTTATCCAAGATAAAGGATACGGTATGGGCACTCAACAAGGTAAGATGCATGAATGAGTAGGTGTGGTTTTGGTACATCCAAAAGGTCAAAAATTTAAGGTTTTTTTGGATAAGAGTCATGGCCATAGGCAAGATAATGTTAGTAGGATGAGAAAAATAGGTACCATCATTGCAAGATGCAACAAGTGAGGACATTGGAATATCCACATAATCAACAGTTAGGTAGGTAGGTGTGGGTAGGGTAGGTGGAGGTAAAAATAGGTAATGGGGTAAAGGTATTATCAGGTAAACAAGGAAATTGGCTAGGGTCAAAGGTAGTGACAGTCAAACACACGCACACGTATAAATTGTGACATGGTACCAGATTGAAGAGATTGAAAAATCTACATCGTCCAAGGTCGATAGGTCTAACCAAACAGGGTTGAAGTGAGTCCGGTATCTAATGGTTGGATATTTTTTCTAGCGAAAATATGAGGTTCAACCACAGTATATGGGATTAAATCCCTCCTCAAAGACAGATGAGGCTGCTTATTTATTACTAATCTAAAACATAGCAAAAATAGTATATACAATATTCACACTAATCTAACCATTGGGGTTGGGATAAAATCCCATAATCCATATCCACACTAGGTGAAGATGTTGTTGTATTTATAAATGGAATGGTTCAAAAAGGAAATTATTGTTATGGAAGAAACACAATGGAAAGGAAATGAGAGGAACGTATTTTCTTCCGAGTAAACACATAGCACGAAATAATCATACGATCTTTAGATAACAAATGTAATGTTTGAAATGATTAGAACAATCAAGATGTTAAACAAAGAATATCTTAAGATTATGAACATAAGAACAATATCTTAAGAATGCTACATCTCACAACACAAAGTTTGCAAAAAAGCATCAGCTCCTATTCCTTAAATGATTAAAAGAAAACACAAAGTCTTTCTTCTTCATGATAGATCTCAATATCCCAAAAATCTCTACCTTTTGGAATGCATAAGCATACCTTATTTATAATAAAAGGACTTGATAGAAAATAGGATAAATCCTAGAAAATAGTCTTTTAATTGAGAGTCATACTTTGCTTGAATCTCACATAGGAGACCAAGTCATAATTTTCTTCCTATGTGACAAAACAAAAATGAAAAATACATGTTGATTTTAGGAACGAAATGACATGCAACATTATGCCTATTGTGTTTCATCATCTTTGTCTTCCTCCAATAAATCCTGCTTGTCCTGAAATTATTAGAAATTTTGGATTATACCCTGCATCTCATTTTCATCAGGCGCAGTGGAATGATCACTTAGAACCTCACATGTTTCCTAAGTATCACTAACATTACCAGGAAGCTTTTTTAGTCTCTTGTTGAGTGTCCTCAGGGTTTCCAAAGAATGTTCAATTTTCACAAACCTGTCAATTATTTCGAGGCCAAATCCATAAGTTGGTTCATGCTGAATTGATTCTTAGATCTTCTTATAAATATCATCAACAGGTAGAATACCTGAGATTTCACTCAATACCTTAGCGCAATTTTTGACTAGCTCTTCTTTTATGTCATTCGTACCATCGACCAATTGATCTCTTGATTCCCTCAATTTTCTGCAAGCTTCATTGAGAATCTTTATTCTAAATCTAATGGATTTGGTTAGTTTAAAATGTTTATCCCCATGTGGAATGATGCCTTTTTCGACCAAGATGTGGGATGGAACCTATTTCAGCGTTTGGAGAGCTTCAAAAGTTAACTCTAGGTTCTCGACCTTTGCTGAAAATTCATCATCCATTTTCTCTCCATCCTTCTTTATATCCTCCAAGGATTTGTAGACTTCCATGGTGTCCTCGATGACTTCTTTTCCTTACAGGAGCAACCTTTGCATCCATTCATTGATCATTATCTCCTTCTCATTAATATTCTCGATCATGGGTACCAATGAGAAATCAAACCTAATAGGAGTAGAGGATGATGGTGTTAACTCAGGAGGCTTTGAGATCTTGAGTAGTACTTCTGTCAATTTTTGTAATTTCTCTTTTAGCTCATCTCTATTTGCCTTAGTTTCCTTTAGCTTCTAACACAACACATTCATGGCATCTTATGCATCATGTTGTGCTCCCTCCGTTGTTACTTTTCCTAGATAAAATCTTGTGATTTGATAATCTATGACCATTATATCATCCTAGGTTTTATCAGCCACAGTTGTAGTAATTTATACAAATTTATGCCCTGAGGCATCCAATGAAATCCTTGAAACTATTTTGGGTTTCTTGGCTAACTTAGTAGGTGTTACATTGAGGGAACTAAAATCAAAGGCTAGTAGGGGAGCTACCACCTTAGTCTTCCTTGGGGTTTGATCTATTAACCATTGAGGCGTATTGGAAGAAGTTTCTCCCATTGTAGGTGTTACAGTCACATTCTTAGGTGGAGGAAGGTTATCTTGTGGAGTGGTGACCACTAAAAGTGTAGTGTTTATGGTAATGGATTTAGGGAATGAAGGGACAGAAGGAGGAGGCATATCCATGGTTAACTGAGGTCTAGTGGGGAGAGGTGAGAGGCTAGAGAAGATACTAGCCATGGTTGAGGAACTTGGTGAAGAAATCTGAGGCAAGGAAGGTTGAATGGGAGGAGGAAATGATTCCAAAATTAGATCTTGAGAGATAAGAGGAAGACTTACCTCTGATGAACTGTCAACCAAAAGAGGAATGGAAGAATGAAAAATATCTTCTCCTGAAGGATGATTTCCTTGTTCTGGTTATGGAGGTGAATCAAGAATCTCAACTGTTTATGGGAGAGTGGCCATTGGTGTAGTTACTTGAATTTCTCCCTTTCTGACAAACTTATCCTTTATTGGCCTCTTGGAAGGGTTCTTATCATTTTCCTTTTTTCCCTTGGAGGGTCCTGCTTCCAGAGTATCTAGTCTTGAAAAAATCCCTTCTTTATAACTCATTCCGGAAGAAATGAGCCAATCCTTAGTATGAGGAAGAATTTGAGCATCTCTCCCACAAAGCTTTCTCAGTGATGGACCAATTAGTGGCTGGGAATACATATCGGTCTTTATTCAACCCATCATATGAGGTGTCAAGGACACTCTCATTATCTGTGGTGCCCTGTGGTATATCAGATAAATCCAGAATCTGAATTTCTTCAATTTTCAACCTACTATTGTCCTTTCTTTGGATGAGAACTTCATCCCGAAGATTAACCCAAATATCCTCTATGTTGGGAACATGTAGATATAAAGTCCTGTATGATTTAAGGAATCCTAAGAAATCAAATCCATATTTGTGCTTCTTCAACTTGTCCTGAAGCTCATGCACCACATTCTTAGCTTTAAAAACTATCGAGCATGTGTACATTCCAATGGAAATAGGGAAGGATACAGAAGTCTTGTGTTTACTTTGTTGGAATTTGTGGAAATCCAATAATTGTCTTACCATCTCCATTAGGATCAGCTTATCACCTAGGAATCTAGCTAATCTGAAAGGATCACTTGGGTACATGACCACCCATGTGAAGTTATTGAACTATAAGAAGATACAACCCCATTTTGATACTTCAGCCCATGCCTCATCAAATACTCTTCTATTTCTTAAGTCAGGGCTCAACATGCAGATGTTCTCATAAAAGAAGGTGTCATTTACTCTTCTGAATTGATCCTCATACCCCTTCATTGTCAACTGAGAAAAATAACGATATATATGTTCAGTTGAATTACTTCCCTTTGTGTCCAACCCTGGCTAATTCCTCATGACAGCTGCTCCATAGGTGACATATGACAACATGTAAAACTTGCTGGTAGTCAAGTCTGTCTTCATCTAGGAATCAATCTCATTAATTCTAAGACTACTCCAATCAATCCCTTGTTTGTTCTTCTTTATAATGACCATGAATTGATACATCCACCCTTGGAAGACTCTTGACTCAGGGATTCCAAATACTCAACTCAACAGGGTGATGATGTCACTAATTTCAAGGATGAAATCACTCTTAGGGACAAATTTGGGAAACCTAGAGATGGTTGGCTCAGCCTTGATCAGGAAATTTTTATTCACATGCCTGATGCAATATTCTTGATCTTTGTCCCAGGATTTTTGTGATGAATTAAGATCTACATCAACATATTCCTCAAATTTGGGTAATCTTAAGAGGTCATCAAAGTAACCCCCATCCAACTACACTATGGTTTCTCCTACTTTATTTTTCACCTAGCGGGAATTTGAGTCATAATTGGAAGCACAGGCCAAAATGAACTCAGGGCATTGAGAAGACATTGGGAATCCTACTACAAGAGGGATGCCAATGTTGGTTATTGACTTCATGTAGGGACTCTGAGAAGAATCCTTGGTTATATTCTAAAAGTCTTCCATGTCAATGTCACCAAGCTCCATATCTCGGATGTCGTAATTGCAATCTATATAGGAAGGGGATTACATTTTCTAGTACTTGTATTTCATCTTTCCTGACCTATCTGACTTATCCTTAGATGATCCAGGATCTGACATGAGAAGTCATAAAGAAAGAATGCCTAGACAACTTCTGTTTGAACAATCAGACTTGGAATCTTTCTGAGCAACCCCACAGACCTACCACACTAACTGAGATTTGAGACCTGTCAGAAACTCAGTGAAACCTGACACAATATAGAGTATATCAGAAACCAAATTGTGTCAGAAACTTCATGAAACCCAATATAAACATGGAAATCAGGAGATGTTGAGCACCGTGTGGAACTCGACACTCCGTAGAAGTTGGAATATGTCAAATAATCTGAGAAACCTGACACAATCATAAGTCCTATGACGTTGAGCACTTTGCAAAACCTGATACACTATAGAAACCAAACAATGTCGAACACCTTGTAAAACCTGAAACAAAGGCATCGGGTTTCTGGGATGTTAGAACAGGTAAAATTTCCTCCAAGCTTGTAAGTTAGGTTTTATAGATTATCCCAAAAACCACAAGAGTATATCCATGAATAAAAATAAGAGAAGACCCAAGATGGATTATTTAAACAAGGGTTTTCATGGAAATTCAATAAAAATGAAGAATACAACCCTAAACCCTAAACCCAGAGGCAAGAAAAAGAAAAGAGGAAAAATGCAAAAAGAACACTTAAAAAGCAAACCTGAAGATCAAAAAATGATAAGAAGATAAAAAATACCTTTAAGAAATTCAAAAAATGATCAAAGATGGATCAAAAAATTGATCAAAAAGTTCAATCAGGTTTGAAGGTCGAAGGAGCATTTATGAAAAATCCACCCAGCAAAAATATGTCAGGTATAAATGATGTGTAAAATTAGGGTATTTATAAATCCCTAGAATTTATTACACCTCCTCCAATACGTGTGCCAACTAACCAACAACTCGACATTAATGCCATGCCATCATGCCGAAAACCTGAAACAAATGTTTTCTTAACAAATCAGGTTTCAAGAACCAACCAACATGAAGCATGTAAAAGACATGTTTGGATGTTATCAGGTTCTGAAAACCTGATACAAAGGATCATTTCAAGTTTTGGGTTTCTGGAATAAAGCAACATGTAACATGTTTTTTGTAATGTATCTTCCGATGCTCCTGGGTTCCGAAAACTTGATACACTAGCATGAAATTGGGTTTTAGGTTTCAGAAGACAATTGACATGAAGCATGTAAAAGACATGTTTGCATGCAATGGAAACCTGAAAACCTTAAAATCTTCTTCAAAGGGAATTTTTAGGAGGTTTTTTCAAAAAAATTCTATGGTTATCTCAATTTTAGCTGGAATCACTAAAAATGAGATAACAATTGGCTCCAGTTGGAGACTTTCTTTGAGACATCAAAGGAAGAGCACTCATATCAAAAGATTTATCCATTGGGATGTGGATTCTGAAGAAGAAAAACCAAAAACAAATAAGGAAAGAAAGAAAGAAAGAAAACACACAATAGAAAATAAATTATGATACAATGCAAGAGAGCATCTTTTGTTACTGGTGGAACATCTTCAAATGTTGGCCACTGAAAGGTAGAGGGATTAACTCTCCATCAAGGTATGATAGAAAAAATCTATTTTCACCATTTAGCTGATGTATTTTAAAAGGACCTTTCCATAAGGAGTCAAACTTGCCATGCATCCCTTTCTGTTCTCTTCTCTTGTCCCAGAGAAGTACTAGATATCTGAACTGGAAATCACATTTCTTTGATTTCTAGTCAAATATTCTTTTGAATTTGATCTGATGATTTGTGATGCGATCCACCACCTTGCTTCGTTCTTCTTATAGCCTGGCTAGGTACATTATCCTTTTCTCAATAGAACTTTGAAAAGTTTCATCCTCAATTTCTTTAGCCAACTATAAGGTTGGTAATTCTATAGAGATAAGTATCTCAGTGTCAATTCCATAGAACACCTAGAATGGGAACATTCTAATAGCCCGTTTAGAAGTAATCTGATCGGCCCACAATACATCATATAATGCTTTGTGCCATTTCCTCTAATTCTCATCGACCAACTTTCTGATTATGGTCAACAAGTTTTTGTTGCTCGATTCAGCCTGACTATTTCCTTAAGGGTAGTAATCAGATGAATGAGCCAACGTGATCCCAAATCCATAAAAAAAAATTGTTAACTCATGGGATGAGAAATTGGAGGTATTGTCAGCAACAATCTTGTGAGGCACACTGAATCTAACAATTATATTTTATTTAAGAAAATTATAAACAACTTTGGAGGTAGCTTGTTCGATTAGAGTAGCTTTCACCCACTTGGTGAAATAGTCTATGGTGGTGAGGACATAATTATGACCGAAACTAGAGGTAGGGTTTAATACTCCAATGAAATCAATTCCCCATTGGAAAAAAGGTTCTTCAATCACCACGGGCTTTAAGGGAAGAGCTTCCAACTTAGGACGACCAACGAAATGTTGACAAGATTCACACTTAGCCACCCATTAAGCTGAATCTCAAAAGAGAGTAGGCCAATAGTACCTGGCTCGTAAGATATTGTAATATATTATGGAAGAATATAAATTTCCTCTGCATGCTAGCTTGTGGAAGGACTCTAGCAACCTTATCCACTGAGACTCATCAGCACAGCACATGAATACACCATCGATACCTTTCTTGTATATACCATTGTCCCACAAAATGTGTCTTATAGATCTGAGTTTAACTATCCTCTTTTCTTTTTGGATTAAATGTGGGGGAAACTCACCATAGGTTAAAGTAAAGTGATATCTACGTACCATTCATCAGTTTTGCTTATGAAAAACACTTTGGGAAATTCTAAAGAAATACCTTCTATTTCTTCGTATTTTGTCTTAGCATTGTTTTCTACGATTAATTGGCACATGCCTCTACCTCGCACCAACTTGGTAGGTCTGATGTCCAAGTCATACTCTTGGACTTTGGCTATCTAGTTACCCCATTGACTATCCAACTCTTGTTGGGTCAGAATGGATTTAACTGCGGTATCAGGAACAAGAACGAGAGTCTGGGAACTCAAGACATACTACCTGAAATGTTTCACCACTCTCACCACTGCATAAGCATGATTTTTAATCTACAACATCTTCAATTCATGTTCCTTTAGTGGGAAGCTCATGAAAGTAATGGGAGATTCAATTCCTCCTTTATTTTTCTACATCGGGATGGCCGATACTGTATGTGCAGAAGTGTATCTATACATGATGAAATCTTTCTTGAAGTCAGGGCATACCAGAATAGGAGCGTGAGCAATTGTTCATTTGAATTCTTCAAACCTAAGCTTCCCTTCAGTTCTCCATTGAAATGGAGTTTTATCCTTCATTATTCTAATGATATCCTTGGAATTATTGGTAAAATTAGGTACAAATATTCTTAGGAAATTAACCTTCTTGAAAAAGGAGTGCACCCTAGTTTTTCTTATGGGTAAGGTAAGGCTTTGAATGGCCTTCACCCTCTCTGGGTAAATCTTGGTTCCTTCTCTAGTCACAATATGACCCAACAACTTTCCTTCTATCACTCCGAACATGGATTTTTTAGGATTTAATGAAATCCCATGATGCTTGCACCTTAAGAGTACCTATTCTTGATGATCATAATGATCACTTCACTTTTTAGAGAAGACTGTCAAGTCATACAAATACACAACTATGACCTTGGCCATTAAATCTCTGAAAGATAAGTCCATAGCCCTTTTAAACGTGGCTCTGGTGTTAATCAAATCAAAAGGAATTCTCCTGTAAGAAAAGGTTCCTCATGGAGTGGTGAATGTTGTTTTATGTTGATCTTCAGCAGCTACCTCAACCTGATTACACCCCCAAAAATCCATCAAGCATGGACAACATTTCTACTCCAGTGACAGTCTGTAATACCTGGTCCATGATGGGCAATGGATAATTTTCCTTTAAAGAAGACTGGTTGAGATTTCAGAAGTCAACACAACTTCAGATTTCACGGTTCTTCTTTCTCACAAGCACAATGTTTGTAACCTAGGTGGAATGATGGATCAGAAAGATAATCCTTGCATCTAACATTTTCTGAATTTTTACAAGAATAGTCCCTTAGATATTTGGGTTGTAATGTCTCTGCTTCTTCATGTAGGGTTTAACTTCAAGCTTCAAAAGAATGCTATGTTACACATCCTTGGGCTTGAAATACTTTAGATCCACATATGACCACACTAGGACGTCCATATATCTCTTCAAGAGTGAAGTGAATATTTATTTTTCTTCCAGAGAACAACATTTACCGATGATTACCATCCGTGGTTGATCAGCGGAGCCCAGGTTAACTTGATCTACCTTTGACAAGGAAGCACCTTCAGCTTGGATTTTACCCTAAATGAACCATTCATGCTTGTCAAATAGACATTCTAGAGAAACTAATCCCTTCAGAATCTTATTGCCTTTAATCTGGATGAATTCACCATCAATTTCTTGATATGAATTCAAGATAGACTCACGGAAAGCCGATTCTGATCATTCAAAATAAAGCTCACTGAAATTATCAGATTTCTCCAAAAGAGACAATACCTGTTGGTCATCATTACAGACCTGCCAATGAGATGATTTATCTGGAACACTTGGAAGATACACAATCTCAATGGTATATGTGTCTTGTTTGAATTGTGGGTGAGGAAGAAGAAGAGATGCAGAAACAACTAAGGAATCAACTTTATCATTGTAATCTCTTAAGACTACTTTAATGGAAAAAGCGTTGAAGCATTCTATGCTGTCCCAAACCTTGTTTCTCTAATGTTTTAGATGGTCATTTTTTACCTAATAAATTCCCTTTACTTGATTCACGATCAACTCAGCATCTCCTTGTACTTTGAGATTTCAGATTCCTTTTTTTCTTTCCATTTCTAATCCTAATAACAAAGCTTCATGTTTAGTTGTGTTATTAGTATTATCAAACTGTAACTTGAAAGCAAAAGGAAAGATCTCAAAATCTGGAGATATAAGAACTAATCCGGCACCTGAACTAGTAGTTGAATAGCTCCCATCAAACTCAAGGGTCCAAATAGCATTAGGATCTTCTTCTTTCACTTCTAGAGAGGGCACCTCAAATGTTAGGAAATAATTACCCAAGATTGCATCTTCAAAGATAATTTGAGCCTTAGGATCATCTGATTTAGTAACTATGTGTACTTTGCTTGTGCTTCGGGGTGAAGGAAACAAGGAACTCCATTTACTATAATTTTATCTTTGTTCCAATCCATGTTGATTTCTCCTCCAACATCTTTGCAAAATCCTCTTCCCAAAAGAATCCCATAAGCATTCGGGATATCAGCAACTAGGATAGTCATTTTGCCACTCTTTTCTGGAAATGCAACAAATGCAAACTGCGCATCCTTGATTTGGCCAATCAAGGGGACTTGTTTAGTTTCCATGGAGTAACATCACCCATAAGATTTAGTCAGTGTGAGTCTAAGGGCATGAGCTAATTTTGTGGGCATAACGTTATCAGAGGCTCCTGAGTCAGTTATGCAATTGTTGAGTTTGAAACCGTTTATAAGTAAAGACAAATAAAATGGTTCAATCTTTCCAAAAGAAGCAATAGAGGTCATATTACTTTGAGGTAAAGGCTGAGCGGAGCTAGGAAAAATTCCTTTCAAAGATGGAGGAATAACAACCTTACTTCTAATGATTTTGGCAAGTTTCTCAAATTTCTTAGGGTTAGACTGAAGGTATTCAGCTTCCGACATTTAGATTTTGGTTTTCTTTGCATGATCAATGATGTCAAAAGTGGTATATGAAGGAATGATGGAGGGATCAGTTTTGGTTACATTGGTCTGAGCTGAGGTACTGGCCTTGAAAGCATGAGAAATAGAGTTAGAAGGTGAAGTTACCTTTTTCGTTATCTCCTTTTTAGTTTGTGCTAAGATGGGAGATCGAGTGAAAACTACAAATGATTGTCCATCATGCTCATCTTTATCTTTCTCGTATTCTAAATAACCAATGCTAGAGTTGCCAGCTGAATCATCAAAAGACTCATCAACATATCCTGAAGCTTCTAAGGCTTCATGAGAGTCGTGATCTTATAGTTCCTCATCCCCCTCAACTATTTCAACTATTGCATTGATAGGAGGAGCTTCAATATCCAGCCTGGTGGGAGCAATGATTAATAGATTCCTATCTCTTAAGGGAGCGTCGCTGACATTGTTGAAATTCCATCTAGGAATATCTCGATAAGGAATGTTGGTTGATTTTTGAGACATTTTTTTATTCAAATTGATCAAGTCATTGGCCATCTTCTGAATCATTGGATCAGTAGTACTCTGAGAAAAACTCTAATTTTTAGGCTTAGATGATTCTCTTCTGATCTTTCCATCCAGAATAAGATCATCTTCTATTTTGGTGGTTGTATCTTGAGTGGTGGTCAAATCAAGGATAATATATCTTCTAATTAATAATCTCACATCAGGAGGTTGAGCATTGATGAAGAAACACTTCTAATTTTCCAGAGTGGGAATGACTAGCTCTTGAATCTTACAAATCAGCTTGTTGAATTTGGCTATGAAATCCCGCATGGGTTCATAAGACTCCTTCTTCATGTGTGTAAGTTATGCTAACAAGGCATGAGAATATTTAGCTGGTTTGAAACTTGCTTCAAATATAGATCTCATGGTATTATAGTTGGTAATGCATGCATTTGGGAGATGGTAAAACCATTCTACGACTACACCATGTAATGTTTCAATGAAGATTCGAATAGAGACATCTTCATGAGAAACCCCAAGAACACCACATGCAACAAAGAACAAGGTAATGTGTTATTCAAGATGTTATTTTCCATCACCATTAAACTTAGGAATATTCTTCTGTGATCCATGAGGTAGGTCATGTAATGCCGTAGTAAGGGAAAGAGGACCAATAGTTGTGCCCCAAGGCATAGGTTGTGCTACCATTATTCTAAATGAATTGCATACAGGAATATGAATATCTGATAATAATAATGCAAAAAAAGTTGCAGAAACTTATTGTTATTGAGGAATCCGAGTTCTTCGGATGGGTGAAGAACTTCTTTCCCAACTAGATGCAACATTGTTGGGTGAAAACCTGATATTATGCTATTGAAGCAGATCAAAGAACAGATCAGTTTCACCCCTAGCTCGGCTTGACTGAGTGAAGATCTTCCTGGCCAGCTTGAATTGGAAAATGGATCTTCTGAAAATACGGCAAATATGGAGTCACCAGACACCAAAAGGATAAGGTTAGTCTTATCAATCCGTATATCCCCAGCGGAGTCACCAAAAACTGTTGGTTGGATATTTTTTCAAGCCAAAATATGGGGTTAAACCACAATACATGGGATTAAATCCTCCTTAAAGACAGGTGAGGCTGCTTGTTTATTACTAATCTAAAAAACAATAGAAATAATATATACAGTATTCACACTAATCTAACCATTGGGGTTGGGATAGAATCCTAAAATCCATATCCACACTAGGTGAAAATGTTGTTGTTTTTATAAATGGAATGGGTTGGAAAGGAAATTATTTTTATGGAAGAAACACAATGTAAAGGAAATGAGAGGAACTTATTTTCTTCTGAGTAAACAAAGAGCACAAAATAATCATACGAGCTTTAGATAACAAATGTAATGTTTGAAATGATTAAAACAATCAAGATGTTAAATAAATAATAGCTTAAGATTATGAACATAATAAAAATATCTTAAGAAAGATACATCTCACAACACAAATTTTACAAAATAGCATCAGCTTCTATTCCTCAAATGATTAAAAGAAAACACAAAGTCATTCTTCTTCATGATAGATCTCAATATCCCAAAAATCTCAACCTTTTGGAATGCATAAGCATCCCTTGTTTATAATAAAAAGAGTTGAGAGAAAATATGATAAATCATAGAAAATAGAATTTTTAATGAGAGTCCTACTTTGCTTGACTCTCGCGCAGGAGATGAAGTCAAAATTTGCTTCCTATGTGACAAAACAAAAATGAAAAAAACATGTCAATTTCAGGATTGAAATGACATACAACATTGTGCCTATTTTGTTTCATCATCTTTGTCTTCATCCAACAAATCCTGTTTGTCCTAAAATTCTTGGAACTTTTGGATTATACCCTACATCTCATTTTCATCAAGTGCTTTGGAATGATCACTCAAAACTTCACATGTTTCCTGAGTATCACTAGCATTGCCAGGAAGCTTTTTCAATCTCTTGTTGAGTTTCCTCATGGTTTCCAAAGAATGTTCAATTTTCACAAAGTTGTCAATGATTTCCTGGCTAAATCCATAAGTTGGTTCATGCTGAATTGATTCTTGCATCGGCTTGTAAAGATCGTCAATAGTTAGAATACTCGATCTTTCACTCAATACCTTAGCACAGATTTTGACTAGCTCTTATTCTATGTCATTCGTGTCATCGACCAATTGATCTCTTGATTCCCTCAATTTGCTGCAAGCTTTATTGAGAATCTTTATACTTAATCTAATGGCTTTATCTAGTTTAAAATTTTTGTCCCCATGTGGAATGATGCCTTGTTCGACCAAGATATGGGATGGAACTTGTTTCAGCATTTGGAGAGCTTCAAAATTTAACTCTAAGTTCCCGACCTCTGCTGAAAATTCATCATCCATTTTCTCTCCATCCTTCTTTATATCCTCCAAGGATTTGTAGACTTCCATGGTGTCCTTGATGACTTCTTTTCCTTACAGGAGCACCCTTTAGATCCATTCATTGACCATTCTCCCCTTCTCATTAATCTTCTCGATCATGGGTACGGATGAGAAATCGAACCTGATAGGAGTAGAGGATGATGGTGTTGACTCAGGAGGCTTTGAGAGCTTAAGTAGTACTTCTGTTAGCTATTGTACTTTCTCTTTTAGCTCATCTTTATTTTCATTAGTTTCCTTTAGCTTCTAACACAACACATTCATGGCATCTTGTGCATCCTATTGTGCTCCCTTTGTTGTTACTTTTCCTAGATCAACCCTTGTTGTTTGATAATTTGTGAACATTGTATCATCCTTTGTTTTATTAGCCACAGGATTAGTAATTTATACAAATTTATGCCTTGAGGCATCCACTGAAATCCTTGAAACTATTTTGGGTTTCTTGGCCAACTTGGTAGGTGTTACGTTGAGGGAAATGAAATCAAAGGTTGGCAAGGGAACTACCACCTTCCTCTTCCTTAGGGTTTGATCTATTAACCATTTAGGCATATGAAAGAAGTTGCTCCCATTGTAGGTGTTACGGTCACATTCTTAGGTGGAGGAAGGTTAGCTTGTGGAGTGGTGACCACTGCAAGTGTAGTGTCCATGGTAATGGATTCAGGGAATGAAGATGCAAATGGAGGAGGCATATCCATAGTTAACTAAGGTCTAGTGGGGAGAGGTTAGAGGCTAGAGAAGATACTAGCCATGTCTTAAGAACTTGGTGAAGAAATATGAGGCCAGGATGGCTGAATGGGAGGAGGCAATGATTCTAAAATTAGAGCTTGAGATATAAGAGGAAGATGTACCTCTAATGAACTTTCAACAAAAAGAGGAATGGAAGATTGAACAATCTCTTCTCCTAAAGGGGTATTTTATTTTGGTTGTGGAGGTGACTCAAGAATCTCAACTATTTGTGGGAGAGTGGCCACTGGTGTAGTTACTTGATCTTCTCCCTTTCTGACAAACTTAACCTTTATTGGCCTCTTAGAAGGGTTCTTATCCTTTTCCTTTTTTCCCTTGGAGGGTCCCACTTCCAAAGTACCTAGTTTTGAAAAAATCCCTTCTTTATAACTCATTCCTTAAGAAATTAGCCACACCTTAGTATAAGCAAGAATTTGAGCAGCTCTCCCCACAATAGAATCATTTTTAACGATGGACCAATCAATGGTTGGGAATACATATCGGTTTTCATTTAACCTGTTGGTACCCAAATTTGTTCTCCTTTTTAGTCTGAGCAGCATCAGAGATATGACATGAGTCTTGAAATTAGATAGATCATGATGTGTGTCATTTTGTAGCTAGGGAGGTGATCTAACTGGCACTCAGATTTGTGGAGAGATGAATAGTACTTTGAAAGGATTTAATCCATCCCTCACTATTTTAGGTTGTGCCTTTCAACCAAGGTAAGAGAACCTATATTGTAACCCCTAGATGGTGAAGGAGATGAAGATATCCCTTAATTTATGCAAATGGTATGAAAAGGCCTTGGGAAAATATGATCGACACTCCAAATCTAACTTTCAAAAGTTTTCACTCCTAGATCATGGAGATATTTTCAATGCAATGCAAGGGTTATGTGAGATAGTATATGATCCTGATTTACTTTGTGCATTTTTGTAAATGTATTGTATTCTTTTGTTGACACAAAATGTAATGTAGGGGTATTATGGGTAGGAGTACTTTGTTTGAATGATTTTTTTGGTGGGGTGTTGACAAGACAAACTGGGATATATCAGATCTTTGACAACCTCTACAATACTTGAACAACTATCAGATAAAATGCTTCAAATAATCAGGATATTCTTTCAACTAGAAGAGGCATAAATGGAAGCCCAAGTTGCACTCTTCACACAATCTTTGAGAATTCACCACAAAAGCTTGAAGTAAAGAACTCAATTAAACACAAAAATCCTTGATCAAACCACGCCTAATGTACCCCCAAAGGCTTACAAGCAATCTCTGTAGTCAAGGAAGGTAAAGTGATTTTAAATTTGTTTATCTCTTTATCAGATAAAGACTCTTCTCAACATGAGATTGCAAATGCCACTAAAATATCAACAAGAATTGGAGATTCTGTGTGATTTCTAAATACTTTCAATGTAATATTGCAACAAGAACAATGAAAACTATTTAAAGGCATTTTAAAATGATGACAGACACCTTATTGCCAAGAAAAACACAGATTAACTCAAAAGCTTGTTAGATTCATCAGCAGGGGAGAGTTTCATGAACAATCTCAGAGCTGTGTGATGGTTATACACTTGTAACCAACTCACATACATGAAGATCCAACACAGAAGAAATTATTTTGGTCCTTTGGTGGGTTTCTCAGAAAATGAGCTTTCTCTCAGAATTTTCTCATGATTTTAAATTTTTCCCCCACCTCTTGCATGTCTTAAAACATGAATTATATATCTCTTGCCATCTTAGAGCCTTCTTTGCCAAGAAAAGAATATACCATGGGATCAAGTTTGTTACAAAACAATCCTCGTGATTCAATGAAAATGACACTTAACAAATTTATAACGAGATTTTCCAGGTGTTTCTAAAATGGTGAATCATTACAAATATTTGCATCATTATCCTTATTATAGGAATGTTTTTCATCATCAACGAATGAAAATGTCTTTCCTCTCATCATTTCACCTTCTCACCTTTTAAAACTACCTCTGTAACTTTCCATTTTGTCATTTCATGTTTTTGGATGGATTAGGGACACATTTATTTCAAAATCACCTCAGATTAAATAATTAAGCCATGAAAGTGATGCCAATGATCCTGGAAGGCCAAGACAACAAAAAATCACTATAAATTTTATGAATTTTAATGCAAAATCGTGATTCCAAGCTTCTTGGAGCTCCCATGGTGGTGAAAACAAATGGATGCATAGCAACCGTCGATCTTATCCATCCTTTAATCCTAGCCCTCCACGTGGAAGATGTAGACTAAGAAATAAGCTTGAGTTACCTTTTTAATTATTGGATAAGGCCAGACACGTGGAAAAAAATGATTGGAAACAAATTCGGCCTCATTTTTTGACTTTTCAACCTTTTGGGAAAAATGGAAAAATTTGACTTTTTTCCCCCACCCCTCCGCCTTTGAATTTTGGAGTTGCGATGTGGCACATGGTGGGTCCTATTTGGATCACGCTTCAATTCTATGCATTTTGACCCTTTTTTGGAAAGTTGGAAAATTTTCCCTTTTTGCCCCGCTAGCCTGCACCTCTAATTTCTCCCTCACCACATGTCTCCTTGTGATTCCTCGTGGGCCAACGCTCCAAACTTTCATTTTAAGATTTCTTTGCAAACGGGAAAAAATTCTCTCCTGTCTCCATTAGCCTATCGACCCGCTCTATCCTCTGCCACATGTCCATCTCTCTTTTTCCGAGCACCCACGGGCTTAATCTTCATTTTTACTCCCTTTAAGCCAAGGGAAAATTCTGAACTTTGTCTCTACAAGTTCAAGCCTCTTATTTCTCCCCTGCCATGTGTCGCTTATTGATTTTCTAGTGGGCCTGTGGCTTAAAATTTTTCCTTAACTCCCTTTTGCCAAAAATAAGAAAAAAATTCCCATTTCCCTTCGTGGCCTGCACTTCCCTCTGACCCTTCATGGACACGTGTCCACTTGTGATTCGTCACAGGGGACGCTAAAAATTTTTCATTTTGAACTCATTTGTAGAAAAGGGAAAAAATCCCCTTTTGCCTCCGCAGCCCACACTTCTTTCTACATCTGCCACGTGTCAAATTGTGGCTCCTTTGCGGACCCATGGGCCTTCCCTTGCCTTTTTTCCCTTTTTCCAAAAGGCCAAAAACACCTAAGTTCCCCGCCGGCCCACTAACCCACTTTTGAAACTTTTAGGACATGTGTCCTCTTCTCATTGGCTGCGGGGATTCGGGAAAATTTTTTACTTAGGAAATTTTACAAAATAAAGCCAAAATTTTCAAAGGAGATCTGACTCCCCGCCTCTCCTCAGCCAATAAAAACCCACCACCTTACCAATACCTTCCGAGGATGAATTTGATGGGAAAATGATGCCCGTATGACCGTCAAAATGCAAAAAAATCAAAGGATTCCATACAATTCAATTTTTTCACCAAGGATGGCAATTTTTTTGAGTTTTAAATCAACTGAAGCATTATTTCTAAACATTTTCAACCTTGGGATTGGATTTTCAATTGCACACAAGTATGATTTGATCAATTTTGATTTTTCCATGATCTGGTAAAGAGAAAAATGACATAGCCCATAAAATTGGAAAAACTAGGGCACAAAAAAGGGCAAACTTGGATTATTCCTTCAAATTAGGGAAAAAAAAAGTTTGTGAGCACTTTTAAAGCATTTCAATTGGAGGGGGATAATTACAAACCATAAAATCAAAGGATAAAACATTTTTTTTGAGTAGATACAAATTTGAAAATTTAGGGCAACACGGTGCATGGTCAAAAATGGCACCAACATTGGCTCCTGCTTGGGGATAGGCACTCCCAATGAGTTCCACAAGGAAAAAATGTAGACCAAGTGCCAAAATATCCTTTGGGTAGAGGATTCAATATGCAAGGTAGTCAAAAAACTAGAACCATCCTTCAAAAACGAGCTGAGAAACTGACCAAAATGGCTGCCAAGAACAAGGGCAAACCACACACCAATAGAAGAGCAAAAACAAAGCAGGAAAAAAATACTATACAACTGTACAATTGGTACATACCTCAGATTTGGGGATTAATCACAGAAATGCTTCAAATGTCTGCCATTAATAGGAAGCTCTAGGAATTCCCCATCTAAGTTGTTGAGAAAGAAGGTATGTCCACCAATTCTAATATCAAATGGATAAGGGCCCATCCATAATGCATCAAATTTTCCACGCTTGCCCTTGTATTCATGTCTACTATCCCACAAAAAAATCATATATCCAAATTTGAAGGCTCTAGGAGTGACCTTCTTATCAAACAATCTCTTCAATTTTCCCCTAAATCTGACATGCCTTTGATGGGATGCTCTTCTCTCCTCATCAAGCTCAATAATCTGATTGATCCTTGATTCATATGGTCCAAGCTCTTGATATTCCAACTGTTGGGAAAACTAAAATGAAGATAACTGCAGGTGTAAGGGCAGAAAATCATGAGTTCCATACACCAATTCAAATGGGATTTTACCAGTAGCTCTTTTAGGAGTTATCCTATCAGCCCAAACTATAAATTTCAATTGTTCACCCCATTTCTTCTTGTTTTGCTCCAAGTTTCTTTTAATGATCTTCAACAAATTCTTATTGCAAGAATCAGCTTGTCCATTCCCTTGGGGGTTATATTTTGAAGAATAAGTTAGATTGATTCAATATTCATTACACATTGCCATTAAATTTTTGGCTCTAAAGCACATGACATTATCAGTTATAACCTTGACTGGGATTCCAAATCTGCATATGATTTGATTCAACAAGAAGTCCATAACTATTTGGTGTGTTTCTTTCTTGGTGGGGATTGCCTCTACCCACTTTGTAAAATAATCAGTGGCTACAAGGATTCAATTATGGCCAACACTAGAAGGATCTGAAATCTCACCAATGAATTCCATTCCCAATTGCTTGAAAGGAGCTTCAATTGATACAGGCTAAAAAGGAAGCGAGCCTGAATCTTTTTGTCTTCTAGAGAAATGTTGGCAACTATCACATTTTATAACCGGATGGGTTACATTTTTGAAGAGAGTAGGCCACCAATAACCAACTCTCAAAATCTTATGTGTTATTACTCTTCCAGCAAAGTGTCCTCCACAAACTCCCCCATGGAAATCAACAACTATCTTGGGAGCTTCATCTTTAGTTATGCATTTCAAGAGGACACCTTTAGGGTTCTTCCAAGCCACCCCAAGCTCTATGATGATATATTTTTGAGAAGTCAGCTTGAGGGATCTTTTCTGATTTTTATTTAAGTGACTAGGGTAGCATAGGTGTCTAAGGTAGAGATCACATCCTTGTACCACTCAGAACTTACCAACTTTGCAAGCACATCTACCCTTTCTTTCTCTAGCTGATTCACTTCCACATTCCGTAAGTTGCTCTTAGCTATGAGCTTAGCGAGGCCCAAACCGCGTACCAACTTTGTGGTTTGGATGTCCATATCATACTCTTACAACTTGTTCAACCACCTACATAGTTTTCTTGATATCTCCATCTCTGATAAGATGTCTTTCACCATGGTGTGGGGAACATAAGCAACAACTTTTGAACTCAATATATAAGGCCTGAAAACTTTTATTGCTTTCACCAAGGAAAATACTTGTTTCTCCATGATTATATACTTCCGCTCAGTTGCTTGTAAATCCTTACTAAAGAAGGAAATATTCCTCTCACCCCCATTCTCATCCTTTTACATCAAAAAAAGCAATGGTATACTCAGAGGCAAAGGAAAAGATTTGGAAAGGGCTCTTATAGTTTGGGGCTGCTAAAACAAGTGCATGTTTAAGTGCATCCTTAATTCCTTCAAAAGCTTGAATGATAGCCTCCTCCCACCTGATAACTTGGTCCTTCTTTAGCATGCTTGTGATTGGAAGAGTCAACTCAACAAAGTTGGAAACAAACCTTATAATAAAATTAATTTGATAAAAGAAAGATTGGATGCCTTTCTTGGTTCTTGGGATAGGTACTTTGCTGATTGCTTCCACTCTCTCAGGGTCTATCATAACACCATCCTTTGACACAATATTACCAAGAAGCTTGGCCTTTTGCATGCCAAAATGAAACTTCTTTGGATTAAGAGAAATTCCATACTCCCTACATCTGATCAGCATCTTCTCCAAGTGTTGCAAATGATCACCTCTCTGCCTTGAAAACATAGTCACATCGTCTTGGTAAACTGTAATGAACTCATTGATGTAACCAGAAAAATCAACATCCATTGCTCTTTAAAAAGTGGCACTGGCATTCATCAAACCAAAGGGCACCCTAAAAAAAACATATGTTCCCCAAGAAGTAGTGAATGTTGTCTTAAGTCTTTCTGATTCTTTGAAAATCACTTGATTGTATCCGCAAAAACCATCCAATGTAAAAAGCAACTCATACCCTGCCACAAGCTGAAACATATTTTCCATATTTGGCAGGGGATATTTGTCCTTCATGGATGCTTTGTTTAGATTTCCAAAATCAACACAAAGTCTGATGTCTCCATTCTTTTTTCTGACTGGCACAAGGTTTGTAACCCAAGATGAATATCTTGTGGGCTGAATAATACCTCCATCTCTCAAATTCTTTAACTCCTCTTGCATTTTCATAAAGAGAAGTGGATTAATTGGCCTTTTACTCTATTTGAATGGCTTAGCCTTGGCCTCAAGAGGGATCTCATGCTGAAAAAGTCTTATCTATATGCTTTTAGTTTTGAATAGGACCAAACAAGGCAGTCTTGATATTTTTTCAAGAGTTGGTCATATGACTATTTTTCCTCTTTACTTAAATTGCTGCCCAACCAAATCTTCCTTGGTTTACCATTAGTGCCCAATTTATGTTCTTCCACATCCCTTGAGGTAGACATGTTTCTATTTATGATGTAATCAACATTGTTAAAGTTTGACTCAAGTGCAACAAGACCTCTAGGAATGATATTTGTTTTAAATTGGATGATATCTTTTCCAAACAAAGTTTCTCTTCCTTTAGTCATGCATACCATTGGCTCCCAATCAATATTATTATTTGTAAACTCACCTTGGTTTTTCAAGAACCTTTTCACTTGAGCATCATCATCAAACACTTGCCAATGTTTCACATTATCAAGCATAGCTGGCCTAGTTAGCACTTCAATGTTGTACTCATAATAAGGTGAAATGGTGTAATTTCCAAATCTAGAACCCAACACTTCCAACTTGTTAGCAGCAAAATTGATGCCTCTGTCATGATACACAATGTTAAAAGAATCAAACATTTCAATTAGATCCCAAACTGCATGCTTATACTATTTCATACGCTGATTTTTTGTAGCATACATTTTTCTTATTTGTTTAACAACCAGCTCTGAGTCTCCTTTTGCAACAATATATTTCACCCCATACTTCCATGCAATTCTCAGACCCAACAACAAGGCTTCATACTCAGCAATGTTGTTAGTACATTTAAAATTAAGATTGAAAGAAAAAACAAATTCTTCCAATCTTGGAGAAATCAGAATTACTCTAGTACCATTTCCAAATTTGGAGAAAGCTACATCAATAGAAAGGTCCAAGGAGAACATACCTGTTCAAGGAACTTTTACTGATCCATTTTGTGTTCTTTTCCATCCACAAAACCAATAAAATTATCATCATCAACATCAACAAACAAAACTTCATAGGAAGCATTGTTTGGGTCCTCAATTAGATGCAACATTTTCTCTTCTCCATAGAGCTTGACTAGGATGCCCTCAATGGGAATGGCAGATAAAATACATATCCATTTAAAAACTCCCTCCAACACTTATAGCCCACTTATTTGAAAATAACATGCCCCACTTGGTAGGGAAATCAACAATCACAACATCCAATTTTAAATTCATCCCTGGATAAGATACAAGATGCACAACCAAATCTTTCACACAACCAACTACTGGAACTTCTCTTGAGTCCATGGTAGTACACTTTCCACAGGCTGCTGTAACTTTGATGTCTAACTCATTCATGACTTATAGAGGCATGACATTACATGATGCACTGGAATCAAACATGCAATTGTGAAGTAGCTTATCCTTTATGATCAAAGTTGTGAAAAATGGATCAACATTCAATTGGGAATCAACCAAATATGTCCCCAAATATACCTTAGGTTTTTCTCCAAAATCTTCTATTGTTGGTGGTGTTTCAAGGTCAACAATGATTTGAGGTGGAGTTTTAACAAAATTTACATTTCTTCTTGGAGTAACCTTCTCTTCTTTCAATCCCAAGTACTCAAATGTTGTCTTCTTATGCTCAGAAATTCTAAGAAACTCAATGATTGTAACACTCACTTTAATTTGGCTCAATACTTGGGCTATGTCATAGGGGACACTCTTTGGCAAAACAACATTATAAGGGATACAAGAAGATTCATTATATGGAAATGGATTCTTGGCAGCTTGGGCATGAGGAGGAGTGTAATTTTTATTTGGGAAAACAAAAATTTTGACCGGTGCATCTCTCTCAGGGGATTATTTTGGAATGCTTGTGAGCAAGGGTGTTTTAGGTTTTTCTTGAGGCCCAACTCCCTTAAAAACTTTTCTTCTAGTTTATAATCTTTCTCTTGAGATACAACAACATTCATCAACAATTGTCTATCTTCCTCTGAAGGGATACCACCATCATACTTCTTAATCATCAAAGCTCTTAAGTATTCAAATTCATTGTTAGGAATTTCAAAATCTTGCACTACATCAACTTCAAGAGCATGAGGGGGAAGAAAGATTTGTACCCATTTGATACAATCCCAAAATGTTGCAGCTGTCCTAGCACTTATTACTTCAGTAGATGTTGCTCCTCCTTGTGAGCATGAAGAAATGCTCATCATGCAAATATCATCCTCAGTACAATCATCATTATTAGCTTCACCTTCTTGTTGGTCCACTTCACATGGAGGATGGGGTAGAAAACACCTATCACACAAATCAATATCAGCAACCTCTTCAACAACAGCAACCCTAGCAGTTAAGGGATCAGACAACACTCTTCCTTCACATGCTTGAGGATGTCTATTTACAGATCCAATAGGCCCTTTACCTTTTTCATCAAACCTTTGCTCGTTCCTATGGTGATTACCAAATCCATCTTATGTTTGGTGCCTAGGCTGACCTTGTGAAGTCTGTCTAATTCCCTTCTCAGCTCTTGCCAACTTGTATGAGATTTCTTTGACATCCCCTGCCAAAGTTTTTACAACCTCTTCTAAATCAATACCTTTTCTAGCTTGAGTTTTTTTAGGGTTTATCAATTTTACACCATCTCTCTTCAGAGGTTTCCCAATTTCTTTGATATTGTTCTTAATTTGAAGTGCCATGGTGAAATCTTGTCTTAGATTGGTAGGGTTTTTGTCTCTTAGGTAATAGGCTTCCTTCTTATCAAATGCATCTGCACATTTGATTAGACAAGATTCATCACAAGGCCTCAAACCAACAGGAAACCTTCTCAGAGTTTTGTTAAACCTTGTGTTGAAGTCATGGACTAATTCATTAGGGTTATTCTTGATATTCTCAAACTCAGACAAAAGAAATCTAGGATCAGTCTTCTCACCATATTACAACCTAAATGCATTTTTCATTTCAGTCCATGAATCAATAGAAATATCAGGTAGATCCTTGTACCAATCCCTAGCATTTTCTTCTAGTGTATGAATGAACAACTTAATATACAAATCTTCAAACCCTATCTCAAAATCTTCCATCATATTAACAAATATTTTGAGATGCTGATCACCAATTATTGCATTGTTGCCTTGAAATTTTGGCAATCTATTTCTGACATCTTGTGGAATAGCATTCAGGTAACCATCCATTCCTCTAAAATATATGGGACCAAAGGTGTTAACAATAAATGGAGGCCTAGGCTCATCCATATTGTTTGGTGGAGGTGATCTTAGAGGTGAAACAAGCTGATGAGGAGTGCAAGATCTTTGGGGCTCAAAAATGTGATTCACAAGACTGGTATTCTCTAAGTGCTGATTTTATTGGAAAGTCTTACTCGAATTAAAACACAGAGGTGTAGATTGGAGAAGGAACTTACCAGGTATAGTAGAAGGACCTTCACTAGATGAGGAAAACAATTTTATGAGAGGATTTCTTGAATCAAAATCACGTGAAGAAGAATGATAATCTTCTACCAAAGGCTGATCTCTATCACCAATGGATATATCTTTGCCTGATGTCTAACCTTTAACAACTTTCCAAACTCTTCTCCCTTCCAAATTTGAGTTCCTTGAGTCTGAAAACAATTTTTTAGTAGAGTCTTTGATGGGCCATTGTATTGCTCCAATCATTTAACTTACATAATCTTCTGTCAGTGTCATTCTTAGCTAGGGTTGTGTCCTAGGTAGCATGCAATGGAGTTTAATAGAACCATTTATCTATTGGGTATATTGGAGGTTGTTTAGTTTAATGACTAATCTACAGAAATGCAATACAAATCTATAGAATTGAAATACAGTTCTATAGAATTCAACTATTCGCAATGAAAGGAAACTAACAACTAATCTTCTGCTGGAAAATGAAATGCACACACACTACCTTTAAAAAATGAAATTATGACTGTATAAATGAAGATTAGTAGAAAGTGAGATTACTTGTTAACCAGATTTGCATAATGGAAACATCTATTCTAAATGAAAGAAGTAATGAAGAAAACAAATATAGTCAATAAAAGCATGCATGTAATATTCTCAAACAACAATTGCAGTAAATCAAATCAAATAACTGTATGCGTAAATGAACTCAAAATAACCTCTTATCTCCTTGGTCGAGTGGGCCCTTGCTCTTTATTGGGATAGAGGGATTAAAAACCTTTGATTCTCAAAAAATTGTGACTTTTGTTAACTTATAATAAGTTTCATAACATAGAAAATAGATAATAATGCCAAAAAACTTAATGCAGATAATCTTTCTCTGTATATAAAAAAATATTTTTTTTTCTATGTTCTGAAGATGAAGTCTTCATATAGATACTGTAAGTTACAAGTCTCACCAAAATGGGCAGCATTAATCACTGTCCACCAAATACTAATTAAAACACATAGATTTCTATGGGCAGTTAGGAACAAGCCCCAAACTAATAGGTCAAATTTTAGTGGAAACAGTCTCCTGCTGCCTACTCCGAACTCGGACTCCATAACTACCAACAACATCCATCATTTACTGCACACATCATCACATTTTATCTCACAAAGACATTTACTAGGAGGTTCATGTGATAATTGGTTTTCATAAACTATATCAAGGAAAATTCATCAAACCTACTAAGATATAACTACACAAAACATTCCCATGTAATAATAAGTCATATCAAAAGAGTATTTTTCAGCTTGAAGAAATAATATCAATGAGCCAAACAATGCACTCATCATTTTCCCCCTGACTTTACCTGTTGCATGTCCCTATGCAACTTATTTTCATCTTGCTCACCTACCAAACTACTCAGCCATGTCATATTATTCAAATTGATCAGCATATTGTGTTATGGTGTTCTTACAACCTTGAGTGTTGGAGATAATCTCTACCCATGCTGTTAAACTATCATTTGACTAGGTTGCATTTTTTTGCTAGGTAGTGAGAGGGCTCAGAAGGAGTGGTGGATGTACTTGGAGGCCTACCCATTCATCATTGTACTATTGGCTTGTTTTCTCTGTGGTCTATTTTATAATGGTGATGAGGGCATCACCCCTGTGCATTCTCTAGCTCAAGTTTTGGGGAGAGATAACCTCCTTGCATTTCAAGGGTAGACTTAGAGTATCCCACCTCCTATCACATGCCTACCAAGCTATTCAAAAGTTCTCCTGACTATAATTTTTAAAATCTATGACACATTGAAGTAAAATATGGGAAGTGTTTATCCCGACTCTTGCCTGGTAGTAAACTGAATGAAAGTTTTTTCTCAGAGCTACATCAGTATTATGAGTTGGATGGATGTGGAACCCAATGGACTGAGCGGTGTGATTGAAAATATCTATTTTCTGACCTCAGATGATCTAATTTCGTAGTGCATACTGAAAGGCCTTGATTTGGAAATCACCCACAAATAAATTGATTAAAAACAGGCACATTTGTAACTATCATTTATGAAAGTAGAATTCATAGAGTAAATTTTGGATCTCAGGAGCACTGCACTTATAAACTTATAAGAAACTAGTGCCATTGGGAATTTCATGAGGAGCTTGAAAACACAATTGGAATAACTACCAAGAATAAAATTGTTCTTGAACGAACATGCTATAGACCGGAGAGGGTTTTCTAGAGGATAGAAGCTTGAGGGCCAAAGGACAGAAAGAGTCTAAAGTAGATGTCACTTTTTGCTTTTCCTCTTGTACAGATTCCACTTCCCTTTTCAATTTCTGATTTTCCTTCCTCAATTCTCTTTCCTAAAGGGATAAATGAAGGAATCTATCCAAGATGTTAAGACTTGTATCGCGTTGATGCTTCAAACTACTTACTTCAAGCTGTAGGGCAGTGATTTCCCAAACCTTCTCTATTGTTTATTGTGTAAATTCAGTTTGCAGTAAAAGGTTTGTTTCTTCCATACCTTGTAATTGAGCTTTCAGTAGTGTGATTTCCTCTAAATAGTTGTGAGAAGATGCAGCCTGGGTACTAAGCACTTCGGGAACTACAAGGTGAATTTCCGTAGATATAAGAATAGTAGGTGTTGGAATGGATAGGTGATCCTCCTCATGTTTTTCTTCCCTAATGGGGGTAGTATCATCAGGAAAAGTCTCTGATCGGGAACTACTAAATTTCAAAAATGAGTTGAGCCATTGAGGTTATAGGTGCATAGAAGAAGATGGAGCCAAGGTGCACTTTCATTTTTAGCTGGAAGTGGAAGGGGATGGACCCTCGAGAATGCCAAATGTGTCTGTATGATCAGGGACACAAACTACCTCTATTTGGTTACATGAAGGGCAAGGGGCTGGTGTAGAAAAGAGATCAGATTTCAATTGATTTTGTTTGGACCCTTCTCCCACAGCAAGTCCCTCAAGCCTCCACTTTTGTCTAAAGAAGACCTGATGTGAGTATAACAAATGAATCAACTCCAGGTGTTTAATGATAGACTTTCCTCCACTGGACCTGTACTTTTGGAAAACTTTAATAATGGATTCCATGAGGTATTTAGGCAGATTTACCTAGAGGGCCTAGTTGACATGTCCCTTCTTAAGATGAATTAGCATTTTAAGTGCATGACTACCCAGAACAAAGGCCTAACCATCGTATATGAAATACCGGTTGACCCACTTCACTATTTCACTCCAGATCCTAGGTAGACTCCTCCACCTAATGCCCTTTTGGATACCCAAGGGGGTTAGGATGACTTTAGGGAATGCTTCCCCTTCATTTTGAAATAAAGCAAACAGGATTTGTAGATGAGCATTTGTCATGACCTTCAAACCAAAGTCTGGTAGGGTAGATAGGTAAGAAATGACCTGACTCATAATCTCAACCCGTCTTCCACTGAATTGTGAACAGGTGGACTCAAAATTTTCCGAGAATTCCTCCATAATGCCTTCATCAAAACCTTCAAATTGGAGAATAAAATCTAGCCATCCAAAATCATGAAATACTTGTGAAAGCACAACATTCTGGAGTAAGGAATCTGATGAGTCAAGATCTATTTTCTTTTGTGGTCCCGTGTTGAAGCCAAAGGTGAGTAATTCCAAGTAGTAGAAAGAACTAGAATAAAGTGTTACCCCACTCCCTATTTAGTGAATCATAGAACTAATCATGCTTGATGCACATACACCAATGGTAAGAAGCAATTGTAGAAGCATTAAATTTCAAATTACACCATATCCCTTGGATGACGCAAAATCGAGCGAAGGTGGTGGTAAAAAAATAGTGAATAAGACCAGCCATCCATGTGAATTTAAGATATTGGAGGCAGCACATCTCCCACTGTTGAGGAGCATGTGCCACATGTCCTGAATTGAAGAATGTGACACATTCAAGGTGTGTAGTGATTATGTGACATTACCCATTTTATGCTATCACCCACATAACCAGATTTGGAAAGAGATCTGAAAGAAATATAGCGATCATTTCATGATGGCGTAATGATGAAAAATGTGTACATGTGGAAATGTTTTTCATGGAAATATCATTAGCAAGTTAGGATGCACTTACCCATGCCATGGTTAGTCGGTCAAAATCCATGGATTCCTATTCCCTACAGTTCGACATGAAGCATGATTAGTGGTTGTAGAAATGATGAAAATTTCTACATTTATTAAAAACAACAACAATAAAAACTTCTAAGGGAAGAAGATAAAATGTAGGAGCATCTTCCTTTATTGAATTTGCAAGATATTTATTACTCCATGTTTGAGGGGAAAAGAGCCTCCTCAGCATGCATGTCCATGCATAACAGAATGTCATCAGTGAAAATCTTCTTATCTAGTGGTTGGTGATAAATCCAGAGCCTATGTCCATTCACCATAAGATTCTGTTTGTCTCCATCAATAGGTAACAATTGAACAGAGCCATTATTGAATACTTGATTTACTTGATAATGACCCAACCAATGTGTACACAAATTTCCTTTAAACTACTGATAGTGGGAATCAAAGAGTAAAACCCACTATCCCTCATGAAATGTCCTTTTTTATATGAGCATCATGCCACATTTTTCGTTGATGTTGTAGAATTTTTGTCTTTTGTTGTGCCTCCATCCACATTTCATATAATTCATTCATCTGTAGCACTCATTCACATTGTGCTTCATCCAAATCGATCCCAAATTCTAACGTTGTTCACCAGGTGCGCAATTTGAACTCAACAGGAAACAATGGCTTCTTCTCAAATACGAGCTCATAGGGAGAAAAACTAGTAGTTGCTTTCCAGGTCGTGTTGTAGGCCCAGACAGCCTCAGGAAGCTTTGGTACCCAATTCTTTCCATCGGCATTGACCACCTTAGTTAGAATATTCTCTAGTTTCAATTGGTTACCTCCACTTGCCCATTGGATTAGGGGTGATAGGGTGATGATTTTTTGTGCCTAATTCTATAGATTTCCAAGAAATATTCAATCATATCTGAAACAAATTGAGGACCTTGATCAGATACAATGGCCCTTGGTGCTCTAAATCACAACAATATCTGATTGTACAAAAAATTAGCAAAAACATCCTCATTGGCAGATGTCAATGCTTGAACTTCAACCCATTTAGTGATGTAGTCCATGCATACCAAGAGATACTCCTTCCTGAAAGATGGAGGATCAAATGGTCCAACAAAGTCAATCCCTCATTTCTCAAATGGTCCTAAAACCAGTTGAGGATTAAGAGGCACCTCCATTGAAAGTGTGGGTTTTCCCATTCATTGGAATGCATCACACTGCCACACATACTTTTTGGCAGCCCTATAGAGGGAAGACCAATAGTACCCTAATCCAAGGATCTTGTGAATTATTCATTTCACTAAATAATGTCTGTCTCCTTGTTCATCATGAAAAGCTCGCAGTATGTCATGTACCTCATCCTCCCAAACACACCTATGAAGAACCATGTCAGGAAAACATTTAAATAAGAATTTGTTACACCATTTATATGTTGCACTATTTTTAACCGATCACCTTCTTTCCTTATGAGTAAAATAGGCCAGAAAATTCCCTTTTGTTAAATAATTTGCAAGATCAGCGAACCAAGGAGTCTTAGTCAAGATAGCAAACAACTGTTCATCAGGAAATTGATCTTGGACTGCATCATCATCACCTGAAACATTTAATCTAGAAAGGAAATCAGCAACAATGTTAAATTTCCCAAGCTTATCTATAATGGTGAGATTGAATTCCTACAACAAGAGTAACTAGTGAATAAGCCTTCCACCAACCACTGGTTTATTCATCAAATATTGAATGTCAGAGTGGTCAGTGTAAAAAAAATGTTTATATCCAGTGATGTAATGATGAAATTTATTCAAAGCATAGACAACAACCAAGAATTATTTTTCCATAGTAGTGTAATTCCTTTCCGTAGGAGTCAAGATTTTGCTGATAAAATAAATTGCATACATATGATCTTCTAAGTCTTTTTGCCCAAGGACAACACCCATGGCTATATTAGAAGCATTAGTGTCGATATGGAAAGTTTTTCCCCAGTCAAGGCCACATAAGATAGGGGCTGTGGTTAGATTTTCTTTGATAGAATCAAATGTTTTGTTGACACTAAGGAGACCATTCAAAAACACAATCTTTGGTTAGCAGTGAGAACATAGGTGCAACAATTTTGCTAAAATATTTTATGAATCGGTGGTAATAACGTGTAGGACCAAGGAAACTTTTGATGTTAGTCTAATTAGCTGGTGTAGGTAATTGGGTGATGACTGATATCTTTTTGGGGTCCACTTGTATACCTTGGGCTGAAACATGGTGACCTAAGACAATTCCTTGATCAACCATCATTAGACTTTTTCATGACTTAGGAATAGTTGGTGTTGTTCACATCAACTGAGTACTTTCTCTAGGTTACTCAAAGATTCTTCAAAAGTGGATCCATTAATAGTGAAATCATCCATGTAAACCTCAACACAGTTGTTAGCAAGATCTGAAAAAATAGCCAAGACTTCCTGCTGAAAATGTAGCAGAGGCATTACAAATCCCAAAAGGTAAGACTCTGTAAGAAAATGTACCCCAAGGGCACGTAAAAGTAGTCTTATCTTGATCATAAGGGGAAATACTAATTTGATTATAACCACTAAACCCATCCAAGAAAGACAAATATTTCTTACCAGCCAAATTTTCTAGAACTTGGTTAATGAAAGGTAGGGGAAAATAATCCTTCTTAGTGGCTTTGTTAAATTCCCTGTAGTCAACACATATTTGCCACTCACCATTTTTCTTGGGAACAATAACTAATGGGGAAACCCAATGACTATCAAATATAGGATAAATGAAACCTACCTTTATGAGTTTTTTATTTCACTTTTGACTATGTCTCTACATGTTGGATTGATTGTTCGTTGCAATTGCCTTATAGGTTTGATGTCATCAGTGTAAATATGATGTGTACAGATGCTAGGATGAATTACATTCATATCATTGTAATCCCAAGCAAAATCATGGGAGTGTTTCTTCAGAACATCAAGTACCCTAGCTTCTTGATTGACCTCCAAATCATTACCTATGGTCAGCTCTCTTCCCATATTGACAAGCACCTACTTGGTATCATTCAAAAGAGCAAGCTCTGTACTAGTGATAAAATAATTCAATGGGAAAACATGGGGCTGAAGCATGTGCAGGATGTGTATGTTGTTAAAAGACAAAATCTTAGTTAAAGGACAGTAAAAATCAAGAACTAAATATTCAGAATTGTAAGCATAGATTTTCCTACCAGACTCAATAGAGGTAGTGTCTATCAGAGAAATAGAAGAGGATATGTCTAATGCCAAAGTTCCATATTCCATAGCAATAGTGCTGATTTCCATAGTCATAGGGTCCTTAGAATCAATTAGTATATATGACTCCACAGCGTTCGCCATATGGCTGTGTACTACAATAGTAACCAGAAAAGAAGAACTCAAAGAGTTAGCATCCAAAGAATCCACCCATACATGGTCACAATTGTTCGTATAAGGCTAGGCAGGAGGGTATAATGAAATGTGTTTGGATTTCTACCCATTTAGAATTGTCATGTTGCCTGACCAAGAGCCAATGTATGCAGCAATCATAGCCAAGTAGGGCCTTCCCAAGATGACTGGATATCCCAACTTTCGAGCTTTAGGCTGTAAAACCATGAAATTGACTGGGTACTCCCATGATTCAACAATTACCATTATATCTTCAACCACACCATCAGGTACAACAATGGATTGATCTAATAACTGTAGAATAATATTGGTAGGTTGAAGTCTTGTTAAGGATAACAGATTAAACATTTCTGTTGTGATGACATTAATGGCAACACCAAGATCCACCAAAATGTTATATATTGACTGGTTGTTTATACAAATAGTAATGACAGGACTCCCAGGATCCCCATATTTTAGTGAGATAAGGGTGCCAACAACTAAATCGGCCAAATGCCCTTCAACCCAGATAGTTTTTGGGTACATCTTTTTACTTCCCAGTGTTTTGATACACTCATTTCTAATGGTTTGGTTTAGTTCAAGGATGTCTCTTATTTCTCGTAGAATTGGGACCTAAATATGTACTTTTTTTAATTCTTGAACTAGCTTTGTTTCATCTACAAATTGAATGTCCTATAACCGCTCAAGAAAAGGGGCTGTATTCTATTTGAGTATTTGTTCATTTGGTGTATTTGGTATTGGTGAAGGACTAGTATTATCCTCAAGGGTTTCTTCTTTATTGGCATCAACAGGTAGTTTTGTGATAACAAGAGGATTCAATATCTTGCCAGATCACAGGTGTAAATTACCAATAGCATTAACCTGCATGGTGTTACCTGGGTTTGTGTCATCAATTGAAGTTGTCCATTGATTTTTAGGATTGGATACTGGCTGAGCCATAAGTTGTGTTTGTGTTGCTTGTCATTGATGTTGGTAGGCTTGAGGCAGAGGTATTAAAGCTTGTTGTGGTTACTAGAATCTGTGTTGTTGATTACCATTTTACTGTTGTGCCCAAGACTAATTTTGGCTAAAATTTAGTTAAGGACCCCATTGCTGGTTGTGCCAAGGATTGACTATGGGTGGTGGTGCCCAACCTAGCTGAGTGTAGGGATTTTTCTAGGGTAGTGGATATGGATAAGTCATCCAGTTTGAGTTTTCCCACTTAGGTTGTCCCCAAGAAGACTAAGAGGCTTGATTTGGCCATGACATGCTCTAGGGATTCTAAGCCGGCCTAGATGGGAACCCACCCTGATTGTTTGGTCTTTGGAAAAAGTTTAATTTAGCACTTGTTTGAGAGATAGCATTCAAACCTCTCTTTAATTGTGGTAAGAATGTGTAATGCTTAGTGTTGTGGTCAGTAACTTCACAAATTAAGCACATGTCTATGACATCCAAAGGACATTCTCTCAAGGGGTGTCTCTTCTGACACTTAGGGTAATATATGTCCAACGGTTCTTTGGTAGGGTTGGTTTTCACCTTGAGTCCATCTATGGTTGATGTTAATTTCAATAGAATGTCCATTTTCATGTTGTCCATTTCTTCCAGAAGTTCAAAGGTACTCAAAGACTTGGTTGTTTATTTTCTTTGTATTCCTCCACATGTTCTAAAGTATCTTCTACATAGCTCAGTGATTTGGTCCATGGTGAGTTTATGCACTTCTCCTCCTCCCATGAGATGGAGGGAATCTTTGGTTTCCTCATCCAATCCTTTAAGAAATATTGTCTTATTGATGTCTACATGTAACTCATACCCACTATGTTTATGGAGAAAGAGGAATCTATCCAAATAATCCTTTAGATTCTCATCTTCCTTTTTCCGTATTTGGAAAACATCTTCCTTCCTATCCCTTCCCCTACAATAGTCTTGGTATTTATCTAGGAAGGCTATTTCCATGGCTTCCCAGGAATTAATGGAGCTATATGGTAACCCCATAAACCATATCATAGTAGAATATTTGAGAGTGGAAGGAAACAATTTGAGTTTTTAATTGTCAGTTCGGTAATCATATGTATGGCATAGGATTTTAAATTCAAATAGAAATTTATCAGGGTCTTCTTTGGTCATACCTTGAAAGATGGGGAGGATGGATGGTGAGATGTTTTTCATAGGTGCATCCTCATCTACATCAAGGAAAATGGGATACATAAAGGTTCATCCTAAATGTTGGTCTCCAGGATTCCCAGGGTCCCCCATTGTCGAGTGGTGTGAAGAGGATAAAGAATTCTCAGAAGAGGTTCTAGGCATTGAGTTAGAATCTGTATCACTCTCAGTGTTTCTTCTTTGTGAATTATCTAGAGATATTTACAGGATATGATGTGCTATAAATCTCCCTTGGTTGTTCTGTGACTTATGCATCAAGGTTGGTTGCTTTAAAATGAGGTCCAAGACAATTACTGGTTTCCTATGTGAACTCCATTAACACCCATAGCATACGGAATAAAAAAGATGATGCTTATGGTTAATCCCTAGGAATGGCACAAAAAATGATGGTTCTTTGTATTACTCCAATCATTTAACTGACATAATCTCCTGTTAGTGTCATTTTAAACCAGGGTTGTGTCCTAGGTAGTATGCAATGGAGTTTAATGGAACCTCTTCTCTGTTGGGTCTATTGGGGGCTTCTTAGTTTAATGACTTATCTATGGAAATGCAATACAAATCTACAGAATTGAAATACAGTTCTATAGAATTCAACTATTCATGATGAAAGGAAACTAACAACTAATATTCTACTAGAAAATGAAATGTGCACCCACTACCTTTAACAAATGAAATTATGACTGTATAAATGAAGCTTAGCAGAAAGCAAGATTACTTCTTAACCAAATTTGCATAATGGAAACATCTATTATAAATGAAAGCAATAATGAAGAAAAAAATTATAGTCAATCAAAGCATGCATGCAAGATTCTCAAATAGGAATTGCAGTAAATCCAATCAAAGAACTATATCCATAAATAAACTCAAAATAAACTCTTATCTCCTTGTTCAAGTGGGTGCTTACTCTTCCTTGGGATAGAGGGATTAACAAACTTTGATTCTTAAAATGTTGTGACTTTCATTAACTTAGAATAATTTTCATGACATAGACAGTAGATAATAACGCCAAAAAACTTAATGCAGATAATCTTTCTTTGTATATCAAAAAAATTAGTTTTTTTTTTATGTTCTGAAGATGAAGTCTTCATATAGATACTGTCAATTACAAGGCTTGCCAAAATAGGCAGCATGAATCATTTTCCACGAAATACTAATTAAAACACCTAGATTTCTACGGGCAGTTAGGAACAAGCCCCAAACTAATAGGTCAACTTTTGGTAGAAATAGTCTCCTGCCACTTACTCCAAACTCAAACTCCATAACTACCAGCAACATCCATCATTTCCTGCACACATCATCACATTTTATCTCACAAAAATGGTTAGTAGGAGGTTCATGTGATAATCAGATTTTATAAACTATAGCAAGGAAAATGCATCAAACCTACTAAGATATAACTACAAAAAACATCCCCATGTATTAATAAGTCATATCAAAAGAGTATTTTTGGCTTGCAGAAATGATATCAATGAGCCAAACAATGCACTCATCAGTATTTATGGAAGAGAGGTCTTCTTCCTTCAAGTTTTACAGAGATTAGCAACACAAATATAAATGACAGAAAGGCAAGAAACTGATATTTATTAATATCAAATAAGCATGGAGTCATCACTAAGGAATTTCACCCTAGTTATGAAAATGCACTAAAATACTTTTGTCAAATATTTACCAGCACTGAAAATATTGCCAAAATTTTATAAATCAGATGTTCTTTCTTCTTGAAATTATCAATCACAATGCACCCAAAGTGTATGAACTGCTAGGAAATGGAAAAAGGGTAGACACAACTTGAAACCCTTATTTAAAACTTGTAGATCTAAAGCATAGAATGATATTTTAAAAATGTAGTAGCTCAAATACTTTAATACATAAATGATCAAGCTCTTCAAACACTTCATAAACACCAAGAAATTATGAGAATTCCCCAGTAATGGCGCTAGAAGGTGTTGGTAACCAAATTTGTTCTCCTTTTTAGTCTGAGTAGCATCAGAGATATGGCATGAGGCTTGAAATCAGATAGATCATGATGTGTGTCATTTTTTAGCCAGGGAGGTGATCTAACTGACACTCAGATTTGTGGAGAGATGAATAGCACTTTTAAATTATTTAATTCATCCCTCACTATTTTAGGTTGTGCCTTTCAACCAAGGTAAGAGAACCTATATTGTAACCCCCAGATGGTGAAGGAGATGAAGATATCCCTCAATTTATGAAAATAGTATGAAAAGGCCTTGGGAAAATATGAACACTCCAAATCTGACTTTCACAAGTTGTCACTCCCAGATCATGAAGATATTTTCAATGTAAGGCAAGGGTTACTGGAGACAGTATATGATCCTGATTTACTTTGTGCATTTTTGTAAATGGATTGTGTTCTTTTGTTTACACACAATGCAAATGCAGGGGTATTATGTGTACGATTAGTTTGTTTGAATGAATTTTTTGGTGGGGGTGTTGACAAGACAAACTAGGATATATCAGATCTTTGACAACCTCTACAATACTTGAACAACAATTAGATAAAATGCTTCAAATAATCAGGATATTCTTTCAACTAGAAGATGCATAAATGGAAGCCCAAGTTGCACTCTTCACACAATATTTGAGAATTCACCACAAAATCTTGAAGTAAAGAACTCAATTAAACACAAAAATCCTTGATCAAACCTCACCTAAGGTACCCCTAAAGGCTTATAAGCAATCCCTGTAGTCAAGGAAGGTAAAGCAATTTTAAATTTGTTTATCTCTTTATCAGATGAAGGCTCTTCTGAACATGAGATTGCAAATGCCACTAAAATAACAACAAGAAATGGAGATTTTGTGTGATTTCTAAAGACTTTCAATGTAATATTGCAACAAGAACAATGAAAACTATTTACAGGC
Organism: Taxus chinensis; assembly: GCA_019776745.2. Taxonomy (NCBI): domain Eukaryota; kingdom Viridiplantae; phylum Streptophyta; class Pinopsida; order Cupressales; family Taxaceae; genus Taxus; species Taxus chinensis. Next base: position 94,879,528 of record CM034149.1, on the reverse strand, counting down.
ATTTAAAAATGATAACAGACACCATATTGCCTACAAAAACATAGATTAACTCAAAATCCTGTTAGATTCATTAGTAGGGGAGAGTTTCATGAATAATATCAGAGTTGTGTGATGGCTATACACTTGTAACCAAATCACATACATGAAGATCCAACACAGAAGAAATTATTCTGGTCTGTTGGTGGGTTTCTCAGAAAATGAGCTTTCTCTTAGAATTTTCTCGTGATTTTAAAATTTCCCCCCACCTCTTGCATGCCTCAAAACATGCATTATATATCTCTTTCCATCTTATAGCATTCTTTCCCAAGCAAAGAATATGCCATGGGATCAATTTTGTTATAAAACAATCCTCATCATTCAATTAAAATGACAGTTTAGAAATTTACAATGAGAGTTGCCAGGTGTTTCTAAAATGGTGAATCATTACAAATATTTGGACCATTATCCTTCTTGGAGGCACATTTTTCATTGTCAAGGCATGCAGATGCCTTTCCTCTCATCATTTCACCTTCTCACCTTTTAAAACTACCTCTGCAACTTTCCATTTTGTCATATCACATTTTTAGATGCATTAGGGAAACTTTTTTTTCAAAATCACCTCAGATCAAAGAATTAAGCCATGAAAGTGATGCCAATGATCCTAGAAGGCCAAGACAACACAAAATCACTATAAATTTGATGAATTTTGATGTAAAATCATGATTCCAAGCTTCTTGGAGCTCCCATGGGTGATCAAAATAAATGGATGTATAACAACCGTCGATCTTATCCATCTTTTAATCCTGTCCCTCCATGTGGAAGATGTGGACTTAGAAATAAGCTTGAGTTACCTTTTTAATTTTTTGATAAGGCCAAACACATGGAAAAAAATGATTGGAAACAAATTATGGCTCATTTTTTGACTTTTCAACCTTTTGGGAAAAATGGAAAAATTTGACTTTTTTCCCCTGCCCCTCTGACTTTAAATTTTGGAGCTACGATGTGGCACATGGTGGGTCCTATTGGGATCATGCTTCAATTCTATGCATTTTGACCCTTTTTTGGAAAGTTGGAAAATTTTCCCTTTTTGCCTCGTGGGCCCACACCTCCAATTTCTCCCTCGCCACGTGTCTCATTATGTTTCCTCATGGGCTAGTGCTCCAAACTTTGATTTTAAGCTTTCTTTGGAAAAGGGAAAGAATTCTCTCCTACCTCCACTAACCTGTCGACCCGCTCTGTCCTCTGCCACGTGTCCATCTCTCTTTTACTAAGGACCCACGGGCTTAGTCTTCATTTTTACTCCCTTAAAGCCAAGGGAAAATTCTCAACTTTGTCTCCACAGGCCCGCACCTCTGATTTCTCCCCTGCCACGTGTTTCTCATTGATTTGCTAGCGGGCCCGCAGCTTAAACTATTGCCTTAACTCCCTTTTTCCAAAAATAGGAAAAATTTCCCATTTCCCTCCGCATCCCACACTTCCCTTTGTCCCTTCATGGACACATGTCCACCTGTAATTCGTCACGGGGGGACGCTAAACAATTTTCATTTTGAAATCATTTGTAAAAAAGGGAAAAAAATCCCCTTTTATCTCCGCGGCCTGTACTTCTTTCTACATCCGCCATGTGTCAAACGGTGGCTCCTTTACTGACCCGTGGGCTTTCCGTTGCCTTTTTTCCCTTTTTCCAAAAGAGAAAAAATGCCTAAGTTTCCCGCCGGCCTGGTTACCTACCTTTTGAAACTTTTAGGACACGTGTCCTCTTCTGGTTGGCTACAGGGATTCGAGTAAAATTTTGACTTAGGAAATTTTGCAAAATAAAGCCTAAATTTTCAAAGGAGATCTAACTCCCCGCCTCTCCTCGGCCAATGAAAACATTCCACAATGCCAATACCTTCTGAGAATGAATTTGATGGGAAAATGATGCCCGTATGACCATCAAAATGAAAAAAATTCAAAGGATGCCCTAGAATTCAATTTTTTCACCAAGGATGGCAGATTTTTTTATTTTAAATCAATTGAAGCATGATATCCAAACATTTTCGACCTTGTGATTGGATTTTCAATTGCACACAAGTATGATTTGATCAATTTAAGTTTTTCCATGATCTGGAAAAGAGAAAAATGACAGCCCACAAAATTGGAAAAACTAAGGCATAGAAAAAGGGCAAAATTGGATTATTCCTTCAAATTAGGGAAAAACAACAAGTTTGTGAGCACTTTTAAAGCATTTCAACTAGAGGGGAAGAATTACAGACCATCAAATCAAAGGATAAAATATTTTTTTGAGTAGATACAGATTTGAAAATTTAGGGCAACATGGTTTAAGGTCAAAAATGGAACCAACATAACCCATCATATGATTCGTCAAGGACACTCTCGTTATCCATGGTGCCCTCTGGGATGTCAAATAAATCAAACATCTAGATTTATTCAATTTTCAACCTGTTATTGTCCTTTCTTCTAATGGAAACTTCATGCCAAAGATCAACCCAAATATCCTCTATGTTGGGAACATGTAGATATAAAGCCCCGTACAATTTAAGGACTCCTCGGAAATCAAATCCATCTCTGTGCTTCATGTGCTTCATCAAATTTTATTGAAGCTTGTGCACCAAATTATTAGCTTTAACCACTATCAAGCATGTGTACCTTCTGATGGAAATAGGGAAGGATACAACAGCCTTGTGTTTACTTCGTTAGAATGTGTGGAAATCCAACAATTTTCTTACCAACTCCATTAGAATCAGCTTATCACCTGGGAATCTAGGCAAATAGAAAGGATTACCTGGGTACATGACCACCCAAACATATGTGAACTTCTTGAACTATAAGAAGATACAACCCCATTTTGATACTCTGGCCCATGCCTCATTAGAGACTCTTCTCTTTCTTAAGTTAGGGTTCAACATGCATATGTTCTCATAAAAGAAGGTGTCATTTACTCTTCTGAATTGATCCTCGGACCCATTCATTGTCAACTAAGGGAAATACCGATATATATGTTCAGTTGACTTAATTCCCTTTGCATCCAACACTGGATAATTCCTCATGCTAGTTGCTATATAGGTGACATATGAAGACATGTAAAACTTGCGGTAGTAAAGAATTTCTTCATCTCAGAATCAATCTCATTACTTATAAGACTACTCCAATAAATCCCTTGTTTTTTCTTCTTTATAATGGCCATGAATTGATACATACACCCTTGGAAGTCTCTTGACTTAGGGAGTCCAAATACTCAACTCAACATGGTGATGGTGTCACTAATTTCAAGGATGAAAACACTCTTGGGGACAAATTTGGGAAACCTAGAGATGGCTGGCTCAGCCTTGATCAGGAACTTTTTATTCACATGCCTAATGCAATCTTCTTGATCTTTTTCCTAGGATTTCTATGATGACTTAAGATCTACATCAACATATTCCTCAAAGATGGGTAATCTTAAGAGGTCATAAAATTAATCCCCATCTAACTTCACTATGGTTTCTCCTGCTTGATTTTATACTGAGCAGGAATTTGAGTCATAATTGGAAGCACAAGCCAAAATGAACTCAAGGCATTGAGAAGACATTGGGAATCCTGCTGTAAGAGGGAGGCCACTATTGGTTATTGACTTCATCCAGGGACTCTGAGAAGAATCCTTAGTTCTATTCCAGAAGTATTCCATGTCAATGTTACCAAGCTCCGTATCTTGGATGTCATAATTGCAATCTATGTAAAAAGGGGATTCCATTTTTTGGTACTTGTATTTCATCTTTCCTAACCTATCTAACTTATCCTTAGATGATCCAGGATTTGACATGAGAAGTCCTAAAGAAAGAATGCCTAGACAACTCCTGTTTGAACATTCGGACTTGGAAGCTTGCTGAAAGACCCATAGACCCGTCACACTAACTGGGATTTGAAACCTATCAGACACTTCCTGAAACCCAACACACTGCAGAGTATATCAGAAACTATGTTGTTTTAGACACTTCATGAAACCTGACACAAATGTGGAAATCAGAAGATGTTGAGCACCCTATGGAACCCGACACTCTACAGAAGTTGGAAGATATCAAACAATCTGAGAAACCTGAAATGAATGGAATTCAGATGATGCTAAACAATTTGTAAAACCTGATACACTGCAAAAACCAAACAGTGTCAGACACCCTGTAAAACCTGAAACAAAGGCGTCAGGTTTCTGGGATGTTAGAACAGGTAAAATTTCCTCCAAGCTTGTAATTTAGGTTTTATAGATTATCTTAAAAACCACAAGAGTATATCCATGAAATAAAATAAGAGAACACCTAAGACAAATTTTTTAAACAAGGCTTTTCATGAAAATTCAACAAAAATTAAGAATACAACCCTAAACCCAAAACCTAGAGGAAAGAAAAAGTAAAGATGAAAAATGCCAAAAGAACGCTTCAAAAACAAACTCGAAGATCACAAAATGATAAGAAGAGAAAAATAACTTCAAGAAATTTGAAAAATTATCAAATATGGATCATGAAATCGATCGAGAAGTTCAGTCAGGTTTGAAGGTCGAAGGAGCATGTACGAAAAATTCATGGAGTAAAAATATGTCAGGTAGAAATGACGTGTAAAATCAAAGTATTTATAAATCCCTAGCATTTATTACACCTCCTCCGACACAAGTACCAACTAACCAATAACTCAACATTAATGCCATGTCATCATGCTTGACACTTCTAAAAACCCTAAACAAAGGTTTTCTTAACAAATTAGGTTTTGGGAACCAACCGACATGAAGCATGTAAAAGACATGTTTGGATGCTATCAAGTTCCGAAAACCTGATACAAAGGATGATTTCAGGTTTTAGGTTTCGGGAATCAAGCAACATGTAACATGTTTTTTATAAGGTATGTTCCAATGCTCCTGGGTTCCAAAAACCTGATACATTGGCATGAAATCAGGTTTCAGGTTTCAGAAGACACTTGACATGAAGCATGTAAAAGACATGTTTGCATGTGATGGAAACCTGAAAACCTAAAAATATCCTTCAAAGGGCATTTTAAGGAGGTTTTGTCAAAAAAATTCTATGGTTATCTCAATTTTATCTAGAATCACTAAAAACAAGATAATGTATCCAAGGTATAGGATATGGTGTGGAAACATAACAGGGGTCAGGTGCAGGAATGTTTAGGTATGTTTCGATACACCAAAGGTCAGGTCAAGATAAAAACATAACAATAGGTGTGGTAAGGTTAGTAGGCAAAACAAATATGGGTAACTGTGTCACAAGGTACATCAAGCACAAATGGTTGAAGGTCAAAAAGAGTGGTCCAGGTCCAGGTATATAGGGAACGACATAGGAGATTAGGTGTGGGTAAAAAGAAGGTGTGGTGAAGGTAAGGTCATGGGAGGCAAAAAAATATTTCCCCATGGATGGTGAGCTTGGGTGATAAATGATGAGGTTAGGAGGATGAGGTGGAGGGTTAGGGTTGGCTTTGGGTTAGGTGAAAAAGGTTACAGGTAAGTAGATAAGGTGTAATGGGTCACCATGGGATAATCACAGGTAATCGATGTTGGTCATGTTTAACCAATTCTAGTCAAGGGGAATCGACCAATGTATGCTAGGGAACATGACTAATGTCGATCTAGGTAAAACTAACGTCGGTCAAGTCAGGGAGGGGTTAAAAAGGAAATTTATGCCTTTTACGGAATCATTTGTAATTTTCCAAATACGAGAAAATGATAGAGGAGAGAGGAAAAGGAGGAAAGTAACCGAGTGAGATGGAGATCTGAGTTGGCGAGCCATGTAGTGGGTGATTGGCAGGTGATAGGTGGGTCCCCTAGATCTGTTTGATTGATTCAACTAGTTAGAGGTGACGAGGTTGGTTGGTGATGGTAGAGGTAGGAGAGGGATCAGGGGGACCACCGATGCAGCGGCCCAATGTACCACCATAGAGATGATAGCATGACAAGGTATGATTCAATCCCATTCCTAATTTGGTAGGTAGATTTGTGTAGAGAAATCAGGTTAGGGGAAAATAGGTTTTTGGGGGAAAAGGTAAATTTGAATTTCGGATGAAAAATGTGTAAAATAGGAAGGGATAAGGGTATATTTAGGTGAATGATGGGCAGGGTTGACTTTAGGGGGGATTTTGGTAAGGGAGGATAGGTCAGGAGGGTAAAATGGTATGTTTGTGGGGAAATAGGGTAGGGTGTCGCAAATTTGGTTTCCGTGATAGGGAACGATGTCAGTCAAGGGTTGGCCGATGTCAGTTGGTGTGAGCCATCAAAGGTCACAGATGAGGTGATAGATGCCGGTTGTATTAGACTATGGTCGGTCTCACCTAAACTGGTGTAGGTCATTATGTGGAGAAAATTGGGGGAAAAAGGAGGTTGGGTGGGTGGGTGAGATAGGTAATGGTATAATAAGATGTTGTAGATGGAAAAAAATAGAATGGGTGAGAAGTTTAAATAGGTATGGTGGAATGGTAATTGGTTAGGGTTGGGGTGGGTAGATGGGACATGTGATAAGAAGGTAAGTTATGAGGGGAAAAGAGGTAGGGTAATAGGTATAGGTGAGGTGTCAAGGGTGATTGTGAGTATGGTTAAGTGTATTAATGTGATGGTTTGTTTGATGTAGGTAAGAGATCAGCTGTGGATGTGAGATAGGGTTCTGCCTTGATTACCAGATGTTTAGGGGGATGTGACTGAGGTGGGTCTGATTGAGATTTGACATTATAGGTGTATATCTCATGATCTGAGTTTGATGGTTTCTCTCATCGATACATGGGATTCTGTGACCAACACGATCCATTTTTCAACATGTGAGATGGCTGTAACCTTGAAGGACATTTACAAGATTTTACAGCTGCCGATAGTAGGGGCATAGGTATATTATATTTCTTTGGAAGCATTAGAGGATCTGATGTTGATAGTATTTAGAGAGGGAATGGAGGAGATGAGGTTTCATATCACCAGCTTGAGCTATAGAGAGATGTAAATGGTCCATCCTAAGGAGATGAGGCTAGTGGTATTGATTATGGAGGTAGTGTGTTGTTTTACACTACCAGATGTAGAGGGTTGGAGATTCCCATGAGCCTGATGGGAGTCCTACATGATATGATGGATGAGAGGACCTGGTTTTCCTGTGCAGCTTCCTACTTGGTACACCTATACATGAAGCTATGGGACTACGAGAGACTATCAAGGTTTAACTTATGCTACAATTTTCTTCTTCACTGTTGGGCATACAAGCGCATTGTGTGTGTTCGTCTGATTGGGTTTCCCCAGCTTGACGTATTTGAGCTAGGTATGATCCGGGTTGGTTACAGGTAGTGGGATATGCTGGGGGAAAGGGCTACGCATGATGTAGCCCACTACAAGAAGATACTAGATGGGTTGTCTATGGTATACATCATTTAGAGGCTGTATGTGGGCTTCCCATCATATAGACAAATGGATGATGAGCTAGATGGACTGCAGCTTTTCAGATGGATAGAGAGGCACCGTGCGGGAGATCATGACATGCTACCCATAGATAGGGTGAGATGGTTTTTGGGCTTCCTTAGGATATATCACCACCATTACCACAGTATAGGAAGGATGACATGGAGAGGCCTATGCCTTTACCATAGCTGATAGTGCCAACAAGGAAGGAGAAGCATGTGGTAGACCGGCTGATTGATGATGTTGGGGTGATGGATAGATACAAATAGTGGTGGGCTACACATTTTTTAGCGGTACTGCCAAGGCTGGGGAAGCCAGAATTAACCACCATCACAGTGTAAAGGGACACCCTACAGGGGAAAGGAGCTACCTTGATTACACAGTTGGGATAGTGCAGGGGAAATTGACAAGTTCAGAGGCACATGTTTCCACTTTACAGGCACAGGTATCCACTCTATAGGCCCAGGTAGCATAGGGACAGGAAACTACACAGGGTGGAGATGGGGATGGGGTAAAGGTGGCTGCCCTACAGGTTTAGGTTAAAGGTTTGCATAGCTAGTTGGCCACTGCACAGGTGCAGGTTATGGCTTGTCAGGCCTAGATATAGGTAGGGGTGGGATAGGGTCCCTCAGAATAGGTAGAGGCATAGGGACAGGGTTCTGAGAGACATGTACAAGGTCCCAAGAGATAGTTTCATGGGATAAGATCGATTGTGCCTCCAAATACAATACCTATGGCCAATTTTAGGGATGCCTTAGGAGAGGCACGATGTTATGAGGACCACTTGATGGCTGTCGGGATAGACGTCCCATCCTATGTAGAGTATAGAGCATAACAGGCCTCAAGTGAGAAAACTAGGTCTTGTAAACATAATGTAGAGAGTTTAGGGGGATGGGAAGCCCATAGATAGGTCAAGGTGAGGATACTAGTGCAAAAAGGATATCTCTATGTGAGGGGGCATCAGATGGAAGACCGAGGTGAGGTGGATAGAGGATGGTAGGGAACTCCACTAGAGGGGAGATGGAGGAGATTGATTAGACATGGATGGATATAAGGTGGTGTGATGATTAGTCAACATTTATGATCAAAGCATCTGTGTTTTGACACATTATTGATATACATATTAGCCTACGAGCCTAAAATAGTGATGATGTACATGAGATTTTTTATTATTTTTGATCATATACTGACCTACGTGTCGAAGATGGTGAGGCTGTATACGATATTTTTGAGAGTTGGATCATATACCGGTCTGCATGCTGAAGATGGTGAGGTTGTATATAAGATTTTTTTATTTTTGATCATATACCATCCTATGTGTCGAAGATGGTGAGGTTGTATATGAGAGGTTGTTTGAGATACTGGTATTTATTTGTATCCATGTACACATGTATGTATACATAGACTTTCTGATTTATAGATGATGGTATTTATAGCATGGATGGGGTTGTTGATTTTAATTTATGTTATTATGTATGTATTTGATAGAAACTAGGTGGATTAGGCATTATGGAGTCAGGTTGGTTTAGGCATGATTAAGGTAGGTCATAGGCATGAGTGAGTCAGGTTGGTTAGGGATGATCAAGTTAGGATAGTTAGGCATGGTTGAGTCAAGTTGGTTGAGGCATGATTGAATTTCTAATTTATTAATTTGTGTAATTAATGAAGGTATGTATCATGTTAAGATGATTTGTAGGAAAATGAATAATTATGGTAAAGAAATGGTAGACGTGATGAAATGAATGTATGTGTTATGATGGTAAAAATATTTATCAATTGTTTCTTGTTTGGTTTAATTTCAAGTTATTGATATAGAACGGAAACTAACTAGGGTAGAATGTGAATAGGAACGTAAAAGGGGGTTTTGGTTAGGGTAAAGAGTGGCCAAGCTAATTTCCAAGGACCACATGCCCTCAAAGTTATGTCTACATATTCCCAACGAAAAGGAACCTCAACCTGATGTAGTTCTCCCATAAGCTAGGGAAGGTTATGATAAATTAGAGGAATGGGTTGGTAGGTGTGAGGCATGGTTGAATGTACATTATAGGAATGATTGATTTTAGGTCATAGGTATGGTTAATTCATTGTTAAATATAGGTGTTGATGATCTGATCCTATATAGGATAATCAATAAGTAATGAGGGAGGAAAATTGTTAGAGGTGGTAAAATATCCACTTAATTGATAAGAACCCTAATGATTTGACCATACCTAAGAGGGGCTCATGAGTGTAAGACCCTAAAGGCATTGTATGATGGACCATTCTAAGGGTGAAGAAAGTCACATAATCATGAAAATGTCGTGGTTGTGGAAACTCCCTTGAGTAAAGAGGAAATTAGGCTAAAAAGGAAAGGAGGTGAGAATGGGAGGTTTAACATAATTTAGTGTACGATAACATGTATTGTGGAACAAGAAATCTAGAATAAAAAATGGGCAAGTCCATGACAAAAATTTCATCTTTTTCTTCATTTGTTTTTTTAATAGACTGATCAATGTGGGAAGTCTATATGGGATGGGTATATTGTCTCTTGGAGGTCTTCGTGAAGCTGATCCGTGGGGGAAGCTTCTGGATATTTTTATTGGATTTGTGAAATAACTTGATATAGTTTTCCTTTAAGGGAGTAGTCTATTTATAGTGGTGGAATTAGAGTGAAGAGATGTCCCTTTTGATGGATTCATCTTTTTCTGGAATTTTGACTCAAGGAGTTTCATCCCTTTTTTGTTTTTATACATTTAAGTCATGGACAAAACTATAGAGGAAGATTAGGTTCTTGTTTAGAAGACAAGACCGTAGCACACAAAGATTAACTATGAAAGAGGTGGTTTTGAGTGATGAACGAATATGGGATTGCATCTTGAAGAAGATGAAAATAACCCATGAGAATCATGCTATGAGTAGAGTCATGGTACTCATGTTGATGATAAGGATGAAAGGTGATGGGAATCACATGATTCTTTTAGAGTCGTGGATCCTCAAAATGGGCAATATGGAAGGTGAACAACACTCAAGGGACGAGCGATCAACTGATAGAAAGTGATATAGAACTTGATGTCAGGAATAAAATGGTCAAAGATGTAAGGAATTAAGGGGCTCCGGTTTAGGTTTACCTTTTAGTGAAGACAAATAATAAGCACCTGATCCATAGGCATGGGTAACGATATAGGGTCCAAGTAAATTACAAGAAAATTTACCTCATTTAATTTTCTCCTCTTTGGTTACATGTTGATTTTCCTTCAGGACGAGGTCACTGACCTAAAAGGTTCATTTGTGAACACATTTTTCATAGGAACTTTTGATACTTTTTGGTAGATTTTGAGATGATCAAGAGCATTGAGACGACATTCATATAATAACTCAAATTACACCAAACGATCTTTTCAAAATTCATTATTGTTGAGCATGTCTTGTAGTGAGATGGGGAGAGATGGAATCTGGGCTTCAAGAGGTAAGATAGCCTCAGTACCATAGACTAGAGAAAAAGGTGTGGTAGCAGTCGAAGTGCAAATACTAGTGTGGTAGGCCCACAAGGTGAAAGGAATGTGTGTATGTCAATCCTACCCAGTATTGTTGACTACCTTCATAAGAATTTTGTTCAAGGTTTTATTAGTCGATTCGGATTAGGCATTGGTTTACGGGTAATAAGGTGATGAGAAACTAAGTTAGATGCCAAAAGTGCTGCATAGTTTACGTAGGGTTTTGTTTTTGAATTACTTTCCATTATAAGTCATGAGATGGTGAGGAACACCAAAGCAGAAAATGATGTGATGGTTAATGAAGTCACATATTTTCTTGTATTTTTTAGAAATGAGGGGAATGGCCTCTGCCCATTTAGTGTAATATTCAGTAGCAGTTATGATCCATTGCTGGTGTTGTGAAGAATGGGGGTTTATCTCACTGATAAGGTTCAAACCCCATTAAGAGAAAGGAAAAAGGTCTCGTGCGACCTATAAGGCATGGCTAGGTGTGTGATGGATATTAGCATGTTGCTGGAATTTCATGCAATGTTTGACATAATCACAATAGTTGTGGTTTAGGGTTGGCCAATAATAGCCTAGGTGAAGAATGTGTTTTGAGACAGCTAAACCACTAAAGTGACCTCCAAAAATTCCATCGTGGACTTCCTGAATGGTGTAGGGAATTTTAGGACTTGTAAGGTAATGTAAGAAAATGTCGTTGAAGTTGTGCTTGTAAAAAAGACCACCTATGATGACATAACATGAGAGATTTTTAAGAAAGGCATGTTGTCCATTACGAGTGAGATCGGTGGGTAGAATGGAAAGGGAAATATAGTTTGCATATTTCTTATACCAAAGGTCATGTGAGTCAAGGGAAATGGTTCTGATGGCTTAGACCTCATGAGGTAAATAAGAAGGTGATTGTAGCCTTTATATTATGACAAATATTTTAGATTCAAAGGGTGAAACATGTATATGAGAAGCCAAGTAGGCCATGGTATCCTTTAATTTATTAGTAGATCATGGGGTGATTCGAAGTTCATTATGGTCAAAGGTGTTCAAAAGTATATCTACGTGATGTTTATACTTTTGAGTATCTCCTTACGACATTGGTATATACCATTGACTTATTTTATGACCAGCTGAGAATCACCAAAGATATTGATGGACTTAACATCCAAGGAATAAGAAGCCTAAAGGATCTATATGAGTGCTTTGTATTCAGAAATATTGTTTGTATAATCAAAATCAAGTTTGAAAGATAAAGGCATAGGTTCACCATCAAGAGGAATGAGGATAACACCAGCCCCACCCCCATTCTAACACTTGGAGCCATCAAATAAGAGTTTCATTTGGTAAGTGGGTTCATCCAGGGAAAGGGTAGCTATAGAATTATCTAGGAAATATAAGTTAGATGGTTGATTCTCATAATTAGGTGCATCGAATAGTTGATTAGAAATAACCTGGCCCTTGATGGAATTTTGATGAATGAGTTTGAGGTAAAGGTTGGAAAGAAGAATAAGCCAACACGTGGCACGCTGATGTTGATAGGGTTTGGTGTACATATAGTGTAATGGGTCAGTATTAGTAATGATGAAGGTTTTGTGGTTGAGTAGGTAATGGTGGAGTTTGGTAGTGATGAAAAATAAGGATAAGTAGATTTTTTTGGCATGGTTATATCTAGTTTCATAGTCCATAAGGGTACAACTTTTGTAATAAACCACTTGCTCTCGGTGTTGGTCATTGTGATGAGCAAGCATGGCACCTAAAGAATGGTCAGTGGTGGAAATATATAGGTAAAAGGGTTGGTCATACTTAAGAGGAATGAGCACTAGTGTTTGAAGGAGGTATTGTTTTAAGGCTTTGAAGGACTTATGGAATTCATCATCCCATTTGAAGGAAACGTATTTCTTGAGAAGATGATGAAATGCGTGACAGCAGTCAGAAAGCTACAAGATAAAATGATGAATGGATTGCAACTTACCTTGTAGGCCTCAAATTTTATAGAGATTAGTGGGTAAAGGCATGTTTAGAATAGTCTTGACTTTAGCAGGATCGACTTCTATGCCATGCAAAGAAATGATGAAACCCATGATTTTTCTAGAAAGTACTGTAAAGACACACTTCTTCAGTTGAAGATGCACACAATATTTGTTGAGGTGGTCAAAGATGACTTTAAGAATGGGCAAGTGTTTGGTTCGATATTTAGATTTGGAATATGTATGATATCATGGAAGATGTAATTCATGGCTTGCTAATATGTTGCACCAACATTTTATAGGCCAAAAGGCATGACTCGATAGCAGAAAGTCCCCTAAGGGGTGATGAAGGAATTCTTGTGTTGATCTTATGGAGCTAGTAATATTTTATTGTAGCCCAAGAAACCATCCATGAGTGATAGCATTTCATGGCCAACAGTGAGATCAACTAGTTGGTCGATACCTGGTAGGGGGAAATCATCTTTGGGACAAGATAGGTTGAGGATCTAGAAGTCCATGCGAATGCAGAGTCCCCCTGTCACCTTTTTTATAGGAACAATGTTAGAAATCCATTGGGGATAGAGAATGGGTAAGATGAAGGAAACTAAGAGAAGGTGTTGTATCTCTTCTTTGACCAGAAGAGCAATGTGAGGATGCATTTTCTGCATATTTTGTTTGATGGGTTTGGCATCAGGAATGGTTATGATATTGTGTGCCACAATTTTTGGGTTGATACTGGGCATATCGGCATAGGACCAAGAAAAAGTGTTACTATGGTCTCAACGAAAATAAGTGAAAGCTTGTTGTTCAATTGTGTCTAAGGATTTTCCTGTCTTTAAAATATGCGGGTCGTCTTGAGTGTTAATGTTGATTTCGATGGTCGATTCATTCAACATGGTTTGCATCTCAAAAGGTAACAACTTATGAATATAATAATCTTCCAAACCAAGGTAAGTGAGGATGGATTCATCATCTTGACATTGAATGACATTAATATAAGGTGTATCATCATCAATCATGTTATGATATAGGAATGGGAGAGAAGAGGGAACCTCACCATCATTTTGATAGGTTAGAGGTCCTAGGGAAATGGTATGTATGAAAAATAAAATTAGGAGGAATAGATTCGGGGTCTATGGACTTCGTGGGTGAAGATGGTAATGTGGGTGAATGAGGTGGGGAAGGTTTTCCATCCTAGATGAGATGGACACGAACCTTCATGGAAGGTGGTGATTAAAAACCAATGTCACTAAAGTCATTGTGTTTACGAGAGATATAGGAAATGATAGTATGGCGGCCCTTCTCATAAAATCCAAAGCCAAATCATTTCCACGAGCACTGGTAGAGGAAAGGTTTGAGTGAAGTGGTGGTTAGTAAGGGAATGTAAGTTGGATGAAAATGGTTAGGTTTGGGATGGATTTTCATGTTTATAGGTGGAAATATCAAGTCCCCCATACATTATATTAGTGCAAAGGTGGGGAGGGCCATAAGGAAAAGCTTCACCTATGTGGATGTCATAACTGGGGTGTTGACACAGGTTGCCATACTCTTGTGTTGTGAGGAAAGTATCGATATTGTATACATGGTATTCCCCTAAAGTGGGGGATTGAAAAACACCTTCTAAGGGATCAGTAGTTGATATGTGGGTTGTGGGTATAGACAAATCGCTAGAAGATTGGGAAATAGGTGAGTCAGTAATAGAGGCTGCAATGTTAGTAGGGATAGGAGGGTTAGATGTAGGAGAGGTTGTGGCAGTCTAGGTGGATGGGCCTATAGGTGAAGATTAAGTAGGGATAGTGGTAGATACCTTGACTGGTACAAGCACATCATTGGGCTGGTATAGCATGTTACAGGTCTTACAAGGTGACGGGTTGGTAGGGATGGTGTAATTATGTCCCTCGTGTTCAAATTTGAGGCAGCGGTGTAAAGTCAAAGGGACACAACCCATGGCACAGATCCAAGGCTGGACTAGCAACAGATTATACAAGAACTCCCCTTTTAGGACATAGAAAAGTTTTGGGACAATGACGGGACCCAAGTGGACATGGATAATGTCAATACCTAGGGTAGAGGTCATGGCATCATTGAAGGACCGCAACATAACCAGGTTACCATGCATGCAATTGGTAGGTATTCACATTTGGTCATATGGATGGGAGGTGATGATGTTAAGACTAGCACTACCATTGATCATAACATGTTGTATGCAAATATTATCTATAAAGATGGAGATAAAAAGAGCAGGATCGGGGCCGTTAGACTGGAAGGGAGTGATCTCTTCATCTGAAAAGATGAGGGAAGCTACTTGGCAAGTAGGTTGAGGCCTAGACGAAGGGGATGACCTAGTGAGAGATTATACGTGGTGAGGGGTAATGATAAAGGCTATAGGTGTGGAATCATTTGCTAAAACTTTAATAGATTGAAGGAAATCTATGAGGGATTGACGATGTGACTCAGAGATTTTGACGAGGTCATATAAAGACATTTTGATGGGGGATTGGTGCATTTGTTTTAGCATTGTGCGATGTGTCACCCCATCGGAAATAGGATATGTAGGACCTCAAGTGGTTACTTTGGGTACGGGTTTGGATGGTATGTTGGGTACAGGGTTGGTGGATGGACCAATTTCCCTTTCCTTGCCTTTATATTTTTGGGCGTGAGTGGTAATGTTGATCAAGTTGATCTCAAATCTTAGGGGTGGATCAAAGAGTTGTGGTGGTGGAGATATCAGTTGGTGAGTGGGTAATGGAAGATTATCTAGGTAAATTGGTGAAGGATAAATAGGGTCCTCATCAATAAGATCGTCATCGTCAAAATTTTCTTTGAGAGGACACAATTGGACAAGATCAATTTTTAAAGCTTTACAGTTCTCTACATCGTGTCCTGGCACATGATGGTAGGTGTAAATTTTAGTTTCTTAAAACCATTTTTGTTTGGGTTTGATGGGTTCATAAGATCTAAGAGTTGGTAATGTGATGACAAAAGTTTCGAGGAGATTGGTTAAGATTTTGGGGTAGGACCCTGCCAATGGATCACAATGGGAGGTGAATGTGGGTTTGGGTCTAAGTACGTTTGATTGTGGAGGAAGAGGATTTACAAGAGGGGGAATGGGTTGGTCCACTAGTTTTGTGTGTGGGGTGGTCTTCGGTCTTGATTACATCTTCTTCGTTACAGGCATGGTAGAAGAACTGGCAATGGAAGATTTGGTTGGTTTAACTACCTTATTGGAAGGTAGCAGATTTATACTTTAGGTTGAAACTATTTGGGAAAAGGTGACATGGGTTTACGAGATGTAGAGGGAAAAATAGATGGTGTAAGAGGATGGGTTACCCATGGGGATAACTGAGTTACTATGGAGGTGGCTGGTAGTGGTTGGGTAGAAGGTGTGAGTGGAAGAGAAGAAAGTCTCATGGGTAGTGAAGAGGTTATGGATGTGAGTGGTGGTATGGTTGGTAAGAAGGTTCTAGGAGATGGCGGAGGTTGTGTGGATTGCTTGGGTATATTAGAAGTTCATCATGAGGAGGTGGGCTGTTACGTTCTTTGTTTGCTGGTGGAAGAAGGTTATGTTGTCGCCAAATCACTGCACCCTCTGAATGGCCAGGATGTGAATAGGACGTTCGGTGTGATTGGGACACATGGGATCACCTCTTAAGCTATGGGACTTGGAATCAAGGTGAACCTCTAGAGAAGGTTGCCTTCCTCTTCCTAAACTAAGTGTTGTACTACTCCTAGTGTAATAAAAAGGCTATCCAGTTTTATGCTAATATTTTCATGGGGTTTTAGGGAAAGAGATTTGTAGAAAAGAAACTATATCAGGGATGGTGATGCACCAAATAAAGGGTGTTGCCAAACTTAGGAATGATTAATTTGAAGAGGGTGTGCACCACAGATCAACTTTACCTATTACAACTTAGAGAGGGTACATAATACCACAGACTAAGAAACATGCATTCCCTTTGTTAAACTTTATCAGACTGAGAAATATACTAGTTTCCCAGTGAAGAAGGATGAACTCAAGAAGGGTGAACAGACACCACAACTCAACTACATGCAATACTTCACCACTCGATAAGCACAAAACTCCAAGAACCTGCAATAGAAACTTAAACTTGCACAGTGTACCTGCAAGTATGAGAAAGGCACAAAGAAGCATAGAAGGATGAAAGGACCGAGATTAGTCACAAAACACACACTTTTATTGCTTCAATAACATGCACAATGCATCATACATTCAGAAGAGGAAATAGTTGCCATTACAGTCTTGAAGAGGAGACTTGAAAGTTCCCTCAACACACAAGAACAACTTGCAGAAGAGAGAGGACCCTTGAAAAGTATACACTCTTGCCTGAGATATCTAACTATCCAACTTGTCTGAACTGTTGGAACCCTTTAAAATGAGCTTCCAACTTACATTTATAGAAGAATATGTGAGAAAGAAGAGGAAAGGTCATAATTACATTCCTAAAATGAAGGCCCATGATGTATTTATTACAGTTAGTTGAACTACCTGAGAAGGTTCCATCATGGGTCATTAATTGCCTGATGACCAAGTCTTCTTATTTAATTAAAATAATATTTAAATAAAATATTTAAATAATAATAATAAATATTATTATTAAAATATTTAAATAAAAATATTAATTTAATTAACATAATGTTGGGACCCCCCCCGTTGACCCGTTTGACTTGAAGAGGAGGGGGTCCATGTGGATAGAATCTGCACATAACCAAATTCGATGAGCTTCGAATCCTCTAACTCGGTGTTGCACTCGATTTTTGACCCCGCACTAAATCTTTCCTTGCTTTGGTAATCGCGCTCTTTTGCATTGAGTCCTTTGAATGGTGAGCTATCAAACTCGATTCTTATCATTTTGCTCTGTTAACTCGAAGCCATTTATGCATTCCACGTTCAAACTTCATGAAACATCACCACGAGCTCCCTGCGAAGTCACTGAGCTCTTCATCTAGCAAATGATCTTGCCTTTCCTGGGCTCAAACTCACTTGAATACCAAGCTTAACCCAATATTTCTAAAAAAAAATGGTTTTACCACAATGCTTAGGATTCTTCCTCATCATATAACACTTGTAGTAAGAATGTTTCGACTCTGCCATAATAAGCACAATTTGTACCCTCCAAACGATGAGAAAATACCATTATCAATAAAGACCTAGTGCTGCCATGATGATGACCCAGGCTCATGCCTGTAACATGTCACTAGACACCCTAAGACTGATTTTTTGGCCAAAGAGCCCTTCGGTATTCGGGTAGTGCACTCGGAAATCTCAGCTCAAATCAACAATTATGCCACTATTGGGATCTTAGTATGGCATAGGTAGCTGTGAGCTACACAATATACTAATTTTTCAGAAACTAAAAGATCCTTTATGTTACAATCTGCAACACATAAAAGAAGCCCTTTAAAAAAATATGTTGAACAACTGGGGCAACCAAAAGGACCTTGGAAAAATGTACAGGTAAGGACCATATGAATTCTCCCTTAGTCGTGGATCAAAGCTAATAGAAATAGAGCTCGATAAGATTAGCTTGAAACTGCAGTATAATCGTCCATTGTTTAAAAACAAGCTTCTTTGAACCTGGTAAAAGAATACTTTTATTGTCTGATTGGACGTACATAATGGAAGGGTATAAATATCGCGTACTGCGCCCCTCAGAGTTTTTTCAAAGAGACCATTTACACGTAACAAGGATGCAGCATGTAAAATGGCCGACCGGGTATTTTCAGAGCTGAACTTCACATTTAATTCGCTTCTAGGAGAAAGAATGCTGAGCAATATGAATTGTTTCATTCTGCGCCGTTTTAAACCTTCATCTCTTGGTTCGGGAAAATTTTATGAAGCCTTGAACAGCGTGACTCCAATCCATCGTACACGGCAGTGAATATTTGTTTTCTGCAACTGCTTGCCGATCTGAGTTTAGAATAAGGATAAGCCTACGAATTTGAGGGTGCGTTCGATGCTGAACAGATAACAACACAGTTGGACAACCTGTTTGCTGGAAGCGTTCAAAAGGAAGGCTTCTAATGTACTGCAACATGCCTGCTGCCTGTATGATGATTTTGTCTCGCGGCCAGCAATCTGGATGAGTTTTGAGCACTGCTTTCCTGTTACTCGATATCATTTGACAAATATCTGCATAATGAGATGAGCGGCCTGTAGCCTCCGCTGAAATTGGTATCACGTCGCGTTGTTTTCTCCATGACCCACTCCAATTCACAACTATCTTATTAACCTCCTGGCGACCCGCACAAAGACTCGGATCCCATTTAAACGGCTCGTGTGGAAGTTTGATGTTGGATTGCCATCGTCAAATCTCCACTTGGCAGTGCTGCTCCAAATCTCCCCCGCGCGGAGTGAACAACATGGTTTGCCAAACCAATATCTCCACGCCTGGCATATTGACCGGATTTCTCCCATTTTTTGGCAGTAGAGTCAAACTTCTCTCACATAACGGCTCGACCACACCAATCCACGGGCCCCGGCCTTAGCTTTGCCGCGCAAACTTGGAAATTTGACCCGATTTCTCCATTCACGGAAGTCTGACCATGGCTTTCCATCCCAAAATTTCCACTTGGCGGTGCTGCTCCGAATCTCCCCCGCATGGAATTTCTTCCTTGGCTTGCCATTCACGAAAACCCACTTGGCATTGCTCACCTTATTTCCCACGTCCGGGATTGGAGTGCGGGGTTTTCATGAATCTTCTCCTGCCAAGTTTTCCTTCAACAGATTTGAGGATAACATTAAACTCTCAGTGCAAACATTTCAGCTGTAGCTTGTAAGGTGTGATAATCCCGACAGAATCCTTTGTGCCCACCAACTTAGTGACTCGCTGAAGATGCTCATATAATTGCAAAGAAAATTATGCTCCATGAATATTTTGCTCAAACGGGCTTCTACTATACTGCAACATCCCTGTGCATCGAATGCTCGGCCGCTTTGAGCGTAGAACTGAAATTATCCTAGGAAAGTGCCGTGAGGAAGTAATTGGTTATACGCAGCAGCTACAGGGTAGAGAAGTAAAACTTATCTCAAAAAATGAGTGGCCTCCAGAGAGAGTTGATTGCGACAGCTGCCGCAGGGTGATCCCAAGGAACCGTTGGTGTTGATCCTGATGTTCTGGTTGCATGCGACCATAGTCGTGATCAGTTGTTGTAAAATCTTGCCGTTGTAGTAGAAGAATGAGATAAGGTTTTAATTGAGTTGTCTCGCCTTTTCATTTTGGAAATTCTCTTCCATGGAAGAAGCTCGACCAAATCTTGAGGCAGCTATTGTCTTTGTCGAGTCATTAAAACTGAATTCATAATCCAACAAGGAAGCATCAATCTCTCCATGTTGAATTAAACCGAGTCGAGCTCGTCATTTCTCTGCCTCAATGAGCCAACCATCGAAACATTATCTGCTCCTATCGAGACTCTTTTATGACAAGCCAAAGTTGGACAACCGAACTTACATTTCCTACTCATGAACTCGTCTCAGGCTTGTGATCTGAGTTATGACCGAGTTAGGACAAGGCACGAACTCCTTTGATGACTCGTCTCTTTATTCCCGATTTGACACTGTTTTAGCTCGAACGAGTGCGATAAGCTTGTCGAACTCCTTGATAGCTCACATTCTTGGAAAAAATGAGTGATCTCACCTGATGACCAAAAGTGGGTCCCTGGGACCAATGTTGTGATTTGATTGTAATATGGCCCTGTTTTCCAATTTTTCCATGTGCGTAAAAATGGATAACATTTTTGGCGACCTCTCGGGGATGATTGCCTGCTAAGCATGATTCCAGTAGCCTTAAGTCATCCATTGGGCATGGAGTCTCTGTTGGAATCCTGGAAGTGGTATGATTTTCTTTGACACATCCTGAAATCCCCTTGAGTATTGTTGATATCCTAGACCTCCCTGGAATGCTCTCATGAAGTATATTGAATCTGTTGAATGCTTGACATCCATGGAACACTGCAAAATTTTTGAATGAAGCAGATTTTGAAACTCTTATGGAAATCTTGAACCTTTCTTCTCCTTGACACCTTCCAATGATGAAACAATGTGCAGAACAACACAAAACACAACAACGAGGAAAGCAAAACAACAACAGACAACAATGTGCATAAGCACTTGGAGGAAAACACCTAATTTTAACTGCACAGGGGGTGGAACGCTTCTCAAAAACAAGCTTTGAGATGTATCCCATTCACATGAATGGGCAGTTCTTCTCCATTGATCCTAGATAGACGAAATGAATTTGCCTCTTTGCAACTTGTGATGATGTATGGCCCACTCCAAAGAGCGTCAAACTTGGCATGCTTGCCTGGTTTGGCCCTGTCTTCATCCCATTTGAGAACTAAATCTCCCTCTTGAAAATGTCTGTCGGACGCCTTCTTGTCAAAAGATTTCTTAACTTGAGCCTGATGCTGCTCCAAAGTTTTCATAGCCTTATCTTGTACTTCCTCTAACTCCATGAGTTCAGCAAACCTTACTGTCAGAGGATCACTCTCTATAACTTCAAGTTAATGAGCTAACTCCAAAGAAGGTAACTCCAATGAGAGCGGGATTTTTGCCTCTCTTCCATATACAAGAATGAAAGGAGAATTTCCAATGGCCCTTTTAGGTGTGATTCGATCTGCCCATAAGGCTGTCTTAAGCTGTGTATGCCAAGTCCTCTTGTTAGTCTCCATTGTGCGCTTAATAATCCTTATGAGGTTTTTGTTGCTAGACTCAGCCAATCCGTTTCCTTGCGGATAGTAATTGGATGAAGTTTTGAGGTATACCCCATTTTTAACAGCCCATTCACTCAGTTTCATACCAAGAAAAGCCAGCGCATTGTCTGAAATGATTGTAAACGGAACACCAAACCTCGTCATTATACCCTCCAAAAAATCTAGAACTGCCTTTTCATTGCTCTCTTTTAATGCTACCACCTCTGTCCATCGAGTAAAATAGTCTGTTGCAGTAAGGACCCACTTATGTCCGTCACTAGATGGAGGATTAATCATTCTGATGAAGTTCAACCCCCATTGAACAAAAGGTTGATCCACTTGAATTGGATGTAGCGGAAGAGCTGCCAGCTTCTGCTTGCCTGTGAAAAAGGCACATTCCTTACATTTCCTTACCCAGAGATGGGCATCCTTGAATAAATCCGGCCAATAGTAGCCAGCTCGCATGATCTTGGTAGCTGTTGTTCGTGCAGAATAATGTCCTCCAAATAGGCCATTATGAAATTCTTCTAGTATCTTACTTACCTGTTCTGGTCCTATGCACCGAAGGAGAACGCCGTTCAAATCTTTTCGAAAGAGAATGCTATCTACCAAAACATATGGGATAGATTGAAGACGGAAAGTTCGTCTTTGATTTTTATCCATCTTTGCCGGGTATGCTCCTGAGAAGATGAAATTCTTCATTTTGGATAACCAGTCAGCTTGAACAACATCCTCATCAGTATTTAGGAGTGTCATGTCCTCATTACCTTTTGATTCCATGTCTGCAGCAAGTTGCTCACATAAACCCTTACCTCTGACAAGTTTAGTGACTTTGATATGCACGTCATACTCCATTACCTTCGTGATCCATCCAGCACGCTTTTCGTTCATTTCTTTGTTCAGCAAAAACTCCTTGACACATGGATGAGACACCATCAGATGAATCTTGTTGTTGGGCAACATGTGCTTGAATTTCTTCAAAGCTCGAATAACTGCAAAGACTTGCTTTTCAATGAATGAGTATTTGAACTCGTAGTCTTTGAGGGATTGACTGAAGAAAGTGATTGGTTGCTCCATCAGGTTATCATTTTGTTGGGTGAGGATCCCTGAAATGCTCTCTTGACCTGCAAAAGCATAAAGGATAAAATCTTTGTCAAACCTGGGGTTCACAAGCGTGGGAGCTTGGGAAATGGCTGTTTTGATGGCTTTGAAGCTTTCTCGTCCTTCCTTTGTCCATGAGAATGGCATGTTTTTCCTTAGCATGGCTGTCAGTGGTTTAGCCAATGTCGCGAATTGGGGGATGAATCTCCGCACGAAATTTATGGTTCCCAGGAAGCTCTGGAGGCCCTTCTTGTGACTCGGGAGAGATAAGGACATAATCGAATGAATCCTGGCTGGATCGATTGATAATCCTTCCGCTGAAACAACATGCCCCAACAATTTTCCCTCGTGCACTGCAAAAATACATTTCTTGGGGTCAAGTGAAACCCCAAATTCCCTACACCTTTGGAAAAATTTCCTTAGATGCGTGATGTGATCTTCTGCATGCTTAGAGTATATAGTTATATCATCAAGGTAAACCAAACTAATATCATTGATTAGTCCCTTAAATGCCATGTCCATGGCTCTTTGGAAAGTAGCCCCGGCATTGGACAATCCGAATGGCATTTTATTGTAGGCATACGTGCCCCACTTGGTAGTGAAAGCCGTTTTGAATTGGTCAGATTCTTGCACTAGGATTTGATTGTAACCTGAATATCCATCGAGCAAAGAAAATATTTGAGCTCCTGCCACCGTTTGAAGGATCTGCTCCATCGAGGGAAGAGGATAATGGTCCTTTAATGACGCACGATTCAAATCCCTGAAATCTACGCATAACTGGATCTCTCCGTTCTTCTTCCTCACGGGCACCAAATTGGCTACCCATGAGGAATGCTTGATGGGAAAAATTATACAGGCCTCGATGAGCTTGGTTAACTCCTTTCTCATTAGTGGCTCAATTTTGGGATTAATTGGTCTCTGTTTTTGACGAACT
This sequence comes from Taxus chinensis, assembly GCA_019776745.2. NCBI lineage: Eukaryota > Viridiplantae > Streptophyta > Pinopsida > Cupressales > Taxaceae > Taxus > Taxus chinensis. The sequence goes on along the minus strand of CM034149.1, from coordinate 94,855,966 downwards.
GGCTTAGCATTAGGATCCAGTTCGATGGTATGTTGTGATAGACCTGGATCAAAACCACGCAGATCTTTATAGCTCCATGTAAAGATGTCATGATACTCTTGACAAATTTTGATGAAAGCTTCTTTCTCCTCAGAAGTACACACTTTTCCGATCTTAAGAAATTTTTCATTTGATACTTCGACTTCCTCAAAATATTCTTCTTTGACCACCATGTTAGGGCTTTGTCTTTTGGCTTGGTCATCTGAATTGAAAATGGATTCCAAAGTGACTAAACCTTTTGGTAACTTGTTTCTTTTCAATTGGATAATTTGTTCACCATATGACTCTTGTAACTTATCTTGATTTCTTGCAGCAAACTCCGCCTCTTCTTGTAGGAAGAGGACAATTTGGTTGTCACTATCGAACACTTGCCAACTACTCACATTATCAGGGACTGCTGGTCGAACCACCATTTTAACAAATTGCTGCCCTTCTTTCATGATATCAACTGGTATGTTGTATTGTGAACCAATTGTAGCAAGCCTATCTGCATCTTGATTTTGATCTCTAGGGATTGCATGGATCCCAAAAGCTTCGAAATCTTCAATCAAGTCCCAGACTCGATTCTTGTATGATCTTAAAAGATCATTTTTGGATGCACTACATGCTGAAACTTGATGAACAACTAACTCACTGTCTCCAAAAATAGTTAGGGCCTTGATTCCCTTCCTTTGGGCTAGCTGAATTCCTTGCACAAGAGCCTCGTATTCAGCAACATTGTTAGTGCAACTGAACTGCAACCGGAAAGATGAGAAGTACTTATCTCCCTCTGGAGAAATTAACATAACACCAGCACCAGATCCATTCTTACTTCTTGAGCCATCGAAGAACAATTGCCATAGTCCTTTAGAATCACTTGGCGTTTTGACAAGTTGTGGTATGACTGTATCTTCTTCATGGATACAGTAGGTACCTAATCCTGTTTCTTCCAAGACCAGCAAACCAACTTCTTCTTCTGCCAATACATCAGCGTAGGGATCATACTGATGATCTCTACTTACTTCATCCAGCAAAGTATCAGGGACTTCTTCAACAAGGGTGGTTGGTTCATGATCGGCACCTTCCTCTTCTGGATCACCAATGGTGTAATTTCCATTTATGGGACTAGAAGTGTAGGGTTCTACATGATTATGGCAGATTGGTTCTGCCCTTATAGTTACTTTGGTTCCGTATCGAGTCCTGAGAATCATATGCGACCAATCGGCTGATAGGTAACCGCCCATCTTGGCAGTGAAATCCCGTGATAGGCAGATGGCAAAGAGGGGAGGGAGGTCAATAACCGATATGTCTTGAGTGAATGACAAACTTGGGCATGCATGAATGGTAAGTTGAAGTCCTTTGATAACCCCAACAGTCTTAACAGCTGTGCCATCCAGCTGAACAACCCCTCTTGCAACTGGCGCATATTGTATGCCTAGTACATCTGCAATTTGTTTCGGCATGACAGAGCTACTGGCACCAGAATCGATCATGCAATTATGTACCAAGTGGTCTCCAATGATCAGGGAAATGTAGAATGGTGGTGGTTTGTTTGTTGTAGGAATGATTTTCCCTTCCGGTTGACACAAATTTGTAGCATTTTTCACTCCATGGCTTGGTGATCCATTGGTTGTACTAAAACTATTCAGAGCTTCTCGCAGCAGGTTTCTTTGGGAAGGGATCGAGAGTGCGTCCCACATGGTAACGCTCAGATTGGTTTTCTTCATTTGTTCTACTATGCTGAAGGGAATTGCTCCAACTTTGATGATGCTTTTTTGGGCATTGGGGTCCTCCTTTGGAAAATGTTTGTTGGGTACCGTGATGCCTGGAGAACCATCTTTCCCTGCGGCGTGGCTAGCCGATGTTTTTGGTGATTTCTTTCCCGCATTTCTATCAACCGCCATTTGTAACCCATGTTGAGAAGTGGATGCTAGATCAGATTCGGGAGCTTGAGGCTCCATTGCTCTCTTTTTGGAACGAGTGTTTTCTGCCACTGATGAAGAATCTATATTCAATCCGCAAAAATCTTCTTCTTGCCAGTTTAGTAACGTGGATTCTTCAGGTGCCTGCGGTTGATCTGCTGCTTCTTACATAGATGAATTGTTTGTTAACTCTGAAGGGGCAGATACACTTTGAACCATAAGGGCCTGGCTAAGAACCCCATTGGGACAAAGATTTTGATTGTGAGGTTGAGAGCAAGGATAACACCATTCATAGTCTTGAACTAGATTATTTTGAACAGGTACTATAGCTCTAGATGAGCTAGCTGCAAGAGGGTTCTGGAAGTTCAAGGGCCTGACATTTGCAACTTGACTCGTAGTTTTATTTTGAGGCTGATTGTTTCCTTGAAAAGGAGGACGGTTAGCCTGATACTGCTGATTTTGTGGTTGATACGGACGATTGTATTGAAATTGTTGCCTTTTGAGTGCAACGAGCTCATTTCCAAAATTTTGCAGTAGTGATTTGACTTCAAATAGGTCATTTGAAGAGGCAAGGGAAGATTGAGATGGTTGCTTAGAGTCCACTGGAATAGGAGCAATGATAGGCTGATGATTTGTAAGATCTGGAGAAAAGGGCATTGGTGGTCGTGGAGCTATCTTTCCAGCCTGAATCAAAGAATTCTCTGCACTTATGGCAACTTCGTAAGCATCAGGCAATGTAGTCCCTCCCATGGACTGGATCATAACTGCTACATCGCTATTCAAGGCTCGCAAATAGTAGAAGAATGCATTATGTGTAGAAGGCTTTACGAGCACCGGAATCCTATTCCAAGTCCTATGGAATCGGAAGTTGAAATCACTCATGTATTCTTGGGAAGCTCTCTTTATGGTAGTAAGTTGTTCCAAAAGTGATAGGTGATCACTTTTTTCTTCGAATTGTTTACATAGCTTTTCTCCCAACTCGTCCCAAGTGGTTATAGTGCCAACACCTAACCCGCGAAACCATTGAAGTGCTTTTCCCTTGAAAGAGGTAGCAAGAAGTCTAACTGCAACATTGTCTTCGGTGATATTATGTACTGCGCAGATGCTGGCTACATCAAAGATATGCTCCACTGGAGTAACGTTAGTTTCCCCCGTGTAAAAGGGTAAACTTTTGAGTGCCGCAACAGGTATCGGATCACGTTGAGCCAACATAAGAGGACTACTTGCATTGAAAGGGGGAAAAACTTGGTTCCTCGCCATAGCGACGAAAGGTTGATTGTTCCTGGGTGGAGGAAATCTTCCGTAAGGAGGAGTTAAATGACCCCTAGTAGGTAAATCTGCAACTGGGGATGTGGAAATGCCTCTTCTTCTTCTCTTTGGAGGAGATAAGGAAAGTTCGGTATGCTGATAATTTCCTTTCTTTGAAGAAGCTCTTGTCTAAATTCTTCGCATAAGTTATCGCACTGAGATTTGGAATCCAGAGATATGGAGTTGCCAGGTACTTTGACTTGTTAAGTGAGAAGAGAAGTACCAACTCTGTCCCAATGGGCATGCCAAAAACTGTTGTGTGTGGTCGCACGGTGGCTTAAGATCTATTGTTTGATAATGAGACACCTCTGAAAGGTGAAACTCTTACTTCTGTGATGTCCCACCGGGCGTGCCAAAAACTGTTGGTGTGGTCGCACGGTGGCTTAAGATTTCCTGTTTGATAATGAGACACCTCTGAAAGGTGAAACTCTTACTTCTGTGATCTCCCACCGGGCGTGCCAAAAAACTGTTGTCGCCAAATCACTGCACCCTCCGAATGGCCAGGATGTGAATAGGACGTTCGGTGTGATTGGGACACATGGGATCACCTCTCAAGCTGTGGGACTTGGGCTCGAGGTGAACCTCCGGAGAAGGCCGGCTTCCTCTTCCTAAACTAAGTGCTGTACTACTCCTAGTGTAACAAAAACGATTATCTAGTCCTATGCTAACATTTTCATGGGGTTTTAGGGAAAGAGAGTTACAAAAATGAAACTATACTAGGGATGGTGATGCACCGAATAAAGGGTGTCTTCAGATTCAGGAAGGGTTAATTTGAAGAGGGTGTGTGCACCACAGGTCAACTTCACCTACTGCAACTTAGAGAGGGTACATGATACCACAGGCTAAGGGACACACGTTCCTTTTGTTAAACTTTATCAGACTGAGAAATATACCAGTTTCCCAGTGAAGAAGGATGAACTCAAGAAGGGTGAATAGACACCACAACTCAACTACATGCAATACTTCACCACTCGATAAGCACATAACTCCAAGAACCTGCAATAGAAACTTAAACTTGCACAGTGTACCTGCAAGTATGAGAAAGGCACAAAGAAGCATAGAAGGATGAAAGGACCGAGATTAGTCACAAAACACACACTTTTATTGCTTCAATAACATGCACAATGCATCATACATTCAGAAGAGGCAATAGTTGCCATTACAGTCTTGAAGAGGAGACTTGAAAGTTCCCTCAACACACAAGAACAACTTGCAGAAGAGAGAGGACCCTTGAAAAGTATACACTCTTGCCCGAGATATTTAACTGTCCAACTTGTCTAAACTGTTGGAACCCTTTGAAATGAGCTTCCAACTTACATTTATAGAAGAATATATGAGAAAGAAGAGGAAAGGTCATAATTACATTCCTAAAATGAAGGCCCATGATGTATTTATTACAGTTAGTTGAACTACCTGAGAAGGTTCCATCATGGGTCATTAATTGCCTGATGACCAAGTCTTCTCATTTAATTAAAAGAATATTTAAATAAAATATTTAAATAATAATAATAAATATTATTATTAAAATATTTAAATAAAAATATTAATTTAATTAACATAATGTTGGGACCCCCCCCCGTTGACCCGTTTGACTTGAAGAGGAGGGGGTCCATGTGGATAGAATCTGCACATAACCAAATTTGATGAGCTTCGAATCCTCTAACTCGGTGTTGCACTCGATTTTTGACCCCGCACTAACTCTTTCCTTGCTTTGGTAATCGTGCTCTTTTGCATTGAGTCCTTTGAATGGTGAGCTATCAAACTCGATTCTTATCATTTTGCTCTGTTAACTCGAAGCCATTTATGCATTCCACGTTCAAACTTCATGAAACATCACCACGAGCTCCCTGCGAAGTCACTGAGCTCTTCATCCAGCAAATGATCTTGCCTTTCCTGGGCTCAAACTCACTTGAATACCAAGCTTAACCCAATATTTCTAAAAAAAAATGGTTTTACCACAATGCTTAGGATTCTTCCTCATCATATAACACTTGTAGTAAGAATGTTTTGACTCTGCCATAATAAGCACAATTTGTACCCTCCAAACGATGAGAAAATACCATTATCAATAAAGACCTAGTGCTGCCATGATGATGACCCAGGCTCATGCCTGTAACATGTCACTAGACACCCTAAGACTAATTTTTTGGCCAAAGAGCCCTTCGGTATTCGGGTAGTGCACTCGGCAATCTCAGCTCCAATCAACAATTATGCCACTATTGGGATCTTAGTATGGCATAGGTAGCTGTGAGCTACACAATATACTAATTTTTCAGAAACTAAAAGATCCTTTATGTTACAATCTGCAACACATAAAAGAAGCCCTTCAAAAAAATACGTTGAACAACTGGGGCAACCAAAAGGACCTTGGAAAAATGTACAGGTAAGGACCATATGAATTCTCCCTTAGTCATGGATCAAAGCTAATAGAAATAGAGCTCGATAAGATTAGCTTGAAACTGCAGTATAATCGTCCATTGTTTAAAAACAAGCTTCTTTGAACCTGGTAAAAGAATACTTTTATTGTCTGATTGGACGTACATAATGGAAGGGTATAAATATCGCGTACTGCGCCCCTCGGAGTTTTTTCAAAGAGACCATTTACACGTAACAAGGATGCAGCATGTGAAACGGCCGACCGGGTATTTTCAGAGATGAACTTCACATTTAATTCGCTTCTAGGAGAAAGAATGCTGAGCAATATGAATTGTTTCATTCTGCGCCATTTTAAACCTTCATCTCTTGGTTTGGGCAAATTTTATGAAGCCTTGAACAGCGTGACTCCAATCCATCTTACACGGCAGTGAATATTTGTTTTCTGCAACTGCTTGCCGATCTGAGTTTAGAATAAGGATAAGCCTACGAATTTGAGGGTGTGTTCGATGCTGAACAGATAACAACACAGTTGGACAACCTGTTTGCTGGAAGCGTTCAAAAGGAAGGCTTCTACTGTACTGCAACGTGCCTGCTGCCTGTATGATGATTTTGTCTCGCGGCCACCGATCTGGACGAGTTTTGAGCACTGCTTTGCTATTACTCGATATCATTTGACAAATATCTACATAATGAGACGAGTGGCATGTAGCCTCCGCTGAAATCGGTATCACGTCGCGTTGTTTTCTCCATGACCCACTCCAATTCACAACTGTCTTATTAGCCTCCTGGCGACCCGCACAAAGACTCGGATCCCGTTTAAATGGCTCGTGCGGAATTTTGATGTTGGATTGCCATCGTCAAATCTCCACTTGGCAGTGCTGCTCCAAATCTCCCCTGCGCGGAGTGAACAACATGGTTTGCCAAACCAATATCTCCACGCCTGGCATATTGATCGGATTTCTCCCATTTTTTAGCAGTAGACTCAAACTTCTCTCACGTAACGGCTCGGCCACACCAATCCACGGGCCCCGGCCTTAGCTTTGCCGCGCAAACTTGGCAATTTGACCCGATTTCTCCATTCACGAAAGTCTGACCATGGCTTTCCATCCCAAAATTTCCACTTGGCGGTGCTGCTCCGAATCTCCCCCGCGTGGAATTTCTTCCTTGGCTTGCCATTCACGAAAACCCACTTGGCATTGCTCACCTTATTTCCCACGTCCGGGATTGGAGTGCGGGGTTTTCATGAATCTTCTCCTGCCGAGTTTTCCTTCAATAGATTTGAGGATAACATTAAACTCTCAGTGCAAACATTTCAGCTGTAGCTTGTAAGGTGTGATAATCCCGACAGAATCCTTTGTGCCCACCAACTTAGTGACTCGCTGAAGATTCTCATATAAGTGCAAAGAAAATTATGCTCCATGAATATTTTGCTCAAACGAGCTTCTACTATACTGCAACATCCCTGTGCATCGAATGCTCGACCGCTTTGAGCATAGAACTGAAATTATCCTAGGAAAGTGCCGTGAGGAAGTAATTGGTTATACGCAGCAGCTACAGGGTAGAGAAGTAAAACTTATCTCAGAAAATGAGTGGCCTCCAGAGAGAGTTGATTGCGACAGCTGCCGCAGGGTGATCCCAAGGAACTGTTGGTGTTGATCCTGATGTTCTGGTTGCATGCGACCATGTCGTGATCAGTTGTTGTAAAATCTTGCCGCTGTAGTAGAAGAATGAGATAAGGTTTTAATTGAGTTGTCTCGCCTTTTCATTTTGGAAATTCTCTTCCATGGAAGAAGCTCGACCAAATCTTGAGGCAGCTATTGTCTTTGTCGAGTCATTAAAACTGAATTCATAATCCAACAAGGAAGCATCAATCTCTCCATGTTGAATTAAACCGAGTCGAGCTCGTCATTTCTCTGCCTCAATGAGCCAACCATCAAAACATTATCCGCTCCTATCGAGACTCTTTTATGACAAGCCAAAGTTGGACAACCGAACTTACATTTCCTACTCATGAACTCGTCTCAGGCTTGTGATCTGAGTTATGACCGAGTTAGGACAAGGCACGAACTCCTTTGATGACTCGTCTCTTTATTCCTGATTTGACACTGTTTTAGCTCGAACGAGCGAGATAAGCTTGTCAAACTCCTCGATAGCTCACATTCTTGGAAAAAATGAGCGATCTCACCTGATGACCAAAAGTGGGTCCCTGGGACCAATGTCGTGATTTGATTGTAATAAGGCCTTGTTTTCCAATTTTTCCATGTGCATAAAATTGGATAACAGGTTGCTTGGCAAGGGTTGAGAGGTGAGGTCCTAGGATTGACAGGAGAGGAAAAGGTGATAACGGTTTGGTAGAAGTGGTTTGTTTATGAGGCCTAAGAGGTTGGGTCTTCATTTTAGGGGTTGGAATTAGTTTAGTGTTAGTTTGGGAAGATGTGCCTAAATCTAATTTGATGGGTGGGTGAGTAAGGTTTGATGTTGGTATGACCCCTAAGGTAATGATGGGTTTAGGCAAGGGAGACGATATAGGCGTGGGTAGGTGTTTGGGTGTAGATGTATGTTGGGTTATGGGTAGAGGTGTGTGTTGGGATATGGTTGATTACATGGAAGGTGTTGCAATAATCATTGATGTGTTTGGTTTGGTCTATTTAAACACTTTTGGATAGATAATGGAGGTGTCAGTGAGTGACAGTTGCATTTGGGTTGAAGCAAGAAGTAGAAGACATCCCCAAAGTAAGGCTCTATCAACATAGTTTAGGCAATCGGCCAAGCATCAAAATGGTACTGCTATAGGCGAGGCCAATTTGAATCAAGTAGAAATCCCTGTAAAATGTGTTTGAGAAACTGGGAAATGGCTAGCTTCAAGCTCTATGGGTAAGAGAGCCAAAAGTTGATCAACAAGATCTTGAAGGTCTGATGGAGGATGGTCATCTAAAGGCAATGATATTTATAGAGGATCCTCTATGAGTGTAGGAAAGGATGGGTCAGATGAGGTGGATTCTCCTTGTGATGTTGGAGGTTGTGGACATGTATCTCCTATGACTAGGAGAGGTGTCACTAACGACTTCTTAGTAATTTGAGGGGCCAAAGGAGACATGCTAATTATAGGCTCTTCCATAGGTGAAGGATAAAGTGAATGGGGTTCCTCTGTGGGTGGAGGAGTGGATGAAATAGGTTCTTGTGTAGGTAGGGGAGTGCAAGCTAAGATTTTATCTATGGAAGGAACATGGGACAATTGAGAAGCAACTAGTATGTCCTCAAAAATGGCATGGACCTCACGGAAATTTTTATCATCGGTTGAAGTTTCATCCATTTGGTTGGAAGATGGGGCATGATTAGGGAATGGTTTTTTGAAGATATGTAAGTTTTTGTTAGAGGGTAAGTTTTTGTTAGAGGGTGCATTTGGGTTATCCAAGACTAGATCCCCATTGTCTAACATTTTTTTGATGATATGCTTGAAGGTGATGCAGTTACCATCGCTATGACCTTTGATACGATGATAGTTGCAAAAATAATTTCCTTTATACCATGCAGGCATGGGGTGCTTAGGGTAAAAACTAGTGTTTGGTTTTATAGGTGGAAGGGTAATGGCCCCTACCTTAATAAGATTTTCCAAAATAGAAGAATAAGGTTCTCCTATTGAAGTTTACTTTCGTTGTTCTCATCTAAACTGAAAAGCTTGGATGGGAGAGAGATTAGGAGGTTTACCTAGTTTTGATGGGTGAGGGGGGCCAGCTTTGAGAACTATAGTATTGGTAGATCCTTTGGGATTTGAATAGTTGTTTTGGGGTTTTAAAGATGAAGAAGAATTATTTTATTTGGACGCAATGTTCTTGTTACGGAACTGAATTTTCTTCTCTTTGATAGCACAAACTTCCAATTTCCATGCCATGGTGAATTCCTATAGAGTTGGTGAGATGTTTGAAGTGCAAGCTTGAGTAAACAACTCTATGATTTCAATTTGAGGTAATTGAAATATGAGTTGGTTAATTAGGTTGTGCCCACGAGTGACAAAGTCAGTGATAGACTCATCATCGTACTGTTGCGTGGAATAAAGATTAGTCATGGTGACTTTCTTAACAATGTTGATTGATAAGTGGCCTAAGAAGGCTTTGGCTACTTGATTAAACAAGTAGATGGAGTGTCTTGGTAGTCCATTGTACCAGTCCAATGCAGGTCATGTCAAGGACATCGGGAAGGTTCATATGAGAAAAGTGTCATCATGCGTGATTAGGTAACACCCATGTTTTAAATACCACAAATGTTGTTGCAGGTCTTCTTTACTATTGAAATAGTCAAATTTTGGCATTTTCCAAATGTATAGGGTATGGACGAATAGGGATAGACAGATGAATGGGCTCATTACAAATTTCATCATAGGTGAGAGAATTACGTGAGCCAAAAACTGATGCTTCTAGCGTCTGCATCCTTTCCATCATTAATTTGATGAGGTCATTAGTAGGTTGTGATGTAAGGGCTCCTCCTATGGCGTAGGAGGGCTGGTATGAACATGTGATGTGGGTGACATTCCAGTGTATGGCAGTGTTGAATAGGAAGGTTAAGAATAGGGTACTGACATAGAGGGCATATATCTAGAATGGGTGACAGATGAGATAGGGGGTTGTTGATAGTATATGTATGTAGGTGGGATGGTCGTAATGACTCTAGTAGTGATTGAGGGAAGAGATTATGGGATGGAGAGGAAAATATTCTGGAATGGAGTAGGGGTCATGGACACCACGGGTAGTTATGTTGTAATTGGTACTTGTGAGATAATGAGTGTAGATGTGGACATGGTTTGGGTGGTCAATGAGGGGATAATAAACACTATGGGTGCGACTGATATTGTAGATGTAGTGGTCATATCAGGTATGGGGCCTACTATGAAACCACTGGGGGCATAGTAGGTGAAAGTAGTGTCACATTAGTAGGGGCTGATGAAGAAGTGGGAATAAGGGTAGGAGAGATGGATACAGGCATGCCATATATCAACTAATCTTAAGAGTCCCAGGTGGAAGAGTGGGAAAGGTAGAACTATAAGGCCATGAGATTCTAATTTAGGAGTTGTGAAAATTCCTCCTCACCTACAAAAATGGTGGTAGGTAGGGTTGGATCCTTGGGTGACAGAACATAAGGTGGTGAAGGACTAGGTGGGAGTGGTTGATGACTAGTGTGGAATATAAGAGCGTTAGCTTTATTCTGAGTCAACACCATGTGAATGAAAGTATATCTGGTGATGTTATATCTTTTGGATGACACAAAGTGTAGTGGGAATGAAGAAAATACATGTTTATAGGTGGATTTGGGAAATATATTAGTTGAGAATCAACATAGGGTAACTGATGCTAGTCAGGGATGACCAATTATGGTTCAGGGGTAACCAAGCTTGGTTACTATGAGAAAACAATAGTTTAACTAAAGGGGCGAAAAAAAATAATGAATATCAAATAGTGGGCTGTATGATGACCGTTTATGAGAATACAAAGAGTATAAAGACTCTAGAAAAATTCAAAATAGTATATAAGATGAGAATAGGTGTCCTTTGGGGAAGTTAACCAAAAGGACACGGAACAGATGGCATTTAGGTAGAACCGATGTCAGCTACTGTGAAAATTGGAAAAATGTAGAAAAATGGATTGTTGTGAATTTGAGTCAAATAAATAATCAACCCAGAAGAAGAAGTCCAGAAGAAGAAGTCTGGAGATGATGCAATGAAGTCCTGACACACTCAGAAGAAGTTAGAATACTCGAACTGTGATTGTGGATTGTGTAATGAAAAAGAATGGGAAAAATGGAGAAATGTATCCTCACACCTCAAAATGCACATCAATCAAACACTAAAAACACATATCTAACAAGTGATTTTTAATGTGTTGAGCTTATGCTATTTAGAAGACAGACTCATGAATTTAGAGTATATTTTTTGGTGAGGCAGGCTTCCTACGAAGAAGGATATCTAAAAGGAGAGGTTTTAGGTTATGTTATAGCGGGATGGGCCATCCTCTAAGGTAACGACTTGATAAAATTAATGAGCTAGGGAGTACCTACCAATCCTCTGATCATGTGATCACTGATAGGTATTCCTAGGTAAGATGTTGTTTAAGAAAGATGTGTATATTTCAATTTTGTGCAGTTTGGTAAGTCACAAAGAGAGAGAGAATGTGCTTTCTATTATTCTTTGGGTCAACCATCATCTGGGCATGACTTCCAGCATGTAGGTTTCCCTCATTTTAATGTGAGTTAAATGCAGCAAATCAGAATGTAATGTAACTAATTTTAATCCCAAATCAAAAAAATTACGTTTGATGAAGCAAATGATGAATAGGAGAGGGTATGCTCTTTCACTAATTGTAAAAAGCAAGAAAGAAGTATGATTATTTTTAAATACACCAAGAGAAATGTTTATTTTAGAGAAATTAGAAAGAAGAGAGGATTACCATAGAAGAATATTAATGTGTAAGCCTTTTAAAGGGAAAAAACACAACTTTTTCCTAGGCATGAAGAAAATGCAATAGAACCCCTGATGGGTCCCACTGGGCATGCTAAAATGTTTCACCATATTCTTTACATTATTGAGATAAAACAGATAAGGGTAAGGGTCAAGGAGATATAGCTATTTATGCTGGTCGGTTGATGGTTATTGTGTGTGTTCTGACTTCTCAATCCAATGCTAACTATGAGAACTTCCTTTTGGATGAGAGGAACTACCTAAAATAGAAAAAAAAAGACCACAAAAGAACAATTAAATAATATATGATAGTGGACTACCTAGCATGTGCTAGATCTAGGAAGTGTGATACTCCCTAGATGGCTATCAATCCATTGTGTAAAACAACTTAATGCAAGAAATAAACAAATTCCTACTGTAGTTGCTATGATTTAGGTATTTCATTCAACCACAATAAGAAAATCTAACATAACAGGGTAGGCTATAGTTAGATCTAAAGGGTAGGTAGTTGTTAGGGTGTTGGAACTAGTCTGAGTTAGGTACTGGGTTGTTTAGGTCACTTGGTAGAAGGTAGGTTGGCTCTGTTATACACAACGTAGAGAATGACGATGGTCATGGGTAACGAGCGTCGGTATAGTCAGGTGGCAGTAGTTCAATTAAAACCTTATCGTAGAGTCTGGGTGAGGTTACATAGAGAAAAAGGAGGAGATGGCAAGGTCTATGGGAATGTTGATAACACTCAAAGAGGTGGAAGGGCTAGGATAGGTGATCTGGTAAAAGGGTGGGTGAGGTTTAAGTTTGTCAGAAAGTAGACTATAAAGGAATGGGAATATTAATGGAAGAATGATAACAAAAATGATAACAACTCTATGGAAAAAATAAGAATGGAAATGATCCGTGATAAAAACACTTACCAATATTGCACGTCTAATGATTGGGTGGTGGTGATGATTGGTTGGTGGGATGGACCTTGGTGTAATAGTGATGCTCCCTAGAATGTCACCATAAGTTTAATACTTATGGATCTCTCTTGGTGTTGGCTATGGATGTCTATAGGTGTGAAAAGGATCTGGTTCTACTTCCATGCAATTCTCTCCTTGTTCCTTTGATCTCAGAATGTGTCAACCCAAAAACAAGGTTACTAAGGCCAATAAATGATAACCGACAGTGGTTCTTGGTTGACCGACATTGGTTTAGGGGTAACTAGCATCAGTTAAGGAGGGATTCCCTATGTTCACTAAAAATAAGAGATATTGGCAATCATTTCCACCAGACCTGTCTATTCTCCTAGATTAAAGCGGAAGTTTCATTTTTCATGAGCGGGAATGTGGTTAGAGGGATAATAGGCATTTTTTTAGGGTTGAACTAAGTCTTATCTCATTGAGGTAAATGGGACAGATTCTTCGTTAGTCATGGAAAAATTCCAAGAATAGGTCTAGGGTGAGGTGGCTAGGTAAGGTGGAGGGGTGAGGTTGAAATTAGCTTAATTAAAATAATTATGTAATGAATATTTTTAGGATGGCTATTACTTTAATTAAGTTAATTAAATTAATATTAGTGTGGAGTGGAAGGGGTCATGGTTAGGTGAATATGTTTGAGTTGGTTATTCAATGGGGGACCAAGGGGAGTGTGACCCATTTTTGGTGTCTACACCCACTGTCAATCCTCTGATTGTGTGATCATTGACAACTTCTTCTAGGTAAGGTGTTGTTTAAGAATATGTTTCAATTTTTATTTGTGCATTTTCGCAAAGAGAGATAGAAGAGAAATTTCTCTTCGATTCAATTATGTCAACCATCAACTAGGCATTATTTCTAGCGTATAGGTTATCCTCAGTTTTAATGTGAGCTAAAAATGCAAGCATGTAAGTATGAAATGCAAGTATTTTAGAACCCAAATTGAAATGTGGTATTCGATGTATACAGAGAGTGAATAGGAGAGAACAACTTTCACTAATGCAAAACAAGAAGACAAAGAAGGATTCTTTTTTATTCCCGAAATATAAATGTCACTTAGAAAAATAGAAGGACGAGAAGATTCCCAAGGAGAAGATTTAATGTTAACTTCATTTTTAAAAAGAAACAAACATACAAAATATTTACCTAAGAATGAATAAATGCAAGGAACCCCAGATGGGTGCCACTGGGCATGCTAAAATGTTTCACCATATTCTTGATAAATTAATGAAGTAGATAGAGGGTGATAGGACAAGGAGGAATACCTATTTGTGATGTCAGTTAAAGGTTGTGCACGCATTCTAATTTATTGATCCAATTCTAATTGTGAATACTCGCTTTTGGCTAGGAGGAACTACTTATAAAATGCAAAACAATACCACTAGATAGAGTTAAAGATAACAACAAGTGTACTGCCTACCAAAAGCTTGATTTGAGAAGCATGATGCTTCCTAAATAGGTTTTTAATCCACTTTTTAAATAATAGTATTAATGCTATCCAAAATAAACATGAAATAACAATCCTATTGGAATTGAAACGATTTAGGTATCTCATACAAAACAAACAAGAAAGTTAATATTAAATGTGATTGAGGTAAAAAAAAAGTCAGGTGATGGGCTTGTATTGGGTTACATGTCTGGTACAGGCTCTAGGTAAGGTTTGGTAAAGATTAGGAGTGATTCTAGGTTGTTAGGAAATGGGTATGAGATCGTTGGTCTGAAGTATGTTTTCAAACATAGTAACCAACATCAGTTGTGTGAGCAATGCCAGTTTTACAGAATGACCGGCGTCGATTGGATAACCAACATCAGTAGGGGTAGTTAATAAAAAGCTCTTAGAAATGGTCCTTAGACTCTTTGTGATTGTAAAAAGGCTGGAAATGGTGGGGGTGAGGTCGTGTAATGGTCTAAAAGGTTCAAAGATGATTATGATAGGGGGGAGACAGGTGGAAGGTCCAGGTATAATAAGGTGATAAGTTGGTGGGAGGAAGAGTGTATAAGGACGTGAAGAAAATAAATTACTGAGATGAATAATAAATCTTACTAAAAGAAAAAAAGATAAATGAAGAGATATTAGATACTTACTGAGGAATGGGTTTGGAGAGTGTAGGTTATGAGGATGGTGATAGTGGAGATCCAAAGAGAAGAGAATTTTTTTTTGTGCCACGACAGTTTGAACCTTCGTGCTTCACTATTTGGATTTGTGATCATGAAGAAGATGATGGATTCCAATGGTTGTTGGTAGTGTTCCCATGTGTTTTCATTTTCCTGAGTTCTTAAAAAAATCTAAGTGCTCCAAGTCTCCATTTGTATGAGATATTGAATCAAATGACCAACCTCAGTAAAGGATTTTGGAAATTTTTTAACTTAACCAACGACAGTCAGGGGACCGGCGTTGGTTGAGGTGTAGCCAATGTCTATTAAGGTAGGAATATCTAGGTTGAAAAAAGCCTGATTGTTGTTATTTTTGGTGTGGTCTTCAATCTTCATCCAAGTGTCGAGTGATAGATGACATAAGAAAGAGTAAGAGACCACTTAGTTATTTTAATAGGAGGTAAGTATAGATTTAGACTAAGTCCTAGTTGGTTAGAATAGGATTTGACTTGGTCTTAGGTCATTAATGGGGTTTGAGTGGGTCATAAAGTGAGGTGGCTAGGTGAGTTGGTTGGGTGAGGTGGTCAAGTGAGGATGTTAATTAAATTAATTAAAGTAATTAATATAATTAATCATGTGCACTATGGGATATGAATAGGTAAGGTATGCTTAATTTAATTAACAGGGTTATAAGGGCAGTATGACCTAATTTTTGTGTCTACAACAAGATACACCATTATTAAAATTACATAAAAGAGAATATTGGTTAAGTTTAGAACTTATTCAATATTCAATACTCCTTCCAAGAATTTCAAAAAATTCTACTATATTGTCCTAAGAACATTAATACACTTAGTCCTATCACATGGTCAACAAGTGACATAACCATAACAAACTAGAGGAGGGACAACAACTTCACCAAGTAAACAATGTTGTATTTGAAAGATTGATGAGTGTATGAGGGAGATTGTAGTCTCATCCATCCTAACTCTTAATAATAAGAGTAAAAAATTTATAACCAAGAAAAATTAAATTACAAAGGTCATATCACATACGACC
Organism: Taxus chinensis; assembly: GCA_019776745.2. Taxonomy (NCBI): domain Eukaryota; kingdom Viridiplantae; phylum Streptophyta; class Pinopsida; order Cupressales; family Taxaceae; genus Taxus; species Taxus chinensis. The sequence goes on along the minus strand of CM034149.1, from coordinate 94,839,785 downwards.
CACATTAAAATCCAAATAGAGATTCACTCAAGTATCAAATTGAATGAGTACAATAGAACTAGAAGAATGAACTTAAATCCACCTTCCCCTATTTCCTTAGGTCATTAGAGGAAATACAATATCAAAAAGTAATATTACATTTAAGGATGAAAGAATCGATTCACTTCCAAACAACCCAATGAAGGGAGGAAGGTGAACAATAAAATTGTAGGTCAAACCAAAACAGCCCATCAATAACTTTAATCATTTAAAATAAGATAGAAAGCATACGCACATTCCGCAAAAGAGATTCATTTAATAATGATCAAAACATTAACATAGATCCAAAATATTTGTTACTTAGCTCAAAAGCTCGAGTGATTTTTAAAAGAAATTGAGAAGTGATCGATAAGACCAAATGACCTTAATAGATATGGAAACCAAAACACCTTCGATGAAAGATCTTTAACAACAATTGATGCCCAGAATGGGATTTAATATAGAAAACATGAAGTTAGTTTTCCATAACCTTCTTACAGTTTCAAAGTAATTTTAAAATGAAATTAACACTTCCACTGAAAATATCATCCTTCAGACTTATTCTCCAACAATCTATACCTCTAAAATCATGATGTATAATCAAAACAAGGGTTCCAACAAAATACCCATAAATAACATCAAAGAGAGAAGACATAGAATTTGATTAAGATAATATCCAATAGCAAAAGCAAAAGTTCCAAACTCATGACTCTTAGCTTAATTGTTCCCTCAGTCAGGAACAAAGGTGGTCCTCATAGTTTACTACAACAAGGATAACAATGTAAACTAAAACAAAAAAAAAAAGATCATAAGTGGCAGTAATGATATCCAAAAAAATTTCCTTATTTGTAGTCTTCCGATGGAGTTTATATAGGAACATTATGAACCAGATCCTCAGAATCAAGCAACTCAAGTTAAATACATTGGTTAGAAAAACTTTTAACTAAGATCACCTAACATATCTCATCTCTGTTTCAAACCTCTATAAGAAGATTAATGCAAAATATAACTACTCAAAAGTATGGAAACTTCATACTCAAAACACACTTCTCATTATTTTAAAATAAATATAATTCATTTAAAGAAAAAGAAAATTCATTCATAAAAACAAAACCAGATTATTTCCCTAAGAGAAGAGTTGTTTCTATGAGCATTTAAGTAAAAGCGTAAGATTTAATGGATAGGGCCTATCATTCTTGATAGAGCTCTGGTCTTCTTTGTTTTGTAAAAAATCTTTAATCAAATTTTCAATTATTCATTCAAAACACCATGCAAGGCAAGAGAATTCATACAAAGTTAACATTCATGCAAGAATCAAACTAGAGGTATAAAGATCCATAACAACCCACATGTAGAGCTCAAGGTTGAAAACCAAATAAATAACCAAAATCAAACCCTTCCTTCTTCTTCCTATATGGTTTTCTCCAATCCAAAATAGGATTGCAAGTCCTTCCAATTCTCCCACCACCGCCACCTCTATTTCTGGTGAAGACTAAGTTCAAATTTGTATGCATCCCAAACTTGGCAGAGAATTCAGCTCATTCCCCCAAATTTCCTCATGCCCTTGCTAAATTTGGTAGCGAAAAAGATATAAGGACTCATTAACTTCATCATAAATTCCTAGGAATTGATGCCAAAGACATTCTCCCTCCCTATGTCATCCCATAGGCCCCTTTAGGTTAGCCAAACATTAGGTTAGGTTCAACATTATTTTAGGAACAAAAAAAGTTCCTTAGGTATAAGTCTTTAGTTTTAGGTCCGATTTAACTTCCAAAATAATGAAAAAACCTAGTAATCTAGGTTAGGTTACTCTTTTAAGGATAAAGTTCCTAATTTAAGAAACAGAGTGTAAATAGGTTCGATGATCCTAGTTTAAGAGTTACATCTTACTTTAATAGAAAAGAGGAACCAAATTGTTACCCAAATTCAGATACGAAGCAGATTGCCAAGGAGATCAGATCATTCCTGAGCTTCATAAATTCAAGTTCTAGGAACCTTTCATTTGTCCAACTTGGAAATTATGTCAACAAGGTTTTAAAATTAGTATCATACCTTGGATCAATGAAATTGATCCAAGGTAATGTTTTTTTGAATCCCCAATAATTAAGAAAACTAAAACTCAATTTATCAATCCCAAATAGTGAATTATTTTACATAAAAAGAGATGAATTACTTCATTTTAAATTAAGAAAAAACATGATAGAATCATACCTATTTTAGCAAATAACATATTACCTACTGCAAACATGGTTTTATAGGTCATAAGAGTACACCATCTTAAGACAAAAATCACATGTCAATGTTTGAACCTTTCATAACAGAAGTCATCATAGATACCAGTCATGTTAGAGGTGTTACATACCTCCCTCCTAAAAATAATCATCATCTCAATGATTAACTTAGTCCAAATCTCAAATAAGAAATATAATCCTAAGTATAGTTCCTTCATCATAAGCTCACAAACAGAAACTAGATTTGAGAATTCCAAATTTCCCATAATTTATTCAACATTAAAATAGTTGTTTGTGTGCTAATGAATATAGTACCTTCCTAAAACTAACAAATTTATTGATAAGTTAAGAACAAAATCTTTATTTATTATTAATCAAAAAATAATAATTCTATTTAAATAAATGAGGAAAAGTAATTTTTGTGTCCTCGAGGTTTTCCCATGTTGCACTTTCTTCATTAAAATGGTTCCATTGGACCTTAAATTGACAAATTTCATGATTTATCAAGTGCAGCTACTGAGTTTCCAACACTATTATGGGTTTAACCACAATTATTCCTGGGTCTTGGACCTACAAGGAATTCTAATTTAACACATGTGATAAATTTGAAACGTAATTCTTGAGTAAAGAAATATGGAAAACATCATGCATTCATGATAAACTACGTAGTAAAGCTAAATGATAAGCTACAAGATTGATTACTTCAACAATTTTAAAGGTTCTGATATAATGACGTGATAATTTGGAAGACTTTCCAAAGGTTATAGAACTCTTTTTCAGCTTAACCCATAAAAAGACTTGTTCACCAAGTTAAAATTTCTTACCAAATATTTGTAGATCAACATAATGGTTTTGCATATTTGTTTCTTATTTTAAATGTTCAAGAATCATTTTAAGTTTTTGTTCCATTTCCATAAGGATTTCTAGTCCAATGACCTCTCTATCTTCTATGTTATCCTAGCTAACTGGAGTTATACATTACCTTCTGTATAATTCTTCAAAATGTGCCATTTTCAAAGAGGCATGGTATGTGTTATTATAAGAAAATTCAACTAATGAAAGTTATTCTTCTCATTTGTACTTTTGATCCATGTAGTATATTTGTAACATATCTTCCAAAACCTGGTTCACTCTTTCAGTTTTACCATTTGTTTTTGGATGGTATGCTGAACTAAATTTTTGTTTAGTTCCTAAGGATGCATTAAGTATTTTCGAAAATCTAGATGTCATTCTGGGGTCTCTATCTGATATGATAAATTTAAGTACTGCATACAATCTGAAAATTTCATGCACAAAGATTTTTGCTAAAACAGGGGAATCATCCTTAAGATTACCAACAATAAAATGTTCTACCTTTGTTAGTTTATGAACAACGACTAAAATAACATCATACTTATTTCTTGATATTGGAACACCTTGAACAAAATCCATGTTAATTACCTTCCATTTATACTATGGTATGCTATGAGGGTATAATAAACCATCTAGATGTATATGTTCAGCCTTAACACGCTGACATTCTAAGCAGTATCTCACAAAATCAATTACATCTTTCTTTATCCCTTTCCAAAAATATTTTTGTTTTATATCAACACACATTTTCATAATACTGAGATGTCCTTAATAAGGTGAATTATGAAATTCAACTAACAACTTCCTTCTTAACTCATTTTCCGAAGGTATATACACCCGTTTTATCATATCTCAAGATTCCTTCGTCATCGAAGTGAAAACCTTTATATCTTGAGTCATTTGAATTTGCAGTAAGTGATGTTTTTACTTGCTGAAAGTAAGAATCAAATTCCATGACATTTTTTACTTCATCTTTAAATTGAGTTCTCAAAGTTATAAGTGTAAAAATATGTTTCCTATGACTTAGTGCATTTTCCACTCTATTTTTTTTCCTTTTATGTAACTTGTGTTGAAATCATATTGTGATAAAAAATCTAACCACCTTCATTGTATTACATTCAAATTTGGCTGAGTGAAAATATACTCCAGCCCAAGATGATCAGTCTTTAATTTAAAAGGTCTACCTAAAATATAATGCCTCCATAATTGAAGTGCATGTACAATGGCAACAAGCTCTAGGTCATAGGGAGCATAATTCAGTTCATGTAACTTGAGTTTTCTACTCTCATATACTATACCATGCTCATTATGTAACAAAATACATCTTAGTTCTTCTCCGGAAGCATCTATTACTACCATAAAATTTCCATTTCTATTAGGTACAACAAAAATAGGTGCAGATGTTAATTGATCCTTAAGATTTTTAAAATTTGATTCACATTTTTCACTCCACTCAAATTTATTATTTTTATTTTGTAATGAATTTATTGGTGAAACAACCTTTGAAAATTCCTTTACAAACTTCCTATAGTAACCAACAAGACCCATGAAGCTTCTGACTTCATGTCCATTCTTAGGTGCATGCTAGTCAGTTATGGAAACAATCTTTGATGGATCAACAACTATCCCATCTTTACTCATAAGATGTCCAAGATAGTGCACTTCTGTCTCATAGAAAGAACATTTGAACAACTTACCATACAATCTTATTTTTCTTAATATTTCAATAACTATTTTCAAATTCTCATGATGTTCATCAATGATTTAAGAATATACAAGAATATCGTCAAAGAATACAAGCAAAAATTTGTCTAGGTATTCTTGAAAGATATTATTCATTAAATTCATAAAAGTTATAGGTACATTTGTCAAGATGAAAGGTAAAACTATAAATTCATAATTTCTGTACCTTTTCCTAAAAGGTTTTTTATGAATATCTTCATCTTTGATTCTTAACTGATGAGACCTAGAATGAAGATTTATCTTAGAATATACTAATGCGCCACGCATTTGATCAAATAGATGATCAATTCTAGGAAGTGGATATTTATTTTTGATTGTATCTTTATTTAACATCCTATATTCAATACACAACCTAAGTTTTCAATCTTTCTTTTTCACAAAAATTATCAATGCTCCCCAAGGTGAGACACTTGGTCTTATCAAACCTTTAGACAACAGTTCTTGTAATTCTTCCTTGATATCTACCAGTTTAAGGCTATTCATTGGATACAGTGTCTTAAAAATAGGTTCAGTTATCAACTTGATCTCAATTATGAAATCAAACTCTTGTTTGGGTGGAAGACCAGGTATTTCTTCGAGAAACAAAATGTTGAAATCTCGTAACTGTGGATATTATTACAAGAAATCCCTATCCCATTTAGTTGTTTCATAAATTTTTACTGCATATATGGTGCAACCTTTGTTCTTGGCATTTTTAAGTTGCATAGCTGATAATTTTATAACTGAAATCTCACATTTTATTCCCTGGATGTTTTTTTTTTTCTACAGATCATCAAGATAACTTATATGTTTTTCAAAACCATCAACTTTTGATTTATGTTCAGTAAGCTAGTTAACACCTATTGTTACATCATAAGACCCCAAAAGATAAATGTAAAGATCACCTTTAGTGGAAAAACTAGGAAAGTCTAGGACTGCTCAAAAAATACACTTACTAACTATGTGGACAACATTATTTCCATAATGTACAACCCAAGATTTATCTATTTTTCCATCTTTTCTTTTTAGTTTTGAAGCTAATTTAGTAGAAATAAAGCATTAAATAGCTCCAATATCAAAAAGTATAGTAACAGGTATACCAAATAACTTACCTGACACTTTTATAGGGATAAATTGCTTTTCACCTTGTTTATCAGCTACTGTAACTTGTATCTTATGTTGTTCATTGTTGTCATCCTTCCTTAGAGGGCATTGATTCTCATAATGATATTTTCCACAATTGTAGCACCCTCCTACAGGTCCTTGTTTAGGCTCACATTTATTTCCAGCCTTAAAATTGGTGTTCTATCCTCCATAGGACTTCTATCTATTATTATTGTTCTTAACAAAATTGTTTTGAACAATTGCAATAGGTTTATTTGATGTTGTTTTCTTGTTATTAATAGAAAAAAATTATTTTTGGTACCAAACTTCTTTCATGCCCTCTTTTTGGGTGCAAGAGATGAAGACGAATTATAAATTTTCTTTTCGATTTCTTCCTTATAGGCAGAGATTGATTTTAATTTTTGTTCCTACTGAATGGTTTTTTCTAAAACCCCTTCCATGGTGGTTGGGATGTGAACATCCACTTCACCCCCTATGATAGGATTTAATCCCATAATGAATTTTTTGTATCTTGAACTTCTCGTCAGTTTTATACTAAGGCACATACTTAAGAATTTTAGTGAACCTCTCCCAATATTATGTTACAGTTAGCTTTCCTTAAGACAAGTTCTCAAATTCAGTCAACTTTTGATCATAATAAAGTTGTGGCAGCCATCATTTCCTAAAATAGTTTTTAAATTGATCCCAAGTGATGATTGATTCATCAATATTCAATTCATCCTTATGGTTTTCCCACTAGGAAGATGCCTCATGAGAATTCTGATAAGCTCCCCATACTAATTTTGTTTCCTCTGAGAAGTTTCTTAGTGCAAAGTACTCCATTTCATTGAGCCAATTCTCAGCTCTACCCCCAAGTGTGGTGCTATCAAACTTAGGTGGAATTATCCTTTTTATATCATTTGTGAGTTTTTCTACTAACTCTCCTTTTTATTATGAGGTTGATTGGGTGCATTAGCATTAGCATTTTCAGCATTATTATTATCAACTCCTAAATTCCCAATATTGACATTGTCCATGGGAGGTGGCTGATTGTAATTACCAGCATCTTCTTCCTCCTCCTTTCCCATTGCTTGTTGTTCAAGTACCACAAGACGGTATTTTATGTCCAATAGGGCAGCAAGGATATCGTCAATTTTTTGGGTGATAGCTACCTCTCCACCTGGTGGTGGGTTGTTTACAGAATATCCCCTTGTTCTAACCATTTTTTATTATAAGAAAATTAAATTTTTATCATATTTATGGACTCAATAGGTTAAATAGCTACAACCTTCAACTCTGATACCGATCTCTCATTTCATGGCTTAGAACAAAACCAATCTCTCATGTTATTCAGTAATGTGTATACAAAGTATACTTAGTTCCTTTACCCTATTAGGGGTACTCAAGTGTTCTATTTAAGAGCCTATCTAAATATCTGTTACCTATATTCATATGAAATCTCACTTCTTAAACTAGATGGCATAGGACAATGCAACTAACAACTTGCAATAATTTGGCCAAATATTTTACACATGTTTACATTCCTAGATGAAATACTTATCAAATGGAAAAATTCCTTCACCACCCTTGATCATTTATCTAGATTAGTCTTCACTGACCTCTACCAGTCCACTTGATTCAAGTTTAACCTTAGACAAGGTTAGCAACATGCCCTAGTGTGGAAGACTGATCACAATGAATAAGGGTACATAGACATATTCAATTGACTTACATCTATTGTGTGTTTTTAGTTATCTTAAGTCAACTTGAGTTGACCCTGACACTAGATCATGTCCTATCTCTGCATAAGGAAGAACTATGAACCAGTCAATAACTTATGTCAGTCTAGTTGAAAAAAATGTGAGCGGTATTAAGACATGTCAACGGCAACTGCTATGTACCTTGGGATATAATATTATAATGTATATGGGTTGATGGAGATGCCGACATGTGGCACACATCCCCTTATCTTATTATATCATTCATTTATAATTTATTATGCTTAGGAGGTCAGCCTCAGTATTGGCCATAGGTTAGAATGGTATATATAGGGGTTAGAAGGTTGTATTTAATCATCATATTGAGTATTGGAGTGTTATTGTATGCTTTGGAGGTTACCCCCTCGAAGTGGAAAAGCTATTATATGAGAATATTTTCATCATTTATCTATATTTTGGTGTTCTCTCATGTTATTCTGCTGTATATGTTCTGATTTATACAAGTAATATCCTTACAAGTGGTATCAGAGCAGCAATTTCCGCCAAAATTAGGGCAAAACCCCTAATTTTTTGTTTTGAGTATATCTTGAAAAGTATATCGAATTTTTTTCCAAATTTTTCAGAATAATTTTGAAACACTCTAAGTCAAAATATCTAAAAAATTTAGCTTTATTGGATCTATTTTGAGGATTTTATTGGTGTTTTAGGTTTTTTCATAAATTCGCTTTTCAAGAAGAAAATTGTGGTATTTTTTAGCAAAATTTATATTTTCGGAAATCTCTTAAAATTTCAGTTGGTGTTTGTTCTTTGTGTTTTTATCCATCTGCCGAAATATTTTCAGAATTCCTAAACCCTAATCATGGTCACGGGGATAGAAATTTTTTATGGAAATGGTGAGATGGATGCTAAAGAATGGTGGATAAAATTTAAGAATATATATTTCTCATATTTCATGACAAGGAATAGGTTTTCACATTATCTTGGTGGTCCTGCATGGATTTGGTTTTCTGAGATTAAAAATGACAGGAAGGATTGGTCTTGGGAGGAAATGGAACAACTTTTTATGGATAGATGGGACCACAAAGAGGAACAAGAGTCAAAGCAAGATGATGGGGACGAATATATTGAAGAATCAAGAGAAAAAGAAGAAGAAGAAGAAGAAGAAGAAGCAATAGAAGAAGAAGAAGAAGAAGAAGAAGAAGAAGTTGTTACGCATGAATGGAATCAAAGTAGCGCAACGGAATATGGATATTAGTTCAGATATGTATCATCTACCAGGATCACATGTGGTTAGATGATCAAGCTTGGCGACAAGTGTGCAATAATTTAAAGCACACTCATTATATGGCTTCTTCTTATGTTTCGGGGATGAAACATGTCAAAGAGGGAGGCAATGCTATGTACCTTGGGATATAATATTATAATGTATATGGGTTGATGGAGATGCCGACATGTGGCACACATCTCCTTATCTTATTATATCATTCATTTATGATTTATTATGCTTAGGAGGTCGGCCTCAGTATTGGCCATAGGTTAGAATGGTATATATAGGGGTTAGAAGGTTGTATTTAATCATCGTATTGAGTATTGGAGTGTTATTGTATGGTTTGGAGGTTACCCCCTCGAAGTGGTATTGGAGGTTGCCCCCTCGAAGTGGAAAAGCTATTATATGAGAATATTGTCATCATTTATCTATATTTTGGTGTTCTCTCATGTTATTCTACTGTATATGTTCTGATTTATAAAAGTAATATCCTTACAACAACATAGTATCCTCATAATGACTCATGTCATTACGAAGGTACTTCATTGCAGTTGGAATGTGCCAACATCTAACTGAGTTTCCTCATCTCGATGAACATAACTTAGATTGAAATTTAATGTTATATTGAACACTTCTTTACAGATTAATTACAACATCTTTACTGATTTAATCAGGTTCCTTAACCTATAAGGTTATAAGTTATAACTACATTTGTGGTAGGTATGTAGATAAAATATGCTTCCTAACCTATTTATTTACCATTTTTAGTTTATCATCTAACTGATACAACTTGTAACAAGAAATGACATAATGGCACTTACAGTTATACAGGTTTATGATTTAGTTACTTTTAGTTTAAGATTAAGGAAGTCTATATAAGAAAGCACACATGCATCCATTCACCTAAATGTTATTTATCATTATAGAAATTTCATAACTTAGATCTTAATGAAGATCTCAAGGGAATTTTCCCCGTTTTCCAATGTCATGGGCTATGCCCATTTGTGTAAACTTAATTCATATATTCCATATATAGTCAAATTACATATGACAAATTATAATCATATTTTAATACACCTATATCCATGTAATTTAATTACAGTACTTTTTTGATGGTAGAGTATCTTAAGATTGTCAACATTATAAGTTGCATCCCTTCTAGAGAAACCAATTCAACTAATAACTCAGATTCCTACCCCAACCATTCCATATTATTGAAGTATGTAAACTACCCTCCTTTTTTATAGTAATACATATCATTTCATCCCAATTAATGCCAAGAAAGTATTACAACAAGTATTATTAAAACCACACATATTTTATTCATCAAGGAGGAGTTATACATTCACTAAATCCAAAACATTTCAGATATCACAAAATTTCAAACAACATTACCTAACCAACTCTTATTACAACTTCCTTTTCCATCAAAAACATCTTAGTAATGAAGCCATATTTCATCATTATAATGATTCAGTCTCGTTAATAGAACAAATGTAACTTTCTATATGTTTTTCTCCTTTCATATTTTACAAAGTCCATATGCAAAATTTATAGCATGGGTTAGTTCATTGAGTTGAGCATGATAAGAACTATATCATTAAAATGATGTGCTCTTAGCTAACTATTTCATACAAAGAACTCTATTGTTATGAAGCAATCCTGAAAAAAAAATCAAATAACAAAAAGACTCAACCAAAAATGAGTACAATCTAAGATAAGAGAGAGAAAAAGATATATTTAAAATCAAAATAAAGGTTTGGTCATTCAATCTATCAACCTTAACTTTCCATCATAAAATTATTTTATCCTACATAATTTAAACAACAAAATGAAGAAGAGTTATCATTTCATCTGAACCTTACCTTTACTTTCATGTAATCCATTCAAGTCTGATCAATCATTTAAAACTATTTAACAGAAGATGATAAAATACCTAAAACTATCTTTCAGACATAATTCAATAGTTTGAGCATTAATAAACATTTCCTTCCATATAATCATCTCCTTATCACAGATTCATCACAAATTCTAATACGCCATCAATAATAAATAAGATCATAAGAACATGTAAGGATAACAAAATCATTGTAAGCAATTAATGTACTCCGATTAAAGCATTCTAATGTTTAGGTTCAGAATTAGGAATCTGATTCAAGTTAGAAGTCAAAGACAACCTATATCATACCTCATCTAAAGTGTAAGGTTTATTCTAACAAGAAAACAAGATAACATTCAGGTCCTGTACAAGATACACCATTGTTAACATTACATAAAAGAGTAGATTGGTTAAGTTCAGAAATTATTCAAGACTCAAAACTCCTTCCAAGAATTTCAAAAAATTCTGCTATTTTTTCCTAAGAAAATTACTACACTAAGTCCTATCACATGGTCAAGAAGTGACATAACCATAATAGACCATAGGATGGACAACAACTTCACCAAGTAAACAATTTCCTATTTGAAAGATTTATGAGTGTATAAGGAAGATTGTAGTTTCCTCATTTGTCCTAACTCTTAAGAATAAGAGTAAACATTTCATAACCAGGAAAATTGAAATGAAAATGGTTAGTTCACATACGAACCACATTAAAATACAAACATAGATTCAATCATGTCTCAAATTTAATGAGTAAAATAGAACCAGAAGAACAAACACAAATCCACATTCCCTTATTTCCTTAGATCGTTACAGGTAAGAAAAGCTCAAAAAGTAGGATTACATTTAAGGATGTAAGAATTGATTCACTTCTAAACAACCTAGTGAAGGGAGAAGGGTGAATGTTAAAACTACAAGTCAAACCGAAATAGCCCATCAATAACTATAATAATTTACAAGAAAATAGAAAGCATACGCACATTCTTGAAAAGAGAGTCATTCAATAATGATGAAAACATTAACTTAGATCCAAAATATTTGTTACTCATCTTAGAATCCCGAGTGGTTTTTAAAATAACTCAAGAAGTGATTGACAAGAGAAAATGACCTTAACAAACATGGAAAAAAAAAAACCTCCGATGAAATATCTTTAACAACAATTGATACCCAGAATAGGATTTAATATAGAAAACATGAAGTGGGTTTTCCATAACCATCTTACAGTTTCAGAGTAAGTTTAAAACAAAATTAACGCTTCCACTAGTAATATCATCCTTCAGGCTTATTGTCCAACAAGTTATACCTCTAAAAAAAGATGTATCATTAACACAAGATTTCCATTAAAATCCCTATAAAAAACATCAAAGAGAGAATAAATGCGAGTTGATTCAGAGAATATCCAATAACAAAAACTAAATTCCCAAACTCAAGACGCTTAGCTTAATTTTTCCCTCAGTGAGGAACAATGGTGGTCCTCATAGTTTACTACAACAAGGATAAAAAACCAAACTAAAAGAACAAAAATATCATAAGCGACAGTCATGATATGTAAACAAAATTTCCCTATTTGTAGTCTTCCGACATATTTTATACATGAACATTATGAATCAAATCCACAGAATCAAGTAAACCAAGTTACATACATGGTTAGAACAATTTTAAAATAAGATCACCTAACAAGTCTCGAATTTGATTCAAGCCTCTGTGGGAAGATTAAAGAAAAATATAGCTACTCAGACATATGGAAACTTCATACTCAAAACACAGTTCTCATTATTCAACCAAAATCGATAATACATTCAGGAAAACAACACAATATCAAGAAGAAAAAGAAAATTCATTCATAAAAACAAAACCAGATTATTTCGCTAAGAGTAAAGTTATTTTTATGAGTATTTAAGTAAAAGCATAATACTTAATGGATAGAGCTCTGGTCTTCTCTATTTCAAAAAAATTATTTAAGCAGAGCTTCAATTATTCCTTCAAAATACCAACAAATCTCTAAACTTTCTCCTTCTCTTTCTTATATCCTCTCAGTGTTAGTTTCTTCATTCAAACTACATGCAAGGAAAGAGAGTTCATGCAAAGATAAAATTCATCCAAGAATCAAATTGGAGGTTTGAAGAGACAAAACAACCCACACACAAAGCTCAATATTTTAAAAAAAATGAATAAACACAACCAAACCCTTCTTTCTTCTTCCTAGGTGGTTTTCGCCAACTTCAAAAATATTAAATACAAAAGAGGACTGTCAGTCCTTCCACTTCTCCCCACCACCGACACCTCTATTTCTGGAAAAGACTTGTTGAAATTTGCATGCATCCAAAACTTGGCAGAGATTCTAGCTCATTTCCCCAAATTTCCTCATGCCCGCACCAAAATTGGCAATAAAAAAAGAGATAAGGACTCATTAACTTCATCATAAATTGCTAGGAATCTATGCCAAAGAATTTCTCCCTCCCTATGTCAGCTCATAGGCCCCTTTAGGTTATCCAAACATTAGGTTAGGTTCAACATTAGTTTAGGAACCAACATAGGTCCTTAGGTATAAGTATATAGTCTTAGGTCCCATTTAACATCCAAAATAACAAAAGAACTTAGTAATTTAGGTTAGGTTACTCTTTTTAGGATAAAGCTACTAATTTAAGAAACATAGTGTAAAGAGGTTCCATGTTCCTAATTTAAGAATTACATCTTAATTTAATAGAAAAGAGGAACCAATTTGTTACCCAAATTCAAATACAAAGTACAAAGCCAAGGAGATTGGATCATTCCTGACCTTCATATATTCAAGGTCCAAGATCCTTTCATTTGTCCAACTTGGACATTATGTCAACAAGGTTTGAAAATTAGTAGTATGCCTTGGATCAATGAAATATCTAAGATAATGTTGTTCTGAATCCCCAAGAATTATGAAAATAGAAACTTAATTTATCAATCCCAAGCAATGAATGATTATGCTTAAAAAGAGATGAATTGATTCATTTTAAATTAAGAAAAAACATGAAAAAATTGTACATGTTTCAGCAGATAACATATTACCTGATACAAACTTGATTTCATAGGTCATAAGAGTACATCGTCTTAAGACAAAAATCAGCTATCAATGTTTGAACCTTCCATAACATAATTCATCATATATACCAGTCATGTTAGCGGTGTTACATACCTCCCTCCTAAAAAGCATCATCATTTTGATGATTAAATTACTCCAAATCTCAAACAAGAAATTTAATTCTAATTATAGTTCCTTCATCATAAGTTCACAAACAGAAACTAGATTTGAGAATTAAAAATTTTCCATAATTTATTCAACATTAAAATAGTTTTTCTTTTACTAATAAATATAGTACCTACCTAAAACTGAAAAATTTATTGATAAATTAAGAAACAAAATCTTTAATTATTAGCAATCAAAAGAATCAATTCTATTCAAATAAATGAGGAAAACTAATTTTCATGTCCTTGAGGTTTTCCCATGTTGCACTTTCTTCATTAAACTAGTCTCATTGGACCTTACATTGACTAATTTGACAATTTATCAAGTGAAGCTGGCAAGTTTTTAGCACTCTAATGGGTTTAAACACAATTATTCCTTGGTCTTGGACCTACAAGGAATTTCAATTTAACACATGTGATAAATTTGAAATGTATTTCTTAAGTAAAGAAATATGGAAAACATCATGCATTCATGATAAAGTAGGTGGTAAATCTAAACAATAAGCTATATGATTTATTACTTTAACAATTTCAAAGGGTCCCACATAACAAGGTGATAATTTGGCAACCTTGTTAAAGGTTATAGAACTCTTTTTCAGCTTAACCCATAAAATAACCTTTTCACCAAGTTCAAATTTCTTATCAACCCTTTTTAGATCAGCATAACATTTTTGCCTATCCATTTCTTCTTTCAAAATTTCATGAATCATTTTCACTTGTTCCATTTCCATAAGGATTTCTAGTCTAATTACCTCTTTGTCTTCGATGTTATCCCAAATAACTGGAGTTCCACATTTCTTTCCGTATAATGTTTCGAAAGGTGCCATTTTCAAAGACACGTGATATGTGTTATTATAAAAATTTAACTAATGGAAGTTACTCTTCCCATTTATACTATTGATCCATGCAATACATTTGTAACATATCTTCCAAAACCCGGTTAACTCTTTTAGTTTTCTCATCTATTTTTGGATGGTATGCTGAACTAAAATTTAGTTTAGTTCCTTAGGCTGCATTAATCCTTTGCCAAAATCTAGATTTCATTCTAGGATATCTATCCGATATGATTAACTTAGGTACTCCATGCAATCTAAAAATTTCATGCACAAATTGTTTTCCTAAAATAGGGGTATCATCCTTAAGATGAAAAACAATAAAATGTGCTACCTTTGTTATTTTATCAACAACAAATAAAATAGCATCATTCTTATTTCTTGACATTGGTAGCCCTTGAACAAAATCCATTCTAATTACCTTTCATTTATACTACAGTATGCTATGAGAGTACAATAAACTAGCTGGATGCATATGTTCAACCTTAACATGCTGACATTCTAAGTAGTGTGTCACAAAATCAATTATGCCTTTCTTCATCCCTTTCCAAAAATATTGTTGTTTTATATCAACAAACATTTTCATAATACCAGGATGTCTTGAATAAGGTGAATTATGAAATTAAATCAACAACTTCCTTCTCAACTCATTTGCCAAAGGTATATACACCCATTTATCATATCTCAAGTTTCCTTCGTCATCGAAGTGAAAACCTTTATATATTGAGTCATTTGAATATGTAGTAAGTGTTTCTTTTACTTGTTGAAAGTAAACATAAGATTCCATGATGCATTTTACCTCATCTTTAAACTGATTTCTCAAAGTTATAAGTGTAGAAATATTTTTCCTAACACTTAGTGCATCTACCACACTATTTTATTTTCCTTTTATATAACTTATGTCAAAATCATATTGTGATAAAAACTCTAACCACCTTCATTATCTTGCATTCAAATTTGGTTAATTAAAAATATACTTCAACACCAGATGATCAGTCTTTAATTAACAAGGTATCCCTAAAAGATAATGCCTCCATACTTGAAGTGCATGTACAATGGCAGAAATCTCTAGGTCATGGGGGGTGTAATTCAGTACATGTAACTTGAGTTTTTTACTCTCATATGCTATAACATGCTCATTTTATAACAAAATACCTCTGAGTCCTTCTCTGGAAGCATTTGTTACTACCATAAAGTTTCCATTTGGAATAGGTAAAACCAAAATAGGTGCAGATGTTAATTGATCCTTAATATTTTTAAATGTTGATTCACATTTTTCACTACAATCATATTTCTTATCTATCTTTTGTAATGAATTTTTTAGTGCAGCAACCTTTGAAAAGTCCTTAAAATTTTTCTATAATAACCAATAAGACCTGTTGCTACCCAAATTTGTTCTCCTTTTCAATCTGAGTAGCATCAGAGATATGGTATAAAGCTTGAAGTCAGATAGATCATGATGTATGTTATTTTGTAGATGGGGATGTGATCTAACTGGTACTTAGATTTGTGTAGAGATGGATAACACTTTGAAAGGATTTGATCTTACCCTCACTATTTTAGGTTGTGCCTTTCAACCAAGGTAAAAGAACCTATATTGTAACCCCCAAATGGTGAAGGAGATAAAGATATCCCTCAATTTATGTAAATAGTATGAAAAGGCCTTGGGAAAATATGATCAACACTCCAAATCTGACTTTCACAAGTTGTCACTCCCAGATTATGGAGATATTTTCAAAGCAGGGAAAGGGTTATTGGAGACATTATATGATCCTGATTTGTTTTGTGCATTTTTGTAAATGGATTGTATTATTTTGTTGACACACAATGCAATGCAAGGGTAGTATGGGTAGGATTAGTTTGTTTAAATGAATTTTTTAGTGGGGTGTTGACAAGACAAACTGGGATATATCATATCATTTACAACCTCTACAATAATTAAACAACTATCAGATAAAATGCTTTAAATAATCAGGATATTATTTCAACCAGAAGAGGCATAAATGGAAGCCCAAGTTGCACTCTTCACACAATCTTTGAGAATTCACCACAAAAGCTTGAAGTAAAGAACTCAATTAAGAAAAAAAATTCTTGATCAAACCATGCCTAAGGTACCCCCAAAGGCTTACAAGAAATATCTGCAGTCAAGGAAGGTAAAGTGATTTTAAATTTGTTTATATCTTTATCAAATGAAGGTTCTTCTAAACATGAGATTGCAAATTCCACTAAAATATCAACTAGAAATGGAGATTCTGTTTGATTTCTAAATAATTTCAATGTAAGATTGCAATGAGAACAATGAAAACTGTTTGGAGGCATTTAAAAAATGATAACAAACATATTTGCCAAGAAAAGAGGAAAAACGAGATTACTCAAAATATTGTTAGATTCATCAGCAAGGGAGAGTTTCCATGAAAATCTTAGAGCTGCGTGATGGATTACACTTGTAACCCAACTCACATACAGAAGATCAACACAGGAAGAAAATATCGTTCTGCGGGGGGGTTATCATAAAAATGAGTTTCTCTCAGATTTGGTCCTGATTTTCAAATTTTCTGACTCTTCTCAAAACATGAATGATTATATCTAATGCCACATTGGAGCCGTCTTTACCAGAAAAGAATATGCACAGGATCAAGTTTTTTATAAAACAATCCTCATGATAATGAAAATACATCAAATAGAAAAAAATTTCCCAGGTTGGCAGGAGGTGTGTGCCCAAAAAGATTAAATCATTCCATATATGGTTCAGTATCCATCCTGAAGGCACGTTTTTCATCCTTAAGGCATACAAACACCTTCTACTCATCATTTTCAAATTTTGACCTTTTAATTACTCTACCACTTTTTGATTTATCATTTATGGTTTTTGGACGGAATATGGAAAAAAAAATATTTCAAACACCACCTCAGATCAAAACATTCAAGCCATGAACTGACGGCCAATGAGCCTAGAAGGCCAAGACGACACAAACTCACTATAAAATTTGATGACTATTATGCCAAAAATAATGATTCCAAGCTTCCTAGAGCTCCCATGGTGATTAAAACAATGGATGCCATAGCATTCTTCAATCTTATCCATCTTTCAATATGGCCCCACTGGAAGATGCAGACTTAAGAAATAAGCCTAAGTTATTTAATTTTTAGATAAGGCCGGACATGTTGTCGCAAACTGGGTGGATCAGCCTAGTTTAAACAACATTTACTTTATAGACCTTTTGAAAAATTTGGAAAATATTTCATTTTCTCCATGCCCCTCGCCTTTGAATTTTAGAGTGCACATGGCACATGGTGAGTTCCCTATTGGGCTCGCACTTCAATTATACGCCTTTTTGACATTATTGTTTGGAAAATTGGGAAAATTTTCATTTTTGCCTAATCTGGGCCTGCACCGCGATTTCTCCCTCTCCACGTCATTCCTTGTGATCGTCATATTGGCAAGTGCTCCAACTTTGATTTTAAGCCCTTTTTGCAACAGCGGAAAAAAAAAAATTCTTCACCTTCGCTTAGCTTACGACCAAACTTGTCGCTCTGCCCTCCATTGTCGCTTCATTGATTTACTTGCGGGCCCGAGGGCTCGAATCTTCTTTTTTACTCCCTTTAAAGCCAGGGAAAAAAAATTTTCAACGTTGTCTCTGTGGCTGCACTCCCTCTTAACACGTGTCCACCTGTGATTCATTCCTGGGGGCTGCTAAAAATTTTTCATTCTCAACTCTTTGTGAAAAAGGAAAATTCCCTTTTACCTCGCTGGTCCGCTGACCTGCCTTGCCCGATTGACCTTAAAATGTGACAATCGCACCTAGATAGGGCAAAGCCATTTTTCATTTTTCCCTTTAGACAACAAAGGAAAAAAAATTCATAAAATTTCCTACAGGCCACTTCCTCCACTTTTTCCTTTTGGACATGTGTGATTTCCTAAATTTTGCGGAGATTTAGCCCAAAAATTTACTTCAACCCTTTGAGCCAAAAAAAAACAAAAATTTCATAAGTTTTTCTACACCACCCGCATCCCCTCTGACCAAAATACTCCACGTGATCCGCGGGCTAGTTGGGGGTTTGGTAAATTTGAATTTTAGCGAAATTTACAAAATAAGAGCCAAAATTTTCAAAGGACGACGACCTGGTCCCTTACTCTCTCAGCCAATAAGAACATCTGGCCCCAGTAGGCAACTTTGAAAAAGGTAGAGTGTGAGCCAATTTACCCACTTTCCAAAAAATAAAAAATAACAACTTGAAACATTTAGCGCTGCACCGCAACCAATGAAAAACCCGCACATTGCAAATACCTTCTGAGGATGAATTTGCTAGGAAAATGGACACCGTAGACCGTCAAAAACGAAAAAATTCAAAAGGTGCTCTAGAATTCAATTTTTTTCCAGGATGGCATATTTTTTTAAAAAGTTAAATCAAGTAAAGCATGTTTTCTGAACATTCTCGACCTTGGGTTTGATTTTCAATTTCAATCCGTATGATTGATCAAATTTGATTTTCCACGATCTGGAAAGGACAACCTGAAATAGCCTGCCAAAATTGCGAAAATAGGGCATAGAAAAGGGAAAAATTTGGATTATTCTTTCACATTAGGGCAAAACACAAGTTTGGAGCCTTGTTGAAAAGCATTTCAAATAGAGGGGAATAAAGTACAGACCATTAAATCAAAGGATAAACATTTTTTGAGTAGATTACAATTTGAACATTTCGGGCAAACATGGTCAAGGTCAAAAAATGGCACCAACATGCCCCCTGCTTGGGGTAGTGGCCCTCCCAGATGCGTGACACAAGGAAATTACCTAGTCAAAGTGCCAACATATCCATGGGGTAGAGGAGTCAATATGCGAGGTAGTAAAAAAAAAAACCAGAACCATCCTTAAACAAATGAGTAATGAAACCGACCAGATGGATGCCAAGGACTAAGGGCAAACCACACACATCAAAATAGCAAAAACAAAGAAGAAAAAAAATTCCTCTACAACTGTACAATTGGTGCATACCTCAGATTTGGGGGATTAATCACGGAGTGTCCTAATTCTCTGCATAAGGAAGAACTATAACAAGTCAATAACTTATGTCAGTCTAGTTGAAAAAAATGTGAGCGGTATTAAGACATGTCAACGGCAACTGCTATGTACCTTGGGATATAATATTATAATGTATATGGGTTGATGGAGATGCCGACATGTGGCACACATCCCCTTATCTTATTATATCATTCATTTATAATTTATTATGCTTAGGAGGTCAGCCTCAGTATTGGCCATAGGTTAGAATGGTATATATAGGGGTTAGAGGTTGTATTTAATCATCATATTGAGTATTGGAGTGTTATTGTATCCTTTGGAGGTTACCCCCTCGAAGTGGGAAGGCTATTATGTGAGAATATTTTCATCATTTATCTATATTTTGGTGTTCTCTCATGTGTATTCTGCTGTATATGTTCTGATTTATACAAGTATAATCCTTACAAGTGGTATCAGAGCAGCAATTTCCGCCAAAATTAGGGCAAAACCCCCTAATTTTTGTTTTGAGTATATCTTGAAAAGTATATCGAATTTTTTTCCAAATTTTTCAGAATAATTTTGAAACACTCTAAGTCAAAATATCTAAAAAATTTAGCTTTATTGGATCTATTTTGAGGATTTTATTGGTGTTTTAGGTTTTTTTCATAAATTCGCTTTTCAAGAAGAAAATTGTGGTATTTTTTAGCAAAATTTATATTTTCGGAAATCTCTTAAAATTTCAGTTGGTGTTTGTTCTTTGTGTTTTATCCATCTGCCGAAATATTTTCAGAATTCCTAAACCCTAATCATGGTCACGGGGATAGAAATTTTTTATGGAATGGTGAGATGGATGCTAAAGAATGGTGGATCAAAATTTAAGAATATATATTTCTCATATTTCATGACAAGGAATAGGTTTTCACATTATCTTGGTGGTCCTGCATGGATTTGGGTTTTCTGAGATTAAAATGACAGGAAGGATTGTCTTGGGGAGGAATGGAACAACTTTTTATGGATAGATGGGACCACAAAGAGGAACAAGAGTCAAAGCAAGATGATGGGGACGAATATATTGAAGAATCAAGAGAAAAAAGAAGAAGAAGAAGAAGAAGAAAGAAGAAGCAATAGAAGAAGAAGAAGAAGAAGAAGAAGAAGAAGTTGTTACGCATGAATGGAATCAAAGTAGCGCACGGAATATGGATATTAGTTCAGATATGTATCATCTACCAGGATCACATGTGGTTAGATGATCAAGCTTGGCGACAAGTGTGCAATAATTTAAAGCACACTCATTATATGGCTTCTTCTTATGTTTCGGGGATGAAACATGTCAAAGAGGGAGGCAATGCTATGTACCTTGGGATATAATATTATAATGTATATGGGTTGATGGAGATGCCGACATGTGGCACACATCTCCTTATCTTATTATATCATTCATTTATGATTTATTATGCTTAGGAGGTCGGCCTCAGTATTGGCCATAGGTTAGAATGGTATATATAGGGGTTAGAAGGTTGTATTTAATCATCGTATTGAGTATTGGAGTGTTATTGTATGGTTTGGAGGTTACCCCCTCGAAGTGGTATTGGAGGTTGCCCCCTCGAAGTGGAAAAGCTATTATATGAGAATATTGTCATCATTTATCTATATTTTGGTGTTCTCTCATGTTATTCTACTGTATATGTTCTGATTTATAAAAGTAATATCCTTACAACAACATAGTATCCTCATAATGACTCATGTCATTATGAAGGTACTTCATTACAGTTGGTGTGTGGCCAACATCTAACTGAGTTTCCTCATCTCGATAAACGTAACTTAGATTGAAATTTAATGTTATATTGAACACTTCTTTACAGATTAATTACAACATATTTACTGATTTAATCAAGTTCCTTAACCTATAATGTTATAAGTTATAACTACATTTGTGGTAGGCATGTGGATAAAATATGCTTCCTAACCTATTTATTTACCATTTTTAGTTTATCATCTAACTGATACAACTTGTAACAAGAAATGACATAATGGCACTTACAGTTATACAGGTTTATGATTTAGTTACTTTTAGTTTAAGATTAAGGAAGTCTATATAAGAAAGCACACATGCCATCCATTCATCTAAATGTTATTTATCATTATAGAAATGTTCATAACTTAGATCTTAATGAATGATCTCAAGGGAATTTTCCCCGTTTTCCAATGTCATGGGGCTATGCCCATTTGTGTAAACTTAATTCATATATTCCATATATAGTCAAATTACATATGACAAATTATAATCATATTTTAATACACCTATATCCATGTAATTTAATTACAGTACTTTTTTGATGGTAGAGTATCTTAAGATTGTCAACATTATAAGTTGCATCCCTTCTAGAGAAACCAATTCAACTAATAACTCAGATTCCTACCCCAACCATTCCATATTATCAAATTATGTAAACTACCATCCTTTTTTATAGTAATACATATCATTTCATCCCAATTAATGCCAAGAAAGTATTACAACAAGTATTATTAAAACCACACATATTTTATTCATCAAGGAGGAGTTATACATTCACTAAATCCAAAACATTTCAGATATCACAAAATGTCAAACAACATTACCTAACCAACTCTTATTACAACTTCCTTTTCCATCAAATACATCTTAGTAATGAAGCCATATTTCATCATTATAATGATTCAGTCTCGTTAATAGAACAAATGTAACTTTCTATATGTTTTTCTCCTTTAATATTTTACAAAGTCCATATGCAAAATTTATAGCACAGGTTAGGTCATTGAGTTGAGCATGATAAGAACTTATATCATTAAAATGATGTGCTCTTAGCTAACTATTTCATACAAAGAACTCTGGTGTTATGAAAAAATCCTGAAAAAATAATCAAATAACAAAAAGACTCAACCAAAAATGAGTACAATCTAAGATAAGAGAGAGAAAAAGATATATTTCAAATCAAAAGAAAGGTTTGGTCATTCAATCTATCAACCTTAACTTTCCCATCATAAAATAATTTTATCCTACATAATTTAAACAACAAAATGAAGAAGAGTTATCATTTCATCTGAACCTTACCTTTACTTTCATGTAATCCATTCAAGTCTGATCAATCATTTAAAACTATTTAACAGAAGATGATAAAATACCTAAAACTATCTTTCAGACATAATTCAATAGTTTGAGCATTAATAAACATTTCCTTCCATATAATCATCTCCTCATCACAGATTCATCAAAAATTCTAATACGCCATCAATAATAAATAAGATCATAAGAACATGTAAGGATAACAAAATCATTGTAAGCAATTAATGTATTCCGATTAAAGCATTCTAATGTTTAGGCTCAGAATTAGGAATCTGATTCAAGTTAGAAGTCAAATACAACCTATATCACACTTCATCTAAAGTGTAAGGTTTATTCTAACAAGAAAACAAGATAACATTCAGGTCCTGTACAAGATACACCATTGTTAACATTACATAAAAGAGTAGATTGGTTAAGTTTAGAAATTATTCAAGACTCAAAACTCCTTCCAAAAATTTCAAAAAATTCTGCTATTTTTTCCTAAGAACATTACTACACTAAGTCCTATCACATGGTCAAGAAGTGACATAACCATAACAGACCATAGGATGGACAACAACTTCACCAAGTAAACAATTTCCTATTTGAAAGATTTATGAGTGTAAAAGGGAGATTGTAATTTCCTCATTTGTCCTTACTCTTAAGAATAAGAGTAAACATTTTATAACCAAGAAAATTGAAATGAAAAAGGTTAGTTCACATACGAACCACATTAAAATGCAAACATAGATTCACTCATGTCTCAAATTTAATGAGTAAAATAGAACCAAAAGAACAAACACAAATCCACATTCCCTTATTTCCTTAGATCGTTACAGGTAAGAAAAGCTCAAAAAGTAGGATTACATTTAAGGATGTAAGAATTGATTCACTTCTAAACAACCTAGTGAAGGGAGGAGGGGTGAACGTTAAAACTACAAGTCAAACCGAAATAGCCCATCAATAACTATAATAATTTACAAGAAAATAGAAAGCATACGCACATTCTTGAAAAGAGAGTCATTCAATAATGATGAAAACATTAACTTAGATCCAAAATATTTGTTACTCATCTTAGAATCCCGAGTGGTTTTTAAAATAACTCAAGAAGTGATTGACAAGAGAAAATGACCTTAACAAACATGGAAAAAAAAAACCTCCGATGAAATATCTTTAACAACAATTGATACCCAGAATAGGATTTAATATAGAAAACATGAAGTGGGTTTTCCATAACCATCTTACAGTTTCAGAGTAAGTTTAAAACAAAATTAACGCTTCCACTAGTAATATCATCCTTCAGGCTTATTGTCCAACAAGTTATACCTCTAAAAAAAGATGTATCATTAACACAAGATTTCCATTAAAATCCCTATAAAAAACATCAAAGAGAGAATAAATGCGAGTTGATTCAGAGAATATCCAATAACAAAAACTAAATTCCCAAACTCAAGACGCTTAGCTTAATTTTTCCCTCAGTGAGGAACAATGGTGGTCCTCATAGTTTACTACAACAAGGATAAAAAACCAAACTAAAAGAACAAAAATATCATAAGCGACAGTCATGATATGTAAACAAATTTCCCTATTTGTAGTCTTCCGACATATTTTATACATGAACATTATGAATCAAATCCACAGAATCAAGTAAACCAAGTTACATACATGGTTAGAACAATTTTAAAATAAGATCACCTAACAAGTCTCGAATTTGATTCAAGCCTCTGTGGGAAGATTAAAGAAAAATATAGCTACTCAGACATATGGAAACTTCATACTCAAAACACAGTTCTCATTATTCAACCAAAATCGATAATACATTCAGGAAAACAACACAATATCAAGAAGAAAAAGAAAATTCATTCATAAAAACAAAACCAGATTATTTCGCTAAGAGTAAAGTTATTTTTATGAGTATTTAAGTAAAAGCATAATACTTAATGGATAGAGCTCTGGTCTTCTCTATTTCAAAAAAATTATTTAAGCAGAGCTTCAATTATTCCTTCAAAATACCAACAAATCTCTAAACTTTCTCCTTCTCTTTCTTATATCCTCTCAGTGTTAGTTTCTTCATTCAAACTACATGCAAGGAAAGAGAGTTCATGCAAAGATAAAATTCATCCAAGAATCAAATTGGAGGTTTGAAGAGACAAAACAACCCACACACAAAGCTCAATATTTTAAAAAAAATGAATAAACACAACCAAACCCTTCTTTCTTCTTCCTAGGTGGTTTTCGCCAACTTCAAAAATATTAAATACAAAAGAGGACTGTCAGTCCTTCCACTTCTCCCACCACCGACACCTCTATTTCTGGAAAAGACTTGTTGAAATTTGCATGCATCCAAAACTTGGCAGAGATTCTAGCTCATTTCCCCAAATTTCCTCATGCCCGCACCAAAATTGGCAATAAAAAAGAGATAAGGACTCATTAACTTCATCATAAATTGCTAGGAATCTATGCCAAAGAATTTCTCCCTCCCTATGTCAGCTCATAGGCCCCTTTAGGTTATCCAAACATTAGGTTAGGTTCAACATTAGTTTAGGAACCAACATAGGTCCTTAGGTATAAGTATTTAGTCTTAGGTTCCATTTAACATCCAAAATAACAAAAGAACTTAGTAATTTAGGTTAGGTTACTCTTTTTAGGATAAAGCTACTAATTTAAGAAACATAGTGTAAAGAGGTTCCATGTTCCTAATTTAAGAATTACATCTTAATTTAATAGAAAAGAGGAACCAATTTGTTACCCAAATTCAAATACAAAGTACAAAGCCAAGGAGATTGGATCATTCCTGACCTTCATATATTCAAGGTCCAGGATCCTTTCATCTGTCCAACTTGGACATTATGTCAACAAGGTTTGAAAATTAGTAGTATGCCTTGAATCAATGAAATATATAAGATAATGTTGTTCTAAATCCCCAAGAATTATGAAAATAGAAACTTAATTTATCAATCCCAAGCAATGAATGATTATGCTTAAAAAGAGATGAATTGATTCATTTTAAATTAAGAAAAAACATGACAAAATTGTACATGTTTCAGCAGATAACATATTACCTAATACAAACTTGATTTCATAGGTCATAAGAGTACATCGTCTTAAGACAAAAATCAGCTATCAATGTTTGAACCTTCCATATACATAATTCATCATATATACCAGTCATGTTAGCTGTGTTACATACCTCCCTCCTAAAAATCATCATCGTCTCAATGATTAAATTACTCCAAATCTCAAACAAGAAATTTAATTCTAATTATAGTTCCTTCATCATAAGTTCACAAACAGAAACTAGATTTGAGAATTAAAAATTTTCCATAATTTATTCAACATTAAAATAGTTTTTCTTTTACTAATAAATATAGTACCTACCTAAAACTGAAAAATTTATTGATAAATTAAGAAACAAAATCTTTAATTATTAGCAATCAAAAGAATCAATTCTATTCAAATAAATGAGGAAAACTAATTTTCATGTCCTTGAGGTTTTCCCATGTTGCACTATCTTCATTAAATTGGTCTCATTGGACCTTACATTGACTAATTTGACAATTTATCAAGTGAAGTTGGCAAGTTTTTAGCACTCTAATGGGTTTAAACACAATTATTCCTTGGTCTTGGACCTACAAGGAATTTCAATTTAACACATGTGATAAATTTGAAATGTATTTCTTAAGTAAATAAATATGGAAAACATCATGCATTCATGATAAAGTAGGTGGTAAATCTAAACAATAAGCTATATGATTTATTACTTTAACAATTTCAAAGGGTCCCACATAACAAGGTGATAATTTGGCAACCTTGTTAAAGGTTATAGAACTCTTTTTCGGCTTAACCCATAAAATATACATTTTCACCAAGTTCAAATTTCTTATCAACCCTTTTTAGATCAGCATAAAATTTTTGCCTATCCATTTCTTCTTTCAAATTTTCATGAATCATTTTCACTTGTTCCATTTCCATAAGGATTTCTAGTCTAATTACCTCTTTGTCTTCGATGTTATCCCAACTAACTGGACTTCCACATTTCTTTCCGTATAATGTTTTGAAAGGTGCCATTTTCAAAGACGCACGTGATATGTGTTATTATAAAAATTTAACTAATGGAAGTTACTCTTCCCATTTATACTATTGATCCATGCAATACATTCGTAACATATCTTCCAAAACCCGGTTAACTCTTTTAGTTTTATCATCTATTTTTGGATGGTATGCTGAACTAAAATTTAGTTTAGTTCCTTAGGCTGCATTAATCCTTTGCCAAAATCTAGATTTCATTCTAGGATATCTATCTGATATGATTAAAATAGGTACTGTTAACTTAGGTACTCCATGCAATCTAAAAATTTCATGCACAAATTGTTTTCCTAAAATAGGGGAATCATCCTTAAGATGAAAAACAATAAAATGTGCTACCTTTGTTATTTTATCAACAACAACTAGAATAGCATTATGTTTATTTCTTGACATAGGAAACCCTAGAACAAAATCCATGCTAAGTAATTTCCATTTATACTTTAGTATGCTATGAGAGTACAATAAACTAGCTGGATGCATATGTTCAACATTAACACATTTACATTCTAAGAACTATGTGAAAAAATCAATTATCTTTTTTTCATCCCTTTCCAAAAATATTGTTGCTTTATATCAATAAACATTTTCGTAATACCAGGATGTCTTGAATAAGGTGAATTATGAAATTAAGTTAACAACTTCCTTCTTAACTCATTTGCCAAAGGTATATACACCCATTTATCATATCTCAAGTTTCCTGAGTCATCGAAGTGAAAACCTTTATATATTGATTCATTTGAATATGTAGTAAGTGTTGCTTTTACTTGTTGAAAGTAAACATAAGATTCCATGATGTGTTTTACCTCATCTTTAAACTGATTTCTCAAAGTTATAAGTGTAGAAATATTTTTCCTAACACTTAATGCATCTGCCACACTATTTTCTTTTCCTTTTATATAACTTATGTCAAAATCATATTGTGATAAAATACTCTAACCACCTTCATTATCTTGAATTCAAATTTGGTTAATTAAAAATATACTTCAACACCAGATGATCAGTCTTTAATTAACAAGGTATCCCTAAAAGATAATGCCTGCATACTTGAAGTGCATGTACAATGGCAGAAATCTCTAGGTCATGGGAGGTGTAATTCAGTACATGTAACTTGAGTTTTTTACTCTCATATGCTATAACATGCTCATTTTATAACAAAATACCTCTGAATCCTTCTCTGGAAGCATTTGTTACTACCATAAAGTTTCCATTTGGATTAGGTAAAACCAAAATAGGTGCAGATGTTAATTGATCCTTAATATTTTTAAATGTTGATTCACATTTTTCACTACAATCATATTTCTTATCTTTCTTTTGTAATGAATTTTTTAGTGCAGCAACCTTTGAAAAGTCCTTAAAAATTTTTCTATAATAACCAATAAGACCTGTTGCTACCCAAATTTGTTCTCCTTTTCAGTCTTAGTAGCATCAGAGATATGGCATAAAGCTTGAAGTCAGATAGATCATGATGTATGTTATTTTGTAGACGGGGATGTGATCTAACTGGTACTTACATTTGTGCAGAGATGGATAACACTTTGAAAGGATTTGATCTTACCCTCACTATTTTAGGTTGTGCCTTT
The DNA here is from genome assembly GCA_019776745.2 of Taxus chinensis. Classification (NCBI taxonomy): domain Eukaryota; kingdom Viridiplantae; phylum Streptophyta; class Pinopsida; order Cupressales; family Taxaceae; genus Taxus; species Taxus chinensis. The sequence continues at coordinate 94,811,194 of CM034149.1, read as the reverse complement.
CAACCAAGGTGAGAGAACCTATATTGTAACCCCCAAATGGTGAAGGAGATAAATATATCCCTCAATTTATGCAAATAGTATGAAAAGGCCTTGGGAAAATATGATCAACACTCCAAATCTGACTTTCACAAGTTGTCACTCCCAGATTATGGAGATATTTTCAAATCAGGGAAAGGGTTATTGGAGACATTATATGATCTTGATTTCTTTTGTGCATTTTTGTAAATGGATTGTATTATTTTGTTGACATACAATGTAATGTAAGGGTAGTATGGGTAGGATTAGTTTTTTTAAATGAATTTTTTGGTTGGGTGTTGATAAGACAAACTGGGATATATCATATCATTGACAACATCTACAATAATTGAACAACTATCAGATAAAATGCTTTAAATAATCAGGATATTATTTCAACCAGAAGAGGCATAAATGGAAGCCCAAGTTGCACTCTTCACACAATCTTTGAGAATTCACCACAAAAGATTGAAGTAAAGAACTCAATTAAGAAAAAAAAAATCCTTGATCAAACCATGCCTAAGGTACCCCCAAAGGCTTACAAGAAATCTCTACAGTTAAGGAAGGTAAAGTGATTTTAAATTTGTTTATCTCTTTATCAGATGAAGGATCTTCTAAACATGAGATTGCAAATTCCACTAAACTATCAACTAGAAATGGAGATTCTGTTTGATTTCTAAATAATTTCAATGTAAGATTGCAACGAGAACAATGAAAACTGTTTGGAGGCATTTAAAAAATGATAACAAACATCATATTGCCAAGAAAAACATAGATTAACTCAAAATCTTGTTAGATTCATCAGCAAGGGAGAGTTTCATGAAAAATCTTAGAGCTGCGTGATGGATATACACTTGTAACCAACTCACATACATGAAGATCCAACACAGAAGAAAATATTCTGGTTCTTCGGTGGGTTTATCATAAAATGAGCTTTCTCTCAGAATTTGCTCCTGATTTTCAACTTTTCCTGACTTCTGCATGTCTCAAAACATGCATTATATATCTCATGCCACATTGGAGCCTTCTTTCCCAAGCAAAGAATATGCCACAGGATCAATTTTTTTATAAAACAATCCTCATGATTAATGAAAATGACATCAAATAGAAAAAAATTCCCAGGTTGGCAGGTGTGCCCAAAAAGATTAAATCATTACATATATCTGGATCATTATCCATCCTGAAGGCACGTTTTTCATCATTAAGGCATACAAACACCTTCTACTCATCATTTTCAAATTTTTACCTTTTTAAATTACTTCTACAACTTTTGATTTTATCATTTCTGGTTTTTGGACGGATTATGGAAAAAAATATTTCAAAACCACCTCAGATCAAAAAATTAAGCCATGAAATTGACGCCAATGATCCTAGAAGGCCAAGACGACACAAAATCACTATAAATTTGATGAATTATTATGCAAAAATCATGATTCCAAGCTTCCTAGAGCTCCCATGGTGATTAAAACAAATGGATGCATAGCATTCTTCAATCTTATCCATCTTTCAATTATGGCCCTCCACTTGGAAGATGCAGACTTAGAAATAAGCCTAAGTTATCTTTTTAATTTTTTAGATAAGGCCGGACATGTGGCAAAAATGGGTGGATCAGGCCTAGTTTAAAAACATTTACTTTATGACCTTTTGAAAATTTTGGAAAATATTTCATTTTCTCCCTGCCCCTCCGCCTTTGAATTTTAGAGTTGACACATGGCACATGGTGTGTCCCATTGGGATCGCACTTCAATTATACGCATTTTGACATTGTTTGGAAAATTGGAAAATTTTCACTTTTTGCCTCATGGGCCTGCACCTCCGATTTCTCCCTCTCCACGTGTCTCCTTGTGATTCGTCATGGGCAAGTGCTCCAAACTTTGATTTTAAGCCCTTTTTGCAAAAGGGAAAAAAAATTCTTCTACCTTCGCTAGCTTATCGACCAACCTTGTCTGCTCTGCCTACCATGTGTCGCTCATTGATTTACTTGCGGGCCCGAGGGCTTAATCTTCTTTTTTACTCCCTTTAAGCCAAGGGAAAATTTTCAACATTGTCTCTGTGGCCTGCACTTCCCTCTAACACGTGTCCACCTGTGATTCATTCCTGGGGGCATGCTAAAAATTTTCATTCTCAACTCTTTTGTGAAAAAGGGAAAATTCCCCTTTTACCTCCGCTGGTCCGCTGACCTGCCTTGCCCGCCTTTGACCCTTAAAATGTGACACATCTCACCTAGATAGGAGCAAAGCCATTTTTCATTTTTCACCTTTTAGACAACAAAGGAAAAAATTCATAAAATTTTCCTACAGCCCCTTCCTCCACTTTTTTCCTTTTTGGACATGTGTGCATTCCTAAATTTTTGCGGAGATTTAGCCCAAAATTTTACTTTAACCCTTTGAGCCAAAAACACAAAATTTCATAATTTTTTCTCCACCACCCGCATCCCCTCTGACCAAAATACTTCCACGTGTCCTCCTCTGGCTAGTTGTGGGGTTTTGGGTAAAATTTTGAATTAGGAAATTTTACAAAATAAAGCCAAAATTTTCAAAGGAGATCTGACTCCCTTCCTCTCCTCAGCCAATAAGAACATGCCACGTAGGCAACTTTGAAAAAGGTAGAGCCGTGGAGCCAAATTTCCCACTTTTCCAAAAAATTAAAAAATAACAACTTAGAAACATTTATCGCTGCACCTCAACCAATGAAAACCCGCCACATTGCAAATACCTTCTGAGGATGAATTTGATAGGAAAATGACACCCGTATGACCGTCAAAACGCAAAAAATTCAAAGGATGCTCTAGAATTCAATTTTTTTACCAAGGATGGCATATTTTTTTTAAAAAGTTTAAATCAATTAAAGCATGTTTTCTGAACATTCTCGACCTTGGGATTTGATTTTCAATTTCAAATAAGTATGATTTGATCAAATTTGATTTTTCCACGATCTGGAAAAGGAAACAATGACATAGCCTGCAAAATTGGAAAAACTAGGGCATAGAAAAGGGAAAATTTGGATTATTCTTTCAAATTAGGGCAAAACAACAAGTTTGTGAGCATTTTGAAAAGCATTTCAACTAGAGGGGAATAATTACAGACCATTAAATCAAAGGATAAAACATTTTTTGAGTAGATACAAATTTGAAAATTTAGGGCAACATGGTGCAAGGTCAAAAATGGCACCAACATTGACCCCTGCTTGGGGATGGCCACTCCCAGTGAGTGCCACAAGGAAATTACATAGTCAAAGTGCCAAAATATCCATTGGGTAGAGGAGTCAATATGCGAGGTAGTAAAAAAAACCAGAACCATCCTTAAAAAATGAGCTAAGAAACCGACCAGAATGGCTGCCAAGGATAAGGGCAAACCACACACCAACAAAATAGCAAAAACAAAGAAGAAAAAAAATACTATACAACTGTACAATTGGTGCATACCTCAGATTTGGGGATTAATCACAGAAATGCTTCAAATGTCTACCATTAATAGGCAGCTCCAACAATTCCCCATCTAAGTCCTTGAGAAAGAAGGTATGTTCACCAATTCTAATATCAATGGCATAAGGGCCCATCCATAATGTATCAAATTTTCCATGCTTTCCCTTGTCTTCATGCCTACTATCCCACAAAAGAACCATATATCCAACTTTGAAGGCTCTAGGAGTGACCTTCTTGTCAAAAAATCTCTTCAAATTTTCCCTAAATATAACATTCCTTTGATGGGATGCTCTTCTCTCCTCATCAAGCTCAAAAATCTGATTGATCCTTGATTCATATGGTCCAAGCTCTTGATCTTCCAACTGTTGGGAAAAATAAAATGAAGACAATCGTAGGTGCAAGGGTAGAAAATCCTGAGTTCCATACACCAATTCAAATGGGCTTTTACCAGTAGCTCTTTTAGGAGTTATCCTATCAGCCCAAACTACAAATTTTGATTGTTCACCCCATTTCTTCTTTTTTTTCTCGAAGGTTCTTCTAATGATCTTCAAAAAATTCTTATTGCTCGACTCAGCTTGTCCATTCCCTTGGGGGTTATAATTTGAAGAATAAGTCAGATTGATTCCATATTCATTGCACATTGCCATTAAAGGTTTGGCTCTAAAGCACATGGCATTATTAGCTACAATATTGACTAGGACCCCAAATCTGCATGTATGATTTGATTCAACAAGAAGTCCATAACTATTTGGTGTGTTTCTTTCTTGGTGGGGATTGCCTCTACCCACTTTGTAAAATAATCAGTGTCTACAAGGATCCACTTATGGCCAACACTCGAAGGATCTAAAATCTCACCAATGAAGTCCATTCCCCGTTACTTGAAAGGATCTTCAATTGATATAGGTTGTAAAAGAAGGGAGCTTGAAGCTTTCAGTCTTCCAAAGAAATTTTGGTAACTATCACATTTTCTAATTAGATGGGTTACATCTTTGAAGAGAGTAGGCCACCAATAACTAGCTCTCAAAATCTTATTTGTTGTTACTCTTCCAGCAAAGTGTCCTCCACAAACTCCCCCATGGAAATCAAAAACTATCTTGGGAGCTTCATCTTCAGTTATGCATTTCAAGAGGACACCTTCAGGGTTCTTCCAAGCCAGCCGAAGGTTTATGATGATAAATTTTTGAGATGCCAGCTTGAGGGCTCTTTTACAGTTTTTACTTAAGTGACTAGGGTAGCATAGGTGTCTGAGGTAGAAGATTATATCCTTGTACCACTCAGAACTTACCAACTTTGCAAGCACATCTACCGTTTCTTCCTCAAGATGATTCACTTCCACATTCTACAATTTGCTCTCAGCCATGATCTTAGCAAGGCCCAAACCACATACCAACTTTGTGGTTTGGATGTCCATATCATACTCTTGCAGCTTGTTCACCCACATACATATTTTTCTTGAGATCTCCATCTCTGATAATATTTCTTTCACCATGGTGTGGGGAACATAAGCAACAACTTTTGAACTCAATATATAAGGCCTGAAAACTTTTGTTGCTTTCACCAAGGAAAATGCTTGTTTCTCCATGATTGTATACTTTAGCTCAACTTCTTGTAAATCCTTACTAAAGAAGGAAATATGCCTCTCAGCCGCATTCTCATCCTTTTACAGCAAAACAGAAGCAATGGTATACTCAGAGGCAAAGGAAAATATTTGGAAAGGCTTCTTATAGTTTGGGGCTACTAAAAAATGTGCATGTTTAAGTGCATCCTTAATTCCTTCAAAATATTGAATGGCAGCCTCCTCCCACCTGATAACTTGGTCCTTCTTTAGCATGCTTGTGATTAGAAGAGTCAACTCAACAAAGTTGGAAACAAACCTTCCAATAAAATTAATTTAACCAAAGAAATATTGGATTCCTTTCTTGGTTCTTGGGATAAGTACTGTGATGATTGCTTCCACTCTCTCAGGTTCTATCATAACACCATCTTTTGACACAATGTGACCAAGTAACTTGGCCTTTTGCACACCAAAATGACACTTCTTTGGATTAAGAGAAATGCTATACTCCCTAAATCTGATCAGTATCTTCTCCAAGTGCTGCAAATGATCACCTCTCTACCTTGAAAACATAGTCACATCATCTTGGTAAACTTTAACCAGCAAAAGAAACATCCATTGTTCTTTAAAAAGTGGCACCAGCATTCATCAAACCAAAGGGCATCCTAACAAAATAATATGTTCCCCAAGGAGTAGTGAATGTTTTCTTAATTCTTTCTGATTCTTTAACAACCACTTGATTGTATCCAGAGAAACCATCCAATGTAGAAAGTAACTCATACCCTGTCACAAGCTGCAACATGTTTTCCATATTTGGAAAGGGATATTTTTCCTTCATGGATGCTTTGTTTAGATTTCTAAAATCCACACAAATTCTAATGTTTCCTTTCTTCTTTTTTATTGGCACAAGGTTTGCAACCCAAGATGAATATCTAGTGGGTTGGATAATACCTCCATCCCTCAACTTCTTTAACTCCTCTTGCATTTTCATGGAGAGAAGTGGATTAATTGGCATTTTCCTCTATCTGAATGGCTTATTCTTGGCCTCAAGAGGGATCTCATGTTGAAACAAGTATTCTCTATATGTTTTTAGCTAGGAATAGGATCAAGTAAGGAAGTCTTGATATTTTTTCAAGAGTTGGGCATAGGATTGTTTTTCCTCTTTACTTAAATTTATGCCCAACCAAATATTCCTTGGTTTACTATTAGTGCCCAATTTATGCTTTTCCACATCCCTTAAGGTAGACATGTTTCTATTTATGATGCAATCAACATTGTTAAAATTTGACTTAAGTGAAACAAGACCTCTAGGAATGGTATTTGTTTTCAATTGGATGATGTCTTTCTCAAACAAAGTTTCTCTTCCTTTATTCATGCATACCATTGAATCCCAATCAATATTCTTATTTGAAAACTCACCTTGTTTTTGCAAGAACCTTATCACTTGAGTATTATCATTAAAAACTTGCCAATGTTTCACATTATAAGGGACATCTGGCCTAGTTAGCACTTCAATGTTGTATTCACAATAAGGTGAAATGGTGCAATTTCCAAATCTTGACCCCAACACTACAAAAATTTTAGTAGTAGAATTCATACTTCTATCATGATGCACAATATTGAAAGAATAAAACATTTCAATTATATCCCAAACTGCATGCTTATACTGCTTCATACGCTGATTTTTTGTAGCATATAGTTTTCTTATTTGTTTGACAACCAACTCTGAGTCTCCTTTTGCTATGATGTCCTTGAAACCATACTTCCATGCAATTCTTAGACCCAACAACAAGGCTTCATACTCAGCGATGTTGTTAGTACATTCAAAATTAAGATTGAAAGAAAAAATAAATTCTTCCAATCTAGGAGAAATCATAATTACTCGAGCACCATTTCCAAATTTTGAGCAAGCTCCATCAAATAGCAAGGTCCAAGGAGAACATACATGTTCAAGGAACTTTGAATAATCCATTTTGTGTTCTTTTCCATCAGCAAAACCAATAAAATTATCATCATCATTAACAACAAACAACACTTCATAGGAAGCATTGTTTGGGTCCTCAATTAGATGCAACATTTTATTTTCTCCATAGAGATTGACTAGGATGCCCTCAATGGGAATGGTGGTAAAATAAATTTCCATTTGGACACTCCCTCCAAAACTTGCAACCCAATTTCTTGAAAAAATCATACCCCATTTGGTAGGGCAATCAACAATCACAACATCAAGTTTCAAATTCTTACCCGGATAGGCTATAAGTTGCACTACCAAACCCTTCACACAACCAACCACCGACACTTCCCATAGTTATCTTTCACTTTGATATCCAACTCATTCATGACTTCTAAAGGCATGACATTACATGATGCACCAGAATCAAACATATATTGTGAAGTAGCCTATCTTTTATGAGAAAAGTTGTAAATAATGGATCAACATTCAATTGGGAATCAACCAAAGATGTCCCCAAATATACTTCAGGTGTCTCTCCAAGATATTCTACTTGCTGGTGGTGTTTCAAGGTCAACAATGATCTGAGGTGGAGTTTCAATAACATTTACATTTCTACCTGGAGTAACCTTCTCTTCTTTCAATCCCAAGTACTCAAATGCTCTCTTCTTATGCTCAGGAATTCTAAGAAAATCAATGATTGGAACACTCACTTTAATTTGGCTCAATACTTGGGCTATGTCATAGGGGAAACTCTTTCAGAAAAACAACATTAGAAGGGAGAGAAGAAGATTCATTAGATGGTAGTGGATTCTTGGCAGCTTGGGCATGAGGAGGACTATAATTTTTATTTGGGACAGAAGAACTTTTGACAAGGTGCCTCTCTCCTAGGAGCTTCTTTTGGAATGCTTGTGAGCAAGGGTGTTTTAGGTTTGGCTTGAGGCCAACTCCCCTTAACAACTTTACTTCTAGTGTTATAGTATTTCTCTTGAGCTACAACAACATTCATCAACAATTGTCTATCTTCCTCTGAAGGGATACCACCATCATACTTCTTAATCATCAAAGCTCTTAAGTATTCAAAGTCATTGTTAGGAATTTCAAAAGCTTGCACTACATCAACTTCAAGAGCATGAGGGGGAAGAAATATTTGTACCCATTTGATGCAATCCCAAAAATTTGTAGCTGTCCTAGCACTTATTACTTTAGTAGATGTTGCTCCTCCTTGTGAGCTTGAAGAACAACTCATCATGCAAATATCATCATCAGTACCATCATCATTATTAGCTTCACCTTCTTTCTAGTCCACTTCACATGGAGGATGGGGTAGAAAACACCTATCACACCAATCAATATCAGCAACCTCTTCAACAACAACAACCCTAGCAGTTAAGGGATCAGGCAACACTCTTCCTTCATGTGCTTGAGGATGTCTATTTACAGATCCAACAGGCCCTTTACCTTTGTCATCAAACCTCTTCTCATTCCTATGGTGATTTCCAAATCTATCTTGTGCTTGCTGCCTAGGCTAACCTTGTGAAGTCTGCCCAATTCCCTTCTCAGCTCTTGCCAACTTGTATGAGATTTCTTTGACAGCCCCTACCAAATTTTTCACAACCTCTTCTAAATCAGCACCTTTGCTAGCTTGAGGTTTTTCAGGGTTTATCAATTTTACACCATCTCTCTTGAGAGGTTTCCTAATAGCCTTGATATTGTTTTCAATTTGAAGTGCCATGGTGAAAGGTTGTCTTAGATTGGTTGGGTTCTTGTCTCTTAGGTAATAGGCTACCTTCTTATCAAATGCATCTACATATTTGATTAGACAAGATTCATCACAAGGCCTCAAACCAACAAGCAACATTCTCAAAGTTTTGTTAAACCTTGTGTTGAAGTCATGGATTGATTCATTAGGGTTTTTCTTGATATTATCAAACTCAGACAAAAGAAATCTAGGATCAGTCTTGTCACCATATTGCAACCTAAATGCATTTTTCATTTCAGTCCATGAATCAATAGAATTATCAGGTAGAGCCTTGTACCAATCCCTAGCATCTTCTTCTAGTGTATGAATGAACAACTTAATATACACATCTTCAAACTCTATCTCAAAATATTCCATCATATTAACAAAGAGTTTGAGATGATGATCACCAGTTATTGCATTATTGCCTTGAAATTTTGGCAATCTATTTCTGACATCTTGTGGAACAACATTCGAGTAACCATCCATTCCTCTAAAATCTATGGGACCAAAGGTGTTAACAACAAATGGAGGTCTAGGCTCAACCATATTATTTGGTGGAGGTGATCTTGGAGGTGAACTAAGCTGATGAGGAGTGCAAGATCTTTGGGGAATGGAATGAAACCATTCAAGACATATCTCTCTTAAGGGCTCTCCTTCTTGATGATCCCTAGCAAATTTAGAAAATACAGGATCAGATTTTGGAGAAAGCCTTTCAAATGCACAATAAGGTCCCTCACGTGATGGGGAATTCAAATCAGCAATAGGATTGTCTGAATCAGATCCACTTGAAGAAGAATTGTAGTCCTCAATAACAGGCTTCTCACTTTCAAACTCAACAATAGGGATCTCCTTTCTTACAGTCAAGTCTCCAACAACCTTCCACACCTTTCTCCCCTCTAGCTCTGAGTTTCTTGAATCTGTAAACAACTTCTTAGTAGAGTCCTTAAGGAAGAGAGATCTTCTTCCTTCTAGTTTTGTAGATTTGAGCAACAAATTATAAATGACAGAAAGGTAAGACAACTGGTATTTAACAATATCAAATCAAACATGTAGTCGCCACTAAGGAATTTCACCTTAGTTGTGTAAGAATGCACTAAAATAATCTGTCAAATGTTTGCTAGTACTGAAACCTTTGCAAGGATTTATAAATCAGACCTTCTTCTTAAATCAATCAATCACAATGCACCCAAAGTGTATGAACTGCTAGGAAATGGAAAAAGGGCAGACAAAACTTGAAACCCTTGTTTAAAACTTGCAGATCTGAAGCATAGAATGATATTTTAACAATGTAGCAGCTCAAATACTTGAATACACAAATGCTCAAACTCTTCAAATACTTCAAAAACACCAAGAAATTCAAAGAAATCCCTGACAATGGTGCTAGAAGGTGTTGGTACGCAAATTTGTTCTCCTTTTCAGTCTGAGTAGCATCAGAGATATGGCATGAAGCTTGAAGTCAAATAGATCATGATGTGTGTCATTTTGTAGCCGGGGATGTGATCTAACTGGCACTCATATTTGTGGAGAGATGGATAGCACTTTGAAAGGATTTGATCTAACCCTCACTATTTTAGGTTGTGCCTTTCAACCAAGGTAAGAGAACCTATATTACAACCCCCAAATGGTGAAGGAGATGAAGATATCCCTCAATTTATGCAAATAGTATGAAAAGGCCTTGGGAAAATATGATCAACACTCCAAATTTGACTTTCACAAGTTCTCACTTCCAGATTATGGAGATATTTTCAAAGCAAGACAAGGGTTACTAAAGACATTATATGATCCTAATTTACTTTGTGCATTTTTGTAAATGGATTGTATTCTTTTGTTGACACACAATGCAATGCAGGGGTAGTATGGGTAGGATTAGTTTGTTTGAATGAATTTTTTTGGTGGGGTGTTGACAAGACAAACTAGGATATATCAGATCTTTGACAACCTCTACAATACTTGAACAACTATCAGATAAAATGATTCAAATAATTAGGATATTCTTTCAACCAGAAGAGGCATAAATGGAATCCCAAGTTGTACTCTTCACACAATCTTTGAGAATTCACCACAAAATATTGAAGTAAAGAACTCAATTAAACACAAAAATCCTTGATCAAACCACGCCTAAGGTACCCCCAAAGGCTTACAAGAAATATTTGCAGTCAAGGAAGGTAAAGTGATTTTAAATTTGTTTATCTCTTTATCAGATGAAGGCTCTTCTAAACATGAGATTTCAAATGCCACTAAACTATCAACAAGAAATGGAGATTCTGTGTGATTTCTAAAATATTTTCAATGCAAGATTGCAACAAGAACAATGAAAACTATTTGCAGGCATTTAAAAATGATAACAGACATCATATTGCCAAGAAAAACATAGATTAACTCAAAAGCTTGTTAGATTCATCAGCAGGGGAGAGTTTCATGAACAATCTCAGAGCTGTGTGATGGCTATACACTTGTAACCAACTCACATACATGAAGATCCAACACAGAAGAAATTATTCTGGTTCTTTGGTGGGTTTCTCAGAAAATGAGCTTTCTCTCAGAATTTGCTCATGATTTTCAACTTCTTCCCCCGACCCTTTGCATGTCTCAAAACATGCATTATATATCTCATGCCACATTGGAGCCTTCTTTCCCAAGCAAAGAATATGCCATGGGATCAAGTTTGTTACAAAACAATCCTCATGATTCAATGAAAATGACATCAAATAGAAAAAACATTCGTAGGTTGCCAGGTGTGCCAAAATAGATTAAATCATTACAAATATCTTGATCATTATCCATCTTAAAGGTACATTTTTCATCATTGAGGCATGCAAACACCTTCTACTCATCATTTTCACCTTTTCACCTTTTTAAATTACCTCTGCAACTTTTGATTTTGTCATTTCATTTTTGGACGGATTAGGGCAAAATTTATTTCAAAATCACCTCAGATCAAAGAATTAAGCCATGAAAGTGATGCCAATGATCCTGGAAGGCCAAGATGACACAAAATCACTATAAATTTGATGAATTTTGATGCAAAAATCATGATTCCAAGCTTCCTGGAGCTCCCATGGTGGTCAAAACAAATGGATGCATAACAACCATCATTTCTATTCATCTTTTAATCCTAGCCCTCCACGTGGAAGATGCGGACTTAGAAATAAGCCTGAGTTACCTTTTTAATTTTTTGGATAAGGCCGAACACATGGCAAAAAATGGTTAGATCGGGCCCAGTTTAGAAACATTTACTTTATGACCTTTCGAAATTTTTGGGAAAATTTTCATTTTGTCCCCACCCCTCCGCCTTTGAATTTTTGAGCTGACACGTGGCACATGGTTGGTCCCATTGGGATTGTGCTTCAATTCTATGCATTTTGATCTTTTTTGGAAAATTGGAAAATTTTCACTTTTTACCCCGTGGGCCCGCACCTCTGATTTCTCCCTCTCCACATGTCTCCTTGTGATTCGTCATGGGCCAACGCTCCAAACTTTGATTTTAGGCCCTTTTTGAAAAAGGGAAAAAAATCTCTTCAGCCTCCACCGGCCCATCGACCCGCCTTGTCCACTCTTCCTGCCACGTGTCACTCATTGATTTACTTGTGGGCCCGCGGGCTTAATCTTCCTTTTTACTCCCTTTAAGCCAAGAGAAAATTTTCAACTTTGTCTCTGCGGCCCACACTTCCCTCTGGACACATGTCCACCTGTGATTTGCTCATGGGCCACGCTAAAATTTTTATTTTAACTCTTTTGTGAAAAAGGGAAAAAATCCCCTTTTACCTCAGTCGGCCCACCGACCTGCCTTACCTGCCTTTGACCCTTAAAATGTGGTACGTGTCTCTCTTGGATAGGATCAAATCCATTTTTCATTTTTCACCTTTTAGACAACAAAGGAAAAGATTCATAAAATTTTCCTTTGCCCCCTTCCTTCGCTTTTTACCTTTTTGGACACATGTCCTTCCTGATTTGTTGCAGAGATTTGGACCAAAATTTTACTTTAACCATTTCAGCCAAAAACACAAAATTTCATAAGTTTTTCTCCGCCACCCGCATCCCTTCTTGGTCTTTTAATACACGCATCCACTCCTGGTTGGCTGCAGGGCTTCGGGCCATTTTTGACTTTAACATTTTTGCAAAATAAAGTCTAAAAATTTTCAAAGGAGATCCAACCCCTACCATCTCCTTGCCAATAAGAACATGCCACGTAGGTAAATTTGTAAAAAATGGCTCCGTGGGCCCAAAATTTCCACTTTGCCAAAAAAGGTGAAAAATGACAAGTTAGAAACATTTCCCACCACACCTCAGCCAATGAAAACCTTCCATGCTGCCAATACCTTCTGAGGATGAATTTTATCAGTAAATAACACCTGTACGACCGTCAAAACACAAAAAATTCAAAGGATGCCCTAGAATTCAATTTTTTCACCAAGGATGGCTAATTTTTTTTTGATTTTAAATCAATTGAAGCATGATTTCCAAACATTTTTGACCTTGGGATTGGATTTTCAATTGCACACAAGTATGATTTGATCAATTTTTATTTTTCCATGATCTGGCAAAGGAAAAAATGACATAGCCCACAAAATTGGAAAAACTAGGGCACAGAAAAGGGAAAACTTGGATTATTCTTTCAAATTAGGGAAAAACAACAAGTTTGTGAGCATTTTTAAAGCATTTCAACTGGAGGGGAAGAATTACAGACCATCAAATCAAAGGATAAAACATTTTTTGAGCAGATACAAATTTGAAAATTTAGGGCAACATGGTGCAAGGTCAAAAATGGCACCAACAAGACCCATCAAGATTCTAACTTCATTTACATTCTTAGGTGCAGGTCAGTTAGTTATGACAACAATATTTGATGAATCAATAGCTATTCCATCTTTACTTATAAGATGTCCTAGATAGTGCACTTCTGTCTCATAGAAAGAACATTTGGACAACTTACCATATAATCTTCTTGTTCTTAAGATTTCAAAAAATATTTTCAAATTCTCATGATGCTCATCAATTATTTTAGAATATATGAGAATATCATCCAAGAATACAATAAAAAATTTCTAGGTATTCTTGAAAGATATTATTCATTAAATTCATAAAATTTGTAGGTGGATTTGTCAAGACAAAACGTAAAACTGTGAATTCATAATGTCCCTACCTCTTCCTAATTTTTGATTAATATCTTCGTCTTTTATTCTTAACTTATGATACCCAGATCAAAAACCACTTCTACTTCTACCCAAAAAATTCCATGCGCTCCAGTGCCACCTTAAATCCTTAATTCCAAAATCGTTAACTTCTTAGATTGTTTGTGCATGAATTGCTACCCTATGTGCTTTTTTTCAAGTGCGTTCTTCCTGTACAACCTTTTGCGCGCGATGATCCTCTACTCCGAGACTTAGCCATTTTTCTCGACTCAACACTTACGATGCTCGCTTAATGGATGAATTTGATCAAAGTAAATTATATTATTTTCTAGACCATGGTAAAAATTCACAACCTTACAATGAAAATAAAAATAAATAATATATGAAAAGTTATATTTCCCACATCTTTTTGGAATGAAATTGGAAAATTTCTATTTTTAGTAAGTCCTAGTGAGGACTGATATTATTGGAAAATTTTCCCTTTTCTCACTTCCTGATGTTTATTTCATGTCCGGAGGACCACAAATGTTGAAAATTCACCTTACTTTCCAAATTACTATTTTTATTCATGTCGCTCTATCAACACATGTTTTTTTAGTAAGTGCACTGCAGGTGTCAGATTACAACGAAAGCAATCTTAAAATTTTTGGTTTTATTCCAAGATTCCCATATCTAAATTTTGGATGATTCCTTCATCTGAATTAGTGGTAATATAAATTTTTTATCATAGCAGTTAGAATACCAAGAAAAAATCAGTCCTCTATATCTTGAAAAATTATAAAATTCATCATACGAAAAATATTTCAAATAAAGATAGATTTTTTGAAGATCCTTCACTCAAAGTTTTGGATGATTTTTTTTTCCAAATAATTGGTGAATTAAAAAATTATTTGTAGAGTGAATAATTTTGATGAAAAATAAATTCCTCAATATCCCTAAAAAATAGGAATTTTATGACATGAAAACTACCTTACGTGTAGCTAGATTTTTCAGGGATTGTTTTCTCAAATTTTCAAGTGATTCTAAATTTCAAATCCTCGGGAAGTGAAGAGGGGCCTTGTTTCCCTTTCAATTCTACATCATGGAAGCCATTAATGGAATATTAAATCTGTGAAATATTTATTCTTATCCAAGTGGAAATAGTGAGCTCAACTTATGTTCCTCTTCACACATGGATCTTGTACTTCAATTTCCACATGGAGAACTATGTGCAACATTTAGTATTCATGGTCATGGTTGTTCCTAAAAAGATTTGGTAGAATGGTTTATATTTTATGATGTTTACTCATGTTTCATGGCTTCAACAATGGTAACAATGTCAATCTGTGTAAGAAAAATGAACTTGGAAGCATTTATGTCATGTTTGTGACTCACCCGAAAGTTAGTTTTTGTTCACGATGAGAAAGGATATTTTGCTTTAAAGATAGGGTTTTTATGTCTTGCAATGGATTGAATTTTTTCCCTTATATCCCCTTGGGAATGGGGACAAGAAAAATCACCTCAAGGAGATAGTGACAAGTGGCCCTATGTGGTTAGAGGAGGGGGAGATGAGGAATACATGCACTAACACCTAGGAGTTACAATGTGGTCACGTGAAGAACCTTGAAGATGGGATAGGATGAGCATTTTTTTTGGCCTCTATCCCCTTGGGAATGGGTACAAGAAAATTTACCCTCACCAAATGCTTCCAATTGTCACTCTATGATGAATTGTGGGGGAGATGGGTTTGGCTTGACTAGCACTCCATTGGATAACCTGGGACACATGAGGAACCTTAGGAAGGGCCAATGTGGGGAAATGTTTTATGTCCCCTATATACCCCTAGGAAATCGTAACTAAGGGGGACCCAAAGTTACACCCTCACCCATGGAGTCCTTACCTAATAAGGTGTCACTCTGTAAGCCCAATGACCTAAGTATAAGAATTCTACTACCATAAGAGAGATACCCCTGACCCTGAACCAATTCTAGGACCCCTTTCCAAAGGTAGTCCCAAAATAAATCTTTACATTATTTTAACTCCTACAGGACACTTTGTGTTACAACCCAATGGTAGGATCCTATAGAACCTAATATCTGCAGCCAACCTACTAGACACCTGGCCCACATGGTCTTTGAGACAGTAGGGGGTGTCTACAAAGATTGAGATGCCTTCAGAAACAAACATGTCAAGACAAAACCGGAATGGTTTGATGACTCCAATATCTACGCTTATTCTTCTATATGTAGCCTGGGATTCATAATGTGGAAGATCTGTCCAAGGCTCCATAAAGACCCTCCTCCTAGAAATCACTTTGCTGAGGATGACCTCTTAGACACTGAAATTGGGTCACATTCACTCCTTATAACCTTCCTTTCCACTAACCTATTTAAACAAATTTCATCCTACACCATGGCCATACTTTCACTTACCCACTGCTGACATTCAATTCAATCAAACATGGTTTGAGTTAATCCACTTGTGCCTCAACAAGATAGGGGCAAAGGAAAGACAGATGAATCCTCAGAATTAAGCTAATACCTCACTTCACACCTGCCCTTGCACCCTAGGATCACCATCCTTAGAACCTGTGGTACCCCATAACTCCAACTGGGAGAGCTACATTGCACCTAAAAATCAAAAAACTCCATCAATCACCCCTCAACCACATGTATTTCCTATGACCTCATCCATCTTACCTTCTGAATCAGTCATTGCTAAGTGCTCATCGAGGTTCTATAAATCTATTGCAGGTCTCCACCATAATAGTACCACCTAGAAAATCCCACCCTAACTAATGCCGGTCAACCCTCAACCACCGTTGGTCAGCTCAAAACCATTCTTCATCCCTTACCTTGATGCCTACTACCTCATCTAAGGCAGTTGCCCTTAGTTTCTTGGTGGGTACATTCAAAGAGAAAGCACCTGAGACTTAGAGCAGCATGTAAGTAGAACCTTGATTCACATACCCATCTATATTTCTGCAACTATGTTTATCAGATAGTGACCTGTTCAGATGCTATTATGAATTGATGGGGGAGTCTAGCATTAAGCATTATCATCCTCACTAGTGCATATATGTAGACACCTGATCAATTGGGTCATACTCCCCTTGGTCCCTCGACACATCAAGCTCACCTCACACACACTCACCTATACCATGAACCAACTTGGTCTACCCCATTACTAATAGATTAATGTTAATTATGTTATCAGATTAAATTGTTGCATCTCCATGTCTTCATTTCCTATCAATTTATGTAAACTTGATCCATTTCCGTTCACCCACACCCTTAAACTGCCCATACCTTGTATTTTGTTCATCCCTACCCACATTGTGTATACCTATAGAACCCTACAAAGATACTTGTCATTGCACCTTTCCATTTCCATCCTAGCCTCAATAGCTGAGCACACATCAAGTTCTTTAATAGGTTTCCTTTATCCTCAACCATATCAACATCAGTTACCCATAATCGTCACTGGTTTCACTTAAACTAACATTGGTCATACTAGACTGAGGCCATTTGTCTCTATTTTTTACCCTCAAACCAAGAACAGAGCTTACAATTATCCAACCAAATACCCAAAACAGCCCAGAACCTAGACCTTGGCCTAGTACCAGTACCCTAACAGAGACCTTGACCTTTAGATTCAGTCATAGCTTAGCCTTGTTGTGAATGAATTTTCTTATTGTAGTCAAATGAGACACCTAAATAATTTTAACTACAATATGATTTCCTTTATTGTTAACATTGAAGTTGTTTAAAATAGTGGATCAACAGCCATTCTGGGGAGTATCATACTTCCAAGATCTAGCATACATGCTAGGCATTCCACTGTCATATATTGTTTAATCTTTTATTTGGTGGTCCTGTTGTTCCATTTCACGTAGTTCCTCCAAGCAAAAAGGAAGATCTCTCACAATCAGACTATGGATCAAGAGGTCATACGTGCGCAACAACCTATCAACCAACATTTCGATAGGTATTCCTCCTAACCCATTTACCCTTATCTGTTTCATTAACATTCAAAGAAACGACTCTAAGAATTAGGTGAAACAGTTTTGGCACGCCCAGTGGGACACATTTGGGGTTCCTTGCATTTATTTATTTCCTAGGTGAAAATTTGCATGTTTGTTTCCTTTCTAAAAGGTTCTCACATTAAATTTCTCCCTTGGAATCTTGTCTTCTTTCTATTGTCTAAAAGCTATCATATTTTGGTGCTTTAAAATGAATTCATTCCTTCTCATTTCATTAGTACTCACATTAGTGAAAGAGCATTCTCTTCTCTTGTTCATCTTTTGTGTCATCGAATTCAAAATTTTGATTTGGGTTTAAAAATCAATTTCATTTCATTCTTCCTTTCTACATTAGCTCACAATATTTGAGGGCAACCTATACACTGGAAATCATGCCTAGCTGATGGTTGACAAATGGATCATAGAAAATGCACATTCTTTCTCTTTCTCTCTCTCTGAGTCTAAACCAAACATGCACAAAATTCAAATATACACACACTCTTAAACAACATCTCTACCCAGTAGACATCTTTCTAGTGATCACACGGTCATGGCTGGAATGGTACTCCCCATCTCGTTGCCTCTGTCAAGTCATTATCTCAGAAGACAGCCTGCCCCCGCCATAACATAACCTGAAACCTCTCCTTGTAGATATCCTTCTTCGTAGGAATTCTTCCTCACCAAAAAATCTATTCTAAAGTTCATGAGTCAGTCTTCTAAATAGGATAAGATGAACAAAAATAAAGGAAAGAGCACTCTTAGGATCATATTTTTCTTAGTATTTCTACTTGGCTTGTGTTTTGAGGTGAGAGGACACGTTCTTCATATTATTTTTCTCCTTGCATGCTCCTCATCATAGTTTATGTATTCCAACTTCATCTGAGTGTGCCTAGACCCCCATTTTCATCATTCTCATAATTTTGGGTTTTATTCCACACTTGATTTCAAATCACAACCACCTTTTTCTTCATCTCTATTGTAATTTCATAGAAACTAGTGTTGGTCCAACGACCATCATCGGTTACCCTCTGAATGTCACCAATTTTACCCAATTGGCGTCGATTTACTGTTCTTTTGGTTAACCTACCCAAAAGGACAGCTGTTTCATATTATTTGTTGTTCAAAGTCTCTGTAACTCTCATCATATTCTCTGCCCTGATAAAATCCATCTATAACTTATCTACCTAGCAGATTATTAGCCTTTTGCCTTGTTTTGGAAAACTATTCTTTTTCCACAGTGACTTGCTGCGGTTACCTATGACTGACATTGATTTATCCTAACTGACGTTGGTTAGCCTATGTAATTTTTCAGCTGAATTTTTTACCTAATCCACCTAGCACTACATGTTTTTCCTATTTGTGCTAAATTTCTATGTCATTTATAGAAAGTAGTCCTACTAAATCAATACTTGTTCACATGGTGCTGATTCGTATCTAAGAAAACACCCTCATATTCCACGCTAGTTTTCAACCACTTCCACCTAGTCCTTCACCACCTTCCATTCTATCACCCATGGATCCTATCCAACCTATCACCATCGCCACAGGAAGAGAGGAGTTCACACAACTCCTTGACTAGGACCCTTCTACCTTATAGTTCTATCTTTCCCACTCATCCACTCGAGATGCCTCGGGTAAATTGATATATGACGTGTCTGTATCTATCCACCTGACACTCGTTCCTACTTCTTTGTTAACCTCTTCTACCTCCACATTCCCCACACCTGTCATTTCAAAGATAGGCCCTATACCTTCTATGATGGCCATGTCTGCCACATCTATTTCACTTGCAGCCTCCACTATACCTTCTACGACCACCCAGAACATAACCTCATCCGTCTATATTGTCTCACATATAACCACAGCAACACAACTACCCCTGGTTTTGATGACCCCTACCCCATTTCAAAATATTGTCCTTTTTATTCCATAGTCCTTAACCCCCATTTCTACTAGGGTTACCTCGACCCTTGCACCTCCATATATGTACGATCAATAGCCTCTTGTTTCATCTCTCATTCATTCTAGGTACGTATCCCCTATCTCACTCCCTCATTCTAAACCTACCTATGTCACATTTCCATACACTGGAATGCCACCTCCTTCATATGTCCAACATCAGCCTTCTTATGCTACAGGAGGTACCCATCCATCACCACGTACCAATGACCTCATCAAGTTAATGATGGAAAATATGCAGACATTGGAGGCATTGGTTTTTGGCTCATGCAACTCTCTCACCTACGATGAAATGTGTAATGAACAAATACACCCATCCATTCCTATTCGTCCATATCCTGTTCATTGGGAGATGCCTAAATTTAATTGCTTCAACAATAAAGAGGACCCACAAAAGTATTTGTGCTCAGTCAAACATAGGTGTTATCTAATCGCCCATGATGACACTTTGCATCTGAGGAATTTTCCCATGTCTCTAACCAGGCATGCATTAGACTGGTATAATGGGTTACCTAGACATTCTATCTACTCATTTAATCAGGTATCCCAAGCCTTCTTGGATCACTTCTCCATCAACGTTGTTAAGAAGGTTACCATGACTGACCTCTACTCTACGCATTAATATGATGATGAGTCTATCATAGATTTTGTCACTCATTGGTGTAGCTTGATGAATCAACTCACATTCCAATTACCACAAACTAAACTCATAGAGCTCTTTATGTGGGTTTGTGCTAGACATATCTCACTGAACCTACAGGTGAATACTTTCTAAACCTTTGATGAGGCATTCACCATGGCATGAAAGCTATAGATTTGAGCCATCGAAGAAAATAAAATTCAACTACGAAATAAGAATGTAGCATTTAAGTCAAATGATACCTCTTCTTCTTCGAAACCATAGAATAATTATTCAAAAGAAAAGGGAACTGCTAATGTAGTGGTACTCAAGGCCGTCCCATCTCATCCATCAAATTAGGCTAATCCCTCATTTAATCTTTCCCCTGTCTAGACATTTCAATTCAAACGAGAATAGTGGAAATACAACCCAATTAGGGAGCATTATTCTTCTATTCTAGAAAAGATCATTAAAGATGGGGCCATCACCCTTCCTCCTATAAAACCACACACGTGTTTTGATCCTGCTCACCACACACCTTCATGGTACAAAGAGCACGACTTCTACAACCATCATTGGGTAAAAGTTCATAATGATGGTAATTACATCACTTTCAAGAACATTATCCAGGAAATGCTCAAGAGCGGTGAGTTAGTCTTGGATAATCCAAATGCACATGCCAACCACAACCTACACATCTTTAAGAAACCATTTTCTAATCACACCCCTTCTTCTAACCAAACTAGAGAGACCTTAACTAATGATAGCAATACCCGCAAGGTACATGCTATTTTCAGTGATGCAGCAGTTTCTTCCCAATTACCTCATATTCTTTCCATAGAGGAAATCCTAGCCTGAAGTCCTCCACATACATATGAACCCACTTCACCTATTCCTCCACCCATAGAGGAACACACTTTGTCTCCTCCCTCACCTGTGAAGGAGCCTTCTATTAATATCGAGACCACTTCACCTTTAGCTTCTCCACCTGGAGATTCGTCACCAGTAGCACTTCTCTGACCCATGGGAGACACTTGTTCATCTCCTCCACCCACAGAGGAGCACCCATCATCTCCTACACTTATCAAAGATCTAGTATAAATGTCATTACCTATAGGTGACCATTCTCCATCAGCTACCCAAGACCCTGTTGACTTACTTTTGGCTCTCTTACCCAAAGAGGCCGAAGCTAGTGATTTCCCTAATTCTAAAACACATTTTATAGGAATAACCATTGGATCCACATCAACCTCACCCACAATAGTGTCATTATCATGCTTAGCTAATTATTTGGATTATTTTGATAGATCCTTACTTTAGGGGAGTCTTCTACTTCCTGTCTCAACACAAATGCAGATTTCACTCGCTGACACCTCCACTATCTATCCAAAAGTGTTTCGGCCAACCAAACCAAACACAACCACAACTATCACAAATTCTCCCACGATACCACTCATGTCTCAACTCACACCTCTACTCATAACCCCCCATGCATCTACATCCAATCTCCCACCTATATCATCTACCTTGCCTAAACCTATCACTACTTTAGGGGTCATCCCGATGGCTAGCCTTACTCATCCACCCATCAAATTAGATTTAGCTACGTCCTCTAAAACTAACACAAAATTTAACCTGGCCCCTAAACAAAAGAATAGATCCCCTAGCACTCATACCCAAACCTCACCAATCACACCCTCATCACCTTCACCCCTTTCATCCATCGTAGGACCTCACCCCTCGACCATGGATAAAAAACCTCCACCCACTGGTAAACAAAGAATGCATGATCCCATTTCCCCCTCACAAACCTCTAATATACCCAAGTGCCCCACACAACCTCCACCCACATTTGTAACATTTTTACCATCCATACGTCCAATATTGTAAATAACTTCCTCACTACCCACAACACTTCCTTCCCTATCCCTCACACCCCCTACCCAACCTACATCATCTACTGCCACAACACCTCAGTTATCCCCATGGGTAATTCTACCTCTTCCACCGTACGCTTTCCCTCTACATCTCATACAACCATACCATCTTTACCCAAGAAGATGCAACCTAAAGGAAAAAATCCACTACCCTCCAATAAGGTAGTTAGACCAACCAAAAACTCTATTTCCAGCTCATGTACCATGCCCCTACCCAAAAAGACATGACTAACACCTAAGACCACACCACACACCAAGTTCGTAGCCCAAACTGCTCCCCCTCTTGTAAAGACTTTTCCTATACAATCAGCCACACTTGCACCCAAACAACCATTCACCTCCCGTTGTGATCCACTAGCGGGATCCTATGCCAAAATCTTAACCAACCTCCTCAAAACTTTCGTCATCACATTACCACCTCTTAGACCTTATGACCCACTTAAACATAAATGAAAAGGGTTTAACAAAACCAAAATTTGTGCCTACCATCATGTGTTAGGACATAATGTATAGGACTATAAGGCTTTGAAATCTACTCTTGTCTAGTTGTGTCCTCCTGAAGAAAATTTGATGATGATGACCTTCTCGGTGAGGACCCCATTTTTCCAGCATCAATTTCCATAGTTATTCCCTCATTTCCTACTCAACGATGAAAATATCCACCCCCAAAACTCTTAGAGCCATCCTCAAGATTCAAAATTAACATGGTTCATATCAGAGAACTCACCAAACCCCCACCCAAATGTTGGTGTGCCCAACTCATTTCACAAGGTTCCTTCCCACCTCTTGGCTTCTACCCATCCTATTGTTATACCTTTCATGGCTCACCTAATTACTCCACCTCCCCACCTAAAATCAACATGATCCATGTTGCTACCAGTGCTCATAAGGACAAAGGAAAAGAAAATGAAATCCACCCACCAACCAACCCCATACCCAACATACCATTTGTACCCACACCTAAAGTCACTATCCACAACCCCACATATCCTATCTCTAATGGGCTTCCACATTACACGATGCTCAAACAATTACACCAATCCTCCCTCAAAATTTTGCTACATAACGTCATCCAAAACTATGAATCCCATCATTAAGCTCTCATGGAGGTTCTTCACTCTATTGAGGTTTTACCTAATGACCCCACATCCATAGCCTCCATTATTGCACCTCATCATGTAGCCTCTCTCACCAAATTGCCACCTTCTTCTATACCTTCATCTACACACCAAGTGGCCACCCTTAGCTTCTCAGATGAACAAATCACACCACACCAAACTGATTACCCTGATCCAACCCTTCTCATCTCAATCCATATTGATAATATATATATACGATGTGTTATGATTGATGGGGGAGATAGCATTAACATCATCTCCTCCCATGCATTTGACCAAATGCGTACACCTGACAATTGCATGCATAAACATCCCGTCATGTTGTGTTCATTTAATGATGCTATCACCTCTACACTTGGCACCGTCATCCTCCATGTTTATGTGGACCCCCATACTATTCTAAAGTTATTTTACATCTTAGAGATGGAATTTAAATATAACATATTACTTAGTAGACATTGGATTTATGTTATGGGTTGTGTTCCTTCCACTTTGCATTGTTGTGTGAAGTTTTAGCATGAGGGTCACACCTATACCATTCAAGCTGAACCATCACCTTTCAAAACCTACAACATGCTTTACCAACCCAATGAAGTTCTTGTACCCATTAAGGTGCCTACATCCATGGTCACTTCCTCTTTACCTACACCTCCACTAACCAATTATGCCACTACCTCAACCACACCACTGCCACAACCTCCACTACCAACCCATCAACCTCCCAATAAGTTATCTCCACCTCTGATCCAATCTCTAACACACCGTCTATCCTAGCTACCCACATATCAACCACCGATCCCTTGGAAGGTGTTTTTTAACACCTCACTCTTGGGGAGTATCACCTATATAATGTCAACACATTCCTTACTCCATAAGAGTATGGAAGCCTTCACCAACACCCTCACTATGATCACTGCATAGGAGAGCATCTCCTTTATAGTCCTCCCCACCTTCGCACCAATCTCACCTATGGGGGACTTGATATTTCCACTTATACATATAAAACACCATCACAAACCCACCCCTTTTCTGTCAACCTCCAGTAACTCACCAATTACCATTTCTCCCACACCTTCCTGAACTGATGTGTATGGAAAGGTTTTGGATTTTGGATTTTACAAGCAAGGCCATCACACTTTTATCCCATATACTACCCGTAAACATAACGACTGTAGTGGTATAGGATTTTCTAAACTACCTACCAAGAAGGTTCATAGTGAACTCATTGAGGATATCAACCCTTATCTGCCTTCTTCACCTGCTCCACC
This sequence comes from Taxus chinensis, assembly GCA_019776745.2. Classification (NCBI taxonomy): domain Eukaryota; kingdom Viridiplantae; phylum Streptophyta; class Pinopsida; order Cupressales; family Taxaceae; genus Taxus; species Taxus chinensis. The sequence goes on along the minus strand of CM034149.1, from coordinate 94,786,472 downwards.
TCCTTCACCACCTTCATCGATAGAGTCGATGGATCCAAAATCCATTCCTCCTAACTTTTTTTTCATAAACACCATTTCCTTGGGGCCTCTAACTTATCAATACAAGGGCGAGGCTCCCTCTTCTCTTCCCTTCCTATATCCTGAAATGATTGATGATGATACACATTCTATTAATGTTGTTCAATGTCAGGATGATGAATCTATCCTCACCTATCTTGGTGCAAAAGACTCTTATATTCATTGGTCATTGCCATTTGAGATGCAAACCATGTTGAATGAATTGACTATCGAAATCAATGTCCATACTTAGAACAACCTACACATTGTAAATATTAGCCAATCTTTAGATACTACTGAATATGAAAACATCACTTCTTTTCTCAAAAATATTAACCATGATTTTTCTTGGTCTTACATTGAAATTCCTGGTATTGACCCCACCATAGTAGTCCACAATATTGTAACCATTCCCGATGCCAAACCTGTCAAACAAAATCTGAGGAAAATGCACCCTCGCATTGCTCTTTTGGTCTAAGAAGAACTTTAACGCTTTCTTTCCATTTCCTTCATCTTACCCATTGATTATCCCCGATGAATTTCTAACATTGTCCCTGTCACTAAGGTGACAAGGGGACTTCACATTTTCATAGACTTCCATGACCTTAACCTAGCTCGCCCCATAGACGACTTTCCTCTACCCAGTATTGACCAGCTGGTTAACCTTACTATTGGTCACGAGATGCTATCACTCATGGATGGTTTGTTGGGTTATAACCAAATCTTGATTTCCCTAAAGGATCAACACAAAACCACATTCATCACCCCTTGGGGGACCTTCTTCTATCGAGTCATGAATTTTTGCCTTAAAAATGTTGGTGCGACATATCAGTGGGCTATGACTTACATCTTCCATGACATCATGCACCGTATATTGGAAGATTACATAGACAATATCCTTATCAAATCTAAATGCTTCTCTGAGCACCTCACCATCCTAAAAACCATCTTTCACTACCTCATTAAGTATTGTGTTCACCTTCAACCCAAGAAGTGTGTCTTTGTTGTTCTCTTGGGAAACCTCCCAGGATTTATCATTTCCTTGTGTGGTATAGAGGTTGACCCTACTAAAGTCAAGGCCATTATTGAAATGAATCCACCCACTAACCTATGGAAACTCCGTAGCCAACAAGGTAAATTGTAGTCTATGCATCATTTCATTTCACAAATTTCTGATCGACGTTAGCCATTTCATCATCTTCTCAAAAAGGATGTCTCATTTAAATGGGATGATGAATGCCACAAAGCTTTTGAGGCCTCAAAACAATACCTTCTCCAACCACCTGTACTCATTCCACCTAAGGATGATCAACCCTTTTACCTATACATCTTTGCTACCAATCACTCCTTAGGGGCCATGCTAACTCATCATGATGAACAACATAGGAATCAGGCAGTCTATTACATAAGTCGTACTCTTCTGGACTACGAAACCTGATACACACATGTAGAAAAAAATTTCTTAGCCTTAGTTTTTGTTTCCACCAAACTTCTTCATTACCTACTCAACCACAAAACTTGTTGTGACCAACACCGACCCCTTAAACTTTGTGTATGTCAAACCTTACCAAAATCAACATGTTGCATGTTGTTTCATGCTTCTAGTTGACCTCGACATCGAATTCATCCATAAAAACTCCATCAAGGGCCAAGATATTTCCGATCAATTGACCGACGCACCTATTTCTAGGGATCAACCCTCTAACTTTGACTTTCTAGATGATTCAATTACTACCGTTTCCTTAGATGAACTTGCTTACCAAATGGCACTCTTCTTTGATGCTTCCAAGTGTCACTGTGGGGGTGGGGCTAGTGTTTTCCTCATTCCACTTGATGGTAAGCCCATGCCTTTGTATTCCAAACTTGATTTTGATTCTATAAAAAATATTACAGAATACAAAGCACTCGTATTGGGTCTCCAAGATGTTAATGCCTTAGATGTCAAGTCCATCAAAATCTATGGTGATTCTCAATTGGTCATTAACCAAGTCAATGGTATATACTAGTGTCATAATGAGATACTTCAAAAGTATAAGCAACATGTGGACATACTTTTGACCACCTTCAACCGTTATGCCCTTCAAACCATCCCACATTCTATCAAAAAATTTGTAGATACCATGGCCTACTTGGCTTCTCAGATAGCCACTTCGCCCGCTGACTCTAAAATATTTTTCATTATATAAAGATGCCAATCACACTCTTAATTACCTCATGAAGTTTACTTGATCAGAACTGCTACTCCTGACCTGAGTGACCTTTGGTATAAACAATACTCAGACTATCTTTCCCTCACTATCCTGCTTCCTAACCTCACTCATAATAGACAACGTGCCTTTCTAAAAAGGGTCACTCATTACGTCATCGTGGGTGGTCTACTCTATAAGCATGGATTTGATGGTATTCTATTACTATGCCTTACAAGTTCTGAAATTCCCTATACCATTAAGGAAGTTCATGCTGACATATGTGGAGGTCACTTCAATGGTCTCATGGTTGCTAAGCGTATTTTTCACCTACGCTATTACTAGCCGACCCTTAATCATGATTTTTGCGACTATGTTAAGTGTTGTGTAAAATTCCTACAACATGTCAATCTTCATCATACACCCAGTCATGCCTTACAGGTCACTTGTGACCTATACCCCTTCTCTCAATGGGGTTTGGATCTTGTCGAAAATATCAATCCTCAGAGATATCAATGGATAATCATTGCTAACGAATATTACACCAAATGGGTTTAAGCCATACCTCTCATCTCCATTAAAGCTGATAAAATATGTGAGTTCATCAATCATCACATTATCTATCACTTTGGTGTTCCACATTGCCTCATCACTGATAACGGAAAACAATTCAAAAATAAAACCTTGCGGAAAGTTTGCGACGCCTTCAATATTCAACTAAGTTTCTCATTACCATATTACTCACAAACTAACGAGCAAACCAAATCCACTAATAAAACATTGAAAAAAATTATCATGAAAGTGGTTAATGATACTAGGAAGGACTGGCATATGCACATTCCTTTCACCCTATGGGCATACCATACTATTATTCATACTTCCACTACTGCCACTCCCTTTTTGCTGGTCTACGGTATAGAGGCTATTCTACCTCTCAAAGTCTAGATTCCATCTCTTCGTATTTATCTCCATGACATGCTCAATGATGATTACTTTTTCCAGGATCGTTTAGCACAACTTGAGTTATTAGAAAAATGCCATATTCATGCTCTTGACCATCTCTAAGTTTACCAAAAATGTATCAAATGTGCCTATGAAAAATGTGTTCATGAATGAACCTTCCAAGTTGGTGACCTCGTCTTGAAGGAAAATCAACATGTAACCAAAGCAAGAAAAAGTAAATGGGGCAAATTTTCTCCTAATTGGCTTGGACCATACAACGTGACTCATGCTTATGGATTAGGTTCTTATCATTTATCTTCACTAGATGGTAAACCTGAACTCGAGCCCCTTAATGCCTTACATATTTGACCATTTTACTATTGAATTTTATTCCTACCTCACCTTCTTCATCTTTTCATGCTTTTCCCTTGCACGCTATTCACTTCCCTCCTTTCACTATGCCATCCCTAATTATTAAACAAGAATAACATGCATACCCATCACTCTTTTACCCTCTCTTAAATATGTGTACCATGGCTCTACACATGACATGATTCTCATGGATATTTTTTTTCTTCTTTCAGATGAGATCCCATGGTTGTTTCACCTTGCTTCATGAATAAGAATCTGATTCTTCACCTTAGTCTTGTCCCTGACTTAAAATCCCTCACATGGGATCTAAATCCATGAGTCAAACTTCTAATAAAAAGATGACTCCCGTAAAAAGGAAATATTTCTCTCTACATCCCTGCTATAAATAGACTTCTCCCTTGAAGGATATGTTGTTGCAAATCAACATCACCCCTGCATGTTGATCAAGCTTCTAGTTTGACATCTTGGACATCCAGTGTGATTGCACAACATTGAATCCTCTCCCCAAGTGTGGGACTTGTAAAAATGGGAGAGGAATCTCCAGATTAGTGGCTAGTTCCTCAACTCCTCTGATCAAATGTATTACTTGTAAGCTATACAAAGGTTTCAAACTCAAAATCCTAATCTAAATTCCAAAGTAGATAGGGATAGAGAATGCAAAAAAACTGAAACTAATGCTAGTAAGGTGATACACCAAAGGAGTGGTGAGCATTTCTTACTTCTAAAAATTAACATACTTCATAAAAATGTAACAATACTTCATACACAAATTGATAACTATAGTGGAGGGTCAGAAATGAATCAAACAACACAAACAGAGGATTAAAACTCATTCATAGAGCCTGTATTGTCATTTTACATCAAAAACCACTTACATTACAACACATGAGAGGAAAAATAGGTTGCAGTCTTGGAAAAGGTCTAGTTTTCCACAAATATCACTTTTAAAGTGACAGATGGAGCCTGCAATACATGAAAAATGTTCAACCCCTGAAAAAATGAGCCAAATCTAGCTTTTATAGTGCAAAAACCATGACCCTAGGAGAGAGAAACGTGGTAAAACCTAGGAGAGCTTCAACCAATGACCAAAAATGTAGTAAAATAGCATGGTAATCCTTACAGGCCCATCCCCTGACATTTTTCACCATGCTGGGAGAGAATGCGAGCCATTCTTCATTAAAAATGGTAGTTGAAATGTCATTTCTGTCCATGACCATGTGCCAGAGGTGTTTTTCATTTTTCTCTCTCCAAATTCCATAAAAATGCAAAAATGACCCCAAAATATTGTAGAGAATTTCACCATATTTCCATTGATATAAAGAACGTGAAAAACTGAGCTCTGGATCGAAAGATATGGCCGTGTGAAATTTTAGGGCAAAATAGGGCCAAATCAGATTGGCAGGCAAATTTTTTAAAAAATTTCACTTTTTGGTCATTTGGAAAAATTTCCAAAAATCCCTGTGCTCCACCAATCTGAGAGCCATGTGGTATGTTTTTATTGGACATGGGCCCTCTGTGCTTCATTTCCTTTTGTTTTTTCCATTGGAAAATTTTCAAAAAATTCCCCGCTGGGCCGATGACCTGAGGGCACGTGGCACATTCTGATTGGGCGTGGGCCTGTCCTCCTAAATTTTCTGTCACTATTTGATCCTATTTCTTGATTTATATATGTTGCAAAACCTCATTTTTTGTGGGCCTTTCCCTTTGAATTTTCCATGCGGGTTTGTCTTGAGTTTTTCCGCCACCTGACACATGGCAAGATTCCATTGGTTCGTGCTCGGGGGGTGATTTTTCCTTCAAAATTTTCTTCTTTATCCTTTGGGAAAATTTCCCAAATTCCTCCCGCCTTCAACCGGTGTGGGATATGTGGCACAATTTCATTCACCGTGGACCCTCTACAAACATTTTTCCTTTTCATTTTAGCCTTTGGGAAAAAAGCTCAATCTCCTCCCTCACTCCGCCAGTTCGAATGCCCATGGACACGTGGCGTAATATGATTGGTTGGCGTGGGAAGTGGATAAAAATCTTCTCCATTTCTATTTTTCCAAACATTTTTCCAAAATTCTAATTTCGCCTCCACCCTCCACTTTTCTGGCCTCCGGTGACATGTGGCAAAATGTGATTGGGCGCAGGTCCTTCCCCTAAAATTTCTCCATGGTGCCAACACTTCGTCATTTTTCAATTTTTCCCCATGGACACATGGCACCATTCTATTCGCTGGCAGGCCTATGAGGAAAATCTTCCTTTTTGAAATTTTCCCAAACACTTGGTAAAAAAAACCAAGTTTTCCTCTGACCCCCGCCACTTCCTTAGACAAGTGGCGCCATCTCATTGGCTGCGGGCCTTTCAGGGGAAAATTTCCCACAAAAACTCCACCGAGCCATAACTTCAAAAATACATGGAGTTAGGAGGAAAACTTGACCTTTCTGGAAATATGAGAAAGAGCTCTATCTAATGGTGCCATTTCCAAAAAGTTTTGAGTGCTTGAAAAGAAAAAAAGAATGACTGAGGCACAAGAGAGGGAAAAAAATTGAAAGGATTTATCCACAAAATGAGAAAGGGGTACATTTTGGATAACAATTTTGGCAACTCAGAGGGGTCATCTTCCTGCTAGATGAAGTTACCAGTTTCCTGAAGCAATCCATTGGGCATGGAGTCATCAAATTATTTGTTTGGTACCCCAACTGACTAGAACGCTGCAAGGAGGAAGATGGAGGGTGGGACATCATCTGATTGGAGAAATGCCTGTAACACACATTTCAGGAACAACAAGCTTATGGAAAAGCACTGAGGGAAAGAAAAACTTATCTACAGCAAAACAATTTTCAAAAGCACTTGGAGGAATGGAAATCTAAGCTAATATGTACAAGGTGGAGAGTTCCCCTTAATAACAATGCTTTAGATGGATTTCATTGACTGGAATCTGTAGTTCTTGGCCATCCAATGAAGATAATTGGAAAGCATTTTTGTTCCTACACTTTGTGACCATGTATGGGCCACTCCAAATGGCATCAAATTTTGAATGCCTTCCCAGTTTTTCTCTCTTTGCATCCCATTTTAACACTATATCTCCAACTTGGAGGGATCTATCCTTCGCCTTCTTATCAAAGGTCTTCTTGATCAAAGCTTGATCCTTCTCCATTGCTCGAGATGCTTGATTTCTGATTTCTTGGAGCTCCATCAACTCTGCATATCTAACCTCCATGGGCTCAAAATCCAACAACTCCAACTGTTTCATGAGTTCCAATGTTGGCAACTCAAGTGACATGGGAAAAATTTCCTCTCTCCCATAAAAAAGCTTAAATGGAGAGTTACATGTAGACCTTTTAGGAGTTATCCTATCAGCCCATAAGGCTGATTTCAACTTAGTATGCCAATTACCTCTGATTTTCATCAAGATTCCTCTTAATGATCCTTAACAAGTTCTTGTTTGTAGATTCAGCCTGGCCATTACCCTGAGGGTAATAATTTGATGAAGTGCTTAGGTAGATCCCATTCTTGACAGCCCACTCAGTCACCTTGGACCCAATGAATGCCAATGCATTATCTGATATTATTGTAGCAGGTATGCCAAATTTGGTTGTTATTCCCTCATAGAAATATAGGATGCTAGATTCATTTGCTTCCTTGAGTGCTACTACTTCAGTCCACTTGGTGAAATAGTTTGTTGCTGTTAGAATCCATTTGTGCCCTTGGCTTGAATTGGGATTAATGACTCTAATGAAGTCTAAACCCCATTGCATGAATGGCTGGTCAACTGAAATTGGATGAAATGGGAAGGGCAGCTAGCCTCTCTTTACCTGTGAAGAACACACAATTCTTGCACCTCTTGATCCATGCATAACAATCACTGAAAATCTTGGGCCAATAATAGCCAGCCCTCATGATCTTTAGGGCTGTCACTCTTGGTGCAAAATTACCACCAGCTGGTCCACCATGGAACACTTCCAACACCCTATGAATTTGATTTGTACCAATGCATCTCAACAACACTCCATTCATGTCCTTTTGAACAAAAAACCATCAACAAGGGCATATGGGACAACTTGGAATCTGAAGTGTCTTCTTTTGGTATTGTTCATTTCTTGGAGGGCATAGACCTATGCTTAGGAAGTGCATTATGTCTTGGGTCCAACAAGGAGTGAGGACACCATCATTATCCTCTTGAGTGCTTCCTTGTGTATGGCTGTCTTGCAACACCAAAAAATCCTCCTTCTCATTGCATGCTTCCTTTTGTTTGCTCAAAATCAGCTACTCACACAATCCTTTTCCTCTGACCAACTTGGTGACTTTGATCTCAATTTCATACTCCATGACACGAGTAATCCAACCTACTCTCTTTTCATTCAGGTCTTTGTTGAGGAGGAAGTCCTTAATCCCCACATGAGAAACCAGCAACTGAACCTTGTTGTTTGAAACTAGATGCTTGAACTTCTTCAAGCTCCTGATTACTGCAAGAACATGCTTCTCAATGAAATAATATCTCACCTCATAGTCCTCCAGGATTTGGCTAAAGAAAGTAATTGGATTCTCCTCACTATCTTTGTTCTATTGTACTAAAATTTCAGAAATAGTATCATCACCCCCAAATGCATAGAGGATGAAATCCTTGGAGAAATCTGGGTTGATGAGAGTTGGGGCTTGAGAGATGGCTTCTTTGATTGCTTCAAAACTTTCCTTGCCTTTTGCTGTCCATTTGAAAGCCATGCTTTTATTTAACATCTTGGTGATAGGCTTGACAAGGGCTGCAAAATTTGGGACAAACCTCTGAACAAAATTTATTCTCCCTAAGAAACTCTGAAGGGCCTTCTTGTGGCTTGGCAGTGGTAGTGCTCTTATGGCTTCAACTCTTTCTGGATCAATTGCTAATCCTTCTTTGGAGACAATGTGGCCAAGGAGTTTTCCTTCATGGGCTAGAAAAATACACTTTTTAGGATTCAAGGATACTCCAAATCTTCTACACCTTTGGAACACTTGTCTCAAATGAAAGAGGTGGTCTGCTGCATTTTTTGAAAAAACAGTGATATCATCAAGATATATCAGCACAATGTTGTTAATCAAACCCTTGAATGCCATGTCCATTGCTCTTTGGAAGGTAGCTCCAGCGTTGGACAACCCAAATGGCATTTTCTGTATGCATAAGTTCCCCATTTGGTTGTAAAGGCTGTCTTGAACTGATCTTCTTCTTTCACCATAATCTGATTGTACCTCCAAATAGCCATCAAGTAATGAAAACCTCTCAGAGCCAACAACTACTTGTAAAATCTTCTCCATGGAAGGAAGTGGATAATGATCCTTGAGAGATGCTCTATTCAAATCTCTGAAGTCAACACACAATCTGATTTCCCCACTCTTCTTTCTAACTGAAACCAAGTTAGCCACCCAACTAGAATGCTTGATAGGGAATATGATTCTTGATTCTATCAACTTATTCAATTCCTTTCTCATGAGAGGCTCCATGTGTGGATTGACTGGCCTTTGTTTTTGTATGATGGGTTTAGTACTTGGATCCAATTCAATGGTGTGTTGAGCTAACTTGGGATTGAAACCTTTCAAATCTTCATAGCTCCAAGAAAACACATCAGGGAATTCTTGAAAAATTTGTATGAACTCATACGTTTCTCACTCAGTTTTCACCTTACCAACTTGGAGTGATTTTCCTTCTTCCACCAAGATGGACACTGAATCTTCTCCCTTGACTTGAATGTTTGCTTTCTCCTTCCTAAACTGATCATTAGGATTAAAAATGGACTCCAAAGTAATAAGTCCCTTTGGTAGTTTGTTGGTTCTCAGCTGTACCACTTGGTCACCATACTGCTGCTCCAACTTTTCCTGATTTTTAGCTGAGAACTCAGCCTCTTCTTGTAAGAAATGGATGATTTACTAATCATTTTCAAACACTTTCCAACTTACATTGTTGTCTGGTACTAAAGGCCTCACAATCACATGGATGTTTGGCTGTACCTTGTCTTTTTGGATGCTTTCAACAATGTCAAAGGCTGCCCCAACTGCTGCAAGCCTGTCAGCAGCTTGGTTCTCTTTTCTAGGAATGGATTTTATGCCAAAGCCCTCAAAATCTTCAATGAGGTCCCACACCCTATTTTTGTAACACTTGAGTAGATCATTCTTGACAACATGTTACCCCTTAACTTGGTTGACAATCAACTCACTTTCACCAAAGACTTGCAGGTTCTTTATCCCTCTCTTGATTGACCAATACAATCCTTGTATCAAAGCTTTATATTCAGCAATGTTATTAGAGGATGCAAACTGAAATCTAAAAGCTGAATAGTACTTAACTCCCTAAGATGAAATGAGCATAGTTCCCCCTCCTGCACCTTGTCTACTCCTTGATCCATCAAAAAACAACTACCATACCTCATTGTCATCCTTGTGGTTTGGCTTGGTGATGCTAGGAATAGGCTGATTTTCTTCATGCATGCAATAGACTCCTAGCTCAGATTCTTCTATTTCTTGATAAGGGTCAAAAGTATGCACCTTATTTGCCCATTCATCAAGAGTTAGGTCTAGGATGCTTCCTACCTTGGTGTCAGTTTCATCAGTGCTTGGATAATCCTCTTGATCAAACGCTAAACAATTGGCATTGATCTGACTTGGAGTGTAAGGCTCAATGTGAAAGTTTGCAATAGGTTCTGATCTGATTGTGGCCTTGGTTCCATATCTTGTTCTGAACAACATGTGTGACCAATCAACAGATAAGTAGCCTCCAATCTTGGCTGTGAAATCCCTTGACAGACATAGGGCAAAGAGTGGTGGAAGATCTATTACTGAGACATCTTGTAAAACAACAACGTTGGGGCATGCATGCAAAGTAAGACTCAAGTCCTTTATCACTCCAACTATTGTTACTACTGTCCCATCTAATTGCACTACCCCTTTGGATATGACTTCATACTAAATTCCCAACTGATCAACTATTTGTTTGGGCATTACTAAAATACTTGCTCCGGAATCAATCATGTAGTTGTGTACTAATTGGTTTCCAATGATAAATGAAACATAGAATGGAGGGGGCTTTAACACTTTACCTTGTTGTCCTCCATGATTCCCTTCAAGATGGGTAGCATTTGTGAGCACCTTTTCTTGCATTTGGACTTGCTAATTTGAAGTTGACCAGTCCTTCATGGCAGCTTGTAGCAAATCTCTTTGGCCTGGGATAGATAGTGATTCCCACATTGATATGTTTACATTTTTCTTCTTCATCTGATCAATGATGTTGAATGGAGATGAAGCATCTCTCTATTTTCCCTTGGCCTACACATTCATTCCTTGCATATGGGCAGCAACAACTAGAATTTGAGTTGGCCTGAGAGTTGTTTTAGGCAGCCCTTGTGTGTTTGGAACTGAATTTTGTTTGCCAATAATTTGTGGAGTGATAGAAGGTTGTGGATTTCTTGGAGCTAATGGCTATTCTTCACCCAAATTTCTCCTTTTTGACCTTTTGTTGGCTGCAAAACTTTGGGAAACCATTTGAGTCATGCCATAAAAATCTTCAGCCTACTAGTTTACAAGTGTGGTATCATTTGGAGCTGATTGCTGCTGGAATATTTCTTGTTGCTAGTTATTTCTCTGACTACCTTCACCCTCCACACCAGTTGTTGTCACCATTAATACTTGATTTAAGGCACCGTTGAAACACATAGACTAGTTGTGAGTTTCATTGCATGGGAAAAACCAATCATACTCTTGAGCTATGTTGTTTTGCATTGGCAATAATTCCTTAGAAGCAGATGTAGTATTGGGATTATAGGGTTGAAATAGTCTATTGACAGAAGGCCTTGCTTGATTTAAATTTGCAGCTGAATTGGGTGGTCTTTGAGGTTGGTATGGCTGCCTGTTAGGTAGAGCTTGAGGCTAGAAGGGAGGTCTAAAACCTTGGGCTTGCTATCTCTTGAGTGTATCTAGCTCATTACCTAAATTTTGCAATTGTTTCATGACTTCTTGTAGTTCATTTGAGGCACTAGAAGATGAAGTAGAATATTCACTTGAGTTATGACTTCTAGGAGTGGGAATAGGAGCTAAAATAGGCACTTGACTAGTACTTGGGCTCTCTAAACTTGGATATAATGGCATTGGAGGCCTAGGAGCTAGCTTGCCAGCTTGAATCAAACAGTTTTCAGCTCTAATGGCAATGCTATAAGCAACAGGGATAGTTGTGCCTCCCATGGATTGAATTAACATAGAGATATTATAATTTAAATCTTTAAGGTAATATAGAAAAACACCTTCCACTGCTGGCCTTACTACCACTAGAATTCTCTCCCAAATCATTTGAAATCTAAAGTTGAAGTCAGTCAGCTGCTCATTGGGAGCTCTCTTGATGGTTTTCATCTGCTCCAAAAGGGACAAGTTATCTCCCTTTTCTCCAAACTACTCATGGAGGGCTATACATAGCTGGTTCTAGTTTTGGATAGAACCTGAGGCAAGACTCCTTAACCATTGCAAAGATTTCCCTTTGAATGAAGATGCCAGTAGTTTGACAACAACTTGCATCTCATTGATCTCATGGATTGCACAAATATTAGCAATATCCTTAACATGATCACTAGGAGTGGTATGATTCTCTCCAGTAAAGTATGGGATGTTCTTCAATGTTGCAACTAGGATTGGATTTTGTGCATTGAGAGCAAGTGGGCTACTGCTAGTGAAATTGACATAGGGGTTGTTTTGTACCATTCTGATTGGCCTTAGAATCCTTGTTGATTGAATGAAGGGCCTACCAAGTGGAGGAGTTGAGAGAGTTCTATTTGGTGGAGGCGGAGACCTTTGAATTTTCCTCCCTCTTTGCCTTCTTCTTGGAGATAACTACAGATATTCAAATAACACCTCTTCTTCTCTAACTCTTGACCTTGTGGTGATTCTTCTCATGAGTTTTCAGGTCTGAACAGCTAAAACCAGCTGATTATTCTTCTTTGGAGTCGCCAGAAGTGTAATTTATAGCTATTTTAAGAAAGAAACTTGCAACAAATTCACATCAATTTGTTCCAATGAAGATGAAGACCTCTAATGTCCCACCAGGTGTTCCAAAACTATTGTTGCAAATCAGCAGCACCCTTGGATGTTGATAAGGCTTCTAGTTTGACATCTTGGACATCCAGTGTGATTGCACAACATTGAATCCTCTCCCCAAGTGTGGGACTTGTAAAAATGGGAGAGGAATCTCCAAATTAGAGGCTGGTTCCAAAAATCCTCTGATTAGATGTATTACTTGTAAGCTATACAGAGGTTTCAAACTCAAAATCCTACTCTAAATTCCAAAGTAGACAGGGATAGAGAATGCAAAAAAACTGAAACTAATGCTAGTAAGGTGATACACCAAAGGAGTGGTGAGCATTTCTTACTTCTAAAAATTGACACGGTTCATAAAAATGCAACGAAACTTCATGCAAAAACTTATAACTATAATGGAGGGTTAGAAATGAATCAAACAACACAAACAGAGGATTAAAACTCATTCACAGAGCCTGTATTGTCATTTTACATCAAAAACCACTTGCATTACAACACCTGAGAGGAAAAATAGGTTGCAGTCTTGGAAAAGGTATGGTTTTCCACAAATATCACTTTCAAAGTGACAAAGGGATCCTGTAATACATGAAAAATGTTCAATCCCTGAAAAAATGAGCCAAATCTAGATTTTACAGTGTAAAAACCACGACCCCAGGAGAGAGAAATGTGGGAAAACCTAGGAGAGCTTTAACCACTGACCAAAAACATAGTAAAATAGCATGGGAATCCTTACAAGCCCATACCCTAACATTTTTTTCCATGCTGGGAGAGAATGCAAGCCATTCTTCATTAAAAATGATGGTTGAAATGTCATTTCTATCTATGACCACGTGCCAGAGGTGTTTTTAATTTTTATCTCTCCAAATTAAATCAAAATGCAAAAATGACCCTATAATATTGTAGATAATTTCAATAACTTTCCATTGATATAAATAACATGAAAAACTGAGCTCTGGATCAAAAGATATGGCCGTTTGAAATTTTAATGCAAAACAGGGCCAAATCGTATTGGCGGGCAAATTTTTTTAAATTTTTCACTTTCTGGTCATTTGGAAAAAATTCCAAAAATCCCCATGCTCCACCACTCCAAGAGCCACGTGGCATGTTTTGATTGGACACAGGACCTCTATGATTCATTTCCCTTTGTTTTTGCCATTGGAAAATTTTCCAAAAATTCCCTGCTGGGCCGATGACCTGAGGACACGTGGCACATGCTTATTGGGCATGGGCTTATCCTCCTAAATTTTCCGTCGCTATTTGATCCTATCTCTTGACTCAGACACATGTTAAAACCTCATTCATAGTGGGCCTTTCCCTTCAAATTTTCTATGTGGTTTTGTCTTGAGTTTTTCCGCCACCTGACACGTGGCAAGATTCGATTGGTTCGCGCTCGGGGGGCGATTATTCCTTCAAAATTTTCTTGTTTATCTTTTGGGAAAATTTCCCAAATTCTTCCCACCTTCTGTCAGTCTAGGACACGTGCCACAATTTCATTCACCACGGACCCTCTACAAACATTTTTCCTTTTCATTTTAGCCTTTGGGAAAAAATCCCAATCTCCTCCTGCACTCTGCCAGTTCGGGTGCCTATGGACACCTGGCGTAACATGATTGGTTGGCAGGGGTAGGAAGCCAAAAAATTCTCCATTGCTATTTTGCCAAAAATTTCCCCAAAATTCTAAGTTCACCTCTGCCCTCCACTTTTTTAGCCTCTAGTGACACGTGGCAAAACATGATTAGGCGTGGATCCTTCCCCTAAAATTTCTCCATGGCACCAACACTTAGTCATTTTTCAAATTTTTCCCCATGGACACATGGCACCATTCTATTCGCCGGTGGGCCTGCGGGGAAAATCTTCCTTTTTGAAATTTTGCCAAACACTTGGTAAAAAAAACCAAGTTTTCCTCTGAGCCCCACCACTTCCTTAGACATGTGGTGCCATCTCATTGGCTGTGGGCCTTTCAAGGGAAAATTTCCCACAAAAACTCCACCGAGCCATAACTTCAAAAATACATGGAGTTAGGAGGAAAACTTTACCTTTCTGGAAAGATGAGAAAGAGATCTATCCAATGGTGCCATTTCCAAAAAGTTTTGAGGGCCTGAAAAGTAAAAAATTATGACAGAGGCACAAGAGAGGGAAAAAACTTGAAAGGAGTTATCCACAAAATGAGAAAGGGGTATATTTTAGATAACAGGATAGCTATGTAAATCCTACTTCACAAAAAAGGGAGAATCCAAATATTCCCGCATCGATCAGTTTTGTGAAGACCTCAAGGACTTAATTTCCTCATCCCATATAGACTTCTCACATCAATCAATCTATCTCAAATAGAGGCCAAAAAAAAATTAAAAAAATCATGGACTTGGTCATTGTGATCTTGGATCTCTTGCCAAAAGGCATGCTACCTCATACCATATAACCTAACCACTTTTCACCTTTTCACCGTTTGCACCTTCATTTCCTTCCGCCTCAAGGGACCTACTAGAACTATGACATTTAGTGATCATGTGACTATTATTTACCTTTAGGATAATCAATCATTCAATGTCTTTAGGATCTTATGTTCATTAGCCTACCTAAGGTATGGTCCACCAGTTATGATCCTCACCAATTAGCTGGATCTCTTGCCTCCTCTTATCTTTCATCTTCTTCATTACGTATTGATCATCCTATAAAGGACTACACCCTTCATGCTTATCTTTGGGAAATTTTCCTCTTTCACCACAATCAACTTAAAATCACCCATACCAATGATCCCACAATTCAACCATACCTAAAAGACCTCAACTCAATCATGCCTATAACATACCAACCCATTCTCATATCTCCTCGCATTTTTCCCTAGCTTACAGGAGGACTACAATGGCCTGAGGTCCCTATTTTTCGGGACTATGTAGGTAGCAATCCAAGGGCATGGGGCCCTTAGAGGTTAGCTTGACCACTCTATACCCTAACCAATTCCCTCTCCCCCTTTCCTAGTCACATTCTACCCTAGTTATTTTCCTTTTTATATCAATAATTGGAAATTAAACCAAACAAACAACAATTTCTTCACATCTTTACCATCATCATTCATACATTCATTATGTCTACCATTTTGTTACCATTATCATGTATTTTACTAAAAAACATCTCAACATGACCCATATCATCACTAATTACACAAATTAATGAATTACAAACTCAACCATACCTAAACCAGCCTAAATTTCATCATACCTAAGTCAACCTAACTCAATCCATGGCTATGACCTGACTCCATCCATGCCTAAACCAAAAACTTGACTCGATCCATGCCTATGACCCTGCTCTATCATGCCCACAATACTTAGTTTCGATCATATATATACAAATTAAAATAGCAAATTACACACAACCATATATACATCACGCCATAATAATCATCATCTCTATAAATAAATCATCCAAACATGTGTATCCATATACATGACTCTCAAATAGCTTTGACACGCAGGCCGATGTATATAACAAAATCTAAAAAACTTTCATGTACATCCTCACTATCTTCTACACGCAGGCCAGTATATATGTCAAAAATATGATGTATAAAATAGAATAATCATCAATGGAGATCAATCATCTCCACATCTAATATCCAAATCGGTCTCATCCATCTCCTTATCCACTCCTCTAGCCCGACGTTCAGTTGACCTCCCTCTACCTCACCTTGATCTGGCCCCTGATGGACTTGCCTTTGGAGTTGGCCTCTGTGCACTAGTGGCCTCACCCTGATCTAGACTCTAGGCTTGTTGGCCCCATGTACTCCCCAAACCATGTTTGTGGGATCTACTCCTATCATTCAAGGCTTATTGTGCTCTTTGGTCGGCATTTGATAAGACATATATCCTCGCTACCATCAAATGATCCTAGTAGTATCTCAGCTCACCCATAGCATCTCTCAATATAGCAATGGGTACTATCTGCATTGGTGCCATCAGCCTCTGACCCTTTCCATGCCCTTGTGGTGGTGCCATCGGCCCTAGAACCTACACCTATACCTGGGCCTAAAGGTCTATTATTCGTGCCTGTGCAACGTCCAACTGGCCCTAAAAACCTATAACTTGTCCTTGCGCCATGGCCAACTAGCCTTGTAAACCTATCACCTACACCTATAGGGTGGCTACCTACACCCCATCTCCATCTCCACCCTCTCTCTCTCCCTTCGGTGTGGGTATTGGTCCCTGTACTCCCTTTGCCTTAAAAACAGCCACTTGTGCTTGTAGGGTTGAAAATTGTGCCTTGGCCCCTGTCAGATGTCCCTGTACTATTCCCAATTGGGTCACTTGGGTAGCCGCTTTCCCTTATAGGGTGTCTCTCTAAACCGTGATAGTAGCCAAATCCGGTTGCCCTGACCTCGGTGGTACTAATCATAGCTGTATAGCCCACCACTTTCTATACTTATCTGTCACCTTGACATCATCTATCTGTCAGTTGACCGACTGCTCCTCCTACCCGGTTGGCACTTTAGGTCATGGCGGAGACATAGGCGTCTCCACATCATCTCTCCTATAATAAGGGAAGGGTGGAGGTATATCCTGTGGCAAACCAAACTGTCGTATGACCTAGTATATGGGTATAATCTCATGCTCCCTAGCCCACTTCCCCTCTATCCACTTGTAAATTTGTAACCCATCCAACTCTGCTGCCATCTACTTGTATGAAGGATAGCCTACATATGGCCTCCAAATAATGTCCATGACAGACAACCCCTCCAGTAATCACATGTAATAGGCTACATCATGTGTCACTCTCACAACTTGGTGCCATCCCATAATTGACACACATCACCTGTAGCCCACTCAAAAAAAACCTGACTTGAATGAATTAGCCTGGGGCATACGAACTGGGCACACACACAATGTGCTCATAGGCCCAACAATGTAATAAGAATGTGTAGCACAAGCTGAATCTTTGTGGTCACCCATAAGCCCATAACTCCCTGTACAGCTGTACCAAGAATGCAGGAGCCCATGTAAACCGAGTCCTGCTATAGACACTAAAATTATGTCACACTCCCCTCACATCCCTCCACATATAAACACCCTTCATCACATTAACCTAGCCATGACCCCCTTCACCTCACTAGTATTAATTTAATTAAATTAACTCATTATCCTCACTATATTTATTATTTATTTAAATATATTATTTAAATAATACCTACACATATAGTTCACTTAAACACCTCACCAACCCAACTCAACCTACGACCTACTCTTTGCAAGTTACCATAACTAACTAAGACTTACCCAAACCCTAAAAATCACTGCCTACATTCCCTCTAACCACATTCCCACATGCTCACAAGAAGCTCCCAGTCTAATCTGTGGGATAACCACACAAGATCCAAGGAAATTAGGAGGATCTCCCTAAGTTTGGTAAACTTAGAAAATCCTACCTTGACCAACGTCGGTTACCCCTAACCATCACCAGTTAAGCCGGACCACCATCAGTTATCCCTTTTTAAACTCCTAAACTACCTTATTCTCAAAGTTGACAAACATTTTAAAAAAGGTTGACAAGCAAGAAGAATATTTTAAAAAATATAACGCATCTTTAGAGAGTCAATTCCAACAAGAACTCACATCCAAAGAAGGATATTGAACATCTTCTCCTGCACAACCATCCTAGCCACATTCGGATCTATCTAAGCAAAGAGGAGTGTGCATGCAGCCCTTGTAGAAGCTTTATTTCAACAGGTGATAACTTGCAGCCTTCAAACCCATCATCACCACCTCCATCCTTCACACACAGACTTTCAGAAATGAAATCCAAGTAAGTACAACATCATACTTTCCTGGTTATTTCATCTTATCATCATTTTATCATCCCTTGTTTATCTTGCTCCTTATTGACCATCTCCAACACTTGTCACATCCAAATATACCCATTAAAACCTCACAAAATCCTACTCCAGTCACCCATTACCTTATCTAGACCAGCCTAAATCCTTTGTGCAATCACAAAGAGTACCTAAAACCCTATTCTGTGACATTCCCAGATCTCACAGTAATGGGAACCGGTTATACCTAACCGCGGTCAGTCACCCCTGACCGATGCCGGTCTCTGTCTTTACTTACATAGCCTTAAATGGAGATCTATCCACCTAGTTTCTCCTCACACTCACTCACTAGTGACCTACCTGAGACCTTTGTCAGACCTGCAGAGCCTAGAACCAACCATTTAACCTATGGATTCTATTCTAGCTTAGCCTATTAGATTAGATCTATTTCTTATTGTGTTTTATCTGAGATACCTAAATCATTTTAAAATAACAATATTATTTAATTTGTTTACAACATTAATTTGTTTAAAACAGTGGACTGAAAACCATCTAGGAAGTATCATACTTCTCGGATCTAGCTTATGCTAGGTAGTTCACTGCCCATATTGTTTAATGCTTTCTGGTGGTCTTGTTTTCATTACAGGTAGTTCCTCCTAGCCAAAAGGAAGATCTCACGGTCAGTTGTGGATTCAAAAGTCATATGCGCGCAACAACCCATCAACCAAAATTTGAACATGTATTCATCCTATGCCCGTTACCCTATTTGGTTAATCAATGATTCTATGAAAAAAAGGTGAAATTTTTTGGCACGCCCGATGGGAGCCATCCGGGGTTCCTTGCATTTCATTCATTCCTAGGAAAAAATTGCGTGTTTGTTTCCCTTCTAAAAGCGTACACACTAATTTTATTCCCTGGTAATCCACTCCTTTATATTTAATCTAAAAGAAACTTTTCCTTTGGTGTATTTAAAACGAATCATTTCTTCATGTTTTCTGCATTTTAGTGAAAGAGCATCCCTCTTACTTTTCATCTTATTATGTCATCCAATTTCACATTTTCGATTTGGGTTTTAAAATCATTGCATTTAATTCTAATTTTCTACATTAGCTCACATTAATTTGGGGCAACTTATACACTAGAGGTCATTATTGGTTAATGGTTGACAAACCAATGGTAGAAAAGAACTTCTATCCTTTTCTCTTTCTTTGAGTCTTACCAAACCAATAAAAAAATTCAAAATACATACATTCTTAAACAACATCTTACCTAGAAGAAGTTGTAGGTTATCACACAATCACAACATAGTGGGCACCCAACTTGCTACTCTGTCGATTCAAACTTCATAGCGTAGCCCTCCCCCACCATAACAAACCTGAAACCTCACCCTTTAGATCTCCTTCTTCATAGGAAACCATCCGCACCAAAAACTCTATTTCACAATTCATGTGTCTGTCCCTAAATAGCATAAGCTGAACAAATGTAATAGAATAGGAACTCTAGGAATGTTCTTTCTTAGTGTTCTGTTTGATTTGCGTTTTGAGGTGAGAGATTTCGATCATTATTTTTGTCTTTCCTTGCACATTCCCAATCATAATCGAAGTATTATGACCGAGTCTGAGTGTGTCCAGACCACATCTACATCATTCCCAGAGCTCTGGGTTTGATTCCACACCAAATTCTAATTCACAACCACTTTTTCTCATCACTATATCAATTTGACAGTGACCGTCATCAGTTACCTCTGACCGCCATCGGTTAAGCTCAACCACCATCAGTTCTGTGTCCTTTTGCTAACTTATTCAAAAGGACAATTTCACTTCACTTTCTTCCACTTTCCACAGTCTCTGTCACTGTCACTTTTTCCATTGATGTTTTACACATCCCTCAATTTGGCATACTTGTTAAATTTTTCCTTCTATCTCACTAATTACTCACTGCCTATTTTCCACAGTAACCAGTAGTGGTTACCCCTGACCAACATTGGTTGTCTCTAACTGACATTGGTTACCCTGTTTCACATTCCACGCACCATTTGTTACTTCATCCATTTTCATCACAAGATTCACCTGTTCCTGCTATTCTCTGTATTATTTATAGAGAAGCAGCGTCACCTAATCAGTACTGGTTCACATGGTACTGACCCAAAGACAAGTGAACGCCCTCGTGTTCCACGCCAGTTACAGCCACTCCCCCCTAGTCCTTCACCACCCTCTATTCTATCACCAGCCATGGATCCCATCCAGCCTACAAATATTGCCATCGGAGATGAGGAGTTCAAATGACTCCTTGACCAGAACCCTGCTGCCTTGTAGGTTTACCTCTCTGATTCATCCACTAGAGATGCCTCGGGTTAGTTGATATATGGCATGCCCATATCTATCCCCCTGACACTCACACCCACTTCCGCTTCCCGCTCCCACTTTACCCCTAGTCATTTCACAGTTAGGTCCTATACCCGCTATGACTGCCGCGTCTGTTACCCCTGTCACACCCATTACATCAACCATACCCTCGGTGACTACCCCAAACATGACCTCATCCACCCCTAATGTCTCATACATACCCGTAGCTATGTTCCCACCTCCAGTGTTATTGACCCCTACCCCATTTCAGAATGTAGTTCTTTCAATTCCATAATCACTAGCCCCTATTGACACTAGGGTTACCACAACCCTTCCTACCCCATATACATACTACCAACAACTGCCTGTTTCATCTATTGTTCATTCCAGGTACGTACACCTATTTCATTAGCTTCTCCTCCACCACCTTACATGCCAGCCCCATACACTAGAATGCCACACCTATTATACACCCAAAACCAACCTCCTCACGCTATAGGAGGCATCCAATCATCACAACCCACCAATGACCTAATTAGATTGATGATGGATAAGATGCAAACATTAGAGGCATTGGTTTCTGGCTCCCACAACACTCTCACTTACGATGAGATTTGCAATGAACCTATTCACCCATCCATTCCATCTATGCATACCATGTGCATTAGGAGATGCCTAAATTTAATTGCTTCAATAGTAAGGAAGACCCAAAAACAACATTTGTGCTCGTTTAAACATGGATGTTATTTGATTTCTCATGATGGCACCTTACTTTTGAAAACTTTTCCCATGTCCCTCACTAGACGAACATTAGATTGGTATAGTGGGTTACCCAAACATTCCATATTTTCATTCCATCAGGTAGCCTAGGCTTTCTTGGATCATTTTTCTATTGACATCACCAAGAAAGTTACCATGACCGATCTATATTCCACATGTCAGTATGAGGATGAATCTAGCACAAAATTTTTCACTCACTGGCATATCCTAATCAATCAACTTACCTTTCAATAACCATAAACTGAACTCATCGAGCTCTTCACATGAGCTTGCGCCAGACATATATCCCCAACCTTGCCGGTCTAAAATTTCAGAACATTTGATGAGGTGTTCACTATGGCACAAAAGTTAGAAATTCAGGCTATTGAAGAGAAGAAAATCCAATTACGAAATAAGAATTCAAAATTCAAGTCGACTAATACCTCTTCTTCTTCTAGACCACTGACCAATTATTCAAAGGCTAAAGGTTGTGGTACTTAAGGTCATCCCAGCTCATCCATCTAATCAAGCCACACCCTCATCAAATCTATCACCCATATAGGTTTTCGATTCAGACAAGAGCAACGAAAATATACACCAATTGGGGAACCTTACTCTTCTATTTTGGAAAAGCTGATCAAAGCTAGAGCCATCACCCTTCCACTCATAAAACCACACACTAGTTTTGACCCTTCTCACCCCATGCCCGCATGGTATAAAGAACAATATTTCTATAACTATCACCGAGTGAAGGGTCATAGTGATGGTAATTACATCACATTTAAGAATATTATCAAGGAAATGCTCGAGAAAGGTGAGTTGACTGTGGATAATCCCAACGCCACCCCCAACCAAAATCTACAAATCTTTAAAAAACCATTTCTCAATCATGCCCCTTCATCCAATCAAACCAGTGATACATCCACTCATGATACCCATACTCGTAAGGTTCACACAATCTTTAATGAGGTACCTGCTGCCTCTCAATTACCTCACATCCCTTCCATAGAGGAAATCCTAGCCCGAAGTCCTCCTTCCACATGGAAACCAACCATCACAATTCCTTCACCAATAGAAGAATAGATTTCATGTCCTACATCACCTATGGAGGAGTCTTCTGCTAACATTGATACCATCTCACCCCTAGCTTCTCCACTTAGAGAAACTTTACCAACCATACCTCCAAAACCCATAGAGGAGCTCCCATTACATCCTCCATCTATAGAGGAGCACCCATTACCTCCTCCACCCATAGAGGAGAACCTATTATCTTCTCCCCCCGTAGAGGAGCACCCATTACCTCATCCACCCATAGAGGAGCACTTATCCATTCCTCTATTTATAGAGGAACTCCCATCATCTCTTCCACCCATCATATACCTAGTGGGGATACCTTTTCCTCCTAGTGAGCATTCTTCATCAACTAACCAACATCCAATAGACCTACTTTCATCTCTCTTACCCACAGAAGATGAAGCTAGCCAATTGCCCATTTGTAAGATGAATTTTATGGGAATTCCCATTAGATCCTCACCAATTTCACCCATTGATGTGTCATTCTCACATTTGGCTGATCACGTAGAGTATGTGGATAGCGCTTTGTTATGGGGGCACCTCTTACTCCCTGTCTCAACACAGATGCAAATATCCCTCGATGACACCTCCACTATCTACCCAAGAACATTTCCACCCATCAAACCACATACAACCACTTTTTTTGCAACCCCTTCTATGATACCTATTAGCACTCACATCACACCCTTACCCATAACTTGACCTATGTCTAAACCCAAACTTGTACCCACAACATTTACTCCCACTAAACCTATTACAATGTTAGGGGTCACCCCGACCACCAACCTTACTCATCCACCTATTAAAATAGATTTAGCTACATCCTCCAACATTAAAACCACACCTACTCCGACACCCAAAATAAAGAAACAAACTCATAAACCTCATACACCTACCACACCAATCATACCTACACTTGTCTCATCTACTTTAAGACCTCAACCACCCAATAGGGTCAAGCATCCTTCAACCATTCATAACCCAAAAACACAACCACCCATTCCTACCTCACAAATCTCTAACCTAGCCCATCACACAATATGATCCATACGAACACCTACAGTCTCTTTACCACCAATACCTTTGATGCCTTTAGCCATTGCTTCACCACCTACTAAACTTCAGTCATTATCCCTCGCACCCGAAGCACAACCTGCGTCATCTACCTTCATAACACCCTCATTATGCCCATGGGTAACTCACCTTGTTCCTCCATATACTTTTCCTTCTCGACCTTGTACACCCACATCACCTATACCCAAGAAGGTGCACCCCAAAAACAAAACCCCACTACCCCAAAACAAAGTAGTCAAAACAAAACCTCACACTCCTACCCTTCCATCTACTATACCCCTACCCAAACAAACCCGACAGATACCTCAAACTATGTTGAAGCCCAAACCCATAGCTCAACCCCTTCCTACGATTCCAAAAACAATTCCCAGAAAACCAACCACATCCACTCCCAAACCTACACTCACTTCCCATTGTGATCGACTAGATGAGGACCAACCCTGGTTCACCTACACCCATACCCACATTACCCACTCAAAAACCACAACCTCCACCCTCACAGCTCCCAAAACCACACACAAAATTTCAAATTAACATGGTTCACATTAGAGAACTTACCACGCTAGCACCCAAATGTCGTTGTGGCCAACTAACCTCACAGGGATTTTCTCCTCCCATAGATTTTTCCCCTCTATGTCAATACACCACTTACCCTACACCCTCTCCATTTGAAAAATTCCCTTAAATCAACATGGTACACATTACTACACATGTGCAGAAAGGTAAAGAAAAGGTAGCTGACCCACCAACAATTCCTATACCTAACATACCATCTACACCCATACCTAAGATAACTATTTACGGCCCCACATACCCCATTTCTAATGGCGTCACACATCGCACCATGCTCAAACAAATACGCCAATATCCACTCAAAATGTCCTTATATGACCTCATCCAAACCTTGGAATCCCATCGTCAAGCCCTCATGGAGGTTCTTCAATCAATTGAGGTTTTACCCAATGACCATACACCCGTAGCATCCATTATCACACCCCATCACGTGGCTTCCCTCACTAAATTACCACCTTCATCTTCAGCTCACCTTTTTTACCAAGTGGCCTCTCTTAGATTCTCAAGGAGGAGATCCTGCCATACCAAAACAAGGACCCAGACCCAGTCGTCTTCATCTTTGTCCACATTGATGACATACGGGTACACCGTGTGATGATTGATGGAGGTGCTAACATTAACATCAATTCATCCCATGCATTTTCTCAAATGCACATACATGACAATTACATGCATAAACATCCTCTCATGTTGCATTCATTCAATTATGCTATCACCTCCACACTAGGCACTGTCATCCTTCATGTTTGTGTGGGCCCCCGACACTATTCTAGAATTATTCTATGTTTTTAAAGGGGAATTCCAATATAACGTGTTGCTTGGTAGAACCTAGATTCGTTTCATGGGTTGTGTTCCTTCCACTTTGCATCATTGTGTAAAGTTTGAACACGAAGGACACACTTATACCATTCCAGCTGACCTATCACCTTTCAAAACATGCAACATGCTTTACCGACCCAATGATGTGCTCATACCTATCAAGTTGTCTACTTCCACAACCAATACTGCTTCACCTACACCTACACCCACACCTACCAGTACCGCCACTACTTTTACTACACATACCTCCTCCATGCCTACCACTGCTATAGCCACCACGACTGACCCATTAGCTTCCCAATCCGTTAACAACACCTCTGCATCGACCTCTGACACATCGTCCATACCAGCTTCCCACATATCAACCACTGATCCCTTGGTAGGTGTTTTTTAATGCCTCACTCTTAGGTAGTACTGCCTATATAGTGTCAACACCTTTCTTACTCCACATGAGTATGGAAGTCTTCACCAACACCCTCACTATAATCACCATATTAGAGAACACCTCATTTATGGCCCTCCTCATCTTTGTACTAGTCTCCCCTATGGGGGACTTGATACTACTACCTACACACCTGAACCACCATCACAACCCCACCCATTTTCCGCTGACTTTCAATCACTTACCAATCACCGTTTCACCCACACCTTCTTGCATCATTATGCGTGGAAGGGTTTTGGTTTTGGCTTCTACGAGCAAGGTCATCATACCATTATTCCATGTACCACCCATAAGCATAATGATTGTAGTGGTATCGGATTCCCTGAACCTCCTACCAAATAGGCCCACATTGAACTCATTACAGACCCTAACCCTTCTCCAGCTTCATCACCACCCTCACCGATGGAGTCGATGGATCTTGAATCTATCCCTCCTAACTTTTTTTTTCATAAACACCATTTCCTTGGGACCTTTGACTTATCAACGTGAAGGCGAGGCCCCTTCCACTCTCCCATTCCTGTATCCTAAGATGATTGACGATGACACACTGACCATTAATGTCATTCAATGTTAGGATGATGAATCCATACTCACCTACCTTGGTGTAGAAGACTCATATATTTATCGGTTGTTACCCTCTAAGATGAAAACCATGTTGAATGAATTGACTATCAAGATCAACATTCATACTCAAGACGAACCACACATCCTAAAGATCAGACAATCTTTAGATGCTACTGAAAAAGAAGCCATCACTTCCTTTGTCTGAGATCATAACCATGCTTTCACTTGATCTTACATAGACATGCTCAGTATTGACCCCACCATAGTGGTCCACAATATTGTAACCATTCCTGATGCCAAACCTATCAAACAAAAGTTGAGGAAAATGCACCCTCACATTTCTCTTCTCGTCAAAGAAGAAATTTATCTTCTTCTTTTTGTTTCCTTCATCTTACTCATTAATTATCCTCATTGGATTTCTAGCATTGTACATGTCACTAAAGCAACCGGGGGACTCCGCATTCATACAGACTTCCAGGACCTCAACCTCACCTACCTGAATGAAAAATTTCCCTTTCCCAGTATTGATCAACTTGTGGATCTTACCGTGGCTCACGAGATTCTCTCACTCATGGATGGTTTCTCGGGTTACAACAAAAATTTTCTTTCCCTAGAAGATCAGCACAAGACCGCATTCATTACCCCTTGGGGGACCTTTTTCTATCGATTCATGCCTTTTGGCCTTAAAAACGCTAGTTCTACATATCAGCATGCTATGAATTACATCTTCCATGATATCATGCATCACATATTGAAAGATTACATAGATGATCTCTTGGCTAAATCTAAATGCCATGCCGAGAACCTCGTTGTCCTCAAAACCATATTTAACTGCCTGTTTTGCATAGAATGCTTCCATTCTTGGAATAAAATTGCTTCTATCCTTTAATTCCTTTGAGAAACAAATAAGGGTTAGGGCTAGGAGGAAAAACCTATTGAATGTTGAGAGGGTGTGCGCATACCGTAGAGAGAGATCAGATCGATTGCAAAGAACTCCTTTTTTTTCTGGGAAGGGACTACCTGCAAGTAAGAATACAAGACCACTAGATTCTAATTAGACAATAAATGAGGGAACTGCCTTAGGCCCAGGAAGTATTAAACTTCCTTTCGAAGGTGGTCAGTTCCCCTACTAATATGAATTAACACAAATTATTGCAAATTATAATTTAATTACCTTGTTAAAACAATAGTGGAAAGGACTATTTTTTGGTTTTGAATCACAGTGACCAATGCCGGTCACTATCACTGGTACCGGTTTCTGTTAATGGATATCGGTAGGGGGCAGTGGTTTTAGGGGCTTTTAGTGAAGGTTGGCTATAAGGTGGCTATGGTGTTTATAAGGCTAGAAAATGATTGGGGATAGGTAATGGGGTGATGGAGAAGGCTCAGAGGGTATGGGAGATGTTCTTGGGGCAGTGTAGGGGTAAAGGAATGATAGTTAGATGGACGATGTTACCGGGTAGTAGATCTAGGGATAGAATTGTAATTACTGTGATTCAGAAATACAAGAAAAGTTATTAAAAGAACGTATAAGACACTACTTACTAGTTCCTGATGAAGATACAGGTCCAAGGACTGTGATGATGAAGGCAAGATTTAGGTAGGATGATCTGACAATCCAAGATGAGTTATCTTCACTCCCAATGCTTGGATGAGTGTCACTGGGCTCTGGTTACTTAGTTGTAGTATTGGGCTTGATGTCCTTCTCTGTAAACTCCTCTCTTTCCTTCACTTGTCTATGCTTGGCCAAGTGAATTCCCAATCCTCCCAATGAATTCCCAGGTTCCAGATCCTAGGTTTTTGGTTGGGGGAGGTCATTTACATGGAACTGATGGTGGTTACGTAACCGACGGTGGTCGAGTAGGAGCCGATATCAGTTAAGTCAAAGTGAGCTATTTTTAGTAAAATATCCAACTTTCCCTCCTTTTCTCCTGAGGAATTAGTTGTGGGCTTGGTCAAGTCATTAGGTTGATTTTGGTGTGGGTGAGGAGAAATTAGTCATGGGTGTGGATGTAGACCAAGTTATAGGTCTTAATTAGGTTAGTTTAGGGTTAGGGACTAGGTCATGATAAGGTGGAAAAATGAGGGTGGCAGGTTTGGAGATGTGGATTTATTAATTACAAGGTAATTAATAAATAATTGTGTAAGGTTTAGGTGATGAGGCTAGGTTGCGAAATGAGATGCGGGGCACGGGGGGTCGTAAGACACAAATTTGGTGTCTACACTGCCTCATTAAATATTGTGTCCACCTTCAGCCTAAAAAGTGTGTCTTCATGGTTCTCTCAGGACAGCTCCTGGGATTTATCATTTCCTTACGTGGTATAGAACTTGACCCAGCTAAAGTCAAGGCCATCGTGGAAATGCCTCTGCCCACTAACCTTAAACAACTTCGTAGCTTGCAAGGTAAATTGTAGTCCATTCGCTGATTTATTTCCCAACTCTCTGACCTATGTTAACCATTTCATCATCTTCTTAGGAAAGACGTCTCTTTCAAATGGGATTTTGACTATCACAAAGCTTTTGAGGCCCTAAAACAATACCTTCTCCAACCACCCGTACTCATTCCACCTAAAGACGATCAACATTTTTACCTATACATATTAGCTACCGATCATTCATTGGGAGCCATGCTCACTCATCGTGATGAACAACATAGGGAGCAGGTGGTTTATTATATAATCTATACCCTTCTGAACTATGAAACCCAATACAATACACAAACCCTGAAAAAATTTTCTTAGCCTTAGTTTTTGTTGCCACCAAAACTCTGCCATTACCTACTCAACCATAAAACCTATGTTGTGACCAACACTGACCCTTTACACATCATGTACGCTAAACCTTATCAAAATCAGTAGACCTCACAATGGATTATTCTTTTAGCTGATCTTGAGCTCAAATTCATTCACCAAAAGTCCATTAAGGGCTAAGCTATCATTGACCAACTGGCTGATGCACCTATTGTTAGGGACCAACCCTCGAACTTTGATTTCCCTGATGAATCCATTGCTAACCTATCTTTGGATGATGATCCTTACCACATGACCTTATTCTTTGATGGTTCCAAATGTCAACATGGGGATGGTGTAGGAATTATCCTCATTCCTCTTGATGGTGAACCCATGCCCTTATCATTTAAAATTTACTTCGAATGCACCAAAAAACATCACCGAATATGAAGCACTCATGTTGGGTCTTTTGACTACCTATGCCTTAGATGTTAAGTCCATTAATATCTTTGGTGATTCTCAACTGGTAGTAAACCAAGTCAATGGTGCTTATCAATATCATAATGAAATACTTTAAGAATACAAATGTTACATCACCATCATGCTGACTACCTTAGACCGCTATAAAATTCAAATTGTTCCATGATCCACCAATAAATTTGGAAATACCATGGCTTTCCTCGCTTCTCAAATACCCGCTTCATCTGACGATTCAGACATCTTTGTTACTGTAAAATGCATATTTACGTTTAGGATAATCAATCATGCAATGTCTTTAGGATCTTATGTTCATTAGCCTACCTAAGGTATGGTCTACCAGTTATGATCCTCACCAATCAGGTGGCTCTCTTGCCTCCTCTTATCTTTCATCTTCTTCATTATGTATTGATCATCCTATACAGGACTACACCCTTCATGCTTATCTTTGGGAAATTTTCCTCTTTCACCACAATCAACTTAAAATCACCCATACCAATGATCCCACAATTCAACCATACCTAAAAGACCTCAACTCAATCATGCCTATAACATACCAACCCATTCTCATATCTCCTCACATTTTTCCCTAGCTTACGGGAGGACTACAATGGCCTGAGGTCCCTGTTTTTCAGGACTATGTAGGTAGCAATCCAAGGGCATAGGGCCCTTAGAGGTTAGCTCGACCACTCTATACCCTAACCAATTCCCTCTCCCCCTTTCCTAGTCACATTCTACCCTAGTTATTTTCCTTTTTATATCAATAATTGGAAATTAAACCAAACAAACAACAATTACTTCACATCTTTACCATCATCATTCATACATTCATTATGTCTACCATTTTCGTTACCATTATCATGTATTTTACTAAAAAACATCTCAACATGACCCATATCATCACTAATTACACAAATTAATGAATTACAAACTCAACCATACCTAAACCAGCCTAAATTTCATCATACCTAAGTCAACCTAACTCAATCCATGGCTATGACCTGACTCCATCCATGCCTAAACCAAAAACTTGACTCGATCCCCATGCCTATGACCCAGCTCTATCATGCCCACAATACTTAGTTTCGATCACATATACAAATCAAAATAGCGAATTACACACAACCATATATACATCACGCCATAATAATCATCATATCTATAAATAAATCATCCAAACATGTGTATCCATATACATGACTCTCAAATAGCTTTGACACGTAGGCCGATGTATATAACAAAATCTAAAAAAAATTCATGTACATCCTCACTATCTTCTACATGCAGGCCAGTATATATGTCAAAAATATGATGTAAAAAATAGAATAATCATCAATGGAGATCAATCATCTCCACATATAATATCCAAATTTGTCTCATCCATCTCCTTATCCACTCCTCTATCTGATGTTCAGTTGACCACCCTCTGCCTCACCTTGATCTGGCCCCTGATGGCCTTGCCTTTGGAGTTGGCCTCCGTGCACTAGTGGCCTCACCTTGATCTAGACCCTAGGCTTGTTGGTCCCATGTACTTCCCACACTATGTTTGTGGGATCTACTCTTATCATTCAAGGCTTATCATGCTCTGTGGTTGGCATTTGATAAGACATATATCCCCACTGCCATCAAATGATCCTAGTAGTATCTCAGCTCACCCATATCATGTCTCAATCTAGAAATGGGTACTTTTTGTAGTGGTGCCATCGGCCTCTGACCCTTTTCTTGCCCTTGTGGTGGTGCCGTCGGCCCTAGAACCTACACCTATACCTGGGCCTGAAGGTCTATTATTTGTGCCTGTGCAATGTCCAACTGGCCCTGAAAACCTATAACTTGTCCCTGTCCCATGGCCAACTAGCCCTGTAAACCTATCACCTATACCTATGGGGTGGCTACCTTTACCCCATATCCATCTCCACCCTCTCCCTCTCCCTTCGGTGTCGGTATTTGTCCCTGTACTCCCTTTTCCTTAAAAACAGCCACTTGTGCCTGTAGGGTTGAAAATTGTGCCTTGGCCCCTATCAGATGTACCTGTATTATTCCCAATTGGGTAACTTGGGTAGCTGCTTTCCCTTATAGGGTGTCACTCTAAACTGTGATGGTAGCCAAATCCGGTTGCCCCGACCTCAGTGGTACTAATCATAGCTATGTAGCCCACCACTATCTATACTTATATGTCACCCCGACATCATCTATCTGTCAGTTGACCGACTACTCCTCCTACTCGGTTGACACTTTAGGTCATGGCGGAGACATAGGCGTCTCCACATCATCTCTCCTATACTAAGGGAAGGGTGGAGGTATATCCTGTGGCAAACCAAACTGTCGTATGACCCAGTCTATGGGTATAATCTCATGCTCCCTGGCCCACTGCCCCTCTATCCACTTGTAATATTGTAACCCATCCAAGTCTGCTGCCATCTACTTGTATGAAGGATAGCCTACATATGGCCTCCAAATAATGTCCATGCCAGAAAACCCCTCCAGTAATCACATGTAATAGGCTACATCATGTGTCACTCTCACAACTCGGTGCCTTCTCATAATAGGCACACATCACCTGTAGCCCAATAAAAAAAAACCTGACTCGAATGCATTGGCCTGGGGCATACGAACTGGTCACACACACAATGTGCTCATAGGCCCAATAATGTAATAAGAATGTGCAGCACAGGTTGAATCTTTATGGTCACCCATAAGCCCACAACTCCCTGTACAACTGTACCAAGAATGCAAGAGCCCATGTAAACCGAGTCCTGCTATAGACACTAAAATTATGTCACACTCCCCTCACATCCCTCGACATATAAACACCCTTCATCACATTAACCTAGCCATGACCCCCTTCACCTCACTAGTATTAATTTAATTAAATTAACTCATTATCCTCATTATATTTATTATTTATTTAAATATATTATTTAAATAATACCTACACATATAGTTCACTTAAACACCTCACCAACCCAACTCAACCTAAGACCTACTCTTTGCAAGTTACCATAACTAACTAAGACTTACCCAAACCCTAAAAATCACTGCCTACATTCCCTCTAACAACATTCCTGCATGCTCACAAGAAGCTCCCAGTCTAATCTGTGGGATAACCACACAAGATCCAAGGAAATTAGGAGGATCTCCCTATGTTTAGTAAACTTAGAAAATCTTACCTTGACCAACGTCGGTTACCCCTAACCATCACCATTTAAGCCGGACCGCCATCGATTATCCCTTTTTAAACTCCTAAACTACCTTATTCTCAAAGTTGGCAAACATTTTGAAAATGGTTAACAAGCAAGAAGAAGATCTTAAAAAAGATAACGCATCTTTAGAGAGTCAATTCCAACAAGAAGTCACATCCAAAGAAGGAGATTGAACATCTTCTCCTGCACAGCCATCCTAGCCACATTCGGATCTATCTAAGCAAAGAGGAGTGTGCATGTAGCCCTTGTAGAAGCTTTCTTTCAACCGTTGATCACTTGCAGCCGTCAAACCCATCATCACCACCTCCATCCTTCACACACAGACTTTCAGAAATGAAATCCAAGTAAGTACAACATCATACTTTCCTGGTTATTTCATCTTATCATCATTTTATCATCCATTGTTTATGTTGCTCCTTATTGACCATCTCCAACACTTGTCACATCCAAATATACCCATTAAAACCTCACAAAATCCTACTCCAGTCACCCATTACCTTATCTAGACCAGCCTAAATCCTTTGTGCAATCACAAAGAGTACCTAAAACCCTATTCTGTGACATTCCCAGATCTCACAGTAATGGGAACCGGTTATACCTAACCGCGGTCAGTCACCCCTGACCGACGCTGGTCTCTGTGTTTACCTACATAGCCTTAAACAGAGATCTATCCACCTAATTTCTCCTCACCCTCACTCACCTGTGACCTACCTGAGACCTTTGTCAGCCCTGTAGAGCCCAGAACCAACCATTTAACCTATGGATTCTATTCTAGGTTAGCTTGTTAGATTAGATCTATTTCTTATTGTGTTTTAAGTGAGATACCTAAATCATTTTAAAATAACAATATTATTTAATTTGTTTACAACATTAATTTGTTTAAAACAGTGGACTGAAAACCATCTAGGAAGTATCATACTTCCTGGATCTAGCTTACGATAGGCAGTTCATTGCCCATATTGTTTAATGTTTTTTGGTGGTCTTGTTTTCATTATAGGTAGTTCCTCCTAGCCAAAAGGAAGCTCTCACAGTCAGTTGTGGATTCAAAAGTCATATGCGCACAACAAACCATCAACCGAAATTTAAACATGTATTCATCCTATTCCCATTACCCTATTTGTTTAATCAATGATTCTATGAAAAAAAGATGAAAATTTTTGGCATGCCCGATGGGAGCCATCCGGGGTTCCTTGCATTTCATTCATTCCTAGTTAAAAATTGTGTGTTTTTTTCCCTTCTAAAAGCATACACACTAATTTTATTCCCTGGTAATCCACTCCTTCTTTCTATTCAATGTAAAAGAAACTTTTCTTTTGGTGTATTTAAAACGAATCATTTCTTCATGTTTTATGCATTTTAGTGAAAGAGCATCCCTCTTCCTTTTTCATCTTATTGTGTCATCCAATTTCACATTTTCGATTTGGGTTTTAAAATCATTGCATTTCATTCTAATTTTCTACATTAGTTCACATTAATTTGGGGCAACTTATACGCTGGAGGTCATTATCGGTTGATGGTTGACAAACCAATCATAGAAAATCACTTCTATCCTTTTCTCTTTCTTTGAGTCTTACGAAACCAAACAAAAAATTCAAAATACATACATTCTTAAACAAAATCTTACTTGGAAGAAGTTGTAGGTGATCACACGATCACAACACAGTGTGCACCCAGCTTGCTGCTCTATCGAGTCATACTTCAGAGGAATTCACCCTTTAGATCTCCTTCTTCATAGGAATCCATCCTCACCAAAAAATCTATTTCAAAATTCATGTGTCAGTTCCTAAATAGCATAAGCTGAAAAAATATAATAGAATAGGCACTTTAGGAATGTTCTTTCTTAGTGTTCTATTTGATTTGTGTTTTGAGGTGAGAGCTTCCGATCAATATTTTTGTCTTTCCTTGCACATTCCCAATCATAATCAAAGTATTATGATTGAGTCTGAGTGTGTCCAGACCACATCTACATCATTCCCAGAGCTTTGGGTTTGATTCCACACCAAATTCTAATTCACAACCACTTTTTCTCATCACTATATCAATTTGACAGTGACCGTCATCGGTTACCTCTAATCGCCATCGGTTAAGCTCAACCACCATCGGTTCCGTGTCCTTTTGCTAACTTATTCAAAAGGACAATTTCACTTCACTTTCTTCCACTTTCCACAGTCTCTTTCACTGTCACTTTTTCCATTGATGTTTTACACATCCCTCGATTTGGCATACTTGTTAACTTTTTCCTTCTATCTCACTAATTACTCACTACCTATTTTCCACAGTAACCAGTAGCGGTTACCCCTGACCAACATTGGTTGTCTCTAACTGACATCGGTTACCCTGTTTCACATTCCACACACCATTTGTTACTTCATCCATTTTTATCACAAGATTCACCTGTTCCTGCTATTCTCTGTATTATTTATAGAGAAGCAGCGTCACCTGATCAGTACTAGTTCACATGGTACTGACCCGAAGATAAGTGAACGCCCTCATGTTCCATGCCAGTCACAGCCATTTCCCCCCTAGTCCTTCACCACCCTCTATTCTATCACCAACCATGGATCCCATCCAGCCTACAAATATTGCCATTGGAGATGAGGAGTTCGAACAAATCCTTTACCAGAACCCTGCTTCCTTGCAAGTTTACCTCTCTAATTCATCCACTAGAGATGCCTCAGGTTATTTGATATATGGCATGCCCATATCTATCCCCCTGACACTTGCACCCACTTCCACTTCCTGCACCCACTTTACCCTAGTCATTTCACAATTAGGTCCTATACCCGCTATGACTGCCACGTCTATTACCCCTGTCACACCCATTACATCAACCATACCCTCGATGACTACTGCAAACATAACCTCATCCACCCCTAATGTCTCATACATACCGGTAGCTATGTTCCCACCTCCAGCGTTAGTGACCCCTACCCCATTTTAGAACGTAGTTCTTTCAATTCCACAATCACTAGCCCCTATTGTCACTAGGGTTACCACAAACCCTTCCTAGCCCATATACATACTACCAACAACCACCTGTTTCATCTGTTTTTTCATTCCAGATACGTACCCCCTATTTCATTTCCTTCTCCTCCACCACCTTACATGGCAGCCCCATACACTGGAATGCCACACTTATTATACACCCAAAACCAACCTCCTCACGCTATAGGAGGCATCCAATCATCACAACCCACCAATGACCTAATTAGACTGATAATGGATAAGATGAAAACATTAGAGGCATCGGTTTTTGACTCCCACAACACTCTCACTTACGATGAGATTTGCAATGAACCTATTCACCCATCCATTCCCAATTGTTCATACCATGTGCATTAGGAGATGCCTAAATTCAATTGCTTCAATAGTAAGGAAGACCCAAAAACAACATTTGTGCTCATTTAAACATAGATGTTATTTGATTTCTCATGATGGCACCTTACTTTTGAGAAATTTTCCCATGTCCCTCAATGGACCAGCATTAGATTGGTATAGTGGGTTACCCAAACACTCCATATTTTCATTCCATCAGGTAGCCTAGGCTTTCTTGGATCATTTTTCTATTGAAATCACAAAGAAAGTTACCATGACCGATCTATATTCCACATGTCAGTATGAGGATGAATCTATCACAAAATTTGTCACTCACTGGCATATCCTGATCAATCAACTTACCTTTCAACAGCCATAAACTGAACTCATCGAGCTCTTCACATGAGCTTGCACCAGACATATATCCCCAACCTTGTAGGTTTAAAATTTTAGAACATTTGATGAGGCATTCACTATGGCACAAAAGTTAGAAATTTAGGCTATTGAAGAGAAGAAAATCCAATTACGAAATAAGAATTCAAAATTCAAGTCGACTAATACCTCTTCTTCTTCTAAACCACTGAGCAATTATTCAAAGGCTAAAGGTACCGCTAACATAGTGGTACTTAAGGTCATCCCAGCTCATCCATCTAATCAAGCCACACCCTCATCCAATCTATCACCCATACAGGTTTTCGATTCAGACAAGAGCAACGAAAATATACACCAATTGGGGAACCTTACTCTTCTATTTTGGAAAAGCTGATCAAAGCTAAAGCCATCACCCTTCCACTCATAAAACCACACACTAGTTTTAACCCTTCCCACCTGTAGAGGAGCACCCTTTAAAGCCATCACCTCTTCCACTCATAGAGGACCACCTACACTAGTCTTCTGACCCCATCCACCTGTAGAGGAGCACCCATTACCTCCTCCACCCATAGAGGAGCACCTTATCCATTCTTCTGCCCCCATTGAGAGGAGCACCCATTACCTACTCCACCCATAGAGGAGCACTTATCCATTCCTCTATTTATAGAGGAGCTCCCACCATCTCTTCCACCCATCATAGACTTGGTGTGGATACCTTTTCCTCCTCGTGAGCATTCTTCAGCAACTAACCAACATCCAATAGACCTACTTTCAGGTCTCTTACCCACGGAAGATGAAGCTAGCCAATTCCCCATCTCTAAGATGCATTTAATGGGAATTCCCATTAGATCCTCACAAATTTCACCCACTGACATATCATTCTCACATTTGGCTGATCACGTAGAGTATGTGGATAGAGCTTTGTTACGGGGGACACATCTTACTCCCTGTCTCAACACAGATGCAGAGATCCCTTGATGACACCTCCACCATCTACCCAAGAACATTTCCACCCATCAAACCACATACATCCATTGGTTTTCACAACACCTTCTATGATACTCGTTAGCACTCACATCACACCCTTACCCATAACCTGACCTATGACTAAACCCAAACCTGTACCCACAACATTTACCCCCACTTAACCTATTACAACTTTAGGGATCACCCCGACCACCAGCCTTACTCATCCACTTATTAAAATATATTTAGCTACATCCTCCAACGTTAAAACCACACCTACTTTGACACCCAAACTAAAGAAACAAACTCATAAACCTCATACACCTACCACACCAATCATACGTGCACTTGTCCCATCTACTTTAAGACCTCAACCACCCAATAGGGTCAAACACCCTTCATCCATTCATAACCCAAAAACACAACCACCCATTCCTGCCTCACAAATCTCTAACCTACCCCGTCACACAACATGATCCATACGAACACCTAAAGTCTCTTTACCACCAATACCTCTGATACCTTCAGCCATTGCTTCACTACCTACTACACTTCAGTCATTATCCATCACACCCCAAGCACAACCTGCGTCATCTACCTTCATAGCACCCTCATTATGCCCATCGGTAACTCACCCTATTCCTCCATATACTTTTCCTTCTCAACCTCATACACCCACATCACCTGTACCCAAGAAGGTGCACCCAAAAAACAAAACCCCACTACCCCAAAACAAAGTAGTCAAAACAAAACCTCACCCTCCTACCCTTCCATCTACTATACCCCTACCCAAACAAACCCGACAGATACCTCAAACTATGCCGAAGCCTAAACCCATAGCTCAACCCCTTCCTACAATTCCAAAAACAATTCCCAGACAACCAACCACATCCACTCCCAAACCTACACTCACTTCCCATTGTGATCGACTAGCAAGGTCCTATGACAAGATTTTAACCAACCTCATTGAGACTTTTGTTATCACATTACCACCACTCTGACCTTACGACCACCTCAAACCCAAGCCAAAGGGGTTTGATGATACCAAAAGTTTTGCATACCATCATGTGCCAGGGAATGGTGTGGAGAACTACAAGACTTTCAAAACTATCCTTGTCCAATTGTGTCCACCCGAAACCAACTTTGATGACGATGGCC
Organism: Taxus chinensis; assembly: GCA_019776745.2. NCBI lineage: Eukaryota > Viridiplantae > Streptophyta > Pinopsida > Cupressales > Taxaceae > Taxus > Taxus chinensis. The sequence goes on along the minus strand of CM034149.1, from coordinate 94,748,215 downwards.
TTCTAGATGAGGACCCTTGTTCACCTACACCCATACCCACATTACCCACTCAAAAACCACAACCTCCACCCTCACAGCTCCCAGAACCACACACAAAATTTCAAATTAACATGGTTCACATTAGAGAACTTACCACGCTAGCACCCAAATGTCGTTGTGGCCAACTAACCTCACAGGGATTTTCTCTTCCCACAGGTTTTTCCCCTCCATGTCATTATAACACTTACCCTTCACCCTCTCCATTTTAAAAATTCCCTTAAATCAACATGGTACACATTACTACACATGTGCAGAAAGGTAAAGAAAAGGAAGTTGACCCACCAACAATTCCTATACCTAACATACCATCTACACCAATACCTAAGATAACTATCTGCAGCCCCACATACCCCATTTCTAATGGCATCACACATCACACCATGCTCAAACAAATACACCAATATCCACTCAAAATGTCCTTATATGACCTCATCCAAACCTCGGAATCCCATCGTCAAGCCCTCATGGAGGTTCTTCAATCAATCGAGGTTTAACCCAATGACCCTACACCCGTAGCATCCATTATCACACCCCATCGCATGGCTTCCCTCACAAAATTACCACCTTCATCTTCAACTCACCTTGTTTACCAAGTGGCCTCTCTTAGCTTCTCAGAGGAGGAGATCCTGCCATACCAAAACAAGGACCCAAACCCAGCCATCTTCATCTTTGTCCACATTGATGACATACGGGTACACCGTGTGATGATTGATGGAGGTGCTACCATTAACATCAATTCATCCCATGCATTTTCTCAAATGCACATACCTGAAAATTACATGCAAAAACATCCTGTCATGTTGCATTCATTCAATTACGCTATCATCTCCACACTAGGCACTGTCATCCTTCATGTTTGTGTCTGCCTCCACACTATTCCAGAATTATTCGATGTTTTGGAGGAGAATTCCAATATAGCTTGTTGCTTGGTAGACCTTGTTATCAAAAATTCACCCCCTGGGTAAATTTGATAACATGCATCAGAATACTCAAGTCCTAGGAAAATAGATTGATTCAGGGAAAAAATTCATGTTTCTAGGGGTCCCCCTCAGATTTTTTCTAACTCTCATGTCAAAGAATGAAAGCAACAAGTTCTAAGAAAAGGTGAAAAAAGTTTGCAAAAAACAAGCTTAGGCCAGGAAAAATCATTAAAAATGGCTAAGTCCTAGTCCTCACAGTAGTAAGGAAAGTTTGGACGTCGGGGTGAGAATCAGCCGAAAGGCCACCAGGCTAGGCTGCGTAGAGTACTGGGATAGTTGGGACATTGGGATGCGCGAGACATGGAAAGCTAGTTCGGCCGAAGGAGAAAAGAAAATCGACTAACTGTTACACAGATAAGGTTGGGACATCTGGGCCCGAAAAAGACGCGAAAGGATGTGAAAAAGGTGAAGTGGATGCAAAGAGGGACAAGGAAGCCGATTTCGCGTGGTTCTGAAGAATCTATCCCAGACAGCACTGGGACAGTTGGAACAAAAGTATTGTGACAGACGTGGAGAGCCGAACGAGATGAGAGTCCAATCAAATAATGCCATGTGTCATCGGCCGAAAGAGGGACAGGGAAGCCCGAATCGGGTGGATCAGAATTTTTTGTGTCCTAGATAGTTTAGGACATTTGGGCCGAAAGGACCCAAAGGGTGTGAAAAGCCAGCAGACCCGCAAACAAATCAGGAGATTGCCACGTGTCACTAGGGAAAACGTCAAAAATTTCAAAGGGCAAGGTTTGAAGCACTGGCTTGAGCCAATTAAAAGAGGACATGTGTCTAATGGGGCAGGGGAGTGCGGAGCTCTGGGCAGGATTTGGAGAATTTGGCAGGATTTTTGGTAAAAAAACTAAAAAGTAGAGGAAGACCCCGCGCCCCTTTCCTCCAATCAATGCATGCCACGTGTCCCAAGTGGTAGGGGGCACAGGGGAAAAGTGGAAATTTTTTCCCAAAAGTTTACAAAAAGTCAAAAATATCAAGGAAAAACTGTGGGTAAGGAAATGAGAGAGAATTGCTCATCCAATCAGTGCCCGACATGTGTTGTCCAGGTGGCAGAGCGCGGGAAAAAAGTTCAAAATCCATTTTTGCCTGTTTTGTGCCCTAAATCTTCAGATGGCCATATCTTTCAATCCAGAGCTCAGATTTGCACATTATTTATATCAACGGAAAGATTATGAAATTCTCTACATGATTCCAAGGTTAATCTTGAATTTTGGTGTAGTTTGGAGAGAGAAAATCAAGAAACAGCTCTGACACGTGTTCATGGCCAGAAGTGACATTTCAGCGACCAAATTTAACGTAGAATGGGTCGCATTCTCCTGCAATTCAGTCAAAAATGATAGGGTATGGGTTTGTAAGGTCCCCCATGCTGTTTTAATGCATTTGTAGTTAAGGAGGAATGGGGTCCCACGTTTTGTATGTTTTCTCTCTCCTGGGCTCAACCCATGCAATGTAAAAGCCAGATTTGGCTCATTTCTAAGGGGGAATACTTTTTTGGCGTAGCAGACTTCTTCTTTCACCTCCAGCAAGTGATTGTTTGCAAGAATCAGACCTCTTCAAAGACTGTAACAGCTTTTTACCTCTCTGAGGTTGTAATGTAGTGGTTTTGACATTGAAAAACGATAATGCAAGCTCTGTGAATCGGTTTCAGTCCTTTGTTTGTATTATTTGCTTCATTTCAGATCCTAAATTATATCTCATCAGCCTGTGTATGTTTTTATGTTGCAATCTTTGGTCTGTGTCTATTTGCATGACAAAAATATTCACCACTCCTTTTGGTACATCACCATCTTTAGTTAGTTTCAATTTTTGCACTTCTATCCCTGTCTCTTTGCAATTTAGAGTAGGATTAGGATCTGAACCTCTGTAGTTGTGCAAGCATTAGATCTAATCAGAGGAGTTTGAGGAACCAACCTCTAATCTAGAGATTCCTCTCTCAGTTTCACAAGTCCCACACATGGAGAGAGGTTTCCATGTTGTGCAATCACACTGGATGCTAGAGTGATCAACCTAGAAGCCTGATCTGCATCCAGGGGTGCTGTGAGCCTGCAACAACAGACCCTAGTTCCATTTCATGGGTTGTGTTCCTTCCACTTTTTATCATTTTGTAAAGTTTGAACATGAAGGACACACTTATACCATTCCAACTGACCTATCACCTTTCAAAACATGCAACATGCTTTACCGACCCAATAATGTGCTCATACTTATCAAGCTGTCTACTTCCACAACCAATACTGCTTCACCTACACCTACACCCACACCTACCAGTACCGCCACTACTTTTACTACACATACCTCCTCCATGCCTACCACTACTATAGCCTCCATTAGCTTCCCAATCTATTAACAACACCTCCGCATCGACCTTTGACACATCGTCCATACTAGCTTCCCACATATCAACCACTGATCCCTTGGAAGGTTTTTTTTAATGCCTCACTCTGGGGGGAGTACTGCCTATATAGTGTCAACACCTTTCTTACTCCACATGAGTATGGAAGTCTTCACCAACACCCTCACTATAATCACCATATTGGAGAACACCTCATGTATGGCCCTCACTCTATCTTTGTACTATTCTACACTATGGGGGACTTGATACTACTACCTACACATCTGAACAACCATCACAACCCCACCCATTTTCCGCTGACTTTCAATCACTTACCAATCACCGTTTCACCCACACCTTCTTGCATCATTTTGCGTGGAAGGGTTTTGGTTTTGGCTTCTACGAGAAAGGTCACCATACCATTATTCCATGTACCAGCCATAAGCATAATGATTGTAGTGATATCGGATTCCCCAAACCTCCTACCAAATAGGCCCGCATTGAACTCATTGCAGACCCTAACCCTTCTCTAGCTTCATCACCACCCTCACCGACGGAGTCGATGGATCTTGAATCTATCCCTCCTAACTTTTTTTTTCATAAACACCATTTCCTTGGGACCTTTGACTTATCAACGTGAAGGCGAGGCCCCTTCCACTCTCCCATTCCTGTATCCTAAGATGATCAATGATGACACATCGACCATTAATGTCATTCAATGTTAGGATGATGAATCCATACTCACCTACCTTGGTGTAGAAGACTCATATATTTATCGGTTGTTACCCTCTAAGATGAAAACCATGTTGAATGAATTGACTATCAAGATCAACATTCATACTCAGGATGAACCACACATCCTAAAGATCAAACGATCTTTAGATGCTGCTGAAAAAGAAGCCATCACTTCCTTTGTCTGAGATCATAACCATGCTTTCACTTGGTCTTACATAGACATGCTCAGTATTGACCCCACCATAGTGGTCCACAATATTGTAACCATTCCCGATGCCAAACCTAGTGGTCCACAATATTGTAACCATTCCCGATGCCAAACCTATCAAACAAAAGCTCAGGAAAATGCACCCTCACATTGCTCTTCTCGTCAAAGAAGAAATTCATCTTCTTCTTTTTGTTTCCTTCATCTGACTCATTAATTATCCTCATTGGATTTCTAACATTGTACATGTCACTAAAGCAACCGGGGGACTCCACATTCATACAGACTTCCGGGACCTCAACCTCACCTACCTGAATGAAAAATTTCCCTTTCCTAGTATTGATCAACTTGTGGATCTTACCGTGGCTCACAAGATTCTCTCACTCATGGATGGTTTCTCAGGTTATAACAAAAAAATTCTTTCCCTAGAAGATCAGCACAAGACCACATTCATTACCCCTTAGGGGACCTTTTTCTATTGATTCATGCCTTTTGGCCTTAAAAACGCTAGTTCTACATATCAGCATGCTATGAATTACATCTTCCATGATATCATGCATCACATATTGGAAGATTACATAGATGATCTCTTGGCTAAATCTAAATGCCACGCTGAGAACCTCGTTGTCCTCAAAACCATATTTAACTGCCTCATTAAATATTGTGTCCACCTTCAGCCTAAAAAGTGTGGCTTCGTGGTTCTCTCAGGACAGCTCCTGGGATTTATCATTTCCTTACGTGGTATAGAACTTGACCCAGCTAAAGTCAAGGCCATTCTGGAAATGCCTCTGCCCACTAACCTTAAACAACTTCGTAGCTTGCAAGGTAAATTGCAGTCCATTCACTGATTTATTTCCCAACTCTCTAACCTGATGTCAACCATTTCATCATCTTCTTAGGAAAGATGTCTCTTTCAAATGGGATTTTGACTATCACAAATATTTTGAGGCCCTAAAACAATACCTTCTCCAACCACCTGTACTCATTTCACGTAAACATGATCAACATTTTTACCTATACATATTAGCTACCGATCATTCATTGGGAGCCATGCTCACTCATCGTGATGAACCACATAGGGAGCAGGTGGTTTATTATATAATCTATACCCTTTTGGACTATGAAACCTAATACACGCACCCTGAAAAACTTTTCTTAGCCTTAGTTTTTGTTGCCACCAAAACGTTTCCATTACCTACTCAACCATAAAACCTATGTCGTGACCAACACCGACCCTTTACACATCATGTACGCTAAACCTTATCAAAATCAGTGGACCTCACAATGGCTTATGCTTTTAGCTGATCTTGAGCTCAAATTCATTCACCAAAAGTCCATTAAGGGCTAATCTATTAGTGACCAACTGGCTGACACACCTATTGTTAGGGACTAACCCTCAAACTTTTATTTCCCTGATGAATCCATTGCTAACCTCTCTTTGGATGATGACCCTTACCAAATTACCTTATTCTTTGACGGTTCCAAATGTCAACATGGGGGTGGTGTAGGCATTATCCTCATTCCTCTTGATGGTGAACCCATGCCCTTATCATTTAAAATTGAATTCGAATGCACCAACAACATCACCGAATATGAAGCACTCCTATTGGGTCTTATGACTGCCTATGCCTTAGATGTTAAGTCCATTAATATCTTTGGTGATTCTCAACTGGTAGTAAACCAAGTCAATGGTGTTTATCAGTATCATAATGAAATACTTTAAGAATACAAATGTTACATCGGCATCATGCTGACTACCTTTGACCGCTATAAAATTCAAACTGTTCCATGATCCACCAATAAATTTGGAAATACCATGGCTTTCCTCGCTTCTCAAATACCCTCTTCACCTAATGATTCAGACATCTTTGTTAGCATAAAATGCATATTGAGATGTTGTAAATTTTGTTGATTTAACCTCATCCAAATACCTCACCGAACACACAAGATCTTTGGTATAAACAGCTTGCAGACTACCTTTTCCTTTCTATATTGCCTCCTGATCTCACACATAATGGACAGTGCACCTTTCTCAAAACTTCCTCTCATTATGTCATCATGGGTGGCCTTCTCTATAAATGAGCCTTTGATAGTATTCTCTTATGATGAATCACTAGCTCTGAAATCCCCTATACCATTAAAGAAGTTCACGAGGGCATATGTGGAGGTCACTTCAGTGGCCTTGCTATTGCTAAGTGTATTCTTTGCCAAGGCTATTACTGGCTGACCCTTAATCATGATTTTTGTGACTATTTCAAATGTTGCATGAAATGTCAACAACATTCGAACATTCATCATACACCCAGTCATTCCTTACAGGTCACTCGTGACCTTTGGCCCTTCTCTCAATGGGGTTTGGATCTTGTCATAGAAATCAATCCTCATTCTTCCCAATGACCCTGCCTCTATATGACCCACCATTTTTCACTTTGGTGTCCCTCATCGTTGTATGCCACTTTGACATCACCCCCACTACCCAAAAACCAATGGCCAAGCCAAATCCACTAAAAAAAACATCATCTGTGTGGTGGTCCACGGGCTCCTCCTCCTCCCCTGTCAACTCTGCTGGATTGGGTGGAGATAAAGGTCTCTCCACCTCCTCTCTCCTATACTACGGGAAGGGTAGGGGCACATCCTGCACTAAACCAAATTGTCACCTCACTCGGTAGACATGTATCATCTAGTCCTACATCACTATTTTATATAGTGCTCCCTGGCATACCTTTTCCATACCTCATCTCCAATGATTTCCCTCTATCCACCTCCATGTAACTTTATATCCCTCCAGCTCTACATACATTCGTACTTTGACTTAAGAGGGATAAGTCACATAGGGTCTCCAGACTATATCTCCACTAGACAGGCTCTCTAGTCACTTTCTATAATATGCTATGTCGTATGTAACCTGGGCTCTATGTACACTGCCCTCCAGCACCAATCACCTGTAACCAACTCAAATGAATCCCTACTCAAAGGAATCTACCTAGGGTAGGCCTATCAATTGCACACACATAATGTTCTCATAGGCCCAACAGTGAAGAAGGAAAATACAATAAAGACTATATCTCCACAATCAACTGTAGGCCCACAACTCTCTATATAACTACACCATAAAGCCAGTGCCCATGTAAAACTAGTATGATCAATCATCATGTCCCAAAGGACACCCATCAATGATCATGGGAACCTCCCACCCTATGAATCTGGAAATGTGTAGCACTCTATCACCTCCATCATTACCACTGTCAACCTCATCTCCTCACGATGGGCAACATAAACCTCTCTGTAACTTTGGTTGGCGCTGTGGTAGCACAACTCACTCACTCTCTCACCAAACACCTCACTGCGACCTTAGATTTCACTGAGTACACCTGGTCTCCACTAATCGGTAGTCTCAATATCCTATATATTTCCTCTAGGGTGATGTTCATCTCCCTTGTCGGTAAGTGGAAGGTGTTAGTCATCAAATCCCATCTCTTAATGAGTGCGACCATCAAACTCTGATGTCTCACAACCCACCCATAACGATGGATCCCAATCAATCTGACATCATCAATGTGGCTCCACTCCTCAAAAGTCACATGTCCATATAACTCTAGTAATATAAGTGGCTCCCAATCCCTCATGCGTAGCTCATCCTGAGCCTACATCAAACCAACACTATGTATTAATATGCCTTCCTAACTTACCATGTGTTCACCACCAAACCACCTATTCTTCCCAAATCCCATCTACCCTAATCATTACCCAACCCACCCTCAACCCATCCCCTCTTTCTCTCATCCCACACCAACATATGTCTAACCCTCCTCATTGACCATCCATTTCAATTGCCTAACCCATTTTTTCCCATTTCAGGCCCCATTTCCTTATTTTCACACCGACTCTGGTTACCCATAATTGTCATCAGTAGCCTCTAACTTCCATCAGTCACCTATGTCATGACTGATGCCACTTCTACATGACTACCATCAACCTCCAGTGACCACCACCGGTCATTGTGGTGCCGAACGGAGCTGAAACCCCCAACCCAATTTTTTCAATTTTGACCAAATAAACCTAACTACCCAACCAAACCTCTGTAAACCTTCCCTTCTTACCTTCCCACTCCTATTGACCAATGTTTTCACCTCCCCCACCCTCATTATATCTGATTTATCTCCTAATCTAAAATTCAAAATTTCCCCCATGTTTTTATTACAACCCATATTTTACCCTACTTAATTAAACAAATCATTAAGCTATGGTGTAGAGCTTACCTAATCCCTTTGCCGCTATCATGGAAATATATTTGGCTAATGTATGGGTGGACCACCCAACCCCTCCCTGGCCTTTTCCATCCTCAACTGCTTAACCAACCCTCAGCCACATAAATTGTGCCACCTGATCTCGCAGCCCCACCTCTCACCCACCCACTATCACCTATGTGGCTCGCCACCCAAGCTCTCTGCTATACTCTTGTGTCCTCTTCCTCCTCTTCTATATTATTTTCCTTTTTTCCTTTTCCAAATGAACCAATGAATTATTCAAATGTGGTTTTCCACTTTTTATACCCTACCCGACCCGACCGACGTTAGTTAACCCTTGACCGCTGCTGGTCTTCTGCCCTAGAATACCACCGTCGGTTACCCTACATACTCCTAACCCTCACATTTACCTCCTTTTTCCTTACCTACCTTTTCTTTTTCCCTCCTTACACCTACCTGGACTACTTTACCTTCACCTCTGGCCCTCCACCTTCTTCAACCTCCTCACATTCGTTGTTGACACTTTATTATTTAACCCCTAACTTGACCTTACCCATGCCATGAACTCGATATTTTGACCTGGACCATCACTAGTGACCTTTGACCTCATGTGTTCACTATAACTTTTGGTACTATTACCTATGTTGTTGACCTAATGACCTTACCTAGCCTATTTCCATGACCATTTATCCTAACCCTACCTTTGGTGTATTGGCACATACCTACACGTTCTTGCACCTAACCTACATTTTGTTTCCTAACCTTATCATATACCTTCGATAGCGGATTCAATTCACCATTGTTTGGATAAACCTATCAACCTTAGATGATGTAGAGTTTGCTTGCTCTTCAACCTGGGAGCATGTTGCAGTTTATATGTGTGCGTGTGTTTGACTGCAGCTACCTTTGACCCTGACCCATTACCTAGATTGACCGATTATACCTTTCACCCTCTTCTCCTACACCCATTTACCTTTTTCTCACATTTACCTTTTATTAAACCACTCACCACTTCAACCTGTTGCTTCGTCAATTCCTGGTTTGAGGGGGATCACCTTCACCCACACATGGGGCAACCACATCTTATTTTTGTCACATCACTTACCAATAAAAGCTACGCAACAAAAATGGACAAAATGTAGACACTAAAATTAGGTCACACTCCCCTCGCATCCCTCAACATATAAACACCCTTCATCACATTAACCTAGCCATGACCCCCTTCACCTCACTAGTATTAATTTAATTAAATTAAATCATTATCCTCATTATATTTATTATTTATTTAAATATATTATTTAAATAATACCTACACATATAGTTCACTTAAACACCTCACCAAGCCAACTCAACCTAAGACCTACTCTTAGCAAGTTACCATAACTAACTAAGACTTACCCAAACCCTAAAAATCACTGCCTATATTCCCTCTAACCACATTCTTGCATGCTCACAAGAAGCTCCCAGTATAATCCGTGGGATAACCACACAAGATCCAAGGAAATCAGGAGGATCTCCCTAAGTTTGGTAAACTTAGAAAATCCCACCTTGACCGATGTCAATTACCCCTAACTGTCACCGATTAAGCCAGACCACCATCATTTATCCCTTTTTAACTCCTAAACTATCCTATTCTCAAAGTTGGAAAACATTGTGAAAAAGGTTGATGAGGAAGAATGAGATCCCAAAAAAGATAACGCATCTTTAGAGAGTCAATTCCAGTAAGAACTCACATCCAAAGAAGGAGATTGAACATCTTCTCCTGCACATCCATCCCAGCCACATTTGGATATATCTAAGCAAAGAGGAGTGTGCATGCAGCCTATGCAGAAGCTTTCTTTCAACTGGTGATCACTTTAAACCTTCAAACCCATCATCAACACCTCCATCCTTCACACACAGACTTTCAGAAATGAAATCCAAGTAAGTACAATGTCATACTTTCCTAGTTATTTCATCTCATCATCATTTTATCATCCCTTTTTATCTTGCTCCTTATTGACCATCTCCAACACTTGTCACCTCCATATACCCATTAAAAACTCGCAAAATCCTACTCCAGTCACCCATTACCTCATCCTAACCAACTAAAATCCTTTCTCCAATCACAAAGAGGACCTAAAACCATGTTCTATGACATTCCTAGATCTTATAGTAACCAGCACCGGTTATACCTAACCGCGGTCGGTCACCCCTGACCGACGCTGGTCTCTGTGTTTACCTACACAGCCTTAAAAAGAGACCTATCCACCTAATTTCTCCTCACCCTCACTCACTTGTGACCTACCTGAGACCTTTATCAGACCTGCAGAGCCTAGAACCAACCATTTAACCTGTGGATTCTATTCTAGCTTAGTCTGTTAGATTAAATCTATTTCTTATTGTGTTTTAAGTGAGATACCTAAATCATTTTAAAATAACAATAGGATTTAGTTTGTTTACATCATTAATTTGTTTAAAACAATGGACTAACAGCCATCTAGGAAGTATCATACTTCCCGGATCTAGCTTACGCTAGGCAATTCACTCCCCATATTGTTTAATGCTTTCTGGTGGTCTTGTTTTCATTACAGGTAGTTCCTCCTAGCCAAAAGGAATCTCTCACAGTCATCTGTGGATTCGGAATTCAGATGTGTGAAACAACTCATCAACCAAAATTTGAATAGGTATTCCTCCTACGCCTGTTACCCTATCTATTTTGTGAATGATTCTAAGAAAAAAAGATGAAACACCTGCTCTACACCATGTCATATAGAACCCCCATCAGTGACCATGGGAATCTCCCACCCTCTACATCTGGTAGTGCAAAACAATAGACTACCTCCATCAAAACTACTACCAGCCTCATCTCCTCGAGGTACACTCAATACATCACCGCATAGCTCATACTGGCACCATGGAATCCTAACAATGCCAATACCCTCTCCGAATACTAGTAACAGTAACTCCTCGAACACCTTTGAGGATGAAGAGTAAACTTATTTACCTATTATAGGTAGTCATAGGATCCTGTAAACATCCTCTAGGTTGATCATGATCTTACCCTTTGGCAAATGGAATCTATTGGTTTCTAAATCCCATCTATCGATGAGGGAAACCATCAAACTTGCCTCCCGAACTATGTCCTAGTAGCATCTGACCCCAATCATGCCCACATCTGTGACATGGATCCACTCCTCGGGTGTTGTGCTCCCCCCATATCTCCACGAGTAATCGAGGTACCTTATCCCTCATTCATATCTAGTCCCTAACATGCATAGAACCAATCATAATATTAACACTTGACCACACCTACATGCCACCTTGCCACCCCCATTATACCGCTTACCCTAATAACTCTACCTTTCACCTATATCTATACCCTAAATAAGCACCACCTATCTACACATGCCTCAGACCCTCACCTATTTTCATTTTACCTATCTACCCATGCCTCAAACCCTCACCTATTTTCATTTTTTCCCTCTCACTGATCTTCCTTATTCACCCACCTACCCATACCCATAACATTTCCCCCTACCTAACTCTCCCTACCCCTACCTATGTGTCTGTAACCCATCCATTTTAGCTCCTTGAGGGCTTTCCTCTTTAGCCTAGTTATTGGCATCGATCAACATCGAATGACCATGGTCCAACAATAACCAGCATCAGTCGTCACATCTGTGACCAATACCGGTCCTTACCCACGGACACCGGCTAAGAGAAAACTAACATTGGTCACTATCACGGTGACAAGCCCGCGAAGCCCTACCCTATTTCTCCCTATAATTCTCCCTTCTACCCATTTCCCCCACCACTGTCTACCCAATACCTATTCCCACCCCTCACTTACCTACACCTACCCTCCCTTGTTCCCATTTTCTCATTACATTCCCTCCATTCAAATTTTAAATATGCCCCCCCAAAACCCATTTTCCTCTTACCCATTTTCCCTCCTCCACCTACTCACAACAAACAAAAAATCGGAATAGGTTCTTACCTCATCACGCTGACATTTGTGTTATGGCACCTTGGGCCACTGTATAGGTCCACCTAATCCCTCTCCTACCTTTTCCATCACCAATTACATACTGGCTCAATCAAATCCAATCAATCCCTCAATAAAATCACACCACACTCGTAGACTCACCTATCGACCAACGATCACTCATTAACTTATCTCTCCATGTTGTTTGGTTTCTTTCCACCTATTTCTCTCTCTCTCTTGTCATTTTCTCCTATGTGGAAAATGACAAATGATTTTCAAAAACATTACACTTTTTATTTTTATAGCCTTCCCAACTTGACTAGCGATGGTTTTACCTTGACCGACATCGGTCCTATGCTCTAGTCTACAGTGTTTGGTTAATGACGACTGACATCAGTTCATTATGACCATTGTCACTTATCTTACTTAGTCTTCTTCCTACCCATTACCCCTATTTTTTTGGCCTGAATACTTTCTACCTTACCCACACTTGACTCAAAAATTTCCCTTTACCCTCCTAAAGTCATCATTTACCACTTAACCTCTTCATCATTTGGGGACTCATTATTTTTCCCATACCTTAACCTTACCCGTTGCATGACCTAGCTACATGGACTTGGAACATTACTAGTGACCTGTGATCTCATGTGTGAGTTATACCTTGCAACACTGTTACCCATGTTGTTTGACCTAATGACCTTACCTTGCCTCTTTCCATGACCGTTTATCCTGACCCAACCTTTGGTGTACCGGACCATACCTAACATTCCTGCACCTAACTTGTAATGTGTTTCCTAACCATATCCTATACATTGGATACCAGAATCACCTCAACCTTGTTTGGATAAACCTATTGACCTTAGAAAATGTAGTTTTTGCACACTCTTTAACTTGGTACCATGTTACAGTTTATAAGTGTGCATGTGTTTGACTATCACTACCTTTGACCCTGACCCATTACCTGTATTCAAATATTGGACCTTTACCCTTGTTGTCCACCTTCCTCATCATCACATTCACCTTTTATCAAACCACTCACCACTTCTTCCTTTTTCCTCATCATTTCCTAGTTTGAAGGGGATCACCTTCACCCACACATGGGGTAACCACATCTTATTTTTTGTCAGTTTCACTTACCAATACAAGCTATGCAACAAAAAGGGGAAAAATATAGATAGTAAAATTGGGTCACACACTCCTTGACCCTTCATTAAATAACCAAATCAAACACACACACCTAACCATGGCACATTTCACCCCTCTTTAATATTAATTAAATTAATCCATTTCCTCGTAATATTTATTATTTAATTATCCTAATTAAGATAATTCCCACACCACTATCTCACCTAGCCACCTCACCCTAGACCTATTCTTAGTATGTTTTCATAACTAACTAAGACCTACCTAAACCCTAAAAATCAAATCCTACATTCCATCTAACCACATTCTCACCCTTTACAAAAGAAGCTTCCATTCTAATCCACAAGGGAAAAGGAACAAGATCCAAGAAATAAAACATATCTTCCCATGTTAGTAAAACCTAGGAAATCCTACCCTAACCAATGTTGGTCACCCTAAACTATCACCGGTCAACCCAGAACTGTTTTCAGTTACCTTTTACTCCCTTTGGTAACCTTATTTCATGGTGGGTACATTCAAAGAGAAAGAAATGAGATCAGAGCAACATGCAAGCAGAACGAGCATTCACATACGCATCTGAACATCCATAGCCAGCATCAGAAGTGACCACAAAGCCATTTTGAATTCACAGGAGTGTCTTGGGAAGTGTTGTCATCACACCAATCTCCACCCACATGATCAACTGCCATTTCTATCTAGCCATCAAGCTCATATAACAGTAAGTATACCTCCACGAAATTTTTCTAATACATTAAAATAGCTTTTATTATTTTTGTTATCAAATTAAGTTTTTTCATCTCCATTTCTTCATTTCCTATCAGTTTATAACTAGTCCTTTTTTGTTATTTACATCATTATATTACCCATCCTCTTTTTTTGTTCATCCTTGCCCACATTAAAAACCTATGCAACCCTCAAATCTTCCCCACCACATACATAAAATCCCAAATCAAGCCTTCCAATCATTTTCTTTTAATTTTCCTTTACCTCAACCATACCAATGTTGGTTACCCATAACCTTCACTAGTTTCACTTAGACTAATATCGGTCATATCAGACTGACGTCGGTCTCTGTGTTTTACCCTTAGACCAAGAACAGAGCCTAAATTCTCCACCAAACACTCAAATCAGCCCAAAACAAGACCTTGATCAGTACCAGTACTTTGACAAAGACCTCACCCTTTAGATTAAATCATAGCTTAGCGTATTGTGAATGAAATTTCTTATTTTAATCGAATGAGATACCTAAATCATTTTAACTACAATAAGATTTCATTTATTGTAAACATTAAATTGTTTCAAACAATGGATTGACAACCTTCTAGGGAGTATCACACTTCTTGGAACTAGCATACACTCAACAGCCCACTGTCATATGCTATTTAATCTATTTTGGTGGTCTTTTTGTTCATTTCCGGTAGTTCCTCCTAGCCAAAAGGAAGCTCTCATGATTAGATGTGGATCAAGAAGTGATACATGTGCAATAACCTTAAACTAGCTATTACAGGTATTCCTCCTAGAACTTTTACCCTTATGTGTTTCGTCACATTCCAAGAAATGCTCTAGGAATTAGGTGAAACATCAGGTACTAATTTTGACTGCATACACCTTACACCTGAAAAATCCGTTGTTGCATAGTCTATCCCTAAACCTCTAAAACTTTCCTAAACTTTCCTAAATAAATTCATACATATTTTTTATCCCCAAAAAAAACCTTCAGATGATCATGATATCTTGAAACCTTCCTAGAGGATGCACACCTCCCTTTGAATGGCCAAACTTGGCCTTTCTGAGCCTACTAGAGAGCTAGTCTTCATATGTACTTAACTGGATGAAAGAGTTAAGGTTGTCATGCCATTCTAAACACATAAAATTTATTTTTAATCATACTGGTATATCGTGAAAGGTCAATATGTACATGAAATAGGAGAAAAAAAATTTGGGAGAGGGGATTGGCAAGACTCAAGGGAAAATTTTCACTTTAATCTTAGTTATCATGCTTAGAAGTTTGAATTTTTGGTCTAGAAAAAATGCATAACAATAGTTGACTTTTACTCAAGGACATTGGACTATAAACGGAAATAGATAACCTAAAAATTTATCAGTGAGAAAACTAGTTCTTGATTAAATTGGGAAATAGAGTCAATTCCTTACTACATTGTACAAAAAGAAAAGCTACATACATGACGGGAAGGGAAACACACACAATGAAAATGGAAACACACATAAAGGAAATGGAAACACACCACACAATAAGAAAACAACCTAAATAACCTATGTACATTTGGAGGATAGAACACTTTCATTGAAGCATGAATTCAAACTATGTGGTTACCCGTATACGGGTATCACCAAATGCTTTTCTCCTGCAAATCCATTGACATGATTGCTGAAATATTAACCTTTCCTCAACCTCTTGAGAAATATAGAGTTATTTTTATTCCAATCAATGACCCACTTATCTAGTTCATTACCTCTATTTCTTTAACACATTATTTCCATCCTCTCATTGACTCCCAAGATTGTTCCTATTTCTGTTTCTCCTTCACTACTGTGAATATGAGTTTTGATCATACTCGGCTTATAATTTTCAAATTGAGGCCTATTATATTTGATATGAATTTTTTGTTAAATTTTCATTTGATTCATGAACACTATCTTCATATATTTATTTTTGGTAGATGTTTTGGAAGCTTCAACGTCATCATTTTCCACTTTATGTTCAATTTTTAATAATTGGTCCAAACAACTTTTCACGTAATTCAGATGTTTCTCAATATGCTTCCCTAAACAATGTGTTATGTACATTGATTCATCCCCTTAGAAAGATAATGAGCTCAAATCTAGGAATGTAACATGGAAACTACCATCTTCTCCATCTTGTTCATTTTGAGTCTTAGATTCCATGTTCATGGTGAGCACATACTTTTCTTGAGTAGAGTGAACATTAAGATATTTAAGAAAATTCTTCTTCATAAAAAATCATGTCAAGAAGGTTATTATTTAAAAAAATCCTTAAGACCATGCACAATCCTATCTCTCCATTTTTGCTAACAATGTCTCTATCCTCATGAAGGGGAATGAGGAAAAACTTGGAACTGAATATTTCATGTGGTCATTTTCCTGATCTTGACCACCAAGAACTAGGGAGTCCATTTCTGCAATGTAATCATCATCTTCTTGAGTGGATTTTAATTGAAAGGGCTGAAACATATTTTCATTATTACATCCTTTGTTTTCCTCTTTGAATGAGAAGGATAAGTCTTGATATTAAAAAATATACTCGTTGGATAGAAACTCACACTATACATTGAGAACATGATTTGAAAAATTAAACTCGCATGAAAAGACGTTGTTTAGTATCATCCTTCTTCTTGATCCACATTGGTCATCACTCTGATATTTTTTTTATATAAGTCAAGAATCACTGGACCATCATCTACATCTACTGGAGAAACTGCATTCAAGCTCACATCCAGTGGGAAGTACATACTTTCAAATTCTAATTCCATCAAGTCAGCATGTTGTTTTTTGAATGGAACTGTGACCCTTGGATGTTCTTCAAACAGCATGGGAGGCTCACCATATTCATCCAAAGTCATGAAAAATTTGAAATACCTTGACTCTTGAAATAAGATATCCACCCTCAAGTCATTATACCTTTAAATGATGTACTTCATTTTCCTGATGAGGAGAAGTTTCTTCATTTTACATTTGAATGAAATGACAATGTGTGACCAATCCATCTATATATATCCACCAACATGTAGACAGAAGATTTTTTTTAACAACATGCCATATGAGGATGGCATATCCACTATAAGAATTCTCATTATGATCTTCTAGTTGGAAAAATATGTAAATGCTACCTAATAATTCTCGAATTGGCCAACCAGAGGCACATCTTTCATTTGATAGAGTAACAATGGCCACTAGTAGGAGAGAGAGAGAGACTGAGAGCTTTAGAATTTTTTTAATGCATGACATTTTTGTAAGCACCAGAGTCAATGTTGTAATTATTCACTTTGTACCCATTGACCAACAAGGCTATGTAGAAAGTTTTTATATTCCTAGAGGTGGAGGGTGTAGAGGAAAGACAATTTAGAGGAATAGAATTAGAGGCATGAGGTACTTATTTAGTAATAAAATTTTTGGAACATGAAACATAACTACATCCTTTGATATATTAAACAAGCTTGTAAAATTTCTTGGGATAGGTTTTTAAGTATTCATACTCAAATATTTGAACTTTGTTATTTTTTGTAGTGGTCAATGAAATCAAAGGATGAGGAAGTGTTAGAAACATTAGGTATTATAGAAGTGTTAATATGATTATTCTAAGGATCAACAGAAACTAATTTTTCAAGGGAAGTTAAATGAGACTTATTGAAGGAGGAAGAAGGATTTTGGGTTAAATTAGTTTCATGATTCTTCTCAACTAACCTTGTGGAAGACAACTTTGATGATACTCCTTTTGTTGTTTTTTTTATAGAGTTACTACTTGAGGATATGAATGCCTAGCTTGGGAAGTAGAATAAGATCCCTCTATCTCATTTTTTGATCGATTGAACAATGCACAAGAGTAGCTATCCATGGATTCTCCAAAGTCTTCATCAGATGATAATTCCTAGTACCTAATCCTGAAACATTATTCTTCTCCTGTATCTTCAATTTTTGATTCAATAAAATTTTCCCCTTCATCTTAATTAGACTTGCATATTACATTGACCGGTGGAGCTTCCAAGGCAATCTTTTGGGGTTCTCCTAAAATTTTATTTCTTCCCTAGTTCTTGTACTATGCATGTTGGGAAACTTCCTTCTTCAACATTATCAAATCATTTTACAGCTTTTGTAATAGTGGATCATCTCTCTCATCTTTGGAATTCTAAGTCTTATCCTTCAATGAATGATTCTTTATCTTTCCTGACAAGATAAGGCCATCCTCCATTTTAATGGCAATTTATTGAGCATTGTCTGAATATCTTCATTTAATTCTCCATAAAATTAAACTAACTTCAGGTAGTTGAGCATCCACAAAGAACCTTTTCAAAGTATCTACAATAAGATGAGACATGGTGGGAATCTTGTTGATCCAACTTGTTTAATTTCGCCACAAAATATCTCATGGAATCTTATGGTTCTTTCTTCATTTCAGTCAATTAAGTATAGAGGGAATGCAAACCTTTTACAGTCTTGAATATCAATTCAAAATTAATTTTCATATTTCCCTAATCAGTAATTAATCATGATGGAAATTAGTATAAATTTTCCATAACGTCATCTTGTAATATTTCCACAAAAAAACGCACTGCAAAATATTTTTGTTGCACTCCAAGGATATGATAGGATGTGATGAAGGGTGTAATATGATTTTCAAGAAGTTTATTTCCATCACCAAATCATTTTAGAAAGTTATTTCTTGATGTTTTTTGAAGTTCATGAATTGGTGGATCCAAAGCCAACAAACTAGTTTTCTGACCCCATGACATAGGTGTTTGTGCTTCCATTTATTCCTCCTTTCTTTATTCTATTTCTTCTTATCTTTATTATTTAGGAGGATTGAGGAAATGCAGTTTAACATCTGGTTCTTCATTATGACCTTCAAGAGTATTTTTAGGAACTTGTCTCCTTATAGGTACAATAAGAAGTCTAAAATCAGCTCTTGGTTGCTCTTAAACTATGGGGTCAACAAGGCCACCTGAAATATCATCACATGTGTACCTTATTTCTTTCATCTTGCTTCAAATTACCTAGAAATGAATGAATATTTAAAAGTGTATATTTCTCAATACGTTTGTAGGAAGGATTTTGAACATTGAAGTGATATTTTTTTGGTATTTTTAGCTTTATCAATTTTCATGGGTTTTTAAAATCTATTTATTTTTATATTAAATATATTTATGGGTGCATGAGGGAAAATATATCCCAAGTGGATTCATAAAAAACTATTGACAAACTAATTAATCAAGTGGAAACTTATTGGGTTTTCACCAACAATACCACGCTAAGCCCCTCCTTCTTCTATATGGGGAGGATCCCATTATTAAATGTAACTATCCTAATTTTTTAGGGAGGCCAAAAATGCCAGTAATCAAATATGAAAAAATCACTAAACTTATTTGTAATGGCCACAAAATTAGGCAAAAAAATACAATAGTAAAATACCAGAATTGTTTTACACACGACGCCACAAGGGAATTAACTAGGTAATTTAACATCATACAAGACATTTATATTAGTATGGACCCACATGTATCACATGATAATAAGTTATTGGCTCACAAGGAAAGATGCCACATAGAACCAAGCATATCTAAGAGGCGTACCCAAGGGAGAGGTCATCATTGTAACTATCCCTTATCCCTCAAAGAAGGGATCCTGGATAGCCTTTAGTTCCTCGAAATCACACAAACCACATCAACTTCAACATGCCCCCTTTTCCCTACAAAATAACACACTTTTATCCCTCCACTAACTCTAACCATGAATCCCTATGTTTCTTCTAAAACAACAAACACTTATCCTTTATTACTCCAATAAACAATGATGAAGCCTCACCCCAACAAGAAAAAAACCATATGATACACCTGATGCAAATCATAACTACGTTTCCCATTGATAAGAAAAAACCAATGGACACATTTCCCAAAATGATGAAGAACAACAATAATCCAACCACCTTATAAACCTATAGATAGGATCTTTCAATGAATCAAAATTTTATGATTACACATTTATTACAATCATGTTTTCAATAATCAATCTTAATGTATTGAAGAGTACTTGATACATGAAATACATTATTTTTCCCTTTACTAGATTCACTTTATATCATTTAACATTAAACTAAAGGTGTTTTCCATTTAACCTAGGTCATGTGCATTTTTGCAATTACTTGTTTAACTCGCTTGTTAATAGGATTTTTATATACACACAAGGCTACTAGGTATTTATAAATACATGCTTATTGGTTTTAAAATTTATCTCAGTTATAACAAGGGAGGTTCACATGACACAAAGGAAGTTTGTTAGTTAAAGAGTAAATAGATTATGTGTTCCTTTCATAGTGCATTTTATCACTAGGCTTACATTGTTTTGATTTAAGTTATTACAACTAGCATTATGTTCTAAGTAATTTCGTTAGATACTTAGTTTGCATTAATCATGATACACAATAGAGGATTTTCCTCGAGTCAAAAGGGTCAATCCTCAAATTTCATTTTTCTTAATTTTAATAAGTTAATATTATTGTTTAAATTGTATTTATGGATGTGGTGATTATGTTCGTCTCTTACATATTGCAAGTTTCCACATTTACTATGTTAAAATATCACTAAGGAGGAATTCTTTTACTTTTAATTTATTATAAAAAATCATCTTAGAATTTTGACACCATTCAAGTGTATGCCACATTCAATAAAAATTACAAAATCACCTCTTGTGTACTTGAAACCCTTACATCATCACGCTGACTTCATAATGACTTCTTTTTAGAAAAACTAAGGTTGATATACTATTCATCCTTTACTTAATCACCAAGATCCTAAGGAGTATGATTTCACACTTATCACAGTTTGGATTATTAGTATAAATTAAATTATTAAATGCATATTACATGGTGAAATTCAATTATAATTTCACATACCCTATGATCTTCTAGAAATTGCCCTTCTCACTAGTAAAAATATATTAATATGTGATTCACCCTAATTCTCCTAAGATGTCTGCATTCAACTAATTTCCATTAAAACTTAAAAGGGACCTACACCATACCAAAAGGATAAAGTAAAGAAAAGAATTATTCTTACCACACAACTTATGCAATAATAGAACCACTCCTACCAAGATAACACCCCTATTTGTGAAAAGAAAGGGGATTCAAACACACAAGTTTAATACATAGGTATCTTACAATGTGGGCTCCCCTCATGGTCCAAATCCTCATTTCATAAGTACATAACATGCTTAATGTTAAGTCCATGGGATATACCATGAGTTTTAATTTACATTAGGTTCAAAATCTTGTTAGGACCAAGTATAGAGGTTTTTAATAGATATGATGGTTGCAAAGTGAAACACAAAGGCACAACCCATTATCACGAGGTTCTATCAAAGCATGACACCTGAGAGTAGAATTATTAGTCGGTAAACACAAGCACCTGTATGTAGGATGGTCTTCGCCATAGTGGGGATCAATCAATCTAAAATAAATCTGAACTTGTTCTCAATTGTATAGTGTCAAATCTCACCTACTAGTCATACATCAATTGAGGGAAGATGAAGAATTGAACAGGGTTAAAGAAAAATTATGTTTTAATTTATAAAGAGACACTTCTTCCTTCTATAAATAATGTAAGTTTCATAACATAGCAATAAATTAAGTCAAAAAGAGCATTAAGTAATATTTCAGTGAACTCTTTATACTAGATGATAAGGAACCATTATAAGTTTATTAAAACTTCATGCACTATAAGGAAAATACTTTATTTGAAAGAAAATAGGTAAATGACATTTTATTGTAAATTTAATAATACATTTTTTTTCATTAACATATACAAATTACAATGATACACAAAATCAATTACAACCATGTCGTTTTGTCATCTTACATGCATCCTGGAAAACCATGTGAACACGAGTCAAGGAAAATCACTAGCATGACATCCACCTAAATCAAGCATAATTAAAATTTTTAGTTTTTCATTTACATAATAAGAATATTTTACACTTAATAAGAGAGGATTAGAGACATATATTCATTTCATTTCTTAACTAAAAGAGGAGAGAGAAATATAAAGAGAGAAGAGAGAAAACCCTATTTTTCCAAAAGTAAAATTTCTCAAAGTGAGCCACAAAAAAAAATTTCATATAGTTATTTATAAGTGTGATAATTTGTAATGAATATTATTTGACTTGACTAGGGTGCTACAAAATTCTTTTACATTTTCCTACTAGTTGTGCAATTGTTTAATTTTATCGCAGAGGCCAAGAAAGCATGCTAAAAATATATTTTTTGATGGTCAAATGCATGATGGGTAAATTCCTACATGTGCTCCTATATACTAAGAATTTATATTAACTGATGGAATTTAGAACTGGATAAAGGGTTACAAACAATGATTGGTTTTCCTGAGCCATTGATCATAATTTGATCCAACTTGACCTAGTAAAACAATGACTAGAGGCCTACACAAAAGCTTTATCAAACTATCTTGAAATGTGTCTTCTCCCATAAATGAAGGTTACACAAAATTTTCTAGTAAAAATACTAGACATTTTCGAAGGTGGCAAGGTATTCTTTTTCTTAGGGTCCAAACGGGAAGCCAAAACAAAACCTAACTGTTCACTTTTAGCAACTCCCTAAAACTATAAAATGGGGTAACTGGGATCCTAGAGGGGCAACAAAAAAGAGTAATAATGGTCAATCAGGGTAAATCTAAGGATTTATGTGACTCCCCACATAACAAGTAACACAGAAAAATCTTGACTCCTTTTTTAGGGGTTCATAAGGTTTTTTTTCGGTATCAAATTTTTTTGTTTTTTAAACTTTGCAAGGTAGACAAAAAAGGTTGTTTTAGTTGATGACTCATCTAAAGTCTCACCACTACAAGAGAAAAATATCGCCACTACAAGAGAACATGAGAAAATATTTATGGTACCCTATGTTAGCAACATATAAGGTTGTGTTAACAATCACAGTTAACGGTCAAAGTATAAATCGATCACGTAAATCACAAGCTAGAGTTTTATTATTTTACACTAAAAACGTGGTTAAAATATACAATTGTAGAATAATCTGATGGTTTAATACTTTTATTATATTAAAAATGAATAACCAAGAATATGGAAATTATAAAAGCTGAAGGAAATGGAGACCATTCCTGGATATACTAGCAGCCATAGTCTATTAGGTGCTTCAGGCTAGTTTACCCACATTCCACAAGGCTCCAAATCTCTTTATCATTTCATCAAATAGTTCACGTGCTTTCAAAAAATCCCCCATTTTCACTTTTTATGCATTTATCCCCTTTATAAACAATTTACCGTGGTACCAACAACTACAACATCTAAAAATATCACTTTCCATTACAATTTGATGGGTGCACACCAAAAATTGAAGCATTCCATGTTTTATAGATCTGCTATCTTACTCCACTTTATAGTCTTGGTCATGTTCATGTTATTCTTGTATGTGCTAAAAGACCTATAATTACCGAGAGTAATTTTACTAATAAAACCATGTCACGTCCAGTCCTGAAAGAGATTCCTTGCTTTCTTAATTTAATATTTGAAGTACTCCCTCAAGAATATGTTAACAAAATGATGTATCTTAATTTTTTAAAAATATGGTGTCCCCCCTTTTTTTCATATAATGATGGTAAAATCACAAGAATAGGTAGCACTATCCAAAGAGTGTGACGCTCTCATAATAATAGAGTAGAATCTGTATGTTTAATAGAATGACCCACCTTGAAATAAAAAATATCTATAATTCACCCAACTCCTCCCTCATTAAATTTTTATTTTTTCATTTGCTACAACTTGTGTGAATGAACTTTGTATCAAGATAATTCATTTGGTATTCACACCTTTACATTTTTTAAATGATCAAGCTCCAACAATGCATCAAGTAGCTTAAACATAGACCATATACGGTTATTTTAGGTTCTTTCATTAATCTTGGAATGTGAAAACATTGCTTGTTAACTACCCATTTGGATGCCACCAATGTTTTCCTTCATTGGATGTCATGAAGGTGACTGATTTCCAAAACTAAGACTCAGTGGGTTTCAATGTAAAAATATTCTTAACTTTTCTTTAGAGAGTCCCATAGCTAAGGAAGAGTGCAAGAGATAAATCTTATAGAGACATAAGTGGGATAGTAGAAAATGGAACTTTAAATATCTTAAATAATACAATAGCCACTCAAAATAATAGGTAAAGAGTAGGAAAATTAAGTGGTAGTTGTTGACTATCCGAGAATGGTGTAGCACGGTTACATTTTATATAGTGTAAGTCCTTAGAGGAAAAAACACGAAATCAATATGGCTAGATATCACACATGAATGAAAAACCTCCTAATCCTCGCTCTTTTTCTCCAAAACAATAGAAACCTCTTTATATGTAGGTACAGATCTAGATCAAACATTTTTTATATTACAGAATTAGGGTATATTTGGGTTACGAATTCACCTCCATGAGAAAGGATAATTTTACCCATAATGGGACTAATTTTTGGAATACTTTTAGCTACAGATTCATTTAGCACAATTCCCTATAACATTTTATTTATTTAATATATGGGATCACAAAACCCCTACATTACAATCATTGGTAAATTAGATCTCTATTTTGCACTCGCTGCAACTATCCGATTAGTGTTAAACCTACAATTTGAACTTATGTTTCACCATGATTAACACCTTTGGATCTTGAATGAAGTGCTTCTATTATTATTCAAGGAAATGACATGTATGGAAGGCTAATTAGAATTTTTCACACTAAAATCTCTTTTTTAGTTCCATTTAGGGTGATTATAACTACCTAACTGATAACTCCCTCTAACTTGGTTTCAAAGGATTATCCCAATGCTTATCCTACAACTCCCAATTGGACAATGGCAGGGGGTGCTAAAACAGGTCATGGAGTTAAGATTAATACGAGTCAATTATGTGTGATTTAAGTTTCCAATGCCTTTACTCCTTGTTAGGTATGTCGTTCCCTCAACCTTATTTTCATTTGTAGCATTCCCATTTTAAGAGATTAGAAAAAGGGATTTTTTTTTCATAATGTTCTATGTTCTAAATTAAAATAATTTAGAACACACATTCCAAAGCCAATCTATCTCATAACAGAAAACCCTATGCAACCATAAATGACTCAGTGAAACACCAATCTCTCATTTCATGACTCAATATCATTATGATCTCTCATGTTAAACTTATAATGTGTATACTATGTATACTTGGTTCCTTTACCATTTTAGAGGTATCAAGTGGTTTGTTTAAGAGGCATATCTGATTATCTATTACCAATATTCATCTGAAATCCTACTTCTTAAACTAGGTGACATAAGACAATGCCACCAGTAGGTTGCGATACTTTGTCCAAAGATTTTAAACATAATGTTCATGTCTATATTTCTAGACGACATACTCGTCAAATGGAATACATCCTTCACCCTACTTGATCTGTTATCAAGAATAGTCTTTACTAACTTCTGTTAGTCCATTTGTCCAAGGATAAGTCCTCACCAAGGTTAGCAACATGGACTAGTGTGAAGGACTACATATGGTGAATAAGGGTAGTTATACATACTCAATCGACTTATATCAATCGGGAATCTCTATTTATGTTAATTCAACATGACTTGACCCCGACACTAGGTCATGCCCCTATCTCTACCTAGGGCATAATCGTTATCAAGTCAGAATTTATGTTAGTCTAGTTGAATAAACACCTAAGGGTGTTGAAACATGTCAACTGTAACATACTATCCTCGTGAAGACCCTAATCATCATGAAGGTACTACACTGCATTTGGCGTGTTTCAACATCCATTTAATATTTCCTCATCTGGATGAACATATCTTAGATAGAAATTTATATCTTATTAAATTCCTTGTTACCAATTAATTACAACAACTCTACTAAACAACTAGGTTCCTTAATTGTTAAGATTTGGATTTAAGATTGCAATAAATGAAGTTATGTAGATAAATCTACTTTCTATCTAATTCATATGCAATGATTTAAACTATTAACATCTTGATTCATGTTTTACATAAAAGGCCCAACACACGTGGAAGTGTCATTTAATTTCTCACTTAAATCAACCCTAGCTTATATAAGATATGAGTAGGTCCTTTTCCATATTGGACTTCATTAAAATGAATTCTAATTCCCCTTTTAATTATCTCATCGTACATTCCTATTTAGTAAATAAGTTTACAAAAGAAATAACACTTTCACTACCTACAGATAGCAATCAGGATTCATATCAAAAAGGTCTTAAATTAAAAATATGGTTCTTTTCAAGGGAATTGTCTTTTCTTTCCCTTATTGACAATTAATGTCCTTTTATAATCCCTTTCACTTTTCAACTTATATCCAAAATGTAGTTATGAACAATCATTTGTTTAATTTATAGCCTAATGAACTGGTATAAAATTAATATAAGAATGTCAACTTTACAATTTGGCTCTTCAACTAGAAAAGATAGTACAACATTATTTAAGATCTATGTTTATTTTATTCTAAACCATAATGTATGTTAAAGTATATAAAAAAAAGTTTTACTTAGCATTTCCATTCATGTCATACCCAAAATAATTATATCAAGTGAAAACAAATATCACACATCTTTTATTCAACATGAAGGATTCATACATTTACAATTCCAAACACTTTAGACATTAATAATATCAAAAAACAACATTAAATCAATTTTAGATATAACTTTCTTTTACATCAGGTACATTTTAGTAATGAACCATTTTTTATCATACAAAGATCTAGTCTCGTTGATAAAAAAATGTAACTTCCTAATATCTTTTCCCTTTCATCACGTATGAATTCCATCTGAATAATTGCTAGCATGGGTCAGTTCATTTAACTAAGCATGATAAGCACTAAAAATTAAATCGATGTGCTTTTAACTAACTGTTTCATAAAAAGAACTATGTTGTTATGAAACAGTCAAGAGAAAATAATAAAGACATAACCAACAGGATTTATAATAATCAATAAGAGAAAGAGAGAGAGAGAGAGAAAAATCAAAAGTAAGGTCAACTCATAATATACAACAACTTCAACCTTCCATACTAATGATTTTTATCAAAACATTTAAACAAAATTCAGATAAGTAACATTTCATAATAATTTCACTACTACTTTCTTACATTTATTTTCCTGATCACTCACTCAATTTATTCCTTTAATAGAAGAAACTAACTATTCTAACTATCTTTTAAGCATAGTTTAGCAGTAGACAATTTACAACATTTCTTCCATCTCAATATTTCATTAGCCTAAATTCATCCTAAAATTTGAACTGCCAACAATTGAACTTAAATATCATAATAAATAAGTTAGGATAACTCAAATCATCATAACATTGAAGTTTCCTAAATAGACTATCCTTAAACTCATAACTAAGAACCAATTTAAGTTAAAAACCAAAAAAACTAAATCAGAACTCTTACAAAGAGGTAAGGTTACTTCCAACCAGAAAAAGAGTTAAAATCAAATCTCACAAGATACACCATTGATATAATTACCTTAAGTGGTTATAATGGTTAATTTTATACTCTAGAAAAACACATTAAACCATCCAAATAATTCCATCCAAACATAACATTTCAACCAATTAATTTGAAATTCAGCTATACTTCCCTGACAACATTCTACAATCACAGTCAAGAAGTTGCATAACAAAATAGACCAAAGAGAGACAACATCCTCACCAAGTTCGAAGCTGGAAGAAAATTAAATGAAGGAGGGGAAGAGAGAGATCAGTACCCCAAAACTCTTGTATGATCAAAAGAGATCCACAAAAAACCAATAACCTATATAGACAAGGTATAATATCTAATGTCACAAACCAAAATCCCAAACAAAGATCTAATCTGGGTTTGAGTTGAATGAATACACAACCAATGGAATGGAAAGAACAAAGAGAAACACATTCCATTACCTTCCATCATTCAAGGAGATGGTACAAATAGACTTTATTCCCACAAGATAACAAAATAAACCATCTCCCAAAAGATACAGAGATGAAAAGATGAAAATAACAGAAAGGTAAGTCCGAACATTCCTCCCAATTCAGACCCATATAGGGAAAGTAGTGAATAGTATAATTTAATAAAAAATAAGTAATCAATTACATTTTCATGAAGATCATTTCCTAAGATCAGAAAGAATCGAAACAGGGTTTAATGGCCCAAGATCAAAGAAACATGCTAACATAGTACATCAAAACAATGTTAATAGAACTATCAAGAAGTTCAAATTGAAAACCATAACCAAAATACAATAAATTTTACTTGAGGGAGTTTTCCCTATTAGCACTAGATTCCATACCTTCAAAGGTTAGAAAATTACCCAATAGACTAGAAAACTGAATAACATTTCCCTTACGGAATCCCAAAATTAGGCTTTGAGAAAACAACTGAACAATTCCAAAGAAAAGAAGAAGTATACATTAGCAAACTTTAAATAATATAACTGACAAACCTAAAGAGTCCATGAAATGTTAAACCACTTGACAAGAAAAATACCAATAATTATCCTTAAAAAAAAATCACTGGATCAGAAGTCTGTAACCAAAATAATGTAACAAACCCATATTTAAAATTATAGTCAGCGATAAGAAACAAACACATTCATAGATTTTGAGATTCCTTCAGTCCTCAAAAGAATACATTTAAGCACATGTCACAAAGTTTTTATTTTCCTTGAAGAATCATAAATATTCCATCAACAGTCAATGTTTTCAGAGTAGTTAAATAGCTGGAGTTTCCCAACAGAGAGAAAACAACTTCATTCTTTAAAAAGTTGTGAAGATTAATGAAACCCAAGCTACCTACAGATTTAAACAGTTCAAACAAGATCACACACATTTTTCAGCTTGGTCTCAAGCCTATGAAAAAAGGATTACTACATAACCCTGCTACAAAATCAAGAAAATCGAAAACCAAAATCACTCTTTCCATCATTCAAACAAAATCTGAAAATCATCCCAATAAACAACATAAAAACCTCAAGCAAAGTAAGATTATCAACAAAAAAAAATTAGTCTATTCTAAATTTCAGAGTTTTTCTTATGAAACACGTAAATAAAATAAATAATCCTAATGGATAGAGCCTATCATTTCTGATAGCGCTTTTCCTTCACCAATTCGTAGAAGTTTCCAAGAAGATCCTCAATCTTCTTTTCAAAATGCCAAAAACCACACAAAAATTCCATTATCTCCTCCTTATAGTCTCACGGTTCCATCTCTCTCTCTCTTCCATGCCATGAAAGAAAGATAACTTATGCATTGACACTTGCATGCAAAAATTGAACTGGAGATTCGAAAACGAAAACAACCACATGCATAACTCTAGTTCCAAAACCAAATGAATCGAATGAAAACAAACCTCTATCTTCTTCCTAGGTGGTTTCACGAATTTCTAAAAATTAAATGCATAGTATGACTATCAGTCCCTCCTATTTTTCCGCCACCACCATCTTCCAATTAGGAGTGGGCTTGATTAAAAAAAAACATGTCTCATAACACTTTAAAAAAAATTCTAACTCATCCATCATAAATTCCTAACTACCTTTGCCAAATTTGGCTTAAGAAAGAGATAAGGCTTGATAAATTATCTTAAATTCCTTGAATTTTCTACCTCCCACTTGCCTCTTTCCCGATGTCATTTCAAAAGCCCCCTTAGGTTAGTCATTTCCTTAGTTAGGTTAGACACTAACTTAGGAAATCAACATAGGTCCATAGGTAGTTCCGTAATTTTAGTCTAGGTCCCTCTTAATTCTTTTTCATCCCAATTAATAAAATAAAATATTAACTTAGGTTAGGGTTAACCCTTAGGATAGATTTACTAGTTTTAGAACATAGTTCTATTAGGTCCCACGTCACCAATGAAAACTTCATCATACTATAATAAAAAAGAACCAGATTGTTACTTGATTAAATGTGAAAGAGAGATCCATGGATAGGTTCGTTCATAACCTTTACACACTCCAGGTCTAGAACTCTCCCATATGTCCAAATTGCATGTCATGAAAACAAGACATGAAAATTAAAAGCATACCTTGGATAAATGGAATTGATCCAAGGTAATGTCGTTTGAATCCCCATAAATTATGAAAAATGAAACTCAAATTTATAATCCCTAGTAATGAATTTATTCTGAATAAAAGAGATGGATTGATTCATTTTCAATTAAGCAAAACCATGATAGAATATACCTAATCCCAACAGATAAATTCTTATCTTCTACAAACATGATTTCCTAAGTCATTAGAGTACACCATCTTAAGACAAAATCACCTGTCAAAATTTGTACCTTCTATAGTAGAAGTCATCATAGCTATCAGTCATGCTAGAGGCGTTACATACCTCCCTCCTTAAAAGCATCATCATCCCAATGATTAAGTTAGTCTTATAACTTTAAACAAGAATATAACCATATTATAATTATTCCATTCATAAGTTCATAACATAACCATTTTTGAGAAATTTAAATTTTCATAATTATTCAGCTATAGAATAGATGTAATACTAAAGAATTTAGTATCTGCCCAAAAAATGGAAACTTTACTAATATAATAAGAATAAAATATTCAAGTTTTATCAATCAATAGAATCAACTCCGTTCAAATAAATGTGGAAACACATTTATCATATCTTCAAGGTTTTCCCATGTTGCACTTTCTTCATTAAATTGGTCCCATTGGACCTTGCATTGACTTATTTCATGATTTGTTAAGTGCAACTAGAAAATTTCCAACACTTGAATGGGTTTAACCATGGTTATTCATAGGTCTTGGACCTTCAAGGAATTACAATTTAACACATGTGATAAATCTATAATGTATTTCTTAAGTAAAGAAATATGGAAAATATCATGCATTCATGATAAATCAGGTGGTAAATCTAAACAATAAGCTATAGGGTTGATTATTTCAACAATTTCAAAGGGTCCCACATAATGAGTTGATAACTTGGCAACCTTGCTAAAGGTTATAGAAATCTTTATTGGTTTAACCTGTAATTTTTTTTCACCTATTTTAAATTTTTTGTCAACACTTTTTAAGTCTGCATAACTTTTTTTCCTATCTGCTACGTCCTTTAAATGTTCACGAATCATTTTAACTTGTTGTTCCATTTTAGTAAAAATATTAGGTCCAATTACCTCTCTGGCCTCTATGTTATCCCAACTAACTAGAGCTATACATTTCCTTCGATATAATGATTCAAAAGGTGCCATTTTTAGATAGGTGTGATACATGTTATTATAAGAAAATTCAACTAATGGAAGGTACTCTTCCCATTTGTACTACTAATCCATGCAGTACATTCATAACATATCTTTAAGAACTTGATTAACTCTTTCAGGTTTCCCATCTATTTCACGATGGTATGCTAAACTAAAATTTAGTTTAGTTCCTAAGGCTACATTGAGTTTTTACCAAAATCTAGATGTCATTCTTATATTTCTATCTGATATGATCAATTCAGGTACACCACACAATATGAAAATTTCATGCACAAATCTTTTTTCTAAGATAGGTGAATCATCTTTAACATTACCAATAATAAAATCTGCTACAACAACTAGAATAACATCATGCTTATTTCTTGACATAGGCAGTGCTTAAAAAAAATCCATGCTAATTACTTGCCATTTATACTGCGGTATGCTATGAGGGTAAATTAAACCAGTTGTATGGGTATGTTTAGCATTAACATGTTGACATCCTAAGAAGTGTGTCACAAATTCAATTACGTCTTTTTTCATCCCTTTCCAAAAATATTGTTGTTTTATATCAGCAAGCATTTTCGTAATTTCGAGATGCCCTGAATAAGGTGAATTATGAAATTCAGTTAGAAACTTCCTCTTAACTTCATTTTCGGCATGTTTATATACTTTATTATCATATCTCAAGATTCCATCAAAATGAAAACCTCTATATCTCATATCACTTGGATCTACAGCAAGTGATGTTTTCACTTGCTAAAAATAAGAATCAGATTCTATAATACTTTTTACTTCATCCTTAAACTTAGTTCTCAACATTATAAGTGTAGAAATATGTTTCCTACAATTTAGTTCATTTTCCACTCTTTTTTGAATACCTTTTATATAACTTATATCAAAATCATACTGAGATATAAATTATAACCACCTTCGTTGTCTTGCATTCAGATTTGGTGGAGTGAAAACTTATTTCAGCCCAAGATGGTTCGCCTTTAATTCAAAAGGTCATCCTAGAAGATAATTCCTCCATACTTGAAGTGGATGAACAATGGTAGTAAGTTCTAGGTCATGGGGAGCATAATTCAGCTCATGTAACTTGATTTTTATACTTTCATATGCTATAACATGATCATTTTGTAACAAAATTCCCCCAAGACCTTCGATGGAAGCATATGTTACTATAGTAAAGTCTCCATTTAGACCACATACAACTAAAATACGTGTAGATGTTAGTTGATTATTTATAGTCTTAAACGCATATTCACATTTTTCACTCCACAAAAACTTATTTTCTTTCTTTTCCAATGAATTTATTGGTGCATTGATCTTTGAAAATTCCTTTACAAACTTCTTATAGTATCCAACAATACCCATGAAGCTACTAACTTCATGTACATTCTTAGGTGAAGGCCACTCATTTATTGTAACAATTTTTGATGGGTCTACTCCTATTCCATCTTTACTTATGACATGCTCTCAGTAGTGTAGTTCAGTCTCATAGAATGAACATTTGGATAACTTACCATACTATCTTCAAATGTTCATGATTCTCTTCAATGCTTTTAGAATATATCAAAATATTGTCCAGGAATACAAGAAAAAAATTGTCCAAGTATTCTTGAAATATATTATTCATCAAGTTCATAAAGGTTGCAAGTACATTTGTCAAATGAAAAGGTAAATCTATGAATTCATAATACCCATACCTTGTCCTAAAATTTTTTTTATGAATATTTTCATCCTTGATTCTTAACTGATGATACTTTGATCGAAGATCTATCTTAGAATATATTGATGCACCATGCATTTGATCAAACATATAATCAATTCTAGGAAGTGGATATCTATTTTTTATTGTTTCTTTGTTTACTATCCTAAAATCAACGCAAATCTAAGTGTTTTGGTGCTCCCCAAGGTGAGACACTTGGTCTTATCAAATGTTTAGAAAATAGTTCTTTTAACTGTGCCTTAAGCTCTACCAATTAAATTGTAGTCATTCAATACAGTGCCATAGAAATAGGCTCGGTTACTAACTTGATCTCAATTGTGATATCAAACTCCTGTTTGGGCGGAAGACTGGGTAGTTCTACCAAAAACACATCGCTTAAATTTCGTAACAATAGGTATCTTTCCAAGAAATATATATCCCCTTCATCTATTTCAAAAAATTTTACTGCATACAATGTGTAACCTTTGTTTTTCTCGTATTTAAGTTGCATGGATGATAATTTTCTAACTGAAATCTCACGTTTTACCCCCTTGATGTTTATTTTTTTCTATAGATCATCTAGAAAACTAATATGTTATTCAAAAAAATCAACCTTTACCTTATGTTCCCCAAGCCAGTTAACACCTATGATTATATCATAAGACCCCAATGTAGTAATGTAAATATCAACTTTAGTGGAAAAACTAGGCAAGTCAAGTAATTCTCCATAAAGTCACATACTAACTGTGTGGAAAACATTATTTCCATAATGTATAGCCCATGATTTATCCACTTTTTGAGCTTTTATTTTTAATTTTGAAGCTAATTTAGTATAAATAAAGCAGTTAGTAGGTCCAGTATAAAAAAGTATAGTAAAATGTAAACCAAATAAATTACCTAGCACTTCTATAGGTGTAACTTACTTTTCATCCTATTTGTTAGCTACTACAACATGTATCTTATGTTATTGATTGCGGTCATCCTTCCTTAGAGGACACTTATTTTCATAATGATCCTTGACACAATTGTAGTAGCCTCTTATAGGTCCTTTCTTATTCTCAAATTTATTTCCTACCTTAAAGTTATCATTCTATCGTCCATAGGAGTTCTGTCCATTATTATTATTCTTGACAAAAAAATTTCATACATTATTAACATGTTTATTTTTGATAGGTTTCTTATTATTATCAAAAACAACAAAAAATTCTCACCAAACTTTTTCCATTGTTCCTTTTTAGGTTCGAGTGTTGAAGAAGAATTAGGAATTTTCTTTCTGATTTCCTCCTTATGGGAAGATATTGTTTTCAATTTATGTTCCCCCCTATGGATTTTTCAACAACCCCTTCTAAGGTGGTTGGGTTATGAACATCTACTTCACCACCTATAATAGGATTTAATCCCATTATGAATTTTTGTATTCTAAACTTTTCGTTAGTTTGATATTAAGTCACGTGCTTGAGAATCTTAGTAAACTTCTCCCAATGCTCTATTACAGTTAACTTTCCTTGAGCTAAGTTCTAAAATTCAGTCATTTTCTAATCATAGTAAATTTGTGGCAGCCATCATTGCCTAAAATAAATTTTAAATTCATCCCAAGTGACATTTGTTTCATCAATGTTTAACTCAATATTACAGCTTTCCCACCAAGAATATTCCTCATACGAACTTTAGTAAGCTCCCCATATTAATTTACTTTCCTCAGAGAATTTCCGCATTGAAAAGTACTTCTCCATTTCGCTAAGCCAGTTCTCATCTCCATCTCCTAGTGTAGTGCCATCAAACATGGTTGGACTTATCCTATTTATATCATTTGCGAGTTTAGTCACCAATCTCATATTTTTATTATCAGGCTGATTGGATACATTTACATAGGCATTGACATTATTATTGTTATCAATGCTAAAATTTCTAATATTGGCATTGTCATCAGGAAGTAGCTAATTATTATTACAAGCATCTTATTCATCCTCCTTATTTCCCATTACTTTCTTTTATAGTACATCCAAATGATCTCTTTTTTCCAACATGGAAACAAGGATCTCATCGAGTTTTTGGGAAGTAGCTTCTTATCCACCTATTGGTGGGTAGTTTGCATCATTTCCTCTCGTTATAACCATATTTTGTTAACAAGAAAATTTAAGTTTTTATCAGACTATCGACACAAGAGGTCCAAGATCTACAACCTTTAGCTCTAATACCAATATGTAACATTCCCATTTTAAGATGTTAGAAACAAAGGAATTTTTTTTTGCATAATTTTCTCTTCTCTAAATAAACACAATTTAGAAGACATATTCCAAAGCCAATCTATCTCATAACAAAAAACCATATGCAGTTGTAAATGACTCAGTGAGACATTGATCTATCATTTCATGACAGGGTATCATTCTAATCTCTCATGTTAACTTTATAATTTATATACTATGTATACTTGGTTCTATTACCCTTTTAGAGGTATCAAGTGGTTTTTTAAGAGGCCTATCTGATTATCTGTTATCGATATACATTTGAAATCATGCTTCTTAAACTAGGTGACATAGGACAACACAACCAACAACTTGCAATACTTTAGCCAAAGATTTAAAACTTACTATTCATATTTATATTCATAGATGGCATAATCATAAAATGGAATACATCCTTCATCCTACTTGATTTGTTTCTAGAATGGTATTTATAGATTTATGTTAGTCCACTTCTTCAAGGTTTAGCCCTAGCCAAGGTTAACAACATGGCCTAGTGTGAAGGACTGTTTATGGTGACTAATGGTAATGTTATCCAAAATAAGCCCCTGCTTATTTTCACTAACTTTCCTTCATCCTTTTTTCTTTTTTTCCTCATTCAAGTTTTTCCAACTTTTAGGCACTAAAAATTATCTGGAAATGGCTTCATCAGATAGAGAATTTTCTCACCTTTTCAGAAAGGTAAAATTTTCCTTCTAACTCTTTATATTTTATAAGTTATGGCTCGACAGAGTTTTTGAGGGAAATTTTCCCTAGGAAGGCCCAAAACCAATAGGAATGCACCACGTGGTAGGGCGGAATGGCGGGTCATTGGGGGTAAGTTGAAAAAATTGCCAAGGAGTGGGCGAGGTGTAAAGGAAATTTTTTTCCCATTGGTCTGCGAAGGAAAAGAAATGGCTCAAGGCCCGTGCCGAGCAAGGAGGATATGACACGTGTCTAGTCGGAGGTAGAAGTAGGAGGGGTAGAGTAAATTTTGGCTTTTTGCCAAAATAGAAAAGAGTGAAAAGGAAAATTTTGGTCCGAAAGCCCACAAAGAAGGAAAAGATATTTGTAAGGGCCCACGGACCAACCTGAGAATGACACGTGCCCAGTTGTGGTGGGTGGTCGGAGGCACGGAGGGATTTGATGTAATTTTCCAAAGTTTTCAAAAAGGCACAAAGGAAAAATTTTATTTATGGGCCCATGGAGGAAAGAAATTTGATTAAGGACCGCACCAAATCAAAGTGTGGGACATGGCAGCGGAGTGGTGGGGCATGGAGAAATTTTGGCTTTTATTCCAAAATTCAAAAAAGGGTAAAATGGCCATTTGAACCCAAAGATGAATGGGGAAGTGCCACATGGAAATGGAGTGGTGGGGCACAAAGCTTTTTGGGGAATTTTTTCCAAAATTCAAAAAAGGGGAAAAAGTTTAGGCTTCGGCCCATAAACCTTATTTTTGCCCTAGTTTTTCCCTAAATCTTCAGAGGGGCATATATTTCAATCTAGAGCTTAGTTTTTCTCAATTTTGGTGTCATTGGAAATATATTGATGTCCTCTATATGATGGAATCTTCAATTTTTTTTTTCATGGATTTTAGTGAGAGAAAACATGAAAAAACTCCTTTAGAATGGGAAAAAGAGCAGAATCGACATTCAACCACCATTTTTAATGTAGTATGGCTTCCATTTTTCTCCAGCATGGTTGAAAATCTTGGGGAATGAACTTTTAAAGGTTCCCATACTATTTTTATGGATCTGGTCAGTGGTTGAATCATTCATTTCAAATTTCCCGCATTTCTACTTCCTGAACTCGATTTTTCATTGTTATAAGCTAGATTTGGCTCTTTTGTAAAGGGTTGGACGTTTTTTATGTTCTACAGGCTCCCCCTTCACTATGGAAAGTTAATTTGTGGAATATCAAACCATTTTTAGGACTACAACATGTTTTTTACCTCCTTGTTGTTGTAGTGCACTGTATTTAAAAATTGAAATGACAATGCAAGCTCTGCAAATGAATTTTCAATCCTTTCTTGTGTTGTTTTCTCTATCGTAATCCTTCATTAAAATTTTAGCAATTTTTGCATGATTTGTGTTGCATTTTTTATAATCTGTGTCAATCTACAGAAATAGATGTTCACCACTCCTTTGGTGTATCACCTTGTCAGTTTAGTTTTATATTATTTTCTTTCTATCCTTATCTCCTTGGCAGAATTAGAGTAGAATTTTGAGTTCAACCTCTAAAAATTTCATGCATACACTTGATTAGAGGAACCAACCTTCAATCTGGAGATTTTTTTCCCATTTTTGCAAGTCCCACACTTGGGTAAAAGATTCCATGTTGTACATTCACATCAGATGAGCTTGCCTTAGAAAAGTAGATCTATAGCTCATTTGGGGGTGTTGTGAATTTGCACTAATAGTTTTGGCACATCCGATGGGACCTCAGAGGTTTTCATCTTCATTACCAAAAAGTTGATGTGCATTTTTTTTAAGTTTCTTGCTTAAAAAAAGCCCTGATTTACACATCTAACAACTCCAAAGGGATAAAATTAACTGGTTTCAGCAGTCCAAGTCTGAAGATTCATGAGAAGGATCCAAACAAGTTCAAGGGCCAGAGAAGAGGGATTTTATGAGTATCTACAATTATCCCCAAGAAGAAGAGAGAGGGGAAGAAGAATTCAAAGGTCTCCATCTCCACCAAACAGAACTCTATCAACTCCACCTAGTAGACCTTTCACCCAATCAACAAGGGTTGTCAGGGCAATCAAAATAGCACAACCCAACCCTTATGTAAACTTCATTGGTATCATCCCAGTTGCTCTCAATGCACAAAACCCAGTTCTAGTTGTAGCATTGAAGAACATCCCATACTTTACTGGGGAAAATCAGACCAATCCTGGTGATCATGTCAAAGACATTACTAATGTTTGTGTAATCCATGAGATTGTTGAGATGCAAAATGCTGTCAAATTTTTGGAATATTATTTCAAAGGGAAAGCTTTACAATTGTTCAGGAGCCTTGGGATAGGCTCTATACAAAATTGGAACCAGTTGTGCATAGCTCTCCATGATCAGTTTGGAGAAAAGGGAGATAATATATCTCTATTGGAACAACTGAAAACTATCAAGAGAGCCCCCAATGAGCAGCTAACAAACATCAGTTTCAGATTTCAAAGGACATGGGATAGAATCCCAGTGACAGTAAGGCCAATAGCTGAAGGTGCTTTCTTATACTATCTCAAAGCTTTAAATTCTGATATTTCTATGTTAATCCAATCCATGGGAGGTGCAAATATACTTGCAGCTTATAACATTTCCATTAGAGCTGAGAATTGTTTGATCCAAGCTAGTAAACTAGCACCTAGGCCTCCTATGCCCTTATATCCAAACTTGGAAAGCCCAAGCACTAGTCAAGCATCTACTTTAACTCCTATTACCACTCCTAGAAATCAGAGTTAAAATGAAACTTCTACTTCATCCTATAATACCTCAAATGAACTTTAAGAATTCATGAAACAGTTACAAAATTTAGGCAATGAGCTGGTTACACTCAAGAGGCAGAAACCCCAAAGTTTTAGACCTTCCTATCAGTCTCAAACTTAGCCTAATAGGCACCCATATCAGCCTAATAGGCCACCTAACACTGCTGCAAATAAAAATCAAGTAAGGCCTCCTGCCAATAGACTATTTCTACCATACAACCCCAATGTTGCATCTACCTCTAAAGCATTAGTGCCAGTGTAAAATAATATAGCTTAAGAGTATGACTGGTGTTTCCCATGCAATGAACCTCACAACCAGTCTATGTGCTTTAATGGTGCTTTGAACCAAGATTTTATGGTGACAAAAATTGGCATAGAGAGTGAGGTGAGTCAAGAAACAAACCATCAACAAGGAACATCTCAGAAAAATACAACTCCAAATGAGACTACACTTGTGAATTAGCAGGATGAAGATTTTTGTGGTATGAATCAAATAATTTCTCAAAACGTAGTAGCTAACACATGGTCAAAGAAAAGGAATATTGGTGAAGGGAATTCATTAGATCAGGGTGATCCACAACCTTCCATCACTCCACAAAGTGTTGGTAAGCAAAATGCAGTTCCAAATGTGCAAGGACAGCCTAAGCCACCTTCTAGACCAACTCAAATTCCAGTTGTTGCCGCCCATGTACAAGAAAATAATGTGTAGGCTAAGGGGCAGCAAAGAGATGTTTCATCCCAATTTAACATCATTGAACAAATAAATAAGAAAAATGTGAATATATCTATGTGGGAATCACTATCCATCCTAGGCCAAAGGGATCAACTACAAGCTGCCATGAAGAATTGGTCAACTTCAAATCAATAAGCTCATTTGCAAGAGAAGGTACTCATAAATATTGCTCAGCTTGAGGGGAATCTTGGAGGATAGCAAGGTAAAGTTTTGAATCCCCCTTCATTCTATGTTTCATTGATCATTGGGGACAAACTAGTACACAATTGTATGATTGATTATGGGGCAAGTAGTTTTGTGATTCCCAAGAAAATAGCTGATCAACTGGGCCTCCAATATGAATTCATATCCAAAGGGGTGGTGTAATTGGATGGGACAGGATTAGCGCTAGTAGGGGTAATTAAATATTTGAGCCTCACTTTGCATGCATGCCCTAATGTCATTGTTTTGTAAGATGTGTCAGTGATAGATTTACCACCACTTTTTGCCCTATGTTTGTCAAGGGATTTCACAGCTAGAATTAGAGGCTATTTATCTACTGACTAGTCAAACATGTTGTTTTGGACCAGATATGGATCTAAGACCACAATCATGTCCTAACCTATTGCGAACTTTCACATTGAGCCTCACACTCTAAGCCCAATCAATGCCAACTGTTTATCATTTGATCAAGAGGATTATCTAGGCACAGATGAAGTTGACACCGAATTTGGAAGCATCTCAAATTTGAATCTGATGAATGGGCAAGAAAGGTACATTATTTTGATCTCTATAAGGAAATCAAGGAATATTAACTAGGAGTTTATTACATGCATGAAGAAAATCAGCCTATTCCTAGCATCACCAAGCCAGACCATAAAGATGACAATGAGGTATGGCAGTTGTTCTTTGATGGATCAAGAAGTAGACAAGGTTCAGTGGAGAGCTATGCTTGTTTCACCTTAAGGAATTAAATATTATTCATCTTTTATATTTCAGTTTGCATGTTCTAACAACACTTCTGAATATGAAGCTTTGATACACGAATTGCATTGGTCAAGAAAGAGAGGTATAAAAAACTTACAAGTATTTGATGACGATGAGCTAATTGTTAATCAAGTTAAAGGGAAGCACGCTGCCAATAATGATCTCCTCAAAAGTTATAAGAATAGGGTGTGGGACCTCATTGAGGATTTTGAAGGCTTCAGTATCAACTCCATCCCTAGGAAAGAAAACCAAGCTACTGATAGGCTTGCAGCAATTGGAGCAGCCTTTGATTTTTTGGAGAGTATTAAGGAAGATAAAGTGCAGCCAAAAATTCATGTTATTGTAAGGCCATCAGTGCCAGATAATAATGTAAGTTGGAAAGTTTTTGAAAGTGACCAAAAAATCATCAATTTATTGCAAGAAGAAGCTGAGTTCTTAGCCAAAAATCAGGAAAAGTTAGAACAACAGTATGGTGATCAAGTGGTATAGATGATAACCAACAAACTACCAAAAGGACTTGTCACTTTAGATTCCATCTTTAATCCTAATGATCAATTTAGGAAGGAGAAATCAAACATCCAAGCCAAGGGAGAAGGTTCAGTGCCCATGTTAATAGGAGAAGGAAGATCACTTCAAATTGGTAAAGTGACAACCAAACAAGAAAGGTATGAGTTCATGTAACTTTTCCAAGAGTTCCCAGATATATTTACTTGGAGCTATGAATACTTGAGAGGTTTCAATCCCAAGCTAGCTCAACATACAATTGAAATGGATCCAAGTGCTAAACCCATCAGGGAAAAAAAAGACCGATCAATCCACACATGGATCCTCTTATGAAGAAGGAATTGAATAAGTTAATAGAGGTAGTATCATATTTCCCATCAAGCATTCAAGTTGGGTTGCAAACTTGGTTACAGTTAGAAATTAGATTGTGTGTATACTTTAGAGATTTGAATAGAGCATCCCTCAAGGATCATTATCCAGTTCCTTCTATGGAGTAGATTTTACAAGTTGTTGCTGGCTCTTAGAGGTTTTCATTGCTAGATGGTTATTCAGGGTATAATTAGATCATGGTAAAAGAGGATGATCAGTTCAAAACAACCTTCACCACCAAATGGGGAACCTATGCATATAAGAAAATGCCATTTGGGTTGTCTAACGCCGGAGCTACCTTCGAAAGGGAAATGGATATGGCATTCAAGGGATTAATCAACAAAATACTGTTGATATACCTAGATGATATTATTATATTTTCTAAAACTACAGCAGATCATCTCTTTCATCTGATACAAGTGTTCCAAATATGTAGAAGATTTGGGGTATCCTTGAATCCCAACAAATGTATTTTCCTAGCTCATGAAGGAAAGATCATAGGCCACATTGTTTCCAAAGAGGGATTAGCAATTGATATAGAGAGGGTTGAAGCAATAAAAGCACTACCATTACCAAGTCACAAGAAGTCCCTTCAAAGTTTCTTGGGAAGAATCAATTTTGTTTGAAGGTTTGTTCCAGAATTTACATCCCTTGTCAGGACAATAACTATGATGTTGAAGAAAAGTATGGCTTTCAAATGGAAAAATGAAGGTAAAGATAGTTTTAAGGCAGTAAAATAGGCTATCTCACAAGCCCCAACTCTCATTAACCCATATTTCTCTAAAGATTTTATCCTTTATGCATTTGGCGGCGATGATACAATTTCTACAATTTTAGTACAACAAAATAAATAAAATACAGAGAAACCAATTGCCTTCTTTAGCCAAAGGCTGGAAGACTATGAGGTGAGGTATTCCTTCATTGAGAAGCATGTTCTTGCAATGATTAGGAGCTTGAAGAACTTTAAGCATCTAGTTTTAAACAACAAGGTTCAACTACTGGTTTCTCATGTGGGAGTTAAGGACTTCCTCCTCAATAAAGACCTAAATGAAAAATGTGTAGGGTGGATTACTAATATCATGGAGTATGACATTGAGATCAAAGACACCAAGCTGGTCCAAGGAAAGGGATTGTGTGAGTAGCCGGTCTTGAGAAAATCAATGGAAGCAAGTAATGGGAAGGATGTTGTTTTGGCATTGCAAGACAACTAGGAACAAAGAGGTGTTCAAGAAGAGAATGATGGTATGCTCACTCCTTGTTAGATCTAATACATAATGCACTTCTTAAAAATAGGACTATGCCCTCTAAAGATGAACAAAACCAAGAGAAGACACTTCAGATTGTAGGCTATTCCATATGTACTTATTGATGGTGTCTTATTCAAAAAGGATATAAATGGAGTGTTGCTGAGATGTATTGGGACAAATCAAATTAAGAGAATGTTAAGAGAGTTCTATGATTGATCAGATGGGGGTAATTTTACTCCAAGGGTGATAACCCTCAAGATTATGAAGGATGACTCTTATTGGCCCAAGGTGTTTAGTGATTGTTATGCATGGATCAAGAGGTGCAAAAATTGTGCATTATTCATAGGAAAGGAAATATTAGCATCCCTTCCATTGCACCCTATTTCAGTTGACCAGCCATTCATGCAATGGGGTTTGGAATTCATTGGATTCATCAACCAAAACTCAATCTAAGGACACAAGTGGATTCTACTAGCAACAAACTACTTCACCAAACGGACTGAGGCGGTCAGACTCAAAGAGGTAAATGAATCTAGCATTCTAGAATTCTATGAGGGGCTAGTAACAAGATTTGGCATACCTACCACTATAATATAAGATAATGCATTGGCATTCATAGGATCAAAGGTAACTTAATGGGCTATTAAGAATGAGATCTATCTGAGCATTTCATCAAATTATTACACTCAAGGTAATGGCCAAGCTAAGACTACCAACAAGAACCTATTACAGATCATCAAGAGGACTCTTGATGAAAATTAAAGGACTTGGCACACTAAACTTAAATCAAACTTATGGGCTGATAGGATAACTCCCAAGAGCTCCACCGATAACTCTCCATTCACACTTTTTTTATGGAAGAGAGGAAATATTTCCTATGTCACTTGAGTTGCCAATGTTAGAACTCATGAAGCAATTCGAATTGTTGGAGTTCGAACC
Source organism: Taxus chinensis (assembly GCA_019776745.2). Taxonomy (NCBI): domain Eukaryota; kingdom Viridiplantae; phylum Streptophyta; class Pinopsida; order Cupressales; family Taxaceae; genus Taxus; species Taxus chinensis. Next base: position 94,704,411 of record CM034149.1, on the reverse strand, counting down.
CATGGAGGTTAGATATGTAGAATTTATGGAACTCCAAGAAATCAGAGAGCATGCAGCCCAAACAATGGAGAAGGACCAAGCCTTGATCAAGAGAACCTTTGATAGGAAAGCCAAGGCTAGAAACTTCCAAGCTGGATATTTAGTGTTGAAATGGGATGTAGACTGAGCAAATCCAGGAAGGAATTCAAAGTTTAATGCCATTTGGAGTGGCCCCTACATGGTCACAAAATGTAAGAACAACAATGCCTTCCAATTGTCTACATTGGGTGGTGAAGAACTGTAGATTCTAGTTAATGAAATCCATCTAAAGCATTGCTACTAGAAGGGAAACTCCTCACCTTGTACATATTAGCTTAGATTTTCATTTATCCAAGCGCTTGTGCACATTTTTTTGTTGCAGCTTAGTTTTACATTTCCCTAAGTGCTTTGGCACAAGCTTTGTTGTCCCAAGGATACATCTTTGCAGGCCATGTTTCAAATCAAGTAATATTCTAATCTCACAATCTTCTTTCTAGAAATTTTCTAATGAGTTGAGAGTACCAATTAGTTAAGTTGATGACTCCATTACCCAATGGATTACTTCAGGCAGCTGGTCACTTCATCCAACAGGCAGATGATCCCTCTGAGTCACCAAATTGTTATCCAAAATAAGCCCCTACTTATTTTAGCTAACCTTCCTTCATTCTTCCTTATTTTTTGCCTCACTCAAATTTTTCCACTTTTTAGGCTCTCAAAATTATCCAGAAATGGCTTCATCAGATAGATAATTTTCTCACCTTTCCAGAAAGGTAAAATTTTCCTTCTAACTCCTTGTATTTTGCAAGTTATGGGTCGGAAAAGTTTTTGATGGAAATTTTCCTTAGAAAGGCCCACAACCAATAGGAATGCGCCACGTGGTAGGGAAAAATTGTGGGTCGGAAGAGGTAAGTAGGAAAAATATCCAAGGAGTGGGTAGGCCACAAAGGAAAAAAAATTCCTGCAGGTCCGCGGAGGAAAAGAAATGGCTTGAGGCCCACACTAAGCAACAAAGATACGACATGTGTCCAGTCGGAGGTGGAAGTCAGAGGGGTGGAGTAAATGTTGGATTTTTGCCAAAATAGTAAGGGGTGAAATGGAAAATTTTGCCCAAAAGACCATAAAGAAGGAAAAGAAATTTGCAAGGGCTCGTAGACCAATCGTAGGATAACACGTGTCCAGTCATGGCGGGTGGTCAGAGGCGTAGAGGGATTTGGTGTAATTTTCCAAAGTGTTCAAAAAGGTGCAAAGGAATTTTTTTTTCCATGGGTCCATGGAGGAAATAAATTTGATCAAGGCCCACACCAAATCATAGTATGCCATGTGATAGCGGAGCGGCGGGGCACGAAGAAATTGTGGGTTTTTTTCCAAAATTCAAAAAAGGGTAAAATGGCCATTTGAACCTGTAGACAAATGGGGAAGTGCCACATGGCAGCGGAGTGGTGGGGTGCGGAGATTTGTGGGGATTTTTTTCCCAAAATAAAAAAAGGGAAAAATTTTAGGTTTCGACTTGCCACTCAATTTTTTCCCCATTTTTGCCCTAAATCTTCAGAGGGGCATATCTTTCGATCCAGAGCTCAGTATTTCTTGATTTTGGTGTCATTGGAAATATATTGAAGTCTTCTACACGATGGACTATTGATTTTTTTAATGGAGTTTAGTGGGAGAAAAAATGAAAAAAATGCATTTGGCATGGGAAAAAGAGCACAACCGACATTCAACCACCAATTTTAATGCAATATGGCTTCCATTATTCTCCAGCATGGTCTAAAATCTTAGGGAATGAAATTTTAAGGGTACCCATGCTATTTTGATGGATCTGGTTGGTGGTTGAATCATTCATTTCAATTTTCCCACGTTTCTCCTTTCGGAACTCAGTTTTTCATTGTTAAAAGCCAGATTTAGCTCTTTTCTAAAGGGTTGGAAATTTTTATGTTTTGAAGGCTCCTTCCTTCACCTTGATAAGTGAATTTGTGGAATATTAGACCTTTTTTAGGAATGCAACATATTTTTTACGTCCTTGCTATTATAATGCACTATATTTAAAAATGGAAATGACAATGCAAGATCTGTGAATGAATTTTGAATCTTTTATTGTGTTGTTTGCTCTATCCTGATCCTTCATTACAATTTTAGCAATTTGTTAATGATTTTTGTTGCATTTTTTATAATCTATGTCAATCTATAGAAATAGATTTTTACCACTCCTTTGGTCTATCACCTTGTTAGTTTAGATTTCTTTTCTTTTCTTTCTATCCTGGTCTCCTTGGCAGAATTAGAGTAGAATTTTGAGTTAGACCACTACAAATTTCATGCATACATCTGATAAGAGGAGTAGAGGAACTAGGCTTCAATATGGAGAGTTTTTTCCCATTTTTGCAAGTCCCACACTTGGGGAAAAGATTCCATGTTGTGCATTCACACCAGATGAGCTTGCCTTAGAAAATCATATCTATAGCTCATTTAGGGGTGCTGTGAATTTACACTAACATGTACTTAGACATACGCAATCGACTTATGTCAATTCAGTGTGTCTATTTATCCTAATTCAATGTGAGTTGACCCCGACACTAGGTCATGCCCTTATCTCTACCTAGGGAAGAACCATGATCAAGTCAGAATTTATATTAGTCTAGTTGAATAAACTTTGAAGGGTGTTGAAACCTATCAAAAACAACATATTATCCTCATAAAGACCCTAGTCATCATGAAGGTACTACAATATAGTTGGCATGTGTCAACATCCATCTAAGTTTTCCTCATCTAGAAAAACAAATCTTAGATAGAAAGTTATATCTTATTAATTTCCTCATTTCCAATTAATTGCAGCAACCCTACTAAACAAATAGGTTCCTTAATCATTAATATTTAGTTATAATGTGTATACAATGTATACTTGGTTTTGTTACCCTTTTAGAGGTATCAAGTGGTTTTTTTAAGAGGCCTATCTCATTATCTGTTACCAATATTCATCTAGAATCCTACTTATTAAACTAGGTTACAGAGGACAACACAACCAATAGCTTGTGATAATTTTGCTAAATATTTTAAACATATTGTTCATGTCTATAGTCCTATATGGCATACTTTTCAAATGGAATACTTCCTTCACCCTACTTGATCTATTATCTACAATGGTCTTTACATACTTATGTATGTTCTCTTGTTCAAGGTTTATCCCTAGCCAAGGTTAGCAACATGGACTAGTGTGAAGGACTGCTTATGGTGTGTAAGGGTACCTATAAATACTCAATTGAATTATGTTGATTAGGCATGTCTTTTTATCCTAAGTCAACATGAGTTGACCCTGACACTAGGTCATGCCCCTATCTCTACCTAGGGAAAAACTATGATCAAGTCAGAATTTATGTTAGTCTAGTTGAATAAACTCTGAAGGGTGTTGAAACATGTCAACTGTAACACAATATCCTTGTCAAGATGCTAGTCATCATGAAGTTACTACATGGTAGTTGGTGTGTTTCAACATTCATCTAATTTTTCCTCATCTGGATGAACATATCTTAAATACAAAGTTATATCTTATTAATTTCCCTATTACCAATTAATTACATTAACCCTAATAAACAACTAGGTTCCTTAATAGTTAAGATTTGGATTTAAGACTGCAATACATGATGTTATGTAGATAAATATTCTTTCTATCTAATTCATATGCAATGATTTAAACTATTAACATCTTGATTCATGTTTCATATAAAAGGCCCAACACACATGGAAGTGTCATTTGATTTCTCACTTAAATTAACACTAGCTTATATAAGATATGAGTAGGCCCTTTTCCATATTGGACTTCATTGAAATGAAGTCTAATTCCCTTTTTAATTATCTCATCATACATTCCTATTTAGTAAGGAATTCTACAAAATAAATAACACTTTCACTACCTATAGGTAGCAATCATGATTCATATCAATAAGGTCTTAAATTAAAAATAATTTTCATTTCAAGGGAATTGTCTTTTCTTTCCCTTATTGAGGATTAGTTTCCATTTATAATCCCTTGCACGTTTTAACTTATATCCAAATTCTAGTTCTCAACAATCATTTGTTTAATTTATAGCCTAATGAACTGGTAGAAAATTAGTGCAAGAATTTCAACTTTACAAGTTGCCTCTTCACTTACAGAAGATAGTACAACATTATTTAAGATCTATGTTTATTTTATTACAAACCATAAGGTATGTTACAGTCTGTAAAATAAAGTATTACTTAGCATTTCCATTCATTTCATACCAATAAGAATTATATAAAGTGCAAAAAATATCATAAATATTTTATTCAACATGGATGATTCATACATTTAAAAGTCCAAACACTTCAGAAATTACTAATATCAAACAACAACATTAAATCAATTTTATATACAACTTTATTTTCCATCAAGTACATTTCAGTAATGAACCATTTTTCATCATAAAAAGATCTAGTATCTTTGATAAAAAAGTGAAACTTCCTAAGATATTTATCCTTTCATCACTTATGATGTCCATCTACAAAATTGCTAGCACAGGTCAATTCATTGAACTGAGCATGATAAGCACTAAACATTAGAACAATGTGCTTTTAACTAACTATTTCATAAAAAGAACTTTGCTGTTATGAAATAGTCCTAAGTAAATCAAAAAGACATAACCAAAAGGAGTTAAAATAATCAATACGAGATAGAGAGAGAAAAAAAATCAAAAGTAAGGTTAGGTCAAAATATACAACAAATTCAACCTTCCATACTAATGATTTTTATCAAAATAATTTAAACAAAATTCAGGTAAGTAATATTTCATCAAAATTTCACTTCTACTTTATTACATTTATTTTCATAATCACTCATTCAGTTAATTCCTTTAACATAAGAAACTAACTATCCTAACTATATTTTAGGCTTAGTTCAGTAATAGATCATGTACAACATTACTTCCATCTCAATATTTCATTAGCATAAATTCATCCTAATATCTAATCTGCTAACAAGTGAACTTAAATATCATAATAAATAAGTGAAGATAACCCAAGTCATCGTAACATTGAAGTGTCACAGATAGAGTGTCCTTAATGCTTAAACTAATAATGAAGAACTAATTTAATTTAAAAACCAAAGAAACTAAATCAGAACCCTTAAGAGGTAAGGTTACTTCCAACAAGAAAAAGAGTTAAACTCAAATCTTATAAGATACACCATTATTATCATTACCTTGAGTGATTAGAATGGTTAAGTTTATAATCTAGAAAAACACATTAAACCATCCAAATAATTCCAGCCAAACATAACACTTCAACTAATTAATTTCAACTTCAGTTATACTTCCCTAACAACATTCTACAATCATTCTTACGATACAATCAAGAAGTTGCATTACAAAACAAAACAGAGAGAGACATCATCCTCACCAAGTTTGAAGCTAGATGAAAAATAAATGAAGGAAGTGAAGAGAGAGATCACTACCCCAAAACTCTTGTATGATCAAAAGAGATCCACAAGAAACCAATAACATATATAGACAGGGTCCAATATCTAATGTCACAAACAAAAACCCCCAAAAAAAATCTAATCTAGGTCTGAGTTGAATGAACAATAAACAAATAGAATTGAAAAAATAGATAGCAACACATTTTATTACCTTCCATTATTCAAGCAGACGGTATAGATAGACTTGATTCCCACAAGATAACAAAATAAATAATCTCGTAAAATATACAAAGATGAATAGATGAAAATAACAGAAGGGTAAATTTGAACAATCTTCCCAACTCAAACCCAAATAGGAAAAGAAGTGAATAGTACAATATAACAAGAATAGGAGTAAACTATTACCTTTTCATGAAGAACATTTCCTAAGATCATAAAGAATCAAAACTAGGTTTGATGGCCCAAGATCGAAGAAATAGGCTAACACAGTACATCAAAACAATTTTGATAGAACTATCAAGGATTTCAAATTGAAAACCATAATGAAAATATAGTAAACCATACTTGAGGGAGTTTTCCCTCTAAGCACCAAATGTCATACGTTCAAAGGTTTCCAAGTTACCCAATAGAGTAGAAAATTGAATAACATTTCCCTTACAGGATTACAAAACCAGGCTCTAAGAAAACAACTGAACAATTCCAAAGAAAATCAGAAGTATACATTAGTAGACTCTAAATAATATAACCGAAAGACTTAACAAATCCATGAAATGTTAAACTACCTTCCAAAAAAAATCCCAACCATTATCTTTCCAAAATAATCACTCGATTAGAAGTCTGCAAGCAAAATAATGCAACAAACCCAGATTTAAAATTATAGTCAACAATAAGAATCAGACATGTTCAAAAAATTTGAGATTCCTTCAATCCTCAAAATAATACGTTTAAGAAGACGTCACAGAGTTTTTATCTTCCCTAAAGAATCATACAGATTCCATTAATAGTTAAGGTTTTCAAAATAGTTAAATAAATGTAGTTTCCCAATAGAGAGGAAACAAGTTAATTCTAAAACAAGCTCCAAAGATTAAAGAAAACCAAGCTACATACATTTTTAAACAATTCAAACAAGATCACACAAATTTTTCGACATGGTCTCCAACCCAAGAAAAAAGGATTACTGCATAACCCAACTACCAAACAAATAAAATAAAAAACCTAGATCACTCTTTCCATTATTCAAACAGAATTGGAAAAGCATCCCAATAAACAACACAAAACCTCAAGCAGAGTAAGTTTATCAACAAAACAAAATTAGTTTAATCCAAAGAGTAGAGTTGTTCTTAAGAAACATGTAAATAAAATCAAGAATCTTTATAGATAGAGCCTATAATTCCTTAGAGTACTTTTCCTAAACACCTATTCGCGGAAGTTTCCAAGAATAGCCTCGATCTTATTTTCAAAATTCTAAAAATCACACAAAAAATTCTATTATCTCCTCCTTATAGTATCACAGTGCAATCTCTCTCTCTCTCTCTCTCTCTCTCTCTCTCTCTCTCTCTCTCTTCCATGTCAAGTAAGCAAGAAAACTCATGCATTGACACTTGCATGTAAAAATTGAACTGGAGGTTCGACAGAAAAAACAACTACATGTAGATCTCTAGCTCCAAAACCAAATGAATGGATCAAAACAAAACCTCTATCTTCTTCCTAGGTGGTTTTGCCAATTTCCAAAAATTAAATTTAGAGTAGGACTATCAATCCTTCCTATTTTCCTGCCACCTCCATCTCCAAAATTGAAGTCAGATTAATTCAAACAAAACATGTCTCATAAAACTTTGGTGAAAAATTCCAACTCATTCACCATAATTTCCTAACTGCCTTTTCCAAATTTGGCTGAAGAAAGAGATAAGGCTTAATAAATAGCCTTAAATTTCTTGAATTCGTTACCTCCCACTTTCCTCTTTCCCCATGTCATTTCATATGCCCCCTTAGGTTATCCATTCCCTTAGTTAGGTTAGACACTAAGTTAGAAAATCAACATAGGTCCATAGGTAGGTCCATAGTTTTAGTCTAGGTCCCTCTTAAGTTTTTTTCGTCCCAATTAATAAAATAACATAGTAACTTAGGTTAGGGTTAACCCTTAGGATAGTGTTACTAGTTTTAGAACATAGTTCTATTAGGTCCCAGGTCCCCAATGAAAACTTCATCATACCAGAATAGAAAAGAAGAACCAAATTGTTACTTGGTTAAATATGAAGCAGAGAGCCATGGACAAGTTCGTTCATAACCTTTGTATAGTCCAAGTTCTAGAACTCTTCCATTTGTCCGTATTGGACATCATGACAACAAGACATGAAAATTAGAAGCATACCTTGGATCGATGGAATTGATCCAAGGTAATGTTGTTTGAATCCCCATAAATTATGAAAATTGAAACTCAAATTCATAATCCATAGTAGTGAATTTATTCTGCATAAAAGAGATGGATTTCTTCATTTTCAATTAACCAAAACCATAATAGAATATACCTAATCCCAACAGATAACTTCCTATCTTCTACAAACATGATTTCCTAAGTCATAAGAGTACAAAATCTTAAGAAAAAATCACTTTGGAAGGTTTTTACCTTCTATAGTAGAAGTCATCATAGATACCAGTCATGTTAGAGGCATTAGATAATTAATTCTCTAGCTTTTCCAAATGCACATGCCTCAATACTTCCACCTTACTCTACTCCATTCTCTTTTATTTTAAAATATATATATTTCATTTTATTATATTAAATTTGATAATTTTTATTCTTATTTTATTTTGTTTAACTTTAAATTCATTATTTTCCTTTCTTAGTTTTACTTAATTATTCACTTAATATCATGATTATTCTGGTATCAAAAATTTATTACGATCATGAGTATAATATTTTCATCAAATGAAATTCAAGCTCAATATACTGCAATTGATAACATGGAGATTATAGGGGTATTGTGAAAGAAGTTACCCCTTTCCTGATGGATTAGTGTAACGGGGACTTACACTGTGGTAATGTGCTTATACGGGGTACAAGGGAGGAATTTTCCGTTATGAGGGTACATATGCAGTAGCGCATATGGTTTAGGTAATTGGGCTAGTGCTAAAAGAGTTGACTAAGAACATCGCGAGCATTAGATATGGGGAGATGTATGTGGAATATCTAGATACTTGATTGACATTATTGATGATGATTGGGGTTGGTTGTTTTACGTTTCTGGAATTAGAGGGTGGGAGATTACCATAGGATTTGATGGGAGTTTAAGAGCATATGGTATTTGATAGAGTACATTTTGCATGGGTGCCTACTTATTTAGTGTAGATCTATAGAGAGTTATGGGATTACATGAGGATGCGTCGATATGGCATTTGTTGCACATACTTATTACATTTTTGGGCATACAAGCATATTGTATGCCTTCATCCACTTGGGCTACCACAACTAGGTTGGGAGGTTGGTTGATACAAGTCTAGATTCAAGTGATGGATGTGGGTAATGGATTAGGAGAGGGTGGATTTGGTGAGACAAGATACCAATTACTATCGGTGGGTACAAGACAACTTATCACTAGTGGAGATTTTATGGAGACCCTACCTTGCATATCTAGAGTTTACAAGTATGGAGGAGGAGTTGGACGGTTTAAAATTGCTCAGGTGGATCTAGGGGCATCGGGTTGGGGAGTATGAGTAAATACTCGTCAAGCAGGTTAGACGTTAGTTTGTCTTACAACAGGATGTGCCCTAACCATTCCCACAGTACCGTTGAGAGGATTTCAAGTTACCACTACCTGTTCCATAACCGAAAGATCTGGTAGGGGATGAGGAGTAGGATATATATGATACCATATATAATTTAGGGTGTATGCCAGTATAGGTAGTGGTGGAAATCACAGGTGTAGGAAGGAAAGTTCTACTTTATTTAGCCAATGTGATTAGTGAGTGAGACAATTTACATGTACAAGTCCTAGGATTATAGGGCTAGGTTAATACTCTACAAGAATAGGTGGTCACCTTATAGACACAGTTAGTGGTTGTATAGACACATGCTAGTGACAGAGCACATGTGGCTTTCCCCCTTCACCTCTGAGGGTATGTGATGGGATATAAGTACATGGACACGTTACACTAGTATAGGCATTGGCAATTCATACACCGGGTCCTCCACCTCAGTTACAGGTAGCTAGAAATGGTCCATTGGATAAGGGGTAGGGAAAAAATACTAGTAGATAAATTCCACCACCACAAGTGATATCTATGGATAGATACAGGGTTTCTGTTGTGGTGACTAGGTATTATGAAGACTGGATTACATAGAGTGATCTCTAGATTATGTCATATATTGAGTATAGAACACAAAAGCAAGATGTCAAGCAATCACATAGTAGGAGTTTGGTTTTACAGATGCATAGTGCTAGTATTTTAATACAAGGGTCCCATCTCAATTGGTGTCATTGGGATATAAGGGGGGACTGATACCGGTTGGGGTAATTGATACCAGTCACTGTGGAAAGTTACCAAAGATTTTGAAAAGGAAAATTAGCGAGTCTAAAAGGTAAGAGAAGGGTGGGTAGGAAGAAAAGAGAAGGTGTAGGGATGGATCAAAGGTAAGGGAAAGGTGGGAAATAAATGAAACATAGATGTGGGTAAGAATATAGAAGGTAAGGAAAATGGTTTAAGGAAGATAGGTCATAGGGTAAAAATAGTAAGGCCAGGTAGAATGTTGAATATCTAATGAATAGCTAATGACTAAAAAAGGGTAAATGATTAATTTGTGTGAATCTTGATGATGTAGGCATGACAATAGCTAACTATGAGAGATAGACTACTTCCCTAATTAGTGCAGATGAGGCATAACGTCATAGAGGGGGAGTGGGACCACATGAGGGGTGTCGAGATGGGTGTTGTTAGATGGTATAGGTGGATAGTTTGAAATCATAGAATGATTTTCACCTTCATCGATATATGGGACCATCCAAGAAACACATTCAACCTACCTATCAGGGAGATGATGATCACCTTGGAGGAGGTCTACCAAATCATGAGGCTAAGTATTGTTGGGGAGCTACTGTATCATATCTATTCACATGATGCGTTAAAGCCTATGGTTATAGTTTTTGGAAAGGCTATGATAGATTTTTCATATCATAATGTGAGCATCAAATCTAGAGATATGTATGTGGTGCACCTAGAGGAGACTAGATTTGTAGTGTTGATGATGGTTGGGATTAGTTTTTATGAACTCACAGAATTTGAGTGTGGGAGGTTTCCATGAGAACTGATGGTAGTATTGGAGGACATGATTTAGGACAGGGTCTTCTTTATATAGGCATGATATTTTCTAGTATAGTTATACATTGAGATGTGGGCATATTGGAGGATTCAATGATTTGGTGTGTGTTTCACCTATCTTCTTCACTATTGGGCCTATGAGCATATAGTATGTATGCATCCACCAGGCCTTCCATGATAGGATTAGTAAAGAGGCATCCACATGGCAGGTTTTAGGTGGTGGATCAAGATAGGGGCACACCTGAGGATGGATGTAGCATCACAAGATGTGACATAATTTAGACATTTAGTGGATGGATTATCAGCGGTTGATAATTTATGGAGGTGATATCTTGGTTACCCTTCATTTGGAGGTATAGAGAAGGAGTTGGAAGGTTTATAGCTAGTGATATGCATATAGAGATGGAGACCCGGGGAGCATAAGATTATACCAATTGACCAATTATGATGTCATTTTAGGCCATGATAGGATGTGCCTATGCCCTTCCCATAATACCACAAGGATGACTTGGAGAGACTATTATCTCCACCACATCAAGTAGATCTAGTTGGATAGGAGGATCAGGTGGCAGACAAGAGGATAGATGATGAAGGCTATACTGATGGGTAAATGAAGTGGTGGATTGTACAGCTATAGGGAACACCTCTAAGGCCATGAATACCTAATTTGGCTATTTTGATTGTTTATAGGGATAGGTTAGAGGGGAAGGTGATGACATTACAAGCCCATCTCATGACATTATAGTGGCATCTAATAGTAGCTCAGGAACAGGTGACCACCTTACAAGGCTAGTTAAAGGTGACACAAAGATAGGCCAGAGATAGGGGAAGATTGTAGCATTACAATCCTAGGTGGCTACGTTACAGGGGTAGCTACCATAGGGCACAATAACATGCACAATATCTAGTACAGGCACATGATCTGGTATAGGCAATGATACAGGCTCAAGTATAGGCTCATGTAACGAACATGGACCACTATTATTTGGATAAGGTCCATAGGTAGGTGTTAGAGCTATGACACAGCCACAAGTGATTTCTATAGATAGGTAAAGGGTAGTTGTGACCAAGGCTAGGTATTATGAGGATCAACTTATAGATACTGGTGTCCCTTTTGTTTCATATGTTTATTACAGAGCCCAATAGGAAGTCAGTGAGATGTTCAATTAAGGATCTATAGTATTAGTAGTTTAGGGAGCCACTGATCACATGGAAAAGGACATCGAGAGGTGACCAATTCATAGAGACCAAGGCTAGGGGAGGAGATAGGGGAGATTAATATAGGTTATGAACCCTCTTAGAGATGAGAATATTATGGAGATGTTGATTATTTTTTATTTTTGACTTATATATACTAGCCTACATTTTGAAGAGGCGAGATGTGTATGATACATTTTGAGATACATGTATTTATATTTTTATATATAGTGTATTGATATGTATAATTTCTTATATATAGATGGAGGATGGTATTTATATGTTTTGTTTAGTTTTCATTTCCATTGTATTGTTATCATGTAAATTAGATATAGGCGTGGTTGATGTTATGGTGGCAAATGATTTCTTTTATTTTGATTATACTGATGTCATGGAAACCAGATGATTAGGAATGGTTTGGTTGATGTTGTTGTGATATGAGATGATGTTGTTTTGATTTTCATTGAATTATTATCATGGAAACTAGGTATGTAGGCATCGTTGAGTTTGATTTGGATTTCCAATGTATTGATGCTATGGAAATTATATTTAGGCATGATTTGTTTCCTTTTAATTTCCATAGTAGTGGTATTATGGAAAATAAATGATAGGCATAGTTTGGTTTAATTTCCAAGTTAGTGTTTTTTATGGAAAGTAAATGATGATGTGTATGGTTCATGTATGGTTTGTTTTATATTAATTTCCAAGTTATTGTTTTTTATGAAAACTAACTAACTAGGTTTGTTTATAGGGAAAAATTGTGGGGAAAAGAGTGACCGAGCTAACCTCTGAAGACCCCATGTCTTTGAAGTGTTTCCTACATATCCCTTATAAAAGGGATCTGAAGCAGATCTAGTTATCCCATAGGATAAGGAAGAATAAGATGGTTGTAGTTAAGCTAGTGGGTTTAGGTAAGGTAGATCATTGTAAGGAAGATGAGGGTAAGGTAAGTTAGGTAGGGTTAGGAAAAATAGGTTGAGTAAGGTAAGTTGTGGTTGTGTAGATTGGGTAAGGTAGATGTAAGATGATATTTGATTGAATTTCCAAAGATATGATGTTATTAGATGTTTAACATAGGTGTAGGTAAGTGAGAAGAATGCCAAGATGTTAGATGTCGAAGGTCACATCTTGCTAAAGAATCAATAAGTAGGTAGAGTTGAATTGAAAAGAAGTGAAATGATACATAGTTGGAAAGAACCATAATTGGCATACCAAAGAGAGGCTTTTGAACATAAAATCCCTAGAGGAATTGCATGATCAATAGGTATAAGGGTAAATAAAGTTGTATGATCACAATGTGTACAATACACGCCATGTCCCTTGAGTTAATAAGAGAAGATAATAAACAAAAGGTAAGGTGAAGTGGTTTGCTAAGCATAACCTTATTGTGAGACAACATGCCCCATCTGCAAGATACCTAAAACCATAATAGGTAAGTCCATGACCAAAAATTTGTATTCTTTTTGAATTTTTCATTTTTTCTTTTCGGCATGTATAGACTGATTGATGTGAGAAGTATATATTGGGATAAATAAGTTCTCCTTGAGGTCTTCATGAATTTGATCGATGCAGGAAGATCCAAAATTATTTTATTTAAGAAATACATATTATTCTTCTTTTGGGGATAGACTAATTGCAATAAGAGGATAAATTTTTGTAGTTGTCCTTCGAGGGAGAAGTCTACTTATAACAGCAAGAGAGAGAGACATATGTCTTTTTGAGGGAATCATATATTTTCAAGAATTATGAATCAAGAAGTATATTATTTTGGTTATCCCATATATTTTTGTTTTATTTTTGTACTTGAAGTCATGGAAAAGACTATAAAGGAGTAAGGATTCTTTTATGAAGGAAAAACTATAGCATGAAAAGGTTAGCAATGAAATAGTGGTTTTAAGTGATGAATGATCATGGGATTCCATCCTAAAAAGAATGAAAATTATCCATGAAAATTATGTCATGAGTATGAAAAGAGTTTGTGAGAATCAAATTGGAAATGAGGCACCACGAAGTATTTGCACTCCAACGGAATTGTGAAAGCTCTAGCGATAGCAAGGAAAAAATTGATCAGTAATGGAAGAACTTGCTCGACAGAAACAAAGCTTACATAGAGGAAAGATAACGGAGTGTCTTGGCATGCTCATAAATGAATAGAAAATCGGTACATATAGGGTGTTGAGTAACCCTAGTGCATGACACATATGAAACCCTAAACCTAACCCATGTGAGATGACCCTCCAACATGAGAGGAGGACACATAGGATAACTCACACTAACACCCCCCTTCATCGAAGCTGGGGTAGCAGATGTGATGAGTCAGATGGAAGAGAAAGACACTCCTAAACAACTAAGAAAGATGTGTCAATGGGGCCCAGAAACTAAAGGCCTAATAAGGTGCCCATATACAAACACAATCTTCCTAGAAGAAGAAAAAGAAAATAAGGACTAAATAGCCCTAAGAAGATGGGAAACTACAGAAGACCTCACCCCAAGAAGAGACCGTAAGTGAAGAAACTTCATCTCAGTGAAAGGCTTGGTGAATAAGTCTATAATCTGATCAGCTATCTGAATGTACTGAATTTTGATGATACCATCATGAATAAGCTCCCGTATGAAGTGCATATGGATCTCAATGTGCTTCATCTACTGATGCTGAACTGGATTTCTATAAATAGAGATAGTGCTGGTGCTATCATAGTAGATAATGGTAGGCCGCCGAAAGTGGATCCCAAACTCTATCAGAATACCCTGTAGCCAAATAGCTTCTGTGGAAGCGTTAACTACTCCTCTATATTCTGCCTCTCTAGATGATATCACAATTACATGCTGCTTCTTGCTAGACCAACTAATAGGACCCGAACCAAGAGAGAAATTGTAGCCAGAAGTAGATTTCCAATGATCTAAGTCACCGGCCCAATCAGAATCTATGAATCCAATCAAGTCAATATCAACCCCTTCATGATAGTGTATGCCATCAACATAAGTGCCATGAACAACATGAAGGATCCATTTAGCTACTTTCCAATGTAGCTCATGTGGCTCCTGCATGAATCTGGACATGATCCCAACAACATATGATAAATCCAGTTGAGTGTGAGTCAAGTAGATCAAGCTCCCAACTAACTGTCGGTAAAGAGTACCATCAACCAATGGAGTAGAGCAATCTGAAACCAACTTAACCCCAGAAATAAAAGGAGTAGGAGAAAACTTGCAATCAGACATCTAAAACTGAGCTAGCAAATCAAGAGCATACTTAGGTTGTGAAATCAAGATTCCCGAGTCAGATTGTGAAATCTGGATCCTAAGGAAGTAATGAAAAAACCTAAGTCAGTCATGGAAAACTTGTTGGCTTAGGTGATCTTCATAGAATCAATAATAGAGGAAGAGCTTCCTGTGATCAACAAGTCATCAACATATAGAACAAGAATGAGTATGGAGTCATCTTGCCATAGAATATAAACATTTGGATCAGAGTGACACCTATTAAACCCTGATGTAAGTAAGGAGTCCATCTTGGCATACCAAGCTCAAGGGGATTGTTTAAGGCCATAAAGAGACTTCTTTAACTTACAAATGAGGGAGGAATCTTGGACATAACCTAGAGGTTGTTCCATATAGATCTCTTCCTCTAGGTCACCATGAAGGAAGGAACTCTTAACATCCATTTGATGGACTTTCCATTTGTTTGCTGCGGCAATGGCTAGGGTCAGTCGAATAGAAGTCATCTTTGTAACCGGAGCAAAGGTTTCTATATAATCAACCCCATCTATCTAGGAGAAACCCTTAGCTACTAATTGCGGTTTAAAATTTTTGACATCTCCATCTACTCCATACTTTGTTTGGAACACCCACTTACACCGAATGATTTTTCTTCCTTTTGGAAGAGTGGTGAGATCCCAAGTATCATTCTTCATGAGAGAGGAATACTCCTCATCCATGGCAGAATCCCACTCAGGAATACCAGAAGCCTCATGGTAGTGAGGAAGGAAGACTTGGATTAGATGGATATCTTAGATGCCTAAAGGGATGAGAGACACGACGATGAGGATTAAGAAGTTCAAAATCATCCCCTGTATGTCGTACATGATTTAGAGGAAGAAATAAGTGAGGGGAAGTATGGAGAAGAAGAAGGCACCCAAGGAAAATGGGAGAGTGAAGAAGTAAATACAAAGGATTAGAGGACCCCCAACCTAACTAATGAGTAGATAGAAGAGGCCATAGAGAGAGAAGTAGACGGCATAATCGAGAAGTTAGGGGAGTAAGAAGTGGAGCAGAGCGTGGAGGAGATACTCAAGGAGATAGAAGAAGATAGTGTAGGGAAGGAGTATGGAAGTATGGGGGGAGATCCTAGCTTAGCGGTAAGCTTTTTGAAGGCTGCATACATAGGGTGGAAGAACGTGGTAGTATCACAAGGGCAAGGAATGGGATATATCCATGATCTAAACAAATTTCTATGTGCACACTTCCAGAGCACCATGCCGATAGAAAAACTCTTGGAAATGTCTTCATTTGAGGAATAAGGTGCATAATCATGAACCAAGAAGATGTTAGATTGGTATTTTGAGTTCCATGTTGATCAAATTGTGTTTGAATTTAACAAAGGAGTGTTGATGAAGGTGTTTGAGACCAAAGGTATAAACCCGCTATTTAATTATCATAAGTTTTTCGATGAACAAGTCTATAATGTGCTCAACAAGGTTTCAGTTTAAGTTGAGGCAAGGATTTTTGGAAGGAATGACCAGTGAGATTCCTAGAAGGGGAATTGGAGAAGAAAAAGTTGGATCTCATTAAAAAGAGAAAAGATCTAAAGTAAGAGGAACTGATCAGTGGAAAGTTAAGGTGCGAGATAAAGGAGGAAAAGGCTAGTGAAATGATTATGGATGTTATTATATTAAAACACCCAGACCTAGCACCGACCAAGAAGAAGTATGGGTCAACCTTGTAATACTTGGAAGATCTAACTCGTATCCTCACCATGGAGAGGCAACCTATCACTTTGGAATCAACAAAAGAATTTCTAGTGCACTAGAAGAAATGGAAGAAGCAGAAGGTTATGGAGATAGTCACTCGGTAAACTAAGATACTTGCTAATGTAAAGGCCACCGCACAAATAGCCGAAGCTTCTTATGAAAATTTCACAGATAGGGATAGAGTGGTAAGTATTCTATTAGCCACCCATGAGGTAGACCTTAAGGATTTTTAGGGGAAGAATAAAGGGAATAGGGCAGAGCATGATAAGATCCCAACCAAGGTATAAAATAAGTCTGAAGCCATCGAGATACTTAGAGGCTCAATCAAAAATCAAATGAAGGAATTATACCCTAAGATCAACCGCAAGATGAATGCGTTGGATGACCTCATCAAGCAATTAGAAAACACTGTTGATACGTTGAATGCTAAGGGTGATGAACAAGGATTTGAATAGGTGATTGTCTTAGTAGGTGACCTTTATCAGTAGGAATAGGGTGAGGTGGATTCCTAGGAGAAGATTGAGGTAGACATAAGGAAGGATTTCCCACTCATTCTTTAGGAATAAATAAATTCTTCATTCCACCATTCTTTATTTGTGTCCATTTATCATTTCTCCATTCTTCTTTCTTAGTCCATACATTATTTATTCTTTGGAGAAAATGTTTCCAAGGAAGGAGAACAAGCTTAGTGTGGGGTGATGTTGGGCCTTAGAATATTAACTAAGTCCCAATGGGCATGTGCGCACATGGGACAAGTGAAGAAGATGGGGGCATGGGGAAAAGTGCACAGGACAGAGGTTTTATAAGGGTTTAATAAAAACTATGGCATGCACGCAAGGTAGAGCAAAGGATTTTAGGACTTAGTCATATCTAGATTTCCAAGACACACTTGAGGAAAAACATGACCCGACTAGGCATGCTGAATGGATAAGGTGATATCCTGGTGACTTGGTTGTCAAGGAAATAATATTCGATGCATGGAACATTGCCAAAGACATCATTACAGAAAGTGGGGAGTTTGGATCAGAAGAAGCATGTTCCATTGGAGGACCACCTTGACACTTAGCAACCGATCTGATACCTCAGGAAGGCATGGAAGTGGTTGTTAAACCTATTTATATAGGTATACGAGTAGAATACGGAGATAGATATATAGTGTGATATAGAGGAGAAGAGGGCCATGGTGCAACAAACCATACCAGAGTAGGCAAAGACCTACAAAAATGAGTAGAATATTCTAGGGGTTGGTTTTCTCATTAGAGGACTATAGGAATGTTAGTATATCTAAGGGAATGGGTCTACTAAATATTTGTAATAGGGAATCATAGCTAGAGCTTATGATGCATGAGTCAAGAAATATCGTTCTGATATGACCCTTTTGGATGTAATGTGGTTGTTGAACTATGGCCAACATGAATACATGTTTTTGTTCCAAATATATTGTTCATGGGTTTAAACCCTAGTGATTTTTTCTTTATGTTATGGATAAGATCTACTATCTATATGATATTTTTTTTTTTATTTGAATAGTTTTGTTGGTGTAATGATTCATCATATTCTTTCAGAATATATGCATGATCATTTACTTTTCTACACTTAATCCATCATCAATGACAACATCTTCTCATAATTCTCACATAAAGGAGGGGCTTAGTGCTCACGCGCAGCTTAGGTGAGTGCTCAGTGCCTATTGAGTGATAGGACAATGCACATGGGGTTAGAAGGTTATACTATGGGCATAAAAATGACTACATATATCACTCTTCTTATGTGGTGCCATTACTTCTTCCGTAGACTCTATGGTGAGAAATTTCTTCTCATTTGTGATCATACATGCCAAGTCCTCTATAAAATGTAATGTGGTCTCATATAAAGGTTGGAATTGATCAAGGAGATCCAAGAGTGTGAGCGTAATAGCAATTTTAATTCACTATTCCTTCTTTTATGCTGCATACATCCATCCATTTTGTTCTCTCAGCTCTTGCTTTAGTTATGTGATTATCTTATCTTTTTCCTATATTTATTTATCCCTCTATCTTATTTCTGTATGCTTCTCTTCTATCTCCTTGCACATATTCCTTGTGAAAAATCCCTTATAAAAAATTCTCACATCTACATCCATCGATGGTTTGTTATGCGTATTACATGCTTGTTCATTTGTTTTCATATGTGCATCAACTATTAGATAAGCATCCCCTAGTATAGACTTAAATCAGGTCTCAATTAATGATTTCATGCTAATGTCTAACTAGGGATCTTCTATGTGTGATTTAAATTCCTAGCATATCATTGTCCTTGTGTGCAACAATGCATATCCCTTCTTACATAATGAACAATATAAGAGATTTTTTGTGGCCAGGGTGCTTTTATATCTTACATGTAAAACCTTACTAGGATAATCATTATATTACATCATAGGGACATGAGGTATGTTCTTTAGCTTCCTATTCTTCATATGGGTCCCTTTTAGAAATATTAGTGTAAGGGTGTTCTCTACACCACCTAATTCTCCTTCATTCATCTTCTTTTCTTATTCTTCTCCATGTTTCACTTTGTACTGAACAAAGCACTTGAAAATGTGCTCTACCAAATTCTCAATCTGGAACTCAACTTCCAGCTCAATAGTTCACTCAGATCCTTATTCCTCAGTAGGCTCCTACCTCTCCTCTAGAATATCAATATCTGGTACTTAATAGTCTACTTCCTCCAGCTTTGTGACTGAGATCTCCTCATAATGCACATCGCACTCTCCCATATCTGACTCCTTAATTTCATGCACCAAGGGGTCCTTCTTAAAAACATCTTCCTCATCTCTTCCATCCTCCTTTGTGTCCTTGATACAAACTACCTTTAGTTTATTTTTCATTGGAGGAGTCTTCTTTGGTGGATTCTTTGTGCTCTCACTCGGCTCTAAATCCTTGTGTGATGGTGTCTTCTTTATAGTTGCTCTCTGAAAAGGAGGTGTATCTTCACTTCCTTCTTCCTCTTCACTTATAGGGGGAGTATCCTCACACATTATTTTCTATCCCACCATTTTATTTCTTGTGGCACCCTCTAGGATCATTAAGTAATCCTCTACATTTTTCCCATAACCATCCTTGGCCTCAAATAAATATATATTTTTTTGCCTCCAGATTATCAATCACTAGAGTGAGGTACTTAGTCATATTGATATCATTTACTTTCAATTTACCTTCATATGCGCTCTTTTTTGGATACACATATGCCTTTTGTAGTGTGTAGTACTCATAGTCCACCTTATTGGCATCAATTCTTAGTTTATGTGCTTCTAAAAACTTGTTCATGGTATCCTGAAAATATTGAGCTGTAAATAAAAACAAAATTTTGCAACAAGGATTTTTCAACCCATCCTTCAAATAATAACCAATGAAAACATGTTGATAGACACTAAAATCTGACTTTTCCTCCAATTACATATGAATCTCACTTGGAATACGCTATTATTCCCAAAATGCCTCATGCATTTGTTTACCATCCATCCTCCTTGGACTTACATGTATTTGTGATGGTATCACAAGTGTAATTAGATAATATTTTTGTAGGGGATGTGTTTTATTTAGGGAATTCCCATATATTTATCATTCTAATCATCTAGAACCCCATGTTTAGAGAACATAACCAGTAGTAGGAAATTTCTAAACATGATATTCTCCCCTGAGTGTGCTTCCTCAATGATCTCCTATGCTATGAATCTAGCAAGGTTATAAATTGTGCCTTCAAATATCTTATTTACGACGTGGTTCCATTGCATGTTTAACTAGCTGCACCTTTCCTTCTCATTCAACATTTTTAACAACTGTGTGTTGATTCTTATAATAATATTATCGATTTTAACAATATCCATAGCATGCTTTCCTCACTGGTACTTCATTGTGACATCAATTTTATTTACTTCTTCATCATCGTTCAAATCTACTTGAAGTTCAGTTCATATACTTTGAAGGCCACTAAATTTCCCAATTAGTAGCATGGTAATAAGGTGCACCCTCCTTTCAGCAAAATACAAGAAGACTTTGTGGACATGTGACATCAGCCATTGATACAGTCCCTTAGGTCTACCAAAGTACGAGAGCTTATAGAAATAAAGAACTCACACACCCTACAAAATTTCATACCCCTTATCATCATAGATGGGTTTATTATCCACCATCCTCTCATCTATCATCTAAACCAGCTCCCTATCTATCTTACACAAATTTACATATGAGAAATGGTTATAATCCCTAACTGACATTTTCCTCGTGTGACACTCAATCCTTTCCAAGGAGTACTCCATATGATAACTGCATTTCTAAGTACCATTCTTCTTGTACATCTTTGATTGTGGGATTTTCCTTTCCTTTTCCTTTCCCTTTCACCTTGGTGATTCCTTCTTGGGTTCCATGTCACGTGTAAATATAAACCCTTACAACTTTAATCTTTTGTGACTTTGGTTCCCGAATAAATGTTACACTTAAGATACTCTCCCACCTTGCTCCCCTCTAAACTTCAATGAAATATGTGCCCTAATTTTCCAATTTTAACCCAAAAAATATCTACAAACCTTAACTTTAATAAACTCTACATATCATAGCTTAGAAAAAAACTCCCATGCCTTCTTTACACTTCCAACTACACTCTCAAGGAGATCCACTTCTAGGTAACATGCTTTCTTGATCGGGATTACTCAATTTTCTATGATTGAGACTCAACTTCACTTGAATTCATAAAAAATCTCTCTTGAAAGAAAACAACTACTTCACAAGGTAAAGTGACGATAAAATTACTCCAACTCCTCATTTACAGGTTTTTAAAATTTTTACTACACTAAATACTTGTCACCTACCATGATATAACATCTTTAATTCCACATTTTCTGGTACTTTCTTCCATGCACTACAGTCGTAACCTTCTGGCATGCTCATTATTACCCAAGCCACATACCTTCTTATGTATGCCTTCTTATACTAGAGTACATAATCCTCTGTACCATATACCAAATAGTTTATCCTACCATTGCCTACCTCACATTACATTACATGGCCTTTTCCATGCATGGTCTTCATCTTGAGAAATTTCCTTATTATGACCATCCTTCTCATTTCTTGTGACACATTTTTTTTCTTTTCCTATGTGCACACCCTTAAACAAGAACACCATCCTTTTACCATTGAGTTCACATCACCATCTACTTAAAATTTCGTTCAAGTACCCATAAGGTTGTTTTGTCACACATATACACCTAGCTCACCCCACACTAAATGTATCTACAATCCTCTGTGCATGAACTCATATGTAGTAATCAGCTTCCTTCACACAAGAACTTTTATTAGAACAAAAAAATAAATAAAAAGAAACAACTAGAAAGAAACGCATGAAATGGAAACCTAATCTAAGTGGAAATACTTATTTATTACAAAAACCAAAAAGTTTTATTTATAGTATGGCTTCAAATTACTACCATTGAAGTATCCAAGAAACATGGTGCCATAGAACGCCAAAAATTAACATGTACCTTATTCGAGTATCTTGGTTACTACAAAAGGTACAACCAAATGCACCTTCAATTTTTCTGGGTGGCACGCAGACCTAGTGTCATAGAGAAGGACCATAGTTTCAATTGTAAATTTTTTTTATTAATGTTCCTAGTATGTCAAGCCTTCTGTCATACTTTATCATTCTTCTGGTTCTAATGCACAATGTCACGCCACTCATCTAATGGTATTAGTTTTTCAATAGGATATTTAATAGCTTGCTCATCATCTAGTCCACCTACATGTGAAATACATATGGATGGTAACATGAATTCAACTCGAAGCACTTCTTCCATGCTAAAAACCAATTGGAAAGGTGTGTCGTTGTTCAACCTTTTATAACTAGTCCTATAAGCCCAAAGTACAATTGATACTTTATCAACCAGTCTTCTCTTCCAACGTCACAATTTTTTGAAACTCATTGTCCCAAGATCTTATTCCAAGCCTCTGCGGGGTCATTAGCTTGAGGGTGATAAGGATTTTTCTTATCATGTGCCACGATAAAATATACTAATAGGATTATTATTGTCTCATTTAAAAAATGAGTTCTCATATCACTTATCAATCTTAAGGCATAACCATACTTGTTAATTAAATTTTCCCATAAACACCTTTCTACAGCCGCAGATATATAATCCTTTATAAGCACAGCCTCTTCCACCTTATCAGAAGTTAGTATAAGTAATAATATAGCACATGCCATTTCTATATGCAGTTCGTGTAATAGGTCCTCCAAATTTAATAGCCCACTTTTAATAAGGCTCTGTGATTTCTATACGTTGCAATGATAACTAATATTTATGTCCAGGATTCCCAAGGTGATGAAAATGATCACATGCCTTCACATATTCCATGGTATCCAATACAACGTCTCCCACCCAGGTCCAACCATAAGAATATTGTGCACTATAGCATCACCTACATAATACACTCCTTCTATTCCACCATGTTTCTCCTTCATAAAGGCTTCACACTCATGTTCCAGAACACAATGACACAAGACTTCATTATGTCCCAACTTGTATAAATATCCCCCAATAAGATGATAAGGTGCTGCACATATAATAAGCTGATTTTTCTCTAATGTCTTCATTCCTTCATGTTAAAATATAGTGCGCAAAAAAATGGATATATCCTCCAAATATATGGGTGCATAGTTCAACTTGAAAAATTGTGCATCAGTCATAGTGTCTTCAATTATCTATGCATCCTAGATAGAATTAATCCTTAACAGATGGTTAGGACCTAAATTTCTCTTCTGAGATTTACAATGACTGTGAAGTAAAATTCCTCAAACAAGAGTATCCACCTATAAATGTTACCTTGCAAAATAGGATTATTGACCAAATATTTCAATGCCATATGATATGTATAGAAGATAATAAGAGTAACCAACAAGTATTGTCTAAAATTTTGAAGCTCCTATATCATAGACAAGGTTTTGTGCTCTATGGTTGTGTAATTTTACTTTGTGAGTGTCAACTTACTTATTACAAAGAAAATAGGATTATCCATAATCCCTTCCCCTGGTTGTGAAAACATTGTGCCAATCTCCCTGTCAGAGGCATCAACATTTACATGAAAGAGCTTGTCCCATGAATAAAAAAGATAAATTGGTGTAGTTGTAAGCCTCTCCATCAATATTTTAAACCCCTCCTGTTGTGCATCACCCCAATAAAATTTCCATTAACTTTGAGAAAATCTTCTAGGGGTGTGTAAATACTTACATATCCCTTGATAAAGTTCCTGTAGTAACCATTGTGTCCCACGAATACATGCACTTCACTCTTATTGGTAGATTCTTATAAACCCAAGATCAAATCTATCTTGGTTGGGTTTACCAATAATCCTTCTTTACAAATGATATACCCAAGTAAAGCTCAAAAGTGTTTATAAAAGATACACTTTTTGATGTTGAGATTGATTCTCAACTGCTTGCACCTCTCAAGAATAAGCCTCAAATTATCATAGTGATCCTTGACTATGCCATACACCATCCTATCATCAAAATACAATTACACTAACTTGTGGATAAAGTCATGGAGAGCCTGTAGAAAAATGCAGGAGAACACTACATGTGTTATTTTTAATCCAAAAGGAATAAGTGTATATGAAAAACTTCCTCATTCAGTGGTGAACGTTGTCTTCTCCTATTGATATTTTGGGATACGCACCTAGTGATAACCTAAAAACCCATCTGTGAAAGAATATATTTCACACCCAATAACTCCTTATAGGATTTATTCTGTTAAGGAGGTAGGAAAAGGATCTATTACACATAATGCAATGATTTACTGGTAATACTCACAAATCCTTATCCTCCCATCCTTCTTAATGTTTATAACCATGGGGATAACCCATTTAAATTCTTTAATAGGCTTAATTATACCAGAATAAAGAATTTTATCAATTTCCTCCTTAATTTTGATGGGTAGGTTAGGATTCATCCTATAACGCATCTTCCTAACCAAGTGAAATCCTTCCTTCAGATTGATCTTCATCTCACTTAAATAATGGTATAACCCTTTTAACTCATCGTATCCCCACATGAATAAGTCCTAAAAGTCACACAATAGCTCAATAATATTTGATACTTCTTACTTGGACCAATAATCACCAATAATGGCCTCCTTGGGCATATCCTTGGTGCCAATGTTAACCTTTTTTGTCTTCATAGGGGCATGGTATGCACATGCCTTTTCATCTGCACTATCCATCAGCTCACATGCACCTTCAGTGTGGCTAATATCTAAGTTTTCAACTTCCTCATCATCAATCATGTATACCAATATACCTTTTTCATTTTTTCTTCTAGGCACAACCCATCTGTAACTCATCTGTCTGCTCAAGATCAAAGTGTGCCTCAGATTCATTTTCACCAAAAATTTATAATGTTATCTCTTCAACCTTAACACTATCCCCCAACATGATGTGCTTCATGATCTGCAATGATTCATTGAATGGAGGTTTTGTAGAAAAATAATCAACAATTTGAATCGTTCCTACAGTCATCTCATGCCCATTTGATTTTCCCATTTTTATCTCTTCATGGACACACCATGCATGCACACATCCACAGAGTGTTGAATAGAACTTATATACCAAGAGTGATGGAACTAAGGCCCCTGGCCATGTGCTCATAGTCTCTCACAATTATGGATCTGGAATAAGGAGTCTTCCCATGATATTCACATATATGTGTGGGTACATTGCTCGTAGTAAACATGGTGAAAAAAGAGATTCACACTTCTCACCATTCCAAAAGTTTATATCTATGTGTTTCCCACTAGTTCTCTTTTATCCCATGTAAACTATATACCAGCATGTTTCTTTTATCCCCTTCATTCTATCACTGAGTTAACATGGCATGCAAGAATGTATTAGGATTTCCTTCACCAATATACCTTATAACCTAAGTTGAGCCTGATTTCCTCACCATGTGCGACCAAATAATCCTAGTGACTCATCCTTTATCTTCACACATGACCATTTTGTATGTTCCATCTGCCTAGTTATCACAAGAAACACTAGTAGTTTCACTTACAAATTGTGTTTCTTCCCATTGAATTATACCTTCCTTTGATGGTTCTACATGCTCTAGATCATGCACTGTCTGTGCATAAATTTGATTAAGATATTCTTCACTCAAGGGTTCAACAAAAGGCTCTTCCTTCTTATCATGAAGAGGTATGATCACACATGCATTTTTTTTCTCAAGAGTTATGTATCTCTATTTAAAGCACATATCAACATTGTTCACATAACACCAGGGTTGTCCAAGTAATTTTGGAAAGTTGTTTGCTTCAGAAATCTCAAATACCTTAAAGTCTCTGATAAAATTGGCTCCTTGGATGGTAATGGATGCATATTTCCATATCCTAATAGGAATATCCCTAATTTTTTTAGCCATATAAAACACATTTGTAGACGGCTACAATGTTGGTCCACCCATCTGATTTCATGGATCGAGGGTTAGTAAATTTACCTCTACACTTGTGTCTATCATAATATTAATCATTAGCAAGGCATCAATCATTTCATAAAGTGTGATTTCCTTGTCAAATTCATGGCTCTAAAGTGGTAGATTTTCATGAAGTATTTATCTCTCATGCTCATATCTAGCACATGGTACCTTTTCACATAGCCATTCCCCTAGCAAAAATAAAATATTATCTTGGCACAAATTTTACAACACTCTTTCAAGTCATCTACATCCTTTTATGGGAGCTCAAAATTCTTTACGTGTTCTCTCTCTTTCTTTCACATGCTTCTTTAGACACTATATTTCACCATGTAAGTCTCTGATGACTCCCACAGTCTCCTAGTAAAGCTCATTTTTATGCACCACATATTGATACTTAACATATATCACATGTTTATAATGAGTGGCCTTTGCTTCATAGTATCACTTGTGTGCATGACCTTTGAATGAGTGGTAATTAATACGGTCTATAAATATGAATAATACAACTTCTTCGGCATCAACTAATCAACATTCATGTGTTACAACTTAATCATACATATGCCCTTATCCTTTTTATTACTTTTGTTGATGTTCTCATATAGCTCCGGGAAATATTTTATCTTCTACTACTTCTCACAATAGGATAAGAATATATTATGAGGACAATCATACTGATAACGATTAGGGGATCCACATGTATTGAAAGTTCCTCCCTCAAATATACCTCTACGACCAACCCAAAATCAGCCTCAATGTCCTCTTTAGAAGCCTCCATTCCTATTATCCCCATTTTTGCACCCTTCAATATGTTGTCCTTATTTTTCCTTTGATCCAGTCACCATACTAGTGTGGTGGAATCCTATCTCAATGAATTCATGGATGTGATAAAAAATTTTGTAACCGGTGATATCGTGGGTATGCAAATGAAAAATATTACAATACATTGACATCTTCTTCTAAATTTTGCATTGTAAAATAGCAAAATTCTGAGCATCATGGTCTAGGTGACAAAATTCATAATATAGTAACAATGACTAAACCAACTTGCATGGACAAATATCCTTAGTATGCCCTTGAACCTCATTATTAGTGCACCATATATCACTGTGCATCTCATGTGTTGAGTTGGGAGAAATCTTCTCCAATTATTTTTCCATGGTTGAAATCTACACCTACAAGAATGGGCTCACTCTAGTATAAAAAATTCCAACCACCTTAATCCACAGCGATACTTCCAAGGCCTCATGCGAATCCATATACATATTATGGGATAAATGTAGTCATTTTTGCACCCACTAAGAACAAGGGAACCTCATGCACATCGACCTATCACCTAGCAGGTGGTGGGCGCTCACCCAAGGCATGCGAGAGGGATTTGAGTCTCTCTTTTATGTGAGTTTAGTGGAAGGCATAATTCATTATCTTGACTTAGTGATTTAATAGACATGAAAAATTTATAGAGCTCAGCACGATTTCTATACCCCTTCAATCATATCAAAAGTAAAAGCACACAATGAAATTAATAGAACTAGGAAGTTGTAAATCCACAAATAGACTCAACATTCAAGAAAGGTTCATGATTATACAAGATCAAAAGCATAGTAGAAACATGCAGATAATAGAGGAAGGAGATCTTAATGTAACCGCAGTGGTAACCTTATCATATTCATTCATAGTATTACTCCAAAACATCACAGAGTGGCAAAACATAGTCATACACCATATCTGGATTCATACATGTATGATCATAAAACAAAATTTTCATTCCCCATTTCCTCATTAAATCCTTCCTAGAATCATCTACCCATTTTATCCCATAGTTCTCACAGGAATTATGTAGAGCTCCACTACCTCGCTTGTGTCTCTTACTTTGCTAAGGGTGCATGTATAAATAGGCATCTGAGCTCTAACAAACTCCTCTGTAACCTTAGATCTGGCCCCAACTATCAAGGTGTGGGTTACCCCGGGTGCATGCCTCTCTATGTCATGATTAGGTTTTTGGATCTTCCTATCGCAAGGTATATTCCTCCCAGGACACCCTATTGCTACGCTGGAACCTTATCCAAATAGAACATGTTCTTCATGTGTCCTGTCCAAAAGGCCAAAAATGGCTAAGTACTAAATTTTTCTTTATGGGCACACGTCCTTGGTTCGCCAAGAACCCCTTCTTGAATTCTTCCTTGTGCACCTTCACTTATGCACTACCTTTGGCTATGCACACCTATGTGCCTTTAAGATTTGGTAGCTACATTAGGGTCCCAACATTACCCCACACTTTACCTGTTCTTCACCCTCGGGAACCTTTTCAAAGAATGCAGAACAAAAAAAAGCAAGGCCTTGCTTTGGAAAGGAATGGAGGGAAAGAATAAAGAATGGGGGTGAGAAGGAATAGAAGGAAAACTTCCTAAAGAAGAAGAAGTGGAAAATTTTGCCACAGGTCAGACTCCAGCATATTCCATGTGCTGACTTCATCCTGTGCTCTTGTGAAAAGTTCACCAACCAATGTGCTCACCTCATTGAAGGTTAAACCTTCCCCTTTTGTGTTAATAGTCTCCACCATAGTCTCCAGTTCCTTACCGTGATCTTCCAAGGCATCCATCTTCCTTGTAACGACCTTATAGAGCTCTTTTAGCCGGGTTTTGATTAAGACTCATAGGATCTCAATAGCTTCAGACTTATTTTCCACTTTAGTTAGGATCTTTTATCTCTTGGCTCTATTGCCTTTTTTTTTTCCTTGAAGTCCTTCAGCTCGGCCTCATTGCTAGCAAGCAGCATGCTTGTCACCTTGTCTTGATCCATGCAATGGTCATAGGAAACCCCCATGGTTTGTGTAGCTATCTTCACATCAGCAAGCACCTTGTTGTATTCAGCCATGAGCCCAATGAATTTAATTTTTTCCTCCTTCTCCAAGTGCACAACTACCTCCTCTGCCGACTCTAAGGCCAAAGGCTACCTTTCGATGGTGAGGTTCTAAGTCAAGTCCTCTAGACATTCCAGGGAGGATCCATACTTTTGAGTGGGAGGGTTTAGGTTTGGGTGCTTCATGATAATAGCTTGGGAGATGAGCTCCACCTTCTTGGAAACTTCACGTACCCTGACCTTTTCCTCCTGTAGCTCCCTCTGTAGTTGAGTGCTGATTAGTTTCTCAAGGCTGAGGTCCTTTTTTAGCGTAACTACTTCTTCCTTCCTCTTTTCCAATAGGTCCTCTAAGACTTTAACCTTGTCATTTCTACAGAAGAGCCTAGCCTCAATTTCCACGGAGACTTTGTTGAGTGCATTACACACTTACTAATCGAATAGTTGTTACATGTTTATAATGGGGTTATCCCCCTTTCCTTTAGACAATTCTAGTATCACTCCTTAGTTAACCTCGAACTCAGGCTCATCGAGGTGGGAGTCAAATGCCCATTATAGAATCTTCCTTGTGTGCAGGTATCCACCCTTAGGATCGAAGGACTCCATAGTGGTGAGCTCCTTTGTGGGCATGGTACTCTAGAAACATGTGCGTAAAACTTTGTTGGGGTCATCAACATATCCCATCATTACTCTTCCCCCTTCCACACATTTACCTCCCATGTGCATGCCCTTGAGAATAGTTACTAAAAGATTTGGGCCTTTTGTGCTACCCACACTCTTCTCCCTTTGCTTGTCCTTGAATTCACTGAGCATGGGCTCCGCGTCGCACTCCAACTCCTTGTCCACCAAGGTATTAATTATCTTCTCTACCTCCCTTGTTGCTTTCTCATTCACCTCCTCCTCAGTGAGCTTGGGCATATCTAGCCCCTTCACTCCGTGTGCCTTCCTCCCCTTGGGTGCTCTTCCTCCTTTCAAATATGAAGGAATTATCTGCATCTTCTGCTTCCTCTTCTCTCGAATCGTGGACATCAATCAGCTCCTAATCCACCTCTAACTCTTCCTCTTCATCATCCTTTTCATCTATATAGGTGTTCGGGTCATCTGTATCTTTAGACTCTAGTTCTTCCATCCCCTTTTCTTCTTCCTTTGCTGAAAAATCTAGAGTCAGGGATGTGGTCTTCTTTGCATCTGAGGGTTCGTTAGGGGATAGTGGCTTTGTAGGTTCTGGGGTCTTCTCCCTAACTATTGTTCTCCTCTTCTTCCAGATGTAGGTACTTGGCCCCATGGTATCTACGTTATGCTTTTCCACCACCCTTTGGTCCTATTTCTCTTCCCTCTCCTTACACTTTGGTGCAGGATTCTTTCTACCAATAGGGTCATCCGGGATGGATATCTCATTTTCCACGTATGCACCTTTTTCAAATTTTGGCGTTATGCGCAGGTAGATCCTAGCAGTAGTGCTCTCAGTAATAGGTAAGGTCAAAGGACTTACAATGTGCACATCATGTGACATGTACCTTTCAACGTACGTGTGCTTCTCTGGATAGACCAGCTTCTTCCTCATTTCCCTGTGTTCTCTGTCAAGGGTGGAAAACTCTAGGTTTAATTTCTTTGACTCCTTGTATCTATTTACTCCCGCTTGGAAAAATTGGGTAGTAAATGAGAATGGGAGTTTGCACCATGGACTCCAACTGCCATCCACCAAAATGAACCTACCATACAGAAGTGTTGGTAGACCATGAAATTTTCCTCTCCTTTGGTCACCGCGGAGAGTTGTTCAGGGATCCATCATTTAGCCCCGAATGTGTTCCTAAGGAATGTATACCATTTGTCTAAGCATGCCTTGCGTACCCCTGTCATTGATTCAAATGTGTATTTCTGAAACCTCTCCATAGGTGAATGGTCTTCAGTAGGGTACTCCCACATGAAATTTTTGGATGCATCTGGCACCTCAATTTCTGAGAACACAATTGTCAACAAAATGTTTCCAAATAGGATCTTTCCTCCCTTCTCTATGCTACATATGATTTCATCTACTATATATTGGGAGATGTTGTATGTGGTGCCTTCCGCATCCTTCCTGCAGACATTCAGCTAGGAATTTCTCACATGGGTCCACCTCTCTTTTCCATTCAGCTTGGAGACAAGGTGTGCAGCTATCTTAATCACTGGATGACTGATATCTAAGATGTCATAGTACCTTGATCCCTTTTGTAATTCCTGGGATGCTATGGTTTCTCTGATTTCCTCCTCATCTAGGAGGTCATCTATGAGTGCGTCCCCTTTATATTTTAGGCCTGTGAAGTGTGAAATTAGTTGGGGAGTTTTACACATTTTGTGCCCTGTAAAGTAGAAGAAGTCGTTATGTATGCGCGTCATCAAGCATTGGTACAAGAACTCAGGCTTCCCAAAATATGGCAACTCAAAAAGTTGGAGAATCCCTACCTTCTCCATTTTCACCTTGACCATGTCACTGTAGATTGGCAACCCGTCAGGTGTTCGTTTATTTATGGGGAACACCAGCTCCAACGCTATTTCCTTCACGATTGTGATTGACCGCTGATTGTAGTTGATCATGGTCATTTGTCTTATGTGGGACTCCCACTCTTTCCTTAGCAAAACTCCATCCAGGTATTGTATCTCTGAGTACCATTCCTTGTTTGTATCCAAGGGTATTTCCTCTTATTTTTTCTTTCCTTTTCCTTTACCCTTTACCTTCTTGTATTATTCTGCAGGTTTACCTATTGGTTTTATGGCCATCATTGCACCCTTTTCTTTCATTCCTAGGTTATCTTGTGAGTTGTTTGAATGTTTTCCTCATGTGCCCTGTGCCTTAGAACACAAACCCTAATCTGTAATTTTTCTCCTTCGATCACAGAATTTCTTCGCAACGTTCCTCACACTCGTGAATCACTTTTTCTCTAGTTTGTAGATCTAACAGATTGATTGTGCTTTATTTTTTGGGATTTTCCTTCACATGAGTCAGTTCTCGAAACCCTAGATCTTGAAAGAAAATCACTCTTCTTGTGTTCGTAATGTAAAATAATGAACTACCCATACTTGTATTTATAGCTTTTCCCACTTTTATGCATTTAAGGCAAGGCTACCTACCACCATACAATAATGTTTAATGTGGTGTTCTCAAACAACACTCAACTTCAGTGCTTCTCCTTACGCACCCAATCCTTACGTGAAAATTTTTCCACCCGTGCCCAATCCTTACGCGAAAATGTTTCCACCCACACCTAATCCTTTCATGAAAACTTTTCCAACCTTCTAGCGTGCAACCAATCCATCTTGACAGAAGACTCTTGCATGTGTGTTATCAGTGTCAAAGGCACCTCTTCCATCCTCATGATTCTTGCTTTCGCATACCTCATGTTTTTGCATTTTTCTCCTTATACATGGATTTCCAATGTAACCTTATTTTTACACTGATCCAAATCCTCCTAGTAGAATAACTCCAAGTTTCTCTTTATCATCTCACCCCACACTAAAATGATGTGCGGTCCTCTGCGCATTCATAAGTCATAAAGTAATAAGGTTACTGGCACCCAAGGCACAAAACAAAGCAACAACGTGAAAGGGAAATACAAGAAAGGAAAGCATAAAAGGAAATTCTAAACTAACTAGAAAAACTGCCTTATTTACAAACACCAAGAAGCATTATTTATAGTAGGACTTCAGCCTACTCCCATTGAAGTGTCTAGGTAATTTTGCTCCATCCAGCGCTTGTAACTGACATGTGGTCAAATCAAGGATGTATGAAATTACATAAGGACCCAACCAATGCACCTCCAACTTTCTAGGACGACGTAGAAATTTTGAATCATATAGCAATACCATCTGTCCAACCTCAACCTATTTTTTCTTAATATGACAGTCATGTCATGCCTTTTGCTTATCCTTATCAGTTGTTTGGCTCCATCTTGCTAGTGAGTTCCTTTAATCAGACTTTATCAATTCATTTATTCTTTCTTCCAGTTCTTTCTCATCGTATAACCCTCCTACGCGTGCTATACACAGAGATGGTAGCATGAATTCAACTGGAAAAGCTACTTCCATGCCAAACACCAATTGAAATGGTGTGGCCTTGTTCAATCTTTTATACATTGTTCTGTATGCCCAAAGAACTGTTGATACCTTGTCATCCCAATCCTGCCTACCCACATCACATATCTTAGTCAACGTGTGACTAAGGATTTTGTTGAATGCCTCTACAGTCCCATTTTCTTGAGGGTGATAAGGGGTAGTCTTGTGATGGGATACCATGAATTTTCCCAATAGAATCATGACAGTTTCATTTAAGAAGTGAGTGCCCCTATCACTTGTTAAACTTAATGGGCACCCATACCTGGTGATAATGTTTTCCCACAAAAATCTAGCAGCCATGGATGCGGTATAATCCATAGTCGGTGCAGCCTCTGCCCACCTCGTTAGATAATCAATATGGGTAATGATATATCGTGAGTTAGTCCTTTACACAACCAGTGAGATTGGTTTGAAAAATTCTATTACCCATTTCTCAAAACGTTCCACACTGGTGATGGGGTGCAAAGGCATCTCATCCCTTCTTCCAGGTTTTCCAAGGCACTGGCAGTGGTCATAGGCTTTGCAAAACTCAATGTAATCCTAGTGAATCATCTCCCATAATAGTCCAATGACTAGGATCTTGCACGTGGTTGCATTTCCCGCATAGTGCCCCCCAGAAATCCCACCATGGACTTCTTCTATTATGGCCACATTTTCATGTTCTAATACACACCAGCACAAATTCTCATCACGACCCATTTTATATAAATCCACATTGATCAACATGAAGGGCACGATGCGTATGGCTATTCCTTTCTAGTGCATTCATCCCTTCGGGCGCCATACCTTCCTTGAGAAAAACAACAATGTCTTATAACTCTGAGGGTGCATGCCGCAACCTAAATAGTTGTGCATCTAACATGGTTTCCTCGATACTTTGTGTGTCCTATCTTGAATCAATCCTTGATAAATGATCCGGCCCACAATTTTTCTTTCCCAGTTATATGACCACTTTGAATTCAAATTCCTGAAATAAAAGTACCCAATGACATATGCAACCTTGCAGCTCTGCTTTGTTTACTAGATACTTCAAGGCCATATGGCTAGTTTAGAATATGGAGGGAGTTTCCAGTATATATTGTCTAAATTTGTGGAGTGCGTAGATCATTGAAAATGCCTCATGCTCAGTCATTCTATAATTCTATTCTACTGGTGTCAACTTTCTACTTGCAAAACACAAGGGATGATCAACAATCCCCTCTCCTGGTTGAGCAAGAATGGATCTCATTGTTGAACTAGAGGCATCCACGTGGACATGCAAAGGTTTATCCCATGATGGGAATCATAGAATAGGTGCAGTGATAAGTGTTTCTTTTAGAGTGTCAAATTCCCTCTGTTGCACTTCTCCCCACTAAAAGGCACTCTTATGTTTGAACAATATTTCCAAAGGCACGGCGATCTTGGCGTATCCCTTAATGAAATTTCTGTAGTACCGAGTGTGTCCAAGAAATCCACACATGGAGCTTTGGCTGGTAGGATCCCCTAATTCCACAATAACTGTAACTTTCACGGGATCCACCAGTAATCCCTCTTTGCATATGATATGCCCCAACAACATTCCAAAAGGAGTTGCAAAGACACACTTCTTTATGTTAAGGGAAATCCTCAACTGCCAAAATCTTTCAAACATCAATCTCAAGTTATCACAATGGTACCTGACCAACCCATACACTATCCAATCATCCAAATATACTTGAACAAACTTGTGGATGAATTCCCGAAGTGCTTGTACCACTATGCATGAAAATACAGTGGGTGCATTCCTCAATCCAAAGGGCATGACTGTGTATGCAAAGCTTCCCCAATCGATGGAGAAAGTTGTCTTTTCTTGGTCCTCTTTGGCAATCCTTACTTGGTGATATCTAGATAATCCATCCATGAAGGAATAGACCTCGTGCCTAACAACTCCTTCCAAAATATTTTCAGTGAAGGGTGTGGGAAAATTATCTATGATACAAATAGCGTTCAACTTTCTGTAATCCAAAGATATCCTAATCCTCCCATCCTTCTTTATGCTGATCACCATTGGACTTATCCATTATAATTCCTCCATAGCCTTAATGAAACCAGATGTTATCATCTTGTCTAGCTCTTCTTTAACCCTTACGTGCATGTTGGGATTCATCATGTAAGGCCTCTTCCTGACAGGGCGCACACCATATTTCAACTTTATCCTCATTTCCCCTAATGAATGGTGGACACCTTTTAACTCATGGTATCTATGTGGGAATAAATCCTCAAATTCATGCAAGAGATCGATGATCTTTGATACTTCCTTGTCTGACCAGTAATACTCAATGATAGATTCCTTGGGCTCCTTCTCTAAGCCAATGTTTACTTTCTGGGTTTTAAGTGGTTCATAATATGCACGTGCACATGCATCGACACTTTCAACTACCTCACATGTCCCAACCAAATGGTCGACATTCAAGATCTCCATCTCCTCTCCATCAATAATGTATACCATATTTCCTTTCTCCTTTTCAGCACACGTGCACTCGAATTGTATGTCTTTTGGTTCCTCCTCTTTTAACTGCGCTTCCAAGCTAGGTCCACCAAGTAATTTTACTAATCTATCTTCCACCATGATGGAATCCCCCAAAGTGAGGTGCTTGATTGTCTATAAGAAATCATCAACCAGTTGTATGGTACTTCAGTATTCAAATGTGTGAACCATGTTAGCCGTTAATTCCTGCCAGAGTTTTAGAATGGATGTACTAAGCACGCGCATAACCTTGTAGTGTCGAATATAGATTTTGCACCTAAAGGGAAGGTGGTAACACTTCCGCACCTTCTCCCCAGACCCCCTCACATGCCTAGATGTCGGAAGAGGCAAGTCCATTGCCATTGTAATCCTTGATAGCGGTGGGTATGTTGCTCTTCGATAATCAGATAGTGAGTGCAATTCTAACTTCACACCACTCCAAAAATTTTTTGCTATGTGTGGCCCACCACCTCACTGTTGTTCCTATCAAAACATAACCTAGCATACCATATCGCTCATCCTCTCTCCATTGAGCTTCTATTTCCCTCAAAAATACCTCAGGGTATGCATCCCCAGAATATTTGGTTATTTCCTTTCCTCCCAGGTGCCAACCTATTTGCACCATGGTTACCCTAGTTACTGATCCTTTCAGATGTCACCCAATCAATTCATAAGCCCCATGCACCCAATTATCACATGCCATACTAGTAGTATCACTAACAGATTGAGCATCATCAAACTAGATGATTCCTTCTATACGATGGATGGTCTCTGGATCTCTTATGGGGTGCACATATATTCTGTCAAGGACCTCTTCTCTAAGGGGTTCAGTATAGGGTGTGGAATTTCCATCAGCATGTGGTATAATCAATTGCTCCTCCTTGTTTTCAAAACTTAAGTACCCCTTGTTAAACTGGAGATCTGCATTATTCTTATAGCACCACGGGTGCCTAAGTAACGCTAGGAAATTATCTACCTCAGTAAGTGACAAGAATTCAATATCCCTAGTGAACTTAGTCCCCTAAATGGTAATGGTCGCATCCTTGAAGACACCTATGGGAATTTCCTTTGTCTTATTTTTCATATATAGCACATTTGAAGATGGATGTAATGCAGGCCTTCCCATTTGATACCAGGCATCCAAAGTGAGAACATTAAATTTTGTGCCCGTGTCAAGGAGGATGTTGCTAAGCAGCCATCCATCCACTAGTGCATTCAAGGTGATCTCTTTGTCATAATCAAGGCTATGAGGTGGAAGATTTGCATGCAGGATCTACCTTTCGTGCTCTTCCTCGGCGCGTGGTACCTTTTCTTTCAACCATGCTCCTAGTAGGGGAATAACATTCTCTTGCCTCAATATTTTACACACTTCCTTAACCTCATCCAATTCATCCCTTGGTGCTTCTACTAGTCTTCTTTGCTCACCTTTTTTAGTTTTCTCTTTTAAGCATTAGATCTTCCCTTGTAAGCTTCAAATTACGTCCATGGTTTCTTGGTAGACTTCTTTCAGGTGAGCCGGTTTTGGATACTTCCCATGAACTACTTCTTCCCTCGAAACCAGAGGTCTTTGCCTAGGTGCTTCCCTTATGCACATGGAATTTTCCCTTGTTGTTACCATAACAGGATCTAGTTCTGATTCATGTATTACTCGTGGGAGCCATTGCGTGTCAGCCTTCTTAATACTCACCATGGCAGCGCCCTTATCATTCATGTACTACTGACTCATATGTTTGTATAACTCTGGGCACTCTTCATACTTATATTTTTTTCCACACCAAGAGCATTGTATAAGATCTAGACATTCACACTTATAATGGTCTTTTGCTCAACAATTAAAGCATGTTCCACATGGGAACTCACTTCTT
Organism: Taxus chinensis; assembly: GCA_019776745.2. Lineage (NCBI taxonomy): Eukaryota > Viridiplantae > Streptophyta > Pinopsida > Cupressales > Taxaceae > Taxus > Taxus chinensis. The sequence goes on along the minus strand of CM034149.1, from coordinate 94,666,693 downwards.
CCCCCACGGTTACCACGACCATGAAATCCTCTGTGAAACCTTTTTCAATGAGCACCTCCATCTCCGTACTCTTCATATCAACATTCATCTCCTTTGGAACTACCAACAATGCTAGTTTGGTGCACACCAAGATCAATTACCTCATGAATCTGGTCAATCAATCGACAATCCTTAGTGTCATGTGTGGTTGAGGTACATATCTTATAATAAAAAGATACATTTTTACAGATCACACGCTGTAACACTGGGCACCTACTTACATAATGGTCTGTGTGACATATTTTACAATTTATCACTACAGCGCATACAACCTTCTGAGTTCATATCCCACCATTATCCTTTGTGTTCCCTTATACGTTACAATCTATACACCACATCCCACCGTGAGTCTCTGGAACTGTGTTGGTAGATAATTTCTCTAATTGCTTAGCCATGGCAGCGATCTGATTCTCCAGAAATGGGGTAACACTAGTGTCAACACTACCAACTACCTTAGTGTGTAAATTGCAGCTTCTAACGCTTCGCGTGGGTCCATGAATGTTTTATGAGACAAAGACCTCCTAAAGGGTGTGATCAACCCTCTAAAAAACCACTGAGCATTTTGTGAAGGGTGGATATCATAAGATAGTTTAGACAATAGAGTTTTAAAATGTACATCATATTCCCACATGCTCTCTGCCATTCCCTGCTGGATTTATTTGAGAGAGCTGATGCTCTTTTGTTCAAACTCAGGTATGTGGAATTCCGCCAAGAATGCATTTCTCAGTGCGATATAATCCACAACAGTCTGATGATGGTCATACTTTCTATACCAACTATACGAGCTTCCTTATAAGGTTACAAGTTGACTAGCCTTTAATTCCTGGGTCGTGATCCCCTTCACAAGACATAGAAGCTCACACTTATGCACATGCTCTGTGGCATTTTCTATCCCACTATAATATGGTAAGTGCAGAGACATCTCAAAAAATACTTGAGGAGGTGGCTGAGGCCCTTGTCCTCCCAATCCAATCCCTTTATTTCCTCTGTTGTTTCCTCCTCCACCAGACCCACTAGATCCTAAGCCACCAGCTCCACCACTTCCACCTCTAGATCCTCCTATGTTAGGTACAAGGCCTGTGTTTGTCGTGCCAAATGCTCATGTCATTCCACTAAATTGTGTGCCGACAGTTTGTGAACTAGTGCCACTCCCAGTCGTATTTCCTCCACCACTTCCTAACGCACTTCCAAAACTAGTTGTATATGTGCCTTGTCCAAACATTCCACCAAATACTAGAATAGTGTGTGAAGCCATAGAATTCCCAAATGAGAAGTTGTATCTTTTGGGTGCCAATCGGTTGCTTCTACTGATATCAAATGGATCAACTGTACTTTTCCCTCATTCAAAAAAACCAAGTGCCAAGGTTCGGTCACTAGGTGGGGTCAGACGCACACCAACTCTTATTTCTCTACATGATGGACTCTCATTAGAAGCCACAAGGTTTTCTCTCCCATTCTTACCAAGATGGGGTATCACAGACTTTTTAGGTTTTGCATCCTTCGCATGAACCTCAAATCCTTTCCGCCATGTCTAGCTCTATAACCCACTTGTAATCCCGCATTGTCTATCGATCTCCCTTTCACGTGCTTCATTATACTTGAGCCGTCTCTCCTCCCTTTCCTTTTCAGTTGTTATATCAGCCATATTTCCCCAACCTAGCTTCCTCACCAAGCACTCAGAGTGGTTTAGCCGGCCATAGGAAATGCCTCTAAACCCATGGTTACCATCAAGATTTTGATCACACGGGGGATAGCACATAGAAATGATCCTCTGGGCTCCCAAAAGAACTCAAACTCAGCAAATTATGGACAAGAATACGTGGAAATTATATATTCCAGAGTGTAGCTAGTCAATACTCCCTTCCACCAATGATATATACCATGGGTCAACGTTAGATCAACATCTTGAAAGTTCTAATATGTTTCTTAGGTCCAAGGGTGTGACTTGTAAGATGAGAGCCATTTAAATAACTCTACTGGGAAACAACAGAAGAAGGTTTCGTATAAATCATGATAAAGAGTGTCTTCCACCCATCTTCACGTGTCAAACCCAGGTCTAGTATTGAATTTCTAAGTGAATTCATCCTCTGTGCTTTTAAACCAATCTTCAACACCTTCCAGGGTTAAGCACTCTGTTATAACTTTTTACATAGACCATGATGTATGCCATGTTCCACTACAACTTCAAAAAGAGGTTCCAACAATGGAACCAAAATGTAGTCATTTTTACACCCACTAAGAATAAGGGAAACTCATGCGCATCGGCCTATCACCCAGTGGGTGCTAGGAACTCACCTGAGGTGTGCGAGAGGGAGCTAAGTCTCTCTTTTATGTGAGTTTATTAGAAGGCATAATTCATGATCTTGACTTAGTTATTTAACAAATATGAAAAAGTTATAGAGCTCAAAACGGATTCTATACCCCTTTAATCATATCAAAAGTAAAAGTGCACAACAGAATTAATATAACTAGGAAGTTGTAAATCCACAAATAGACTCAATATTCAAGTAAGGTTCATGATTATACAAGATCAAAAGCATAGTAGAAACATGCAGATAATACATGAAGGATATCTTAATATAAACACAATGGCAACCTTATCATATTCATTCATAGTATTACTCAAAAACATCACAGAGTGGTAGACCATAGTCATACACCATATCTGGATCCATACATGTATGCTCATAAAACAAAATTTGCATCCCCCATTTCCTCATTACATCCTTCCCAGAATCATCTACCCATTTTATCCCATAGTTGTTGTAGGAATTCTATAGAGCTCCACTACCTCACTTGTGTCTCTTACTTTGCTAAGGGAACACATATAAATAGGCATCTGAGCTCTAACAAACTCCTCTGCAACCTCAAATCTGGCCCCAAGTGTTAAGGTGTGGGTAACCCTAGGTGCATGCCTCTCCATGTCATGATTAGCTTTTTAGATCTTCCTATCGCAAGGTATATTCCTCCCAGGACACCCTATTGCTAGGCTAGAACCTTATCCAAATAGAACACGTTCTTCATGTGTCCTATCCAAAAGGCCAAAAACAACTAAGTCCCAAATTGTGCTTTACGGGCATACATCCTTGGTTCTGCAAGAACCCCTTTTTGAATTTTGTCTTGTGTGCCTTCACTTATGCGGTACCTCTGGCCGTGTGTGCCTACGTGCTTTTAAGATTTGGTAGCTACATTAGGGTCCCAACAATAAAGCTCGATTAAACAAAGTTAACAATCCTTCAATGAACCACTAAGCATGTTGACTTTAATGAATGTCATAAGACAATTTATACAATAGATTATTAAAATGCACATCATAATCCCTCACTCTCTCATATAAGCCATACTTAATGTCCCTGAGTGTGATGATGCTCTATTGCTCAAACTCTAGAATGTGAAACTCAACCAAAAATGTAGTGCACAAAGCATTATATTCCACTACATCCTGATGTGGATCATACTTCTTATACCAACTGTATGATTTCCCTTGAAGTGTAGTGGAAAATCAAATTTCCTTCCTATCCAACACTATGATTCCCATAGTGTGCCATAGTAGCTCAAAATTGTGCACATGCTCTATTGCATCATAAATACATCTATATTATAGCAATTGGAGAGACATATCATAGTAAATTTGAGGTGTCTTTTGTGGTTTTAGAGGTTTTTGAGGTAGTTTTTGTGAACGTGGAAACTATCCAACATACCAAGAACAAGAACTCCCACTAGTATTTCCTCTGGGTGGCTAACATGATCCTCTTGATCCTCCCATGCCCCATGCTTTAGGTTATAGCCCATTTGATGAACTACCTTGAGTCCCTGTTGTAGTACTAAAATTAACACCTACTATCTGCATAATTGTATAACCCACATTAGTTATCCCAATGGTCTTTGTGTAAATACTCTGTCCTGATGATGCTTCTGGAAACAATCCTCAAAGTGTACTCCCGAATAATATTATCTGTAGCACTACCATTGGTATATTCATAGTTTGGTACACTTCTTGATTAAAAAAATATATATCTAACCATATTTTATTTCCTACCTTCCCTATCCTACTTCTCAATAACTCCCTCTGGGTCTGGAACACCATGTGCAAGAGCTAGCTAGCTAGGTTGGATATGATGCATGTTCATAGTCCTCATTATTTCTTCTAACATGATCTCATTTGGAGTTAAATGGTGCTTCTCTACTACACTTTCCCAAAGTTGGGAGAACCTAATGCTACAACTCCTCATCTTCTATAAGACTCTCATTTGAAGTTAAAAGGTGCTTCTCTACTACACTTTCCCAAAGTTGGGAGAGCCTAATGCTACAACTCCTCATCTTCTATAAGATATTTAAAACTTTCACAATCCATCATTACCCTCAACCTAAGAGACTCCTCGATTTCCTACAAACCTGCTATGTTAATATCTTGTGCTTCATTAAAATTAAGTTGTCTTTCATCTCTCTTTCTTTCTACTAACATTTTTTCCATCCTTCTCCATACATGATCCTGCAATTGTGTGCATTGGGGGTATAGCTAGCCATAAGGAGGCTCTATAAATCCAGTTCTATGATAAATATCTTGATTGCTAAAGGTATAACACGTAGATAAGATCCTTTAGAATCCCATAAGAATATGAATTCAACTTCCTCTAGAAATAGATAAGTAGAAATAAAATACTCCAATGTATAATTGCATAACACTCAAGCCCACTAACGATCTATATATCTAGTCCACTCCACATAAGCATAAAAAAGAGTTCATTAATCCTCTTAGGTCCAAATCTTTGGCCTAGGACCCCAATGTTTCTCTGATGCATAAGAATCCAACCAATCATACAATTCTATTGGGAAGAAGTTGAACAATGTCTCATAGAGATCATGATAAATATTATCTTCCACCCATTTTCATGCACTAAAATCAGTAATTCCTCTGTTGTGTTGATATGTGTACTTTCTTCTTTGAATGAGATGTGCAATCATTTATATATGATTTTTGTTTTGCATTATCGTGCTCTTAGGAAATGGTAGATCATGATTGCTAGAGTGATATGAATTTATTTTAGGATCTGAATCTAATCACTCTTATGGAAATAATGTACTTATGTTGACTTATCATCAAGTAACCACTTGACTAGTTTTCGAATAAACCACGTGACTTCGGCTTGTGGAAAGAGAAATCGGATTCTTGGGACAAATGGATAATCAAGTAACTTGATAAGTTATCTAATTTGTTATTATTTTCTATTCCTATGGATATTATATGTACATTATATGAAGGAAAATACCTTGGATCAATTTTAGTGATCCAATGCATTCTCCTTGATCATATTTCTATTTTTATCATGATTGGATAAATCTAAATTTGGGATCTTAATGCTTTCTGACTTATTGTACATTCAAACTTATTGATTTTAAAGATTTAATTGGTGTTACCTAAATAACTTATGACTTACATTTATACTACTACATTATTTAATCATGATTTTATTTAGAAGTTAGGCTATCTTGGTATTGGAATCCTAAACTAAGCTACCCTAATGTGTTGTGGATCTAAACTAATCTATCCTAATCTAATGCTATACACTAGGGGACATAATAATATCCTAGTGTATTTGATTTAATATTGTAAACCTAAGCTTAGTTTGACACAAATATTGATGAGGATCTAAACCTAACGGAAACCCTAATCTCAAAACATAAGATCCTAGAACTAACTAAATCCTATGTACATGAGATCAAGAATTAACAACCTAAGATAAGGTTGAGACATTGATTTTAAATAATATTTGACCCTAACTTATCAAAGGGAGGGGAAACCTAGGCCATAACCCGTAACCTCATTATGGTTGGCATTATTAAGGCAAGGTTAAGTGGTAAGGTTGATGACATGGTTCCACCTTCCATGTACTTGCAAATTTGAATGTTGAAATTAATGAACTTCAACACCATATTTTGGTGGGAGAATTAGTCCACTTGTTATGCACGCTGAATCTGGTGCTAACAGTTAGTGGAGGAAACTTCATTGGAAAGGTTTCTATCCAAATTTGGTTAGAAATTGGTAGTGGCAGGATTTTTGACATTAATACAGTCATAAATGGTATTAAATTAATCCCCAAAACTACCTTGGGAAAAACATGATAATTGTTAGGGGAAAATAACGGAGTTTGGTTTTATTTTTATTTTGCTCGTTTGATCTAATTGACTCTATAGGTAAACATTCCATATTTTGAACTAGTTTTTGTTTTGGATAAAATTTGGATATAACAGTTGCATGGAGAAAGTAGTGGAAGAAATTAATATGAAGGTAAAAATATTAATGAGGTTGAGATGGAGGGTTTATATGGAATCGATTTCAAAGTTTTTGTGGATATTATCATGAAAGCTTAGATATAAATCTTGAGAGCTTGAAGAAGAAATTCAGGAGCTCTACCAGGCATGATAGGCATTAACTTATTATAATATCTTTCTCAGTTTAATTATTTCACTAAAAGAACTCTACTCTTGAATGAAATTGTATTCCTTGGTTCTAGGTTTTGTGTATTCAAGTTAATCATTTAATATCTTGTTGAGTAAGAAATATTTTTTGAATCTTGACGCATGTTGATTTGGAAATGAATACTGGTTTGTATGCATGATAGTGAATGACTATTGTGAAGGAATAATGTACTTCATGGTTTCTGGATGTGTATTCTGACTATAAGTTAAAGGGCTTCAGACATAGTTATGCTATGTTGTTATTTTGGAAACAATAATTCTTGTTATAGTTGCGTTTTTATGCTTTACTATGTAATGAAACTTCATTTTGATTTATACACATCTTTCTTGGGTCTAATGCAAGTTTGCATGATATAATGAATACCTAGAAGTGGTTATTTTGGGTAATATGTTGGATGAACTTTTTGATCTGGTTATTTTATATACCGACATGAATGTGGGGTTCTAACTCAACAAGTAGTCTATCTTTTTTTTTACTTTGATTGGTTTATCGACTTGTTTAAATATCGACTATACACTTAGTGGTTTGGGATTAAGTAGTGTGGAACACAAATACTATTTATAATACCTATATTGGGTGTTTGAATATTTAATCCTTCTGGACTGACACCTTTGAATATTAACTGGGTTGTTATGTGAGTTATAACTGATCCACTTGAGGATTTTGGATAGTTAAAACTTTTATACGAAGTCTTTTACTTCAACTCCTTGCATGGAAACCTATGTAACTTGAACCTAACCCATTTTTTGATGGATCGAAGGGTATATTAGTTTCTTAAACACCAACTATCACTATCTTTGCATTATTTATTTATTTCACCTTTATGTGAAAGAATATGTGTCTGTAGGTATGGGTGGTTGGATTGCCTACTTCCGATAATTAGGAAAGGTCACTATAAATAGATCTAGTTATCACTGATTCAAAATGGGTCATAGGCCCACTTAGGTTAGAGTGATACCAAAACCTAGCTTATCCTATTCTTGTTCATAAATAGAATTCAGTATGAGATTAGAATCCAATAGGGGTTAATAGTGAGTTTTTGGGTTTCTGAGGCCAACTCAACCTCTTACTCAGAGTGTAGACTAATCCTTTACCCTCTTAAATGGGATCAAACTAGTCTTGATTCTTCTTATGAGGATACCTGAATGTTAAAGTTTATTTTAGTTCGATTGATTAGAATCAATAGTCGATGATGCATCTATAGTATTATTCTAGGTAAACTTTATTGATGTTCTATGTAAGTCTTAGTTGATGCCATATAATGGCCAGCCATACTAGGATTGAGTATGAATTCTGTGTTAGGAAGTCTTCCTTAGTTGGGTTGATCCACTTGTTTGACCACTATATGTATGACTACATATAAAATTATTTGTTGCTTATATCTAAATGGCTTCATGCTAAGTTGGAAATGATACATTATGATCTATGTGATTATACTCTTCTAATTTTGATACAATTTGTGCTCATTAGTTCAATTCATTCTGAACTAACTCTTACTTTAAAGTTAATTTTACTATTAGGTATTACTTATTGTGATTCGGTACTTTGGGTAAGTATGTGAATTCACTTGAATGTTATATCGAGTACAACCTTGCTTTGATAGCTTATCTTTGGTTGATGAAAGACAATTAAGGTTTTTTTGTGAAGTTGTATGGAAAATTTCTTGATGATAAATAAAATTTCAGTCATATAATAAGGGGATTATATGTCTGCAACCTTATAGATCTTATTCTTACTATAATGAATAGGATTCTATTGATTATTATAGTTTGATTGTAATATAATAATTAGATGCGTTGCTATGTAAATTTTTGGATGAACAAGGTAGATGATTACAGTCATATAAGAATGGAGTTACTCGATGACTGAAGTCATATTAATCTTGTACTTATATACATATGATTGATTAGGATCAATTGTAATTGTTTTAGTTCACATGTTGAGTGAACTTAATTTATTATCCAATTTGAATTACTTGAAAGGAGTTGTATGTGTTAAGTTGTCCTACTCTTGATAGGTTTCATTGTATGATGTTCTTGTGGCATGATTAAAAAGAGTATGTGTTCCTTCTTTTTTAACCTTAGAACAATTTCACTGAAAATGTAATGTTCCTTTTGTGAAATTATTAAGTAGAGCATGATGTTATGAAGATTTAGAGCTTATCGTGCTCAGTTTCATGTGAATTGACATCATGCTAACAATTTTGCAGATGGAATTCATGAAAGAAAATAAGATGTATAGTATCTTACAATTATTCTTTTTTATTGAAGAAAGTTTAAGTAGGATTAACTAATTATTGTATTGTATTCCTAAATGAATTACTTCTGTATAGAAGTGAGAAAGGCCTTTGGCCATTTAATGTAACTTTATTGAAAGGAAATATATATAATCAATTTTATAGAACATGATTTAATACCATTTTTTAGAAAGTAATAAAATTAGATTACTTGTTACATTATATTGTTTGGAAATGATTGTTTGTAGAAAAATATGAATTCAGTCAGTTCAACAATCAATAAAGAAAGGTAGTTTAGTGGTTAAATTATTCTTGTACCATACATAAGTATAAGACATATTAAGTGCTAAATAACTTATATGTTGGATTCTATTATTGAAATGAAATTATGTCTGAAAGGGTTGCATGAATAATGAATTTAACGAGCTAGCTAATATAATGCTTATACATTGTACATTAATGCATAAGTTAATATTTGATGTTTATCTAAGTAACTTATGAATTATGTCATGGGAAATGACTATTTAGAATTAGGTTCAACCAGTGATTGTGAATAAGTTGTGCTTAAATGATGAAGGGTATCTTGTAAAAAGATGGTTTATCTATATGAATGCTAACAAGCAAAAAACTATGATGAACTTAGGAATTATAAAAAGATATGATAAGTGAATACATTCATGATATAAATGATTATAAATTGGAAGTCTGTTAAACCTTATCTAGAAGTTGTTGAATTATGATAGTATGTACATATGGAAATAATATTATGTCCTTTATAAGATTTATAGTATAATGAATCATTATGAAGTTATGGATGAGAGTTACATGCCCTTAAATGGAAAGAAAGGTAAGCACACCTTATAAGGTTGAATTGGTCTATTAAGTGAGGAATACTTAAATTCAATACTTATAATCTAAGTGCTTATGATAGATGACAATGAATGACCTGATACATAAGTATGTACTATATGAATATCTTTAAATTAAGCTATAAATAAAGAAAATTCATGCGTGCTTATGCTGAAGTGTTGACCAACATGGAATAGTATATGCTACTTGATAAAGGTATGATACATACCTAAACATGTCTAGCTATGTATAAATGCACCATCTTTATTAATGTGAAATATAGAGACATTGATGTCTAGTGCTGCCTTATTTTGATATAACTAAAATAGTGGCATGGTACTATAACTACGTTATTAATGAGAACATAGTTTGCTTAACTGATTAAGCTTAAGGAAAATATTAAATATGTAATTACTGAGACTTACTTAAAAGATCATTTTTGATTTCAATACTTAAGGATATTATTGGCATGAGATCTGTAAGGTAATTGACAATTAATCAATTGGGAAAGTCAAACATCCTAAGGATCAACTTAGAGATATGACCTTAGATAAGACTCATTTGAGGTGAAAGTGTCGTCGAGACCCAGGTTATCCTTGTCATGAGTTAATTAATTACTTTGAAACATTAAGATACAATGTTCCAATTTACATGACCCTTGGCGGGTCAACTCACTACGGCTGCTACATAGTAGTATCCATATAAATGACGGTAGTCACTATTTGAATACTGCTTCTTAGCAGCTGTACTGGAGTTTCCTCTTCAAGACCCTAAATTGTGACATAGGTATTGAATTAATTACAAACTTTGTTAAATGTTAAAAAGATAGATTGAACCTCATGGATGGATGCATCCACGAATGTCAAGACTATGCTATGGCTACGGGAAGGGAAGTAGTTCTAGTATTGAGGTACAAATCATTATGGAGACACTTACTTTTCCTATAAGCATCATAAGATGACATAGAGGTATGTCCTTCTTGCAGGTTAATTCATATTTTTACCTTGTACAAGAGTGTGTAGCTTTTTATAGCACCATCGATTGTCTAATCCATATAACTGAATATGTGAAAAAGGTGAGATGAAAAGTTCACAATGGTGAGTGTGTCATCATAGAAATGAGAATGGCATACATGACTCTGAAACTTTACCCAAAGTAGTGTAAGCTACTTTGATTACACTGTCGTGATTTCACCATAATCTAAGCTGAGATGATTCCTGGTGGGATTCATTGGCGGAACCCATGTATACACTTAGATATCTTCACTTAATTATCATATCCTAGAAAGGGTGAATACCAAAGGATACAGTTTGATGAATTGGATCTTGTATAGAGCGTTGAGGGAAGGGATTGAGTAGGATCTAGTATACTCTCATGCAGCTACACATGTTTTATTGATAGTTATCGGAAATGAATTGCAGTTAATATTTATGTTGGGTTTAAATATATGGGTATTTAAATAAGGTGTATAAATTAGGATAATAAAAATTAATTAATTAATTAATTAAAATTATCTAGATCTGAAGTGAAAATAAGTGGTTGTTACATTTTGGTATCAGAGCTGAAGGTTACAACTTTTGGGCCTAATGAGTCCTTACACTTAGTAAATTATGATTTTTTTATAAATAAAAGAAATTGAATGAAGGATGTACCGTGGATGACAAACTAGACCAATACTAAGCTTTGGGTTTTGTGGTTAAATAAGTTATGTATTATACTCTAATTAGTCCTTCGTGACACACTAAACTAGATAGATGCATGTGGAGCAGCTGGTAAGTGTGAATATGATCAGCCAAGGCCAACAAACTTTGGCTGAATGATGATGATCAGTAGAGGGTTACTCAATTGATCAAACTATCTTATGGACATATTTGGAGCCTAAATCTAATGTAAAATTAAAATCCACATAGGATGAATGAAGTATATAGAGGAAGACTATCTGCTTGCAATGACATAGACTTGAAATGCCCAAATATGCCAGGATGAAATCTACAATAAAAATTCTAACTTTAAATAGTGAGATAATATAAGAGCATTAGCTCTTATTTATCTCTGACTTTTAGGAATGAGATAATGGATGGGAAAAAGTTAGAAAGTGTGATCTTTCATAGAATAAAACCAAGCAGTAAAGCATGCCATAGTTTCTTGAAAAAAAATTGGAACACAGTTTTCTTATCATAATGATAGGTAAGTTAATTAGAACTACCTGACTGCTAATTAAATATAAGATTAATGAAACTGAGTTCTTTGTATGATGTGACTAACTAGAAGTTGAATTAGGATTTAAAATTTTCAATATAAAATAGATAATTTTTTTCATGAACCGTAACCTTATGTCACTTATCATGACATTATCACTAATTGGAATCATTACAAAAAAAGGAGGACATACTTAAGTTCAGGTAGGAACTTAATATGTAGTAATTACAACTTGGTAGTTTATCTAAAAAAAAATGTCTTAAAGATGCATAGATCATCGAACTCTGGAATATACATAGGAAGACAACATCTAATTCTTGATTGAATATGAAAGTTGGCCTTGCTTAGGGACTATAGGAAAGCTCCTGGAGCTAATAAACATGAATAAGGAATGAATGAGAATCAAATGTAATAATACTTTAAGAAGTATTGAAAGAATAATTTTTTTCTATAAGGCATGGGCTTACATATTTCTTGACTATATTGTAATTACATGTGAATGTTTAAGATATCATAATGTGATAAGAAGGTGATTAGGAGATAGATTATGCCAAATATCTGCATCCATATATAATAGCCTTTATAGGTAAAAATATGAACCTATGCATGTGATTCCTATGTCTCATAGATTGTGCAATCTTGACTAGTGGTTATGGACAAGGTAAGAGTATTTAGGCTCTGAAATTCGAGCTTAGAAAAATAAAGGATGTTTAACCTTATCTAGGTAAATATAGATTTGTAAAAAAGAATAGTATGCTTCCAAGAAGGCATTAGCATGAGATTCTTATTTCAAGAAGTTTATGCTAAAATTTCTTCGAGAATATGAAACCATCCTCTACCAACATTTGTATGAGGAAAGAAAAGTAGTAACTCAAGTTGGGATTAATCAGATTGGGTTTCTCACTTGAGTGAGCAGATAAATCTTCATTATTGCTGATATAAGATGAAATATGTGTGTTGAAAAATTATTAGTAATTGAATTAAATAATATGGTAAGTATACTAAGAAGGAATATTTTCCTTCTTCATAAAACCCTGTTGACTTCATGAACACCTTTGATAAAAAGTAAAGTAAATGTAAGAATTATTAAATAAATCTCAAGTTACTGGTACAAGGACATTGTACTCATTTCCATTACAAACCTTTCTATAAAATATCGAGACATTGAAATTAAGACAAAAGTAATTTGTGCCCAAATAATACTTCTTGGGCTTGATTGATAAAATTTCAAGTCTAGTAAGAAATTAGATATTAAAGGGTCTAATGAAGAATCATCAGGTGTGTAACTTAATATTGATGATTCTATGAGAGTCTATAAGTTTACCCTCAAGGTTTTAAATTCAAAATATCATGGAACTTAAGATTATTTTGACAGTATGCTCCTTTAGACTGTCAAATATAGTCAACCTAGATATAAGAAAGGTAATATAAAGCTAAAAAGGAGTTGTAGGTTTAGAAAATTAAATCCTACCTAACTCAGGTATTTAACTTTGTGAAAATTATAATAAATACTATAAAGGAGTCGAATGTTGAGTTCTAAAAAGATTTGTTAATGTTATAAATTGAACTATGAGGATACCCTAATCAAGGAGAGGAACCTAAAGAAGTAATGAACACACCACTTGTTGTGAATGTGTTGTTGTTCCTTCCAAATGTTTATATATTGTGGCAGTCATTGACCTTTAAAGTAGGGAGTCATCGATCGGGGTGACACGTTTTGGAATGTTTCATAAGGTTTTGTTGATCCTTTTTAATAGTATAATTGTTTTGTAGCCACTATGTCACCTATACTACTGTTACTTGATTACATTGATGAACTCACAACTTACATTATGAGATGACTGGTTGAGTGTAGTATGTATCTTTGTCTGATGATACAGTGAAGAATAACTTATATTAAAAAAAGAATGCTTAGTTCATACCTATTCTTATGATAAATAAAGAAGTATAAACTTATATCTTGTTTTGATCAAGTTTTGAATGTATGGCCCTGCTTGGACGTTGGTATTACTATGGTTGAATAGTAATTAGAGGTAACTCATTATATTGTGATGTATTAAGATTATACATGATTGTATAACAAGTTAAGAATTATTTACCTTAACTAATTTCATATAAGTTGTTTGTGTATATAACTTAAATATATAAAGATTGAGATTCTACTCTATTAAGGTATCGATTGATTAATTTATTATAACTGTTGATGAAGTTGTGATTTACAAACTTCAAGGAACTAGAATAATAAGATTATAGTTACTTAAGTTTAGGTTTATATGACTGTAACATCATTATTCTAACACTACTGGAGCTGATTTTGTTGAGTTGTGTTTGATTGGAATACTTAGGTTTATCTTGAGTAAATACTTGTCGAGTTCAAAATTAGCGGTACCTTGCTACTTCAAAACATATTATGGGAATTTATACAAAATTATGTATACTGTTGATAATTAAATGGATGAATAATGTATATTGCTCCCTATTTTCTAAAAAAAGGGATTGGACTAAGTTTATCATCGGGACGATGATAATTTTTAGAGGGGAGGTATGTAATGCCCCGGTTATGTTGAAATATGTACTTGCTTCTTTGACCGAAGATTAAAAAAATTGAAATTTGATGGAGTTCTGAATTAATATGCACATTTGAATTGTATGGTCATGTTTTCTTGAATGATATCAGTTGTCTGTTAAAAATATGACATTGATCATGTTTTGGATAATGATGTAATCATGTTGAATTATCATCAACTATTCACTTAACTAGTTTTTGAAGTTCACTAGGTGATCTCAGCTTGTTGGGACAGATTCTGGAATAATCAAGTAAGTTGGTAAGCTATCTAAGTTATTATTTTATGTTCCTATGACTATAATGTGAAAGTTAGATGAAGGAAAATATCTTGGATCAATTTCAGAAATCCAAGGCATTCTCCTCGATCATTTTTCTATTTTGATCATGATTGGATAAATCTAAATTCAGGATCTTAATGCTTTCTGACTCATTGTACATTCAAACTTATTGATTTTAAAGATTTAATTGGTGTTACCTAAATAAATTATGACTTAAAATTATACTTCTACATTATTTAATCATGATTTTATTTAAAAGTTAGGCTATCTTGGTATTGGAAGCCTAAACTAAGCTACCCTAATGTGTTGGGTACCTAAAATAATCTATCCTAATCTAATGCTATACACTAGGGGACATATCAATATCATAGCATATTTGATTTAATATTAGAAACCCAAGCTTAGGTTGAAACAAATATTGATGAGGATTTAAACCTAATGAAAACCCTAATCTCAAAACCTAAGTACCTAGACTTAACTAAATCCTATGTACATGAGATCAAGAATTAACAACCTAAGCTAAGGTTGATACATTTATTTTAAATAATAGCTGACCCTAACTTATCAAAGGGAGGAGAAACCTAAGCCATAACTCGTAAAATCATTATGGTTGGCATTATTAAGGTAAGGTTAAGTGGTAAGGTTGATGACATGGTTCCACCTTCCATGTACTTGCAAATTTGAATGTTGAAATTAATGATCTTCACCACCATATTTCGGTGGGAGAATTAGTCCATTTTTCATTCACGTTAGATTTGGCACTAATAGTTAGTGAAGGAAAGTTGATTGGAAAGTTTTCTACCCAAATTTGGTTGGTAACTGTTAGTGGTGGGATTTCTAACATTAATACAGTCATAAATGGAATTAAATGAATCCCCAAAAGTGCCTTGGGAAAAAAATGATAGTTTTTAGGGGAAAATAAGGGAGTTTGGTTTTATTTTCATTTTTATCGTTCGAGCTAATTGAATCTGCATGTAAGCATTCCAAATTTTGAACTGGTTATTATTTTAGCTAAAATTTGAATCCAATAGTTGCATGGAGAAAATAGTGGAAGAAATTAATATGAAGGTTATAAAAACTAATGAGGTTGAGATGGAGGTTTTATGTGGAATTGATTTCGAAGTTTTTGTGGAAATTATCATGAAAGCTTGGAAAGGAATCCTGAGAGCTTGAAAATTTAGGAGCTCTTCCAGACATGATAGACCCTAACTCATTACAATATCTTTCTCAATTTAATTATTTCAAGAAAATAACTCTTCTCTTGCAATGAAATTTATTATTTGGTTTTTGGGTTGTGATTATGAATCATATTTTATTACCTAGTTGTATATTTGAAAATTGGTCTAAATATGGTTATATGGTGATATAGAAGTATCTTATTCTTGATTGTGATTTCATGGTTTCCAGATATGTAATCTAACTATAGCGTAAATGGATTTGGGTAAAGTTATGTTGAGTTTTCATTTGAAAATATGAAATCCTGTTATAGTTGTCCTTTTGTGCCTTTCTTTGAAATGAAACTTTGTTCTGATTAATACCCATCTCTATTAGGTTTAGTGTAAGTTTTGCATGATGTAATGAATACCTAGAAGTGGGTGTTTGTGTGATTACATTCTAGAATGGATTTTTATTTCATAGTATTTGATATACTGATGTAATATTATTTTGAATATTGATGCATGTAGATTCAAACGACGAATGATTTGGTCTGCATGACTGTGAATTTGTATTTTTAAGGAATAACTCATTTCCTTGTTTCTGGGTTGAGAAATCTGAATGAGATTTAATGGGTTCATTCTTAGTTATGTCTTGTTATTTTGATAATGTTGTAACCCTTGGGAATTTTTATATAAAGTGTTTGTGAAGCATTGTATCTTTTAGTAATGAAACCATCACTGTTGGGTAAGTGCATATGTTTATGGAACACCTCTAACTGGTATGTAATGGCTACAAAAATATTTGTCATGTTTATTCCTTAGTTGGTATTTACCATTATGGGAAGTTATGTTTATCCAGTTCTTGCATTTTTCTTCGAGTTATTCTATCTTGTAAAGATTTGTTGATTTGTTGCTATCGGTTGTATATTGATAATCTACTTTGATTTTTTTTAGACACATGTATTAAAAATTTACCCTTTTTGGTATTTGTTCTTTGAACTCCTGATAGCTGAGTCGAGGTTTATAAGTTTAGTCCATTATGGATGCCTTAGAAATTATCTTGGGGATTATTATTCGTATAAGTACCAGAAATGTATAAAGATACTCTTGTAATTTTATTTAAATACAATTTTTTCTCTTTTTCCCCTTTATAATGGGAACTTTGTGTAAACAGAGAAAATTACCATAAATGAAAGAAACAAACAAACAGGAAAAACCTTTCCAACAACCTTATGTGTAAACCTTAGATAAGGGTCTCCTGTGAAACCTTGCAGAAAGAATGTCAGAGATGACTTGTGGGTGCTCTTAAATATTCTCCAAATGTGATTGCAAGTGCTACAAATATAATTCAATAGAGTTTTTGTGTTTCAAATTCAAGAGGATTTGTAAGGAAGGTGATCCTACAATTTATAGAGGCATAAGTAGTTAAATTTGGTTATATATGGATAAATGAACATGATAGAAATAGCATTGTGGAGAGTTGTAATAGTGTCAGGGGCAATAACAAAATTAATTGCAAAAAATTGTATTTGAAAAGGTGGTTGTACGTGAATTTTAATTTCCCACACCTTTCTAGGATTCTAGAAGTGCAGTTAACTAGGGTACTCAAGAGTCTAAGTGGATTTTGATCAAGTGGTAGATGACTAGGATGCGCACACACTTAATTAATTCATTATTTAATTAATAAATAATAATTAATTTAGCCAAAGGGGTACAAAGGGTACATGGGATTAATTTAATTAATTAATTGAAAATGGGTGAATAATAGGGTGTATTAGAATAATACTGGGATCAAGTGGAAACATGAATGTAAATTTTGGGTGTCTACATTTTTCCCCTCTTTAAAGTGCTATTGCAGAGTAATAGTGCTTTAAATATAGTAGACACATGAAGATCGGAAAGCAATTTTTTTTTTAAGTATTAGGATGCCCTAGGAAATAGAATGGATGCGGAATGCCCCCTCAAGTGGGTCAATGATGCAACAAGGTGGCGAACAACTGCTTGATAGGAAGGAAACTAGGGAATGGAAAAAGGATTATGGGAAAGGACTTTGTTCATAGCATGAGTATGATTTGGAGAGTACTTATTTTAGAGAAACCTCATTTTTTTTGTTGCACAATAGAGTTGTCACCATGATTATGAAATAATCAACATGGTTAACCTAGATGCGTGTAATCAAACACACACAACAAAGAAAAGATTAAAAAAGCAAAACAAACCCAAGATACAAAGTCAATGTTAGAATTTGAGGATTTTAATAAATACGGATTTAATCAACTTACATATTGGAAGATAGATTTTAAGTCGACATATAAAATAACAACTTAAAACATTATTTTTTATTGATTTACACATATTGAATGGAAAATCGTAGAGGACATTAAGATCTAATGTTTGGTTTTTTGTAATAGAGTGTTTGAATAACAAATCAAATTAATAGAGTTTACGGTAGCTCAATATTTTTTTGTTTTAGAAGACGATGTGAATTATGTGTATATTGGTCATATTGTAGACATGAGGATTAAATTCCTATAAAAATACTAAGGAATATATTTAAATTGTAGCAATTAGGAGATCTAATGTTTGTTATTTTGAGGAGAGTGTTCGAGTAACAAATCGTATTAATAGAGTTAGTGGTAGCTCAATTTTTTTTGGTATAAGATAATGTGAAATATATGTATATCAAACATATTGTATTCATGAGGATTAAATGTTTGTAATTAGTTTAAGTATGTTATTTAAAGTTTAGTGGTTTGTGGGCAATTCCACAACAAGCTACCAAACATAAATGGGAAGGATTACACTTTTTCCTAAACATAAGTATATTCCCTCATTAGTATAGAAAAATTGCATGGAAAAAATGCTCTCTATAAGGTCATGGTGGGTTATACATACTTGAGAAAATAATTTATTCTTAGCAATTTTTATTAAGTACAACTAAAACAAGGTTCTACTATCTCTTACTCTAACTATAAGTTATATTTACAATACTAAGTGAATAAATTTATTCCAATTTTTTTGAAATAATGTTAATGCATTTATGGTGTTCAGCGTCCTTAAGGTTACAAACATTTACCATCTGATATATTGTATTGATTGAGGTTAAAAATGCACTAAGAGTTTAAAAATAGTCATAAAATAACAAATCATGACCTAGCTTAGCATTCGTTAGGGTCCTACCATTACCTCTTGTCATTGTAATTACTGTATATATAATTTTGGCTTACTAGTGTTTTTCATTTATTATAATTGTATCATATTTGATGGATTATCCTTGATGGATCCAAGTGCTACACTACAAACCCTTCAGAGGTATCAATCCATATGTAGTTTACATAAAATATATTATTTGTAACATCTAATTCACAACATTTCGTATGGTAGAAATTTTTTATGGAACACTAAATTCATTACTTATCAAAAGTATTAGCAGAATGGATGTTAGGTTTGACAGTTTATTATTTTGAAAATAGTGATAAAATAATAAATCACAACCTAGTTGAGTGACCACTAGGCTCCTACCAGTATGGTCATTGTAAACACTATCTGTACAACTTTGGATCACTAGTTTTTTCCATTAATTATAATTAGATCATATTCATTAGAATGTACCTAGCAGATATAATAACTGCACTACATACCCTTTAGAGAGTTCAAGCCTTATGTAGTTCCCATAAGATATATTATTTGTAACATATAATTCACATAAGATATTATGGGAGAAAATGCTTAGCAAATTCTAAGCTTCATTACTTATTGAAAGTAACGATGTAGAAGATGCTAGGATCAACAATTTCATAATTTAAAAATAGTGATAAAATAAAATATTATGGTCTAGTTTAGCAGTTGCTAGGCTCCTTCCATTAGCACTAGTCATTATAAACATTATCTGTACAACTTTAGATCGCTAGTGTTTTTCATTGATTATAATTGTAACATATTTGTTGGGCCTTCCCTGACAGATCCAAGTGTTACACTACAAACCCTCATGATGGATTGTGACTTATCTATTTCTCACAAGAATTATTGTTTATAACATCTAGTTTGTATTTTTTCATATGAGAGAAAATGATTAGTGACCACTAAAATTCTATACATATTGAATCGAATTACATACCAATCATTAAGATCAATCGTTTCTTATTTAAACACTCTATACAGTTTTGGAATGCTAGTGTTTTCCATTGATTTTAATTATACCATATTCTCTTGGCTATCCGTGGCAAAGATAAAGTCCTGCACTGCATACCCTCGAGAGGGATTGAGACGTATCATGTGTTTCCTCTATGCTCAAAAATTTCTTATTTTGAAAATAGCCATACAATAACAAATCATGGTATAGCTTAGCTTCCGCTCGGCTCATATCCTTACCTTTTGTCATTATAAACACTATATGTATATTTTTTCATTGTTAGACTTATTATGTAGTTATCATAAGATAATTATTTTCAACACATATTTCACATTGTTTCCTATCAAAGAAAATACTTAGTGATCACTAAGCTCCTTTACTTATTGAAAAAATTGGCATATCATACCCTAGGCTCAAAATTTTCTTATTTTAAAAATAACCATGAAATAGCAAATAATGATATAGCTTAGAGGCTGCTAGGCTCCTACCATTACCTCTTCTCATTATAAACACTATCTGTACAATTTTACATCACTATTCTTATTATGTAGTTCACATAAGATACATGGTTTTTAAGGCATATTTCACATCATTTCCTATTAAAGAAAATTGTTAGTGACCTCTAAGCTCCTTTAATTATTAACAGAAGTTGCATATCAGACCCTAGGCTCAAATTTTTCTTATTTCAAAAATAGCCATTAAAAAACAAATCATGGTATAACTTAATAGACACTATGATCCTACATGTACCTCTTTTCATTATAAAAACTATCTATACAATTTTGGAACATTGGTGTTTTTCATTGATTATACTTGTATCATATAACAACTTTGGAATGTTACCCTTATTATTAGTTCCCATAAGATATATTTTTTTGAACACATATTTCACATCATTTCCTATAAAATAAAATGCTTAGAGACTGCTAAGCTCCTCTACTTATTGACATAAATGGTATATCAGACCCTAGGCTCAAAAGTTTCTTATTTTTAAAATAGCCATAGAATAAAAAATCATGGTATAGCTTGATGGCCACTAAACTCGTACCTTTACCTCTTCTAATTATAAAAACTATTTATATAGTTTTACATTGCTACCCTTATTATGTAGTACTGATAATATACATGGTTTTTAACACATATTTCACATAGTTTCCTATTAAAGAAAATGCTTAACGACAACTAAACACCTTTACTTATTAAAAAATGATATATCAGACCCTAGGTTCAATAGTTTCTTATTTTGAAAATAGCCATAAAATAACAAAACATGGTATAGCTTAGTGGCTGTTGGGCTTGTTCCTATACCTCTTTTTATTATAAATATTATATGTACAATTTTGTAGCACTAGTGTTTTTTATTGATTATACTTTTATCATATAACAAATTTGGATCGCTAGCCTCACTATGTAGTTCCCATAAGATATATTGTTATGAACACATATTTCACGTCATTTCCAATCAAGGAAAATTCTTAGTGACCGCTAATCTCCTTTACTTATTGAAAGAAATGGCATAAAAGCCCCCAAGCTCAACATTTTCTTATTTTTTAATTATAAAATGAATAAGATATAACAAATAAAAATATCTAACTCTTTTGTATTTTAAATCTAGCATTTGAATAAAAAAATGTAGCAATTGGAGCTTAGTGGCCATTAATTCATTTCCTATATATAAACTGATGAAATATGTTTCAACTATAATGTAGCCTAAATAGCTTGTTTGAACTTACCACATGGCACATTTTAATTGGAGAGTTAATTTAAATTAGCACACACTATATCTAATAATGTCAATATCGATTTTGATAAAAATTAAAAATTAAGTGTTTGTATATTATTCTATTAAACTTTAAAACTATGTTTAGGATTTATTTCTTCTAGTTTCTTATAATATATATTTTTATTATGCTTTTTTTTTAATATATGTTATATAATATATTTTTTTACTATGTTTATATTATTATAGGCTATAAATAATAAAAATTTGCGTTGTGATTAATTTGTGTTTAGATTTAATTTTTAAACCATGGAAAAATCAAAATTTTGAAACTCAAATTCCCTCGCATTTTTGAATATTCAAAATTTAAATAGCCCGCATTTTTGCTTTAAAGGGGGGAAAGGGAAAATTTCAAATTTTTATATCCCACTCTTTTTCTATCTTTGAAATTTATTTCGTGGAATGTGCCAAAAAAATTATCAAATACCTCAAATAAATATTGATTAGGGTTTTGGATTTTTTTGGTCACGTAGAAAAGTATGTCTTCAAATTAAAAAAATACACGCAAGTCATAGATTGTAGGGATGAGTGTTTGAATGTTGATTGTTTTTTTCAAGTGATTATAATATCATTTGTAGAGACAACATACAAAGGACACACATAAAGGATACAAACAAAGGAGGCAAGTAATAGAGGTTGCAAATATAATCACGCGGGTAGATTGTTTGAGGTAGCAGATGGAGGTTTCATAGACAACGTAAAAAATGAAATAATCCCAGCTATTATTACATCAGTTATTTATAGTAAATGTGTACCTTTTTTATTGGGGGTTCAATTAGTTTCTGTTTATTTGATTGGTTCATGTGTTTTACATGGCAGTCCAATCTTGATCAGCACCATCCCTACGTTGTCCTATAGAATCATGCTCGGTAATCAAGTCTTGATTTCCACTTGCTTTTGGTCTCCATGTAAAACCACCTTGTTCTTCATGAAAATAAAGGAAAAATTATGCGTTAATGAAAGAAAATTTGATCCCTTTTCTTCTCTAGTATTTATCTTTGTTTAATACTTTCCCATTTCTGTCGTTCTATGCCTCTCTCTCTCGGTATTTGTGTTTTGAATTTTTCATTCTTGTTCATGCAATTTTTTTTAGCATACTGACGGCTTGTGGCATAGTCACTTTTTTTAAATTTTATTTTGATTGGGAGAACCAAAATATTTTATTGTTGTTTATTATGATGATGTAAAGAAACGTCACTAATTAGTTCATACTATATTTTTTACATGGTTGTTTCTTAGACATTTTAGGGAAATATATGAGGTTATCAAATTACTTTAAAACTATAAAACCATATTAATAATTCAATTGTATGATAATTTTTTTCAATTATATACATGTTTCCATGAACAAATAGCTAAATGTAATGTCTTCGGCAATTTTATGTTGTGTACAATGAAATTTTAACATATTATATATATGCGTAAATATTATTAAATATCACTTTTAATCACTATATATTTAATAATTAATATATATTTATATTTTATCCCACTAATCTATACCAAAAATTCACATAGCTTTCTGGTTGCCACAATATAATTCTTTATTTTGACAACAAGTTTACTAAACCTGAAATTTATTTCACATTAAATACATGTTTCTATGCATATATTTATGTATCCATTATATAAACTCCATATTTATTTGTTATATTTTATAATGTTTCAATAACATGATAAAATTATCCTACCCTAGTGCCTATTGGGCTATAATTCTTATTTGGAGAAAACATTCTTTTACCTTGGTGGCCTCATGGATCAATTTTGTTTTATCTACACAACACATTGTTTTTTAGGTCTAACGATCAATTTTTATTTTTTATCCTATTGTATATGAAAATATTAATAATTTATATTTATAACACATATTCATTATGAATATTATACATTTACCTTTAATAATAGCTTAGTGTCTGCTAAGGTGCAACAAGCAGATCGCATCGTATCTAAAAACTTGTTATATAACTTCTCAGTTGTGTTGGAAGAATGATGTAGTGAGGGGGGTGAATCATTCCTAAAAAATATATATTTAATTTAACATTCATCATATTTTATTAATCATACAACCATTCAATCAACCATGTACCATATGTCTGTTTACTTAAGAAAATAAACAACCATAAACAAGAGCAAGAGCGAAAGAGTACATAAGACACAAAAATTAAATGGGAAACCCTCACGTAGAAGAAAAAAAATTGAAACTCTTCTCATATAACACAAATCAAAGTAATTTAGTGAAATACTAACTTCACAAGGAGCACCAACCCCTAGTTTAGTAGAGCACCAATCCTATAAGGAGCACTAACCCCTAAATTTAGTGAAGCACCCACTCTAAAAGGAAGATGCAACCCACTAGGATGACCAAAAACCAACTCATCCACCTAAATATATATGATATCTTATTTTTCTTTTGCTAAAACTGATGGAGATCACAATTTCAGCTCACAAACCCTAACTCACATACTAAGTCTTCAATCTCTCATATTCTTACTCTTTCTTCACTTTTCTTTTCCCTATCCTCTTTCTCTCATGTCTTAAACAAATAATTAAAATATCATGCTCTTCCTAAGCCTTCATATTATGCACACATACCTAAAAATCACTTTCCTCTAGGTCACACTTCTTCCCTCCAAGAGCACTAGTTCAAAAATGAACCCAAAACATCATTTTTATACCTTTTTATTTCATCCAACCCAAAGAAGGTTATATTACACCTTTGGTTTGAAAAATTAATCATTAAAAAAATTCTGATTTTGAATTACAATAGTCACAAGTGACCCAATTATTTTTCCTAGCTCAAATCATCATTTCATGAGCCAAAAATGGCTCAAAACCCCATGGGCACAATCTTAAAATTGCCCTAACATTAGTACCTTAATTTTTCATGACCCAAAACTAATAAAACATGATTAAAATATCATTTAACATTAATGCATGGTCACAATTAATATCAACCATTTGAATTATTTCATTTACTGGGCCCAGTTCCTTTTGCAATTATCAAAACAACTATTTACTACACCCTTCATCGACCTGGAAACTTCATAAGGACAAAAAATCACTTAAAAATGAGAAAAATGTGACATCTAACCACTTTACGGAAATTTTATAACCTTTATAACACTTATAATAATTTTATAGGCCTTGAACAAGCCTTATGCTCAAACCAAAACTACTTTTTCCTTCACTAGATCAACCTACCAAAATAGTTGTTTCCAAAGGTTAGCTCATAAAATAATTTATAAACACATTAAAAACCTCAAAATGGATTCATTGGATTCTAAATGGATCCCTAATCACATTGTAGATGATATAAATCATCACCCAATCTATCTCTTTCTTAAAACAACATAAAAGTTTCATAATGACACATGTTATATTGAACTGCCAAAAATCTTATTGTCTAAAGAATTGCCTAGAACCATATTAAATCACCTCATCATGATAAAAAATTCATATCACTAAAAAATATATATGAATCCTCTTTCCAAAATAACTTTAATCACTTTATAAATCCACATGTAGCTTGTGTTATGCTCATTTTTATTGAGCACTGCTATTTAAGACAACAAAACATCCATTTGACCAGTCAACCTATTTGGACCTTAAAACACCATGAAAATACATGAACATGATATGTAACATCCATTTAAATCAATAAAAACACCCATACATCATACATCATCAATTATTCATGCTACTCATTTGGACAACCTTTTCCTAAGACCTTCTTCAGAAATTATTATTTTTAGGTGGGGCTCACATAGTGTCACAAGATCTATCATAATTTATGGAAATAATGAAGATTCGTAGACAACATCCAATCATAAATTTTTCACTATAAATAAAAAAGGCTCAGTATACTCATTTTTTGCAAGCTACTCTGAGCTAGGCTTTAACTAGGGTTTTAGACCACTTTATCTTCTTAACATTTGTTCCTAAAAACATGAAAATCAACTGCCATGATTATTTTTTTGAAACATTATAAATTCACCATAGAATCATACCAAAAATCCACAAGGTCCCATACAAATCATACTATTCACACTGAGCATCAGAAGCTTAGCTTCGAGCTAGAATTTCACTTGTTCTTGACCATGTCTCACATAAATTGTCATAACTTGCAAAATTATCATCCTAGAGACCTTAATTTTATCTCAAATCACCATGAAAAATCCCCCTCACATCTCAAATCATCATAATGTCAAATCCATACCTCATTTTATCTATTCATTAAGACTTACCTATGAGTACATGCATGTTCCTCACTGAAAAATCTAGGGTCAACTAAAATAATCCACTAACTCATCGAAGAACCTATAAAAATTACCCAAAGATACCTAATTGTAGACACCAAATTTGTGTCTTACGACCCCTTGTGACCCGCATCTCATCTCGCAATCTAACCTCATCACCTAAACCTTACACAATTATTTATTAATTACCTTATAATTGATAAATCCACATCACCTTACCTGCCACCTCACTTTGCCACCTCATCATGACCTAGCCCTAACCCTAAACTAACCTAATTAGGACCCCATGACTTGGTCTAGACTCACATCCATAACTAATGCCTCCTTACTCGCACCCAAAGCCGACCTTCTAGCCACTTGACCAAGCTCGCAACTGATCTCTCGGGAGAAAAGCAGGGAAGGTGGGATATTTTACTAAAAATAGCCCACTTTTTCCTTACCGATGCCGGTTCCTACTCGACCGCCGTCGGTTATGCAACCGCCATCGGTTCCCTGTAAATGGGCTCCCCAAACCAAAACAACGGATCGGAATTTCATTTTGGGAGATCAGTCAAATGATTTTGAATCAATAGAGATCATTTGATAGCGAAAAACAGAGTCCAGATCTTCACTTAACCAAGCAGAGACGAGTGAAGAAACGAGAAGTGCTTGCAGTAGAGGATATCAACTTGCATCTTTGCCAAAACCAGTAAGTCATATCTTGCATGTCCTCTGTTATAACATTTCTTATGCTCTATGAATTTCAGTTCTCCTAAATCCGTCTCTGAATCTACTACCCAACGTGTCATTGCATCTAACTGTTATTCTTTTTCTTCTAATCATCCCATTTCCTAATATCATCCATAAACTAGCCTTACAAAACACCATAGCTACTAAGAAGATCCTAGAACCCACCGGTATCGGTTATTAGTAACCGGCATCGGTTATCAGTAACCGGCATCGGTTCCTCTGATCAAAACCAGAAAACCAGCCTTTCCCCTACCCAGTTCAACGAAACAATTTAATTGATATTTTGCAGTCTTTTGTGTTAATTCATATTAGCAGGGGAACTGACCACCTTCGAAAGGAAGTTTTACATTTCCTGGGCCCAAGGTAGTTTCCTCATTTATTGTTTAATCAAAAATCTTGTGGTCTTGTGTTCTTATTTGCAAGTAGTCCTTCCGAGACAAAAAGGAGTTCTCCGCAGTCAACCTGATCTTTCTCTATGGTACGCGCACACCATCTCGACATTCAACGGGTATTCCTCCTAACCCTAACCTCATCTGTTTCTAAAAGGAATGAAAGGATAGAAGCAACTCTATTCCCCAGAAGCTGAAACATTCCGAGTGAAACATTTTGGCACGCCCGGTGGGACCCATTTTGGGTTTCTTTCTCTTGCTTATTTTCATTTTAGGAAGCATATTTGCTGTTGCTAGCTTTTGTTGTATATTTCGTAAAGAATTTGTCTTGCTTTCCTAGTTTCGCATTAGTGAAAGTCATCTCTCTTGCTTCATCGAACATAATTTTCGATTTGGGTTTAAAACACATGCATTGCATTCCTGCTTGTTGTTCTTCAATTCTAGTGAACATAGATTAAGTAACAGGTCGTACACGTGGGGGTGATATCCACGGTATTGACAGGAAATTAACCCTAGTTTCACTGCACAACACATACCGAATCACTTCACAATTAACACAACAGCCCAAACATTCCCCCCTTTTCCGTGGTATTCCTCCGCCCGATTGAGGTAACCTTATAAGCCAAAACAAACTTGACATTTCCCCTAGGTCTTGTTGTTTAGGATTCCGACATCATTCTACGTCTGAAGGCATAAGCCCACGATAACTAAAATTAACCCTAGGATTAGTCTCTGGATTTGCGTGTGCATCTTGCTTGTTTTCAAATTCTGTTTTCTCTGTCATACTTTGTCTTCTGTGATCAATAAGTTGATAAATATACTCAACGTTGCTAAAAATCAAATTAGCAGCCTTTTATATCTTCTTATCCTAGACTTTTAACACCGGCATCGGTTAAGGGACCGACGTCGTTTGCTCTGTGACCGACACCGGTTAGTTAACCGATATTGGTTACTGTCTTCATCAGTCCCCTGACAAACCAGCAACCTGCCAAATTCATCATTCTGAGGTTGTTTTTGTTCTTGATAGATTGAAACTTTCCTGTGTGTTCTTGTCCATGGTTGTCATCACTCGGAAGCAAGCCGCCGCCATGGTTTCACATGCCTGCTCTGTGTCTTTGCCTGAATCACCCCCTTCACATTCTATAGGGAACCCTACGGACACCAGTGAGATCCCCCAAATTCCTGTAGGAGACAAGGACTTTGCCAAATTTCTGGATGCTAATCCCAGCGCTGTACAATACTATTTGTCTCATGCCCCTGACCGTACGCCTGATGGTCAGCTCCTTATTGGCATGCCTATTAGTATAGCTGCTCATTTAGCTCCCACTCCTCCTGATAACACTGCCTTACTTCCTGCATCTCTAGCCCCGTCTCCCAATCCGACGGCTTCAGAGGTTCATACGACCCCGATTAGCTTTCCTTTGGTTAATCTTGGACCCCACGTATCGTTACCACCAACTGCCCCTACCTCATCTCTCTTTCAGACCACTCCATTCATGACTTGCTCTCTGCCACCTATCCACACGAGCTTTCCTTCTCAAGCTCCGCCTACCTTCTCACATCCCATACACGTATCCAGTAACCTCAACACCTTATATGGGACATCCCTATTCTGTTGCTCCAACATACTCATCCTCCATACCTTATCAACACTTAGCCCCACCATTGTCCAGCGGAAGCCCTTGGTCCAACTTGCCTCCGTTTACCACAACCGCACCATCATCTCATCCAACCACAGATTTCATCAAACAAATGATGGACAAAATGCAAAACCTGGAGGCTTCTGTTTCAGGAAGTCGTAGCGCCTTGACATACGAGCAAGTTTGTCGGGAGCCCATTCACCCTTCTGTCCCCCTTCATTCATATCCTCCTCAATGGGAGTTGCCAAAATTTACTCGTTTTAATAGTAAAGAGGATCCTCAACAACACTTGCGATCATTTAGACATGCTTGTTATTTGATTGCCCATGATGATGCCTTGTTACTCCGCACCTTTCCCATGTCCTTATCAGGACCTACCTTGGAGTGGTACAGTGCTTTAACCCAGCACTCAATCTTCTCTTTTAACCAACTAGCCCAGTCTTTCTTGGATCATTTCTCCATTAACATTGCCAAGAAAGTATCTATTACCGACCTCTATGTCATCCGACAATTTGAAGACGAATCTATCGCAGATTTCGTTGGACGATGGCGGGGCCTTATCAACCAACTTACGTATGCCTTGCCTCAAACCGAACTTATCGAACTATTTACGCGGGCCTGCGCTAAGCACATCTCCCCTACCCTCCAAATTCAAACTTTCCGCACATTCGACGAGGCCTTTACCATGGCTCGGAAACTAGAAATTCGAGCCTTAGAAGAAGAGAAATTACGGTTGCGTAACAAAAACCCCAATTTCCGAACTCCTGATTCTACCAACAAGCCAAACACCACCACTCCTCACGCGTCCACTTCTTCTAAATCAAAAGGAGCTGTCCACGCGGTAATGGTCAAATCTCAAACACCGTCCAATACTCCGCCGAAAACCACCTATAAGTACAAAGCCGAGCCCATCAATTACACTCCCTTGGGAGAAACTTATGGCGTCATCCTGGAGAAATTGCTCAAAGCTGGGGCTATCACCTTGCCCCCTGTTAAACCTCACTCTGGGTTTGACTCCACCCGCGCAATACCTTCCTGGTACAAAGAAAATGACTTTTGTAACTTTCACCGCGTAAAAGGACATAGTCATGAAAACTGCAAGATGTTGAAAAACATAGTGCAGGAAATGGTTGATGCGGGGGATATAACCCTCGATAATCCTAACGCCCCTGCTAACCGAAATCTGAAAATTTTCAACAAGCCATTCCCGAATCACTCGTCCAACAGTAACGTAAACCAAGATATCTTAGCCGAGGAGAGTGTTCATGAGATCCATGCAGTCTTCGATTCTCAGCCAAAAGCCTCTATTGAAATTTTTTTGAATCAAGCCTCTCCACCAACACAGGAGTCTGAACCTCCTTCACCACCATCAAGCCAAAGTGAAATCATTCCTTTACCCATAAAAGAGTTAACTGCCTGGACTTCTCTTCTCATCGATGAGTCTTCTTACACCACATCCCTACAAGACTGTGAGCAGATGTTATCTAATTTATCTATTTCCCAAACATCCCCTTCTACCGCTCTTGCTGCACAAGAGGAAGGCTCACCACTCCTTTTGACATCCTTAGATGAGAAATCTCTTACACTGACATCACCACATTCTTTAAACATGACAGATCCCCTCAAACACGCCCTCCTACCTATTAGTCCCTCATCGCCTAAATCTTTTCAACGACCGGTTGACCTCTTAACATCTATTGATACAGTGCCTCATCTACCTCCTGTGTCACACCCACAGTGGACTGGAATTACAACCCACCTTTCTTCCGTACAAAAATTACAAATCACACCTGGAGACTGTCATTCCACAGAAGATAGACAGGCCCTATGGGAACGTTTGAGTACCCCTTTTTCTACTCAAATGCAAATGACTGATCCTGATGTCTCCACCATATACCCGAAGTGTTTACAGAAGCTTAAAATGCCCCTGTTCTCACCTTCACCCCCCTCACCTCTACCAAATGCCCCGTCCACTTCTATCAACTTAACCAGATCTTCCCCTACGCTTGGGACCTCACCAATGCCCAGTCTAACGCACCCGCCTAAGCGACTCGATCTATCCAAAAATAAATCCGCCCCGCCACCTAGGAGACAAACTCAATCCGTGCCCCTATCACAATCAAAACCATCATCGTCATACCTACCTTCCATATTGGGACCCCATCCCTCTACCTTACATCAATATATCATACCTCCTGCGTTTTCTTCAAAACAACCTACGCCTTCCGCACCTATACAGAAATTCCAGGGTATAGCAACACCGTCACTCCGCGTATCCTGTCCACCTATCAACCCTAAACAAATTCCATCATCAAAAGATTTGTTTTCGGTCACTCCTATTTCCCCGTGGTTGTTTTCTGATACCACATCATCTGCGGCCTCATCATCCAACATAGCTTCTGCGCCAAAGAAATCACGTTTAGTGAAAACCACGTATCAACACCCCTCGGCTAAACCACCACCCGTGCGAACCAACCACGCCCAAACATTACCAAAACCCGCACAACCAATACCCTCATCCTCTTCCGATTTTGACCCACTCAAAGGATCTTACGCCAAAATCCTTGCTATGTTGGTGGAGAATGCGACCATTTCCCTACCTCCACTTAGACCTTATGACCCGTCTAAACCCCGACCTATGGGTTACGATGAGTCTAAAATCTGCGCTTATCACCGCACACCAGGACATGATGTGGAGGGATGCAAAGCTCTAAAAACCATCCTTCGTCAGTCACCTCTCCCAGATAGAAAGATTAAGAAAGACAACTTACGAAGGGAGAGACCTTTAGTTTCCATTCCCTCTCCTATACCATCTGTCCCCGCCTCACCAAGATCTATCATTATTACAACCCCACCTCTTGAAGACCATGAGTTATCCCAACCATCTTCCTCATCTCAGGTCTACGAGATTAATATGATTAGTGTCGCTACTCGAGGGCAGAAAAACAATGGGAAAGCAAAAGAAAACACACCTGCGGCATCTCTTTCTCCGTCAAACATCCCGATTGCACCACCACCTAAAGTGGTCATTCGCGGACCCGCCTATCCCGTCTCTAATGGCATTGCCCACCGAAATATGATTAAACAGCTTCACCAATCGCCCGTAAAAATGACACTGTATGATCTCATTCAGACTTCCGAATCTCATCGACAAGCTCTCGTTGAGATCCTTCAAGGGATAGAGGTTTTACCTAATGAAACCCTGCCTGTTGCCTCCATTCTAACACCCAATCACGTTGCCTCTCTCACTAAACAGCCCACTACTCCAATCACTTCTGTCTCTATACCACAAGCTGCTGCAGTCAGTTTCTCCAAAGACGAAATTGTTGACTTTGGTACAGAAGACCCTGACCCTGCTCTTTTCATTTCAGCTTACGTCCGAGACATTCAAGTACGTCGTGTTATGATTGACGGGGGCGCTAGCCTAAACATCATCTCTTCAAAAGCCTTCCAACAAATGAATATCCCTTCTAGTTGCATGTGTGCCAACCCCATCATGTTGCGGTCATTCAATGACGCTATTACTTCTACCTTAGGCACCGTGATCCTCAACATTCGGGTAGGACCACGTACTTTACCCGAACTCTTCTATGTCTTGGAGGGAGAGTTCCAATATAATATATTGCTGGGTCGTCCTTGGATCCGAGCCATGGGATGCGTTCCCTCAACATTACATAGATGCATAAAATTTGAGTACGAGGGGAAGTCCTACACCGTAAAAGCTGACCCTCCCCCCTTTAAAACCTGCAATATGTTATACCGCCCTAACGATGTGCTTATACCAATCAAGACACCCATACATTCAACCCAACCATCCTCTTCAAATGTACCTCAACCATCCACCTCAACCGCGCCTACGCCTTCAACTGATGAAACCACCATCGCAAAAACCACTTCCCTTCCCGCAGCTAACATTCCAACCTCCGACCCCTTAGTAGATGTTTTTCAGCGCCTTACGCTGGGGGAGTACCGCCTATATAACGTTAGTTCTTTCCCTACCCCGCAGGAGTACGGAAAATTACATGCACATCCCACCTACGACCGTCGCATGGGGGAGGTAATCTCTTACGGACCACCCCATTGCCGCACTAACCTAACGTATGGGGGTGTTGACGCATCCTCCATTACCCCTGAACCTCCTCTTGGTGTGGTTCCCTTCCAATCCGATTTTCAATACTTGACAAATCGTCGTTTCGCCCTCACCTTCTTGACTCGCTGTGCGTGGAAAGGCTTTGGTTTTGGCCTTTACGAACAAGGCCGACATACACTCATTCCCATGACTACCCGTAAACATAATGATCGCAGTGGTCTCGGTTTTCCCGAAACACCTACACAGGAGACACCTCCTGTCAGCTGTATCCTGGAAGAAGAAGACGTCGCCCCTACCAAACCATCATCACCCACTTTGCCATCATCACCCTCAGAATCTATAGACCCTGAATCCATCCCTCCTAACTTTTTTTTTTCATAAATGCTATCTTCATAGGTCCTCTCACTTATCAACGTGATAATGAGGACCCATCTTCTCTTCCCCTTCTGTATCCAGACATGATCGAAGAGGATTCGCCTTTGATTAATGTTGTTGAATGCCAGGATGACGACTCCATCCTCACTTACCTTGGCGCGGATGATTCTTATATTCAACGAGCCTTACCATCTGAAACCCAAACCATGCTGAACAAATCTACCATAGAAATCAACATCCACACGGAGGAGGATCCTCACATTGTGAAGATTGGACAATCCCTTAACACATCAGAACAAGCCGCCTTTACTACCTTTCTCCGTGCTCGCAACCAAGCTTTCGCATGGTCTTACGCTGACATGCCAGGAATTGATCCTACCATTGCCGTCCATAACATCACCCTAAACCCCGATTCCAAACCAGTCAAATAGAAATTGAGAAAAATGCATCCACGCATTGCTCTCTTGGTCAAAGAGGAGCTCCAACGACTCCTTTCTGTTTCCTTCATCTTGCCTATTGACTATCCTCAATGGATTTCTAACATCGTACCTGTCACTAAAGCGACAGGGGGACTTCGGATATGCACAGATTTCTGGGATCTTAACCTCGCTTGCCCTAAGGATGACTTCCCCTTACCTAGCATTGACCAACTTGTTGATCTAACTGCAGGCCATGAGATGCTCTCTCTCATGGATGGCTTTTCAGGATACAACCAAATTTTGGTTGCCCCTGCCGATCAACACAAAACTACCTTCATAACTCCTTGGGGAACCTTCTGTTATCGTGTCATGCCATTTGGCCTTAAGAATGCTGGTGCTACCTATCAGTGGGCTATGACCTACATTTTTCATGACATTATGCACACTATCCTTGAAGATTATGTCGACGATCTTCTCGGCAAGTCTAAACATCGTAGTGAACATCTCGATGTTTTAACCATTATTTTTGATCGCCTGTTACAATATTCTGTCCGCCTTCAACCAAAGAAATGTGTCTTTGGTGTTCTTTCGGGAAAACTTCTTGGCTTTATCGTCTCTTTGCGTGGCATTGAGGTCGATCCATCTAAAGTCAAAGCTATCCTAGAAATGCCCCCACCCAAAAATCTCAAACAATTGCGTAGTTTACAAGGTAAGCTCCAATCTATCCGACGTTTCATCTCCCAACTCTCGGATCGGTGTCAACCTTTTCATCACCTTCTTAAAAAGGACATTGCCTTTCAATGGAGTGAAGAATGTCACCAAGCCTTCGAAGCTCTCAAATCCTATCTCTTGCAGCCACCCGTGCTTATCCCACCCCAAGACGACCGCCCTTTCTACCTTTACCTTTCCGCCACCGACCACGCTGTAGGAGCCATGCTTGCACATCGTGACTCTGCGGAATCGTGAACAAGCCGTTTATTATATAAGTCGTACTTTGGTGGACTATGAGACTAGGTACACACATATAGAAAAATTATGCCTAGCCCTATCATTCGTGGCCACCAAACTCCGACACTACCTTCTAAATCACAAGACTTTCGTCATCACCAATACAGACCCCATCCATTACATGTATGCCAAACCTCATCTGAACCAACGCATTGCCAGATGGCTCATGCTTCTCGCCGACCTCGACCTTGAGTTTGTCCACCAGAAATCAATCAAAGGACAAACCATCGCAGACCAACTTGCGGAAGCTCCTTTACCTGGGGAACAATTTACCAATTTCACATTTCCCGACGAACTCATCGCTACTCTTTCCCTCACGGAGGAGTCGTACCCAATGACCCTCTTCTTCGATGGCTCCAAATGCCATCGTGGCGGAGGAGCTGGCGTTGTTCTTATTCCTCTCGACGCTGAGCCTATGCCTCTTTCATTCCGACTCGATTTCCCTTGCACTAATAATACAGCGGAATACGAGGCCCTTGTTCTGGGTCTCCAGGTTGCGCTGCACTTAGGTATCAAATCTATCAATATTTTCGGTGACTCTCAATTGGTAGTCAATCAAGTTATGGGCATCTACCAATGTAAAAATGAGGAGCTTCAAAAATACAAACACTACGTGGATTCACTTCTAGCCTTATTTACTCACTATTCTATACAAACCATTCCCCGCTCCACTAACAAATTTGCGGATACTATGGCTTGCTTAGCCTCGCAAATTCCCGCCGCGCCAACTGACTCTGAATTATTCGTCGTGGTCCAACAACTTTTTGCCCCATCCTATTCAACCCCGGTAGTTTGTATGATAAATACTGTGTCTACTAATTCACAGGATACCTGGTACCACCAATTTCACGACTACCTTACAATCTCTGTCCTCCCACCTGATCTTACTAGTAACGGCAAACGTGCTTTTCTTAAAAGTGTTTCGCGTTATGTTGTCATGGGGGGACTCCTCTATAAACGTGGCTTTGATGGCATCCTCCTTCGCTGTCTAACTGGCGCGGAGGCCACTCATACCATCCAACAGGTCCATGACGGTATTTGTGGTGGACATTTTAGCGGCCTTGCCGTGGCCAAACGAATCCTTCGCCTTGGTTATTATTGGCCTACTCTCAATAACGACTGCTACGAATATGTTAAGCGTTGTGTTATGTGTCAGCAACATGCCAACCTTCAACATACTCCTAGCCACCCGCTCCAGATCGCTCGAGATCTTTGGCCCTTCTCACAATGGGGTTTAGACCTTATTGGTGAGATTCACCCGACCTCTTCACAACGTCACCGTTGGATAATCACAGCGACCGAATATTACACAAAATGGGTGGAGGCTATTCCACTCATTTCAATCAAAAAAGAAAAAATTGTCGAGTTCATTAACCACCACATTATCTGTCGTTTTGGTGTTCCTCATCGCCTGATAACAGATAATGGAAAATCTTTCAAAAACAAGTTGTTGCAAGACCTTTGCGACAACTTTGGTATCAAACTTAGCTTCTCATCACCCTACTATCCACAAGCCAATGGGCAAGCCGAGTCCTCTAATAAAACACTAACCAAAATCCTCATGAAAGTTGTCAATGAATCCGGAAGAAATTGGCACGATCACATTCCCTTTGCCCTTTGGGCTTATCGTACTAGCATTCGTACCTCTACTAATGCCACACCTTTTTCTTTGGTATACGGTACCGAGGCTGTTTTGCCTCTTGAAATACAAATACCCTCCCTTAGAATATCTCTTCAGGATATTCTCACCAACGATGATTTCCGCCAAGAGCGGTTAGCCCAATTGGAGCTTCTTGACGAACGCCATCTTACAGCTCTTGATCACCTTCAAATCTATCAAAAACGCATTAAACGTGCTTATGATAAGCGACTTCATGAGCGTACCTTTAAGGTTGGTGATCTTGTCCTCAAAGAGAATCAACATGTAACCAAACTAGAAAAGAGCAAACGTGGAAAATTTGCTCCCAATTGGATTGGGCCTTATATAATCACTCACACCTATGGATCTGGTACTTATCGTTTAGCTTCGCTTAATGGTAAACCTGAGCCTGAACCCCTTAATGCCTTGCATCTTCGACCATTCTACTGTTGAAATTAGTGTTATATCACTTCTTATCTACCTGCCGCTCGTCCCTTGAGCTCACTTACCACTACATACACTCTGTTTCCTACACCTCATAATAACAATCAAGCTCACATAGTTTGATTCTCACCTCCCCTTGATGATGCCTTCCCCTTTTTAGTCTAGTCCATGACTTCAAAGTATTAAAATAAGCCGTATTCTTATGGGATTTTCTTGAGTCAAACTTCCTACTAAACTAGATGCTTCATGCCAAAAGAACATCTAGTCATCTAAATTAAATATAGACTGCTCCCTCGAAGGACAGCTATATGCCAAACTATTGCTGCTATTCTATATAGACTGCTCCCCCGAAGGACAGCTATGCATTAAAATCATATCTGCTACTATAAATAGACTGCTCCCTCGAAGGACAGCTATACACAGTCAGCCTTTATCAGAAGCTTCTCGCATTGATCAGCTTCGTGAAGACCTCAAGAATAAAACAATCAATATCCCTTGTAGACTTCCCGCATCGATCAGTCTACATTCAATAAAATAAAAGCCTCATTCAAAAGAACTTTTGAGTCATGGACTTGTCTATTTAGGGTAGGTTCTCTTTCGTCAGAACACTCACTTTGTAATGAGTTCTCTGTACCTCAACTATATCATCCACCTCACCTCACCATTTGTTTCAACTCAAGGGACGTAATGTACACCTGATATATTGTGATCACACAACTCTTTTCACCTATTGACTTCTCGTCTATGCACGGTACCTAGGGCTCTAAGCTTGTTCTACGTTGTGTGGTTTGTTTAGCTCTTTTCACCTACGGAGCACTCTTTCTGCTTTGCCTCGCATCTAGGATTGTGTGTTGACCTTAATCAGGACATGGTTCCCTTCTACTTGGGTAGGCTAACTTTCGCTTCCCTTATACCTTTTACAACATCACCAATTCATTACCAACACCATCAACCTTACCTTTACTAATCTTAATATTTTTACCAACCAACCAATTGCCTAAACCGTACCAAATTGCCTGAATTCGCCTCTCCCTGATCCTAAGGGAGAACTACATCGGTCTGAGGCCCCTCCTTGCTTTGTGCAAAGGGCTATGTAGGCAGCACTTCGGAGACATGGGGTCTCCCAAGGTTAGCTCGACCATCCCCTACCATAATCTATCATGTGTGGTAATATAAATATTTTTGTGTATTTCTATTTAATCACATTCCTCTTTATCCTTTTTCAAAACACAACAAGTCAAAACGAAAACATTCTTATTATTATAACTCAAATCAACATACATATCTCATTTTATTTAGATGTTAAACAAATACATCTTCTCTATCATCGACACGCAGGTCGGTACTCTTATTTATTCTTATACCTTGCTAACATTTACTCAGACCCTCACGCCTCATCCCGAACTAGGTGATGATCGTGATCGTCGACCCCTCTCGCCGGGCCTCTCTGTCCTCAAAGGTACCACGGCTATTGGTACCGCCCACTGATCTGCCAATCTCTCCTGTAACATATGAATACGCCCTCTCGCATGGAGGACTCCAGCCTCTAGTCTCTCCACCCGTGACTCCGCAACCACTAACAATCCTCTTGTCTCATTCACCTGCGTTTGGAGCTGCTGAACCAAATGCTGCAGACGATCCCTCTCTGCTGTAATCACTGCTATGTCAGGACGCTCACGTACACCTCGCAGTTCTGCTACCCACCATAATCTATAGGCCTCTGTCGTTCCTGCATCCATTACCCTGCGATCGGCTGCTACCTCTTCAGGACCTTCTGGAGGTGTTGGCTGGGGAGGTGAGAGTACTGCCTCTGCGTCGATCCTCATATATGGTCTATAAGCCAGGGGTATATCCTGCACAAATCCAAATTGTCGCCACACGCGATCTATAGGAATCCTCTCATATTCAC
Organism: Taxus chinensis; assembly: GCA_019776745.2. Lineage (NCBI taxonomy): Eukaryota > Viridiplantae > Streptophyta > Pinopsida > Cupressales > Taxaceae > Taxus > Taxus chinensis. The sequence continues at coordinate 94,628,078 of CM034149.1, read as the reverse complement.
CTGGCCTGTGCCCCGCGATCCACCTCATTCGCTCTACACCCCTTAACTCCTCAGCTATGCTCTCTGTTATCATATAGTTCCCGTAAGGCCTCCAACAGATATCCGCAACCGTCACTCTCTCCCATACCTACCTGTAATACTCAATGTCACCCATCACGGCCTGAGATCTTGCCTCTTGTTCTGTCTGGACCCATCGTCTGAATCCCAACCTCTGTACTCCGGTCTCTCCTGCCTGGAGGGATTGGCCTATTGGTCGCACACAAACAGTGTGCTCATAGGCCCAACAGTGTAATAAGTATGAACAATCCAGCGTCGTCCTGTGATTTCACCTACAAGCCCATAAACCCCTGTATAGCTCCGCCAAATATGCAGGTGCCCATGCAAACGTAACGTTCCTTTCTACCATCTCCCAGATAACACACATCAATGCCTTTGGAAATCTTCCTCCTTCTGCCCTCGGTAATGCATAATACCCTACCGCTATCATTAATATCACTGCTAACCTTGTCTCCTCAGGGTGTGCTGCATACATTACCCCATACGTAAAGGATAAACCTCGCTGTGTCAAATCTCGTGCGTATGGACCAAATACTGCTGTTATCGCTCCCCGTGCCGCGCTAGGTAGTGCCTGATATACTGGTTCTCCTGTAATAGGGAGTCTCAAAATCCGGAACACATCTTCCAATGTTACTGTCATCTCCCCTGTTGGCAGATAGAAGGTATTTGTCTCGGGATTCCATCTCTCAATCAACGCCTGTAACATACCATGATTACGTGCGATTCGTGAATAATAACGGATTCCACTTAACCCCAAATGATTTATCAATGTCCATTCCACTGGTGTTACATCCGCTCGGATCCGTGACAGCAGCGCCGGTACACTATCATTCATCCTTATCCCCGCCTCTGCCTGCATACGTTACAAAAACAAATAGCCATTCAATAAATCAAATCACCACGGGTTTTTTCTCAAATTCTGGAAATTCCTACAGCAACCGGTATCGTTTACAGCTAACCGGTACCGGTTGAGTAACCGATACCGGTTATCCCTAACCGATATCGGTCACTGTTACTTTCATACACCTTGCCTAAACAACCACCTACGACAATAAATTGCTCGTTTATTCCTCTCTGTATACACAGACATACCCGAAACCCTTGATTACCTACCACGTAACACTCACCTCATTTATAACTCTTGTTATCATCTTTTCTTTCTCATATCTACCCACATACTCTCCCCCATCTTATTCACAAAACATGCAGAAATCAAATCACAACCAAAACATTTACCTCTGGGGTTGCAGTAGCTTGAGGTGGCCCTTGTCTTCCCTCTTGTCCCTGCCTGCTGGATGTTTCTCCTCGTCCTGCCATTATCACCACTCTTTTCAAATTCACCTTTCTACTTTCTGAATCTCCGATCGCATTCACCTTCCCAGTCTCTTTTCTTATCACCCAAATCTCTCATACAAATTCCTGTCTCTTTTCTCCTTATCACTCAAATCTCTCATGCAAATACCTGTCTCAGTCGTCAAAAAGCGTCGCGTTCACGTATTTAACCTCTTGCATGGCTCTAAAATTAAAACTTAAGTTGCCACCCTAGCTTTTCTATTTTTAGAAAAGCTCATACCTAAATAACCGGTATCGGTTACTTAACCGATATCGGTCTATCAGCTACCGATATCGGTTCCCTAACCGATATCGGTTACACACCTATCTTTTCTCAACAGCGTTCTTTTCTTCATTTCTCACCTAAATTTTTGTCGCGCCCGCCTCTTTTCCTGCATAAACAACACAATTTACCACATTTGTTCATCCACCACATATAGCATTACACTTTCATTAACATCATTTATTTTATACAAATACACAAACCATCAACTACGGATATCAAGCAACTATCAATCTATACATCATTTGGATCCAACTCATCAGTTACATATATCACAATGTCACAAAACCAACAATTCATCACATAACCTGTCATTCATATATACGTGCAAAAACAAAAACATCAACATCATCCATCTATCAACATGTCAACTAAAACTTATCATACATTATATATTACCAACCATTAACAAAATATTTAAACACATTTTGAACACTGCATGTGGATCAAAACATCGTCTCTATATATATACAAGTTTTCAAAAATACAATGTGCCCTACATCGGGGCCTCTGTGATCTCATAATCCACCAAAGCCGGCACGCAGGCCGCAATAACTGTCAAAAAATCTCGACTCGGCTCGCAGGCCGGTCCCTCGTATCAAAAATAGATATATACTCGGCTCGCAGGCCGGTATCCACTATACAACCCCTACTCGGCTCGCAGGCCGGTATACAATAAATGAATAAATGAATACATGAATAATACATAGGCACGCAGGCCTCTATCAATACACCCGGTTCGCAGACCGGTGCCCATCTATCAATACACCATGTCTGGGATCTCTCAGCTCTCCCCACCGCCCTCGGCACCTCTCCCCGCTGGTCCCTGTGGTGCCTCTCGCCTCCTGCCCGTCACGGACACGCCAGCTGTGGCTGCACCTCCCTGAGATCTCTGGCTGTGAGAGGTCTCTGCCCTATGCGCTGCATAAGCCTGATACTCGACTCCGGTACCATCAAGAATATCCTGATAATATCAGGCCTCTGCTCTAACCTCCATATAGCACTCTCGAGCCACTGACGGAGCTGGGGCTGGTCCCCTGGCACCTACAACCAATGCCCCCTGAGCCTGTGCTGGTGCTGCTGGTGGTGCCTGTGGCCGCGGTGGTGCTGGTACCTGTGCTGCTGCCTGTACCTGTACCTGCACCTGTGGCTGTGGTGCTGGTGGTGGTGCTGCCTGTGCCTGTGCCTGAGCCTGGGCTAGCTGCCCCTGTAAGACACCTATCTGTGCCTGTGCTGCAGCTAGCTGCCCCTGTAAAAGCTGCACCTGACCCCTGAGCTGATCTCTCTCTCCTATCACTGCAGCCAAGTCTGGCTGTGCAGGCGGTACTATCCTGGCTGCTCTCTGCCTAGCCCACCACACCCTGTATGCTCCCGTGCACCCAGCATCATCTACACCCTCACCTGCTGGCCTCTCTGCTACCCAATCTGGATCCAAAGGCTGTGGTGCAGGCAGTGGGGCCTCTACATCATCTCTCCTGTACTGAGGAAAGGGAGGTGGCTCGTCCTTTCGCAGCCCCATCTGCCTGCGTACCCTCTCCAGGGGTATCCGCTCGTACTCTCCTGGCCTCCGTCCTGCTATCCAGAATGTGTACTGGATTAGGCGCAACTGTAAGCGGGCTCCTCTGCCAGGATGGTGACCTCTGTAGGGTCTCCATACAATGTCTACTACTGTAAGGCCCTCTAGCAAATGTCTATAGTATGCCACATCCCGACCTGCCATAACTGCTCGTGGCTGGCCCACGACCCCCAACCACCTCTGAAAGCCATATCGGTATATGACCTGTGGCCCTGGCTGCTGGGGTAACCCTACTGGCCTGATGCATACGATGTGCTCGTATGCCCAACAATGCAACAAAAATGTAGAACAAATACCGAATCGCCTCCTCCGGCGATAGCCCCATAGCTCCCTGTATAATTGCACCAGATATACTGGTGCCCAGGCGTAACAGGTGTGCTCCTCCACCATCTCAAGCAGCACCCCCATCAATGCTCATGGGAAGCGGCCTCCCTCTGAGTCCGGGAGGGCGAAGCAGGTGATCCCAACCATCATCAACACAGCCAGTCGTGTCTCGTGTCGATGCGCACGGTACATGTCACCGTACCCGATACTCGCGCTATGGTAGGTCAGTAGCGCGGCTGCATCCCCAAAAACCTGCAGTATGCTGTCCATGGCAGTCTCTGAATCTACCTGGAAGACTGCCTCTCCCTCGATAGGTAACCGAAGGATGCGATACACATCCTCCAATGTGACGGTCATCTCCCCAGTCGGGAGATGGAACACATTGGTCGCCGGATCCCATCTCTCGATGAGGGCGACCATCAGGCTGTGATCTCTCTCTATCGCTCTGTACCTCTGGACTCCACCGAGTCCCACCTCGCGCATGATGGCCCAATGAGCCGCAGATACGTGTGGCCTCATCCGCACCAACAGCGGGGGCATCCTATCCCGCATCGTCAACTGCTGACGTGCCTGCAAAACCAACCCACATCCTTAGACCTACTCTTTATTACAACATCTACTTTATCATCTAAACACCCCTTTTTATCCCCCCGACCACACCCTGACCCTCTACCACCCCCCCCTAGCAACCTACCACCCTACCCCAAAACCCTACCAAACCCAACTAACCTACCCACCCTACAACCAACCCAAAACCCTAACCCAAAACCCAAACAAAACACATGCAACCCAACCCCAACACAAAACCAAACACAAAACCAACTCCCACATAAAAAACCCCAACCCAACACCCACACCGACCCAACCCAACCCTACACCAAACCCTTCTCCCACCTCCAACTCAAACCCAACCCAACCCTACACCAAACCCTTCTCCACTCCTAACCCAACCCCCAACCCTACCAAACCCTTCTCCACCCAAAACACCCAACCCACAACCCAACCCAACCCCCAACTCCACAACCCAACCCAACCCAAAAACCCAAAACAACCAACCCACCCACACAACCCACAAACCAAAACACACAAGCCACCGACGCCGGCCGATACATGACCGACGCCGGTCACCAACAACACTCCCTTTCCCTAAAATTGTGCGACCGATGCCGGTCGCTTTGTGACCGACATCGGTCACTGTCTTCTCCCAGAGCCGAACCCCCGCGCGGCCCCCAAAACCCATTTTTTACCTATTTCTACCCATCTACCCACCCAAATACCCTAAAAACTTACCCACCTACCCACCTTAGCCTATCTAGCCTATCTACCCTCTCCCTTTTTCAAATCATTTCCATTTTCTCATTATTTCCTAAAAAAGGTTAATTCCTACCCAAACCCCCAATTTAGCATAATACAACCAAATCACCAAATTAAAGAGTTTCGAATCTACCCGAACGACGACACGTCGTCGTGGTGGGATGGGTGGTGGCGGTCCAGCTGGTCCAGCCCCTCCAGCTCCTCCTGCCTGTGCCATGGCTCCAATCCTGATCTGCTGGGTCCCCGGCCAATCAACTGCTGCCTCCTCCTTAATCGGGCCCACTATCAACTCTCTCCGCCAATACAATAGCTCCACCTCACTCAATCAAGCCTCTAATCCCAACTCTCCACGTCAGACAAGTCGATTTGGTTTGCAAATAACAAAAGTGACAATGACAAGCCGTATTTTTCTTTTTATAGGTTTTTCGCCTTTCACCGATATCGGTTTCATTTTGCCCTAAGGAACCGGTATCGGTCCCTTAACCGATATCGGTCATGCAGAATCGACATCGGTTCTCTACCCAACTTTCACCCCATTCTTTGCCCTTATTTACTCCTTGCCTCTTTTTCACCAATATCGCCTCTATCCACCTTTGCTGCACACCATTTGTTCACTTGTCCAGCCTGACCTAAGGCCTCAACCTACCTATTCGGCCCGACCTAAGGCCTCAACCTACCAATTGGCCCGACCCAAGGCCTCAACCTACCAATCGGCCCGACCTAAGGCCTCAACCTACCTATTCGGCCCGACCCAAGGCCTCAACCTACCTATTCGGCCCGACCCAAGGCCTCGCCCTACCCATTTGGCCCGACCCAAGGCCTCGGCCCGACCTAAGGCCTCAACCTACCAATTTGGCCCGACCCAAGGCCTCAACCTACCTATTCGGCCCGACCCAAGGCCTCGCCCTACCCATTTGGCCCGACCCAAGGCCTCAACCTACCAATTTGGCCCGACCTAAGGCCTCAACCTACCAATTGGCCCGACCCAAGGCCTCAACCTACCCATTCGGCCCGACCCAAGGCCTCGCCCTACCCATTTGGCCCGACCCAAGGCCTCGCCCTACCTATTTGGCCCGACCCAAGGCCTCGCCCTACCAATTTGGCCCGACCCAAGGCCTCAACCTACCAATTGGCCCGACCCAAGGCCTCGCCCTACCAATTTGGCCCGACCCAAGGCCTCAACCTACCTATTTGGCCCGACCCAAGGCCTCCACCTACCAATTGGCCCGACCCAAGGCCTCGCTCTCACTATTTGGCCCGACCCAAGGCCTCCATTTACCCTTCTGGCCCGACCCAAGGCCGCAACCCAACAACTTGGCCCGACCCACGGCCGTACCACTTCCATCCCTTACCCAAAATCAACACCATACACTTTTATCCACCCATCCGGTAGTTTTTTGTTCAATCGAGCTCACCTGTTCGTGTTTTAGCATGATTAGGGTCCTTGACTTGATCTGTCGACCAACTTTTCCCAGACCTAGACCGTGACGTTTATCTCAACCAAACCAACCTTTTGGTACTGCCGAACATGCCTAAACGTTCCTGTACCTCACCTGTTATATACCCTGGAGCTACTTCCTATGCCTTGGATACCAGGATTATATCACCCTTGTTTGGATAAACTATCGACCTTTGCCTACACATTGCTGGTTTGCTTGTCAAATCATGTACCCTCGTCGTACTATTGCATTTCAACATGCGTCTGCTTCCTTGGACCTACCCCACCACCTTACCATCCTCTCTACAACATGTACCCTTTATCAACCCTATCCCTGATTTCCCGTTCACTCAATCGGCGATAGATTTGAGGGGGATTACCTATATCTTTAACATGAGAAACCACTTCATATTATTGTCCACGCAGCTTTACAGAACAAGCTACACGACAATAAGGGGCTAATGTAGACACCAAATTCGTGTCTTACGACCCCTTGTGACCCGCATCCCATTTCGCAACCTAACCTCATTACCTAAACCTTACACAATTATTTATTAATTACCTTATAATTGATAAATCCACATCACCTTACCCGCCACCCTCACTTTGCCACCTCATCATGACCTAGCCCTAACCCTAAACTAACCTAATTAGGACCCATGACTTGGTCTAGACTCACATCCATAACTAATGCCTCCTTACTCGCACCCAAAGCCGACCTTCTAGCCACTTGACCAAGCCCGCAACTGATCTCTCGGGAGAAAAGCAGGGAAGGTGGGCTATTTTACTAAAAATAGCCTACTTTTTCCTTACCAATGACGGTTCCTACTCGACCGCCGTCGGTTATGCAACCGCCATCGGTTCCCTGTAAATGGGCTCCCCAAAACCAAAACAACGGATCGGAATTTCATTTTGGGAGATCAGTCAAAGGATTTCTGGATCAACAGAGATTATTTGGGAGCGAGGAACAGAGTCCAGATCTTCGTTTAATCAAGCAGAGACGAGTAAAAGAAACCAGAAGTGCTTGCAGTAGAGGAGATCAACTTGCATCTTCACCAAAACCAGTAAGTCACATCTTGCATGTCCTCTGTTATAACATTTCTTATGCTTTGTGAATTTCAGTCCTCCTAAATCCATCTCTGAATCTACTACCCAACGTGTCATTGCATCTAACTGTTATTCTTTTGCTTCTAATCATCCCATTTCCTAATATCATCCATAAACCAGCCTTACAAAACACCATAGCTACTAAGAAGATCCTAGAACCCACCGGCATCGGTTATCATAACCGGCATCGGCTATCATAACCGGCATCGGTTATCAGTAACCGACATCGGTTCCTCTGATCAAAACCAGAAAAACAACCTTTCCCCTACCCAGTTCAACGAAACAATTTAATTGATATTTTGTAGTATTTTGTGTTAATTCATATTAGCAGGGGAACTGACCACCTTCGAAAAGAAGTTTTATATTTCCTGGGCCCAAGGCAGTTTCCTCATTTATTGTTTAATCAAAATCTTTTGGTCTTGTGTTCTTATTTATAGGTAGTCCTTCCAAGACAAAAAGGAGTTCTCCGCAGTCAACCTGATCTTTCTCTACGGTACGCGCACACCATCTCGACATTCAACAGGTATTCCTCCTAACCCTAACCTCATCTGTTTCTAAAAGGAATGAAAGGATAGAAGCAACTCTATTCCCAGAAGCTGAAACATTCCGAGTGAAACACTAATATTCCATGATATACCCAATTTCATGCTTATATGAGCTCATATAGCTCCAAAACATGTTGTCACACCTCTAAGTTGTTGTACATGCTTCTAATGAGCACATATAACATTATAAACCACATGTACCTGCACCATTCCATTACTTTGAGTTTCCAAGAACCCTTAAAACATGTTATCCGTCATGTCAAAATTCTTCTTAGGAATCCAAGAATCCCATACTATCAAACTACATCTCCTAGGCACCTAAATAGGCTTGCAAGAGAAAGCACACCTCATGGAATCCCATTGTATCAACACAAGTACATCTAAAACACAATGTTATCATCCTATACATCATTATAACAACATGATACACTATTCAATTTCTCATAAATGTGGGTTTTCATCAATGAAAATACCTAAGAGAACCACATGCCGACAATCTCCCCCTTTGTCATTGATGGAAAACACCCTAAAATTCTCCCCCTTTTTACATTAATGACAAAATAATACCTATAGTTCACATTCCTCACCTAACTTAGGTTCATACGATCATGATTTAGTTAGAAACATCAACAAAATGTCTCGAAATTGCTCAGTCACTTAATTTTTACACAAAAACCAATTTTTAGCCTCATTTCAAGAATGCAAACTCCATGCTACCCCTGGAACTAAAAGGAATGATAACCAGATCGTACCAAGCCAAGAACACAGATGTTAATCAAATTCCATGATTAATAAGATGAAATTAATTTTCTAGAATAACTTTACATAAAACTTTGCAAAAAAATGAGCAACAATATCATATATTATTATGGAACTCAATGAAATACAATGAGAATGGGCCTTGCTTATATAGGCAAGGAATAACAATCTAAGAACTAGTCAAAGTCATAGATCAAGCAATAAATCAAGGAAATAAGTAGTCATCAAAGAACTATTCAAGTCCATAGATTTATGAGAGAACTTGACATCAAGGATCTAGTCAATACCATAGATCAAGGAAATAACTATACCTAACAACTAGAAAATACCCCCTAATATCTAAATAAATAAAGAGAAATATCCACACACATAAGTGGGCGAGGATAAATATAATAAAGGTAAATAAAGTATGTAGGTGAACATGAGCTAAGATAAATACCTTTTCTAACAGGAACAAGAACTTCTAACATATGAAAATCATTAGTAAAGCATGAAAAAACATCTTCTTACCTGGTTTGAGGCTAAAATATCTTATTTTACCTCTCAGGCATGCAAAACAAGAAATTTTCACTATCACCCTCATTTTTTCCTTCTTGAAAACACTGTATCATCCTGAGATCTGAGTCATATCCATCTTACACATGCCAAAAATGTCATTTCTATGCATCTCACATCATAATATTAGCTTTCATGATAATAATCCATCTTCTCTAGGCCTAAAACAAGCTATGCGAAGAAAAATCTTTCTCTTCATATTGTATATGATGTTAATAGCCTTGAACAATCCTTTTAGTGTAATTAGGACAATTTTTTACAAGCTCTAAAACCTCATGCATGGTATAACAAAGAAATTTATAGCTCCCCCTAGCCTTAAGATCACCATATCTAGCTCCCAAGCACAAAATTGAGACACATACATTGAGTTTTGGATAAACACCACCTTTACCATTTTTGTTAGGTCCAAAACACTTTTCTCAGTCCTATCATTCACATTTTATTAAAATCATGCATACAAGGAAAAAAAATTGCCATTTCATTGTGTAGACACCCATTACATACCTTTATAGTCTTGAGTCTGCAATCTTCACCTTCTAGAAAGCTTATATAAGCTCCCCCTATCATGAATGTCATTTGCAAACCTTGAGTCAATAGTCAAATATCTGAAACTTGTCACACTATGCCTCTTTCACCAAATTTTTTTGTGAACAAGTATATTCTATTTTGATTTGAATTCCCACAAGATTCTACCTCTGTATCTTAAGTTTTGAGAAGAATTCCTTGTAATATACTACCTTAGAAGATTGAATCAGTCTCTAACTCACTTATACACTTAGTGGAGATATGTATTTACCTTCCTCTTCTCTGTTATTCTGTCACAAATTTAGTAGAATTCATATTTTCTTCTTGTATGCCAATCACCTTATATTTGATCCTCAGACTTTATTGTTACTTAGTTACACCCATCTAACATTTTTACACTTCTTAATACCCTTTTCACTTTTCATGTAGATTTCTTTTACTCCTACATGATAGCTTCATGACCCTCAACCATAGTATATTTCAACCTCTGTACCCTTTCATGAGTATTCCTTACCATAGACTTCAACTAAGATCGACATATCATACAAAACACATCAGATTAACCTTATTTTCATTCACAAACTATAGGTTTCTCCTTACTTGGCACTAACATCCTAATAATTATTTCACCTGAAGATCAACACCTTTTCATACTCTTAATTGTTTAAGATTCATGAATAATTGACCCAACCATATGGTGTCACCTTGAACTTCTAAGATACAACATCAAACTCCTTCAGACCTTATCTTGGCTTTCATCACTTGATTGATCAATAGTGATAATCGTAAAATCCCATTTTATTGAAATATGTCTTGGATTAGATTGAGAAGCAATATATAGTACTTAACTAGATTTTTTGACTTCAAAACCTTATAAAAATCTTGTTTGAGGACTCCAATGAAGCCATATATTCTTGGATCAAATGGAATATCACCATCTATAGGAATTTAGACTCATGTTGAGTAGTTTGTGACAATAGAGTATTCAAACTTCTCCTCTTGTTTCCATAATCTAAAACTTAAAATTGTGTGCATATATAGATTGAATATTCATCATTATCTTACTCCCCCTAAATATATAAGAACTTATTGACCCGACGAGGTCTTTATTTGAAAAGGCTTTGAACATTTTCTATTTGACTCAGATATGGCCAACTCACACAACTTATACATTCAATCTTGCTCAGACAACTTCCTCTGTCTATTCAACATACCTGTAGATGAATCTTATATAATCTATACATGTAGATAGATGATTTGGTTCAAGATGTGAATGGACCCCAGACAATATTATTTCAGTCATGAGAAGAATCATTTGTAGCTTAACAAATATTTCTTAAATCTTAAATGATCATCTTACAAGTTTTGATACACCTTAGTAGAAGCACCTAGCACACCTCAAACTATTTATGTATTTTCATAGATGCATACCTATGAAAAATTGAATTCAAATCCATCAGTGATGATATGAAAAAATTATTTTCATAAGATAGACCTACAGTCCTACTTCATATCTTCAAAATTCTCAGTCACAGTCTCTTCAATCATAGACCCTAATATTAATATTTATTTTCTCATTTTCATGGATAATTTTACAAGGAATCAATATTTAATCACTGTCAAATTTACTCTTAAGTAAATATAATCCACCATTATGATTACCATGTCATGAAAAATCCCTCTATAAAATTTCTTTGTTTAAGCTCAAATGGTCTAACATAGTCCTAGAACAACATCTTATGCCATGAAGTTCATCATTCTTAAGACTTGACAAATTAACTGAATTCATGAGTTCCATTTTTATGATGACACAGTTCTTGGGACCAATACTAGAATCTTCTCATGAACTCAAAGTAGTCACCTTAAAATCCTTTTTCATTGTAGCATATTATTATACAAATAGTCAAATTTTTCCTCAATTTGAGCTTGAGACACTCTCTCTATTTGTATCAACATATTTTTGCATCTAAAAACATGATATGCAAACCATACACCTGGATAACCTTGAACCATAAGGCTTAATGCTCTTATGATGATGGAGGCATACAAAAGGATAACCAAGGAGCTTTGAAAGACAACTCACCCAAACACTTTTCCCATTGAAACCTTTACATGGATTTACACAACAAGGACACAAGGACACAAGGACATAACTAATTCATGTTCTTATAATGCATGATAACCTTATGGAACCTTATTAATCTCAAAAAAGACACTATATTAATCACAGACCGCATAGACACTCATCAATGTGAAATTTCGATACAAAAACAATAAGAAAACATGCTACATGAGTCATAGATCATTTATACACATTTTGTGACACATCATAGGAACTTATAAACATACATAACAAGATATACATAATTCATACTGAAATGATACATATCACATACCTTAAAGACTTCAATTGATACAAATGTACTGAAATATGCCAGACTAAGACAACACTAATTTGAATGCAACATATATTTAAGACACTTTGACGATAAACATAGACCAATGGAACAAAAGACATCATGATATCCTAATAACCTTATGATATAATCTTGAAACTTCACTCTTCTTGACAATAGTACTTACATTGACTAAGATGATCATTGGAAAAAATAGAGCATACAAGACAACATTGACATTTTCTTTGCATGACACAAACATACTGACCATACAAAGATGACATATCAACTTAGAGACACTTGATACTTGCAATGTACCCTCAAAAGGACTTGTTAATTAGTACATAGACTCCAATATGACAATATTTAATAATAGAGTATCAAGAGTCTACACATCTTTATACCCATTCAGATCCAAGAACACTTACCAGATATGAAGAACGCAGTCTTGCAATACCTACACTTTATCAAACCAACCACAAAACATAAACTAAAATGCATGAGTTAATTATTAGACCAATAAATTTTAATAGAAATCACTTTGAATCATTTGCAATGCATTAAATCATATTTATTGACACCTAGACTGAATTCAAACTCACTTGACAAACCACTGTCTTAATGGAGACAAATACTACTTGACAAAATCAGACACCTACACCTACCAAGGGTTCAAAAAATCATTATTATTATTACTTGACATACCTCACAACTTTTTTGGTGTCAAAAAGATCCAAATTCTTCAATCTATCTTACACATAAACTTAAAAACCATTCAAACACATGTGATCTTCTTGAACAAATAAAAAACATACTCCCTTGACCTGATTTAGTCTTGATGACTTTGAATTCTCTCTTGTTAGCACACAAATCCTATTTGAAAGACTTCATACATTATATAGGAGGCTGAAATTAAGTCTTCTTGACCTCCTTCACTTGGTCAACCTCCTTCTTGTCCTTTGAATATGACATAACAGTATTGGGCTCATACATTGGACTAAATTTCCTTTTGAAAAAACTTCCATTTGATGCTTGAAAACTGCTATTACCTCTTGGTGTACCACCTTGGATACAAAAGTTTGCAATGTTTCCTTGTTTGTGACACCTATGGCATACAATTCCATTCCTGGTCCTCCTAGGTTCAAACATTCTTAGATTCCAACCACAATCCTTAGCTCTATGTCCATATTTGCAACATGAGTAGCATTCACCCTTGAAGACACCTAAACCACTTCCTAAAACAATTTTCTTGCAATCTCTAGCTCTATACCCAAAATTATGAAAAATAAAGTAATAACCATTGAATTAAGAGCCATATCTCATAGCACTAGGTTTTCCAATGAGATTATACATCATAAAATCAGTCCTCTTAGTCACCTTTACATCTGATTTTCAACTTGGACAAGCTTCATCATCATGCTTTTCTTGAAACCCTAGGCTTGATTTGTCATTTATGGCCTTTTGACCTTATAGAATACCATTAAGAGCTTTAGATATCTTCTCAAGTCTCTCATACACCTTCAAATTTTTAGAAGCATCCTCTAAATCTGATTCAAGAGTTTTCAATTTCTCTTCATACCTAAAAAGAATTTATTCTTTCTCCTTTAGGGCTTTGGTTAAAATTTCAACTTCAGATTTCAAAGAAATATTGGCTTCACTATGCTTAATTTCCATATCCTTTACCTAAATTTGAAGAGCCTCAACACATGCCTAATCTATTTCATTCTTTATTTTCAATATAACATCAATATCTGTTGACTTACCCATTGCTTGTGCTTACAAGGATCTCATTCAAGATGCTGAAATTTCTTCAGAAGGACCTTCTCAGATACCAATTATTGGAAGCACAATGGACTGAGAGGGGTCAGTGAATCAATCCTAAAAAACTTTTACTTCATTTACCATTCATAATATTTTATCAATCATACAACCATTCAATCAACCATGTACCATATGTGTGTTTACTTAAGCAAATAAACAACCATAAACATGATCAAAAGAAAGAGAGTACACAAGACACCAAAATTAAGTGGAAAACCATCATGGAGAATAAAAACCACTAAAATAATATTATATTACACAAATCAAATTAATTTAGTGAAACACTAACTTCACAAGAAGCACCAACCCCTAAATTTAGTGAAGAACCCACTCCAAAAAGAGGCCAAAACCCCCTAGGATAACCAAACACCAAATAATCAACCTAAATATATCTGATATCCTATTTTCCTTCTACCAAAACTGATGGAGATCATAGTTTTAGCTCACAAACCCTAACTCACACACTAAGTCTTCAATCTCTCATATTCTTGTTCATTTTTTACTTCTCTTTTCTATATCCTCTTGCTCTCATGTATTAAAAAAATACTTAGAATCTCATGATCTTCCTCATAATTAAAATTATCCACACATACCTACAACTCGCTTTCCTCTAGGTCACACTTCTTCCCTCTAAGAGCACTAGTTCAAAACTGAACCGAAAACATCACTTTTATACCTTTTATTTCATCCAAGCCAAAGGAGGTTAGTCCTACACATTTATTTCAACCAATGAATAATTAAAAACATCCCAAATTTTAATTACAACAGTCACAAGTGACCCAACTAGGTATTCCTCTCGCAAACCATCATTTTATGTGTCAAAAATGGCTCAAAACCCCTTGGAAACAATCTTGAAATTGATCTAACATTAGTACCATACTTTTTACTTGCCCAAAACTCACAAAAAATGATTAAATTATCATTTAACATTCATAAATGGCCATAAGTAATATCAACCAATCAAATTATTTCATTTTTAGAGCCCTAGTTCCTTTTGTAATTCTCAAAACAGTTATTTCATGTACCCTTTATCACCTTGTAAACTTCATAAGGCCACCAAATCACTTCAACAAGAGAAAACCATGCCATGTAACAACATGATGGAAATGGAAGAACCTAGATAACAATTCTAATAAACTTATAGGCCTTTAACTATCCTTATGCTCAAACCACAACTACTTTTTCCTTCTCTAGATCAACCTTCCAAAAACTCTATTTCCAAAGGTTAGCTCATAAAATAAATTATAAAAAATTTAAATAGCTAGAAAGGGATTCATTGGATGCTAAATTAAACCCTCTTAACATTACAAGTGATAAGAAGCATCAGCAAATCCATCTCAAGCTTATAGTAACATCAAAATTTCATGAGAACACATGTTGTCTTGAACTGCAAAATATATTCTTGTCTAAAGAATGCCCTAGAACCCTATCAAATCAGCTCATCATGAGAAAAAAATAATATCACTGGAAATACATCTTAATCATATATCCAATACAATTTTAATCCTTTCAAAATTCCACATGTAGCTCAAGTTATGCTGATTTTACTGAACACTGCTATTTGAAATCAATAAAAACTCCCATACATCATGCATCATCAATTTTTCATGTTACTCATTTGGAAAACCTTGTTCTAAAACTTTATTCTTAAGAAAATTATATTTTTAGGTGCATCCCATATACTGTCACAAGCTCTATCATACATTTCTGTTAATCCCTAAGATTCCTCTACAACATCCAATTATAACTTTTTCACTATCAATAAAAACAGGCTTAGTATACTCACTTTTATGCAAGTTGTTCCTAGCTAGGGTTGGACTATGGTTTTAGATCACTTTGTTTTCTTAACATTCATTCATAAAAACCTAAAAATCAAATAACTTAATTATTTTTTAAAAACCTTCTAAACTAACCATAGAAGGATCCCCGAAAGCCACAAGGTTCCATGCAAAGTACACTATTCAGAATGAACATCAGAAGCTAAACTTCAAGCTGGAATTTCACTTGTCCTTGAACCTTTATCACATAAAATATCATAAATCAAATAATTATCATCCTATAAACCTTAATTTTATCTCAAAGCACCATGAAAAATCCCTCAAACATCTCCAATCATTAGAATGTCAAATTCATACCTCATTATCTCTAGTCATTAAGACTTACCTATGCTTACATGCATGTTCCTCACTGAGGAAGCTAGGTTCAACTAAAATAATGAAATAAATCATAAAATAACATATGAAAATGACCCAAACATACATGATATTCCATGATATACCTGATTTCATGCTTCTATGAGCTCATATAGCTCCAAACCACACTCTCACACCTCTAAACTTTGATACGTGCTCCCAATGAGCTCCTTTAAAATAGTAAACCACTTGTACCTAAACCATTCCACTACTTTGAGTTCCAAATTACCCTTAAAAAATGTTATCCATCATGTAAAAATTCTTCTAAGGAATCCAAGAATCTCACACTATCAAGCTACATCTCCTAAGCACCTGAATAGGCTTGCAAGAGCAAACACACCTCATTGAATCCTACTGTATCAACACAAGTACATCTAAAACCCAATTTCAACATCATATACATCATTATAACAACATGATACATCATTCACTTTGTCATTAATGTGGTTTTTCTTCAATGAAAACAACTAATAGGACCACATGCCAACATGTCGCTAGTCCAAGTTTCTTTAATTGTCATAAATGTAAAATAATTATGCAAACATATCACAAGAAATATATATGTGTGTGTGTGTATACATGTATAACACATAAAATACATTATTATACACGTATATTTCTCTATCGATTATATAAAATCCATATTTATTTGTTTTTTTTTTAAGATTTTAAATAGGATTTATCTTGCATGAATACACTCTACATGAAATAAGTTGCCTACCCTTACATATGCTAGGCTATAATTATTATTTGGAGAAAAAATTCACTTACCTTGGAGCCCTCGTGGATCAATTATTTTGAAATAGGAAACACACTATTTTTTTCAGCCTAGCGATGGATTTTTCATTTTTTTGATGTTATATACACAAATATTAACAAATTAGATTTATAATGCAACTTCATTATGAAAATGATATATTTACCTTTAAGAATAGCTTAGCAGACACTAGGGTGCAATGAGTATATCACGTCATATCTAAAAATATTTTGTGTAAATTCTCGGTTGCTAGTCCAACTTTCTTTAATTATCATAAATGTAAAATAATTCTTCCAAAATCTCATTAGAAATAGAGAAATCTATATGTATACCTCTATAACACATAAAATACATGATTCTACAAGTATATTTATGTATCCATTGTATAACCTCTATATTTATTAGTTATCATTTATAGCTTTTCAATATTATTACTCCTATATGAATACACTCTACATGAAAAATGTTGCCTACCCTAGCATCCACTAGGCTATAATTCTTAGTTAGAGGTCGTCTTCATTTACCTTGGCAGTCTTGCATATCAATTGTTTTTTATATAGGCAACACACTATTTTTGAGCCTAGTGATGTCTTTTTTATTTGTCTCATTTTTAATACATAAAGATTAACAATTTAGATGCATAACAAAACTTCATTATAAACATGATATACTTACTTTTAAGAATATCTTAGCATCCGATATGGTGTAAATAGTAGATAATGTCTTATATAATTTTGTCAAAATATCATAAGAAATAGAGAAATCTATATGCATACCTATTCAACACATTAAAGGTTGATGTTTAGAACTATGTGGTAACTAGTTAAAGAAGCATCTGTATATATTAGTAATATTTATTGTTTGGATTTTAGAATTTAAAGTAGGATATTTTTAGCTTAGTGGTCGTTAGGATATACTAACACATAAAATTTGGAGCCTAGTGGTGTTTTATAGTCTCTAGGATTTAACATATTTTGAGCTAATTAGATGCTAGGACTTGCATAATATATTATTTTGATATTAGTATTTGATATAATTTATTAAGTTACTGAATTCTATTTTACGCTTAGCATCTGCTAGCTTATGAAAAAACATAATATTTGAATATTAATGGTCTCTAGGTTTCAGCAAAAGAAAGTAATATATTATAAGCTCACCATCTTGTAGGTTACACCAAACATAATATTAGGATCTTAGTGGTCATTGGGATTCAACAAATTAAATCAACCTAGTTTGAGCTTAGCATCCATTAGGTATGTAGATAATATAATAGTTCAAGCTAAAGAGTCACTAGCATTTAAAAAACTAAAGAACTCCATTGCGTTTAGTGTTTGTGAGGTTATGTTTCAACATAACTTAACAAATGATATTGTAATCTTTGATGTTGGAAACAAGATATGTATATATTAGTTTAATTTATCATACAATTTTAAGATTTCAAATTAAGATATTTCGAGCTTAGCACCTACTAGTTTATGCCACCACACAATATTTGGATCCTATTGGTAGTTAGGGTTTAATATTTAAATAAATATATTTTGAATTCATGGGATGCTCAATTATGCCAAAAAATATTATTTGGAGATTGCATTCACTATTTTTTAATAATTTCAATTATGGTATTTTACAACATTTAACAAATTAGAGGAAGATATTTTAAACTTAGTTGTCACTAGGTTAAATAACCACATAACATTTGGAGCTTACGTTTGGTAGGATTAAAAAAATTAAATTAACATATATTGGGCTAAGAGGATGTTAGGTACATGCACAATGTACTGCTTTAATCTTAGTGGTCACTATCATTTATCAACTTACTTAATGATATTTTTAACATTGTGTGTGCTAGTTTATAACACAACATAATATTTGGATCTTAGCGGTCTCTGGGTTTCAAAAAAATAATATGAGATATTAATAAGCTTAGCGGCTGGTAGGTTACACCAAAATAAAATATTTGGATCTTAGTGGTCACTGGGATTTAACAAATTTAAATCAACATAGTTTGAGCTTAGCTGCCGCTAGGTACTAAATAATATAATATTTTTAGATAAAAAGTAAGTAACATTTAACAAACAAAAGAAATATATTTTGAGTTCAATGTCCTCTAGGTTATGCTTAAACATAACCAAAGAAATTATATTGTAATCTTAGAAGTCACTAGGTTTTAAGAAATTAAAGTAAGTTGTTTTGAGCTTAGCAACCTCTAAGTTAATCAACAATGTTAACTTTGGATATTTTTATAGAAATCAAGACCTATATAAATTATTTGAATAATTTGTATGATTTTAAGATTTGGAATTAATATAGTTCGAGCTTAGCACTAGCGAGGTTATGCCACCACATAATATTTGGAGACTACCGGTGGTTAGGATTTAATAAATAAAATTGAGATATTTTTATCTTAGCGGCCGCTAGCTTATGCCACAACATATTATTTTGATATTGCATTCCCTAGGGTTTAATAATTAATAATTATGATATTTTACATAGTTAAAAAAATTGAGGAAGATATTTTGAGCTTAGTTGGTGCTATCTTAAAGAGCGACATAATATTTGGATCTTCCTATCGATAGGATTAAACAAATTAAAATATCATATTTTGAACTAATCAAAGGCGAGGATATTCCACACTATATTATTTTGAGCTCAGTAGTCATTATCATTTAACAAGTTACTCAGTGACTTTTTGAGCTTAGAGGTCACTAGGTTTCAATAAAATAAATAAGATATTATTAGATTAATGGATGATGGATTACACAAAAACATAATATTTGGATCTTAATGGCCACCAGGATTTAACAAATTTGAATCAACATAGTTTGAGCTTAGCGGCTTCTAGGTACTTAAACAATATAAAAAAAATTGAGTTCAATGTCCTATAGGTTATGCCTAAACATAACCTAACAAATTATATTATAATCTTAGAAGCCACTAGGTTTTAGCAAATTAAAGTAATAAGTTTTGAGCTTAGATACCTCTAAGTTAATCAACGCCATTAACTTTAGAGATCTGTATAAAAATCAAGACCTATATAAATTAGTTGAATTTATTGTATGATTTTAAGATTTAGAATTAAGATATTTATAGCTTAGTGCCTGCTAGGTTAGGCCACCACATAATATTTAGACACTACTAATTGTTAGGATTTAATAAATTAATTTAATATATTTTGAGCTTAGTGGGTGATAGGTTATGCCATAACATACTATTTTGAGATTACATTCGATAGGGTTTAATAATTCATAAGTATGATATTTTAATACATTTAAAAAATTAGAGGAATATATTTTGAACTTATGTAACGATAGGTTATACAACAACATAATATTTGGAGCTTCTAGTTGATAAGGTTATACAAATTAAATTAACATATTTTGAACTGAGTGAAGGCTAGGTACTTCCACAATAAATTTTGTTTCGATCTTAGTGATCTCTATCATTTAACAAGTTACTGAATGATATTTTCTTTTTAGCATCCGCTAGCTTATGACACAACATAATATTTGGATCTTAGTGGTCATTATGTTTCAACAAAAGAAATAAGATATTATTTTCTTAGATACCAGTGGGTTACACCAAAAGATAATATTTGGATATTAGTGGTCATTGGGATTTAACAAATTTGAATCAACATAGTTTGAGCTTAGTGGCTACTATGTACTTAAACAATATAATATTTTGAGCTGAAAAGTAACTAGAATTTGACAAAAAAAATAAATATATTTTGACCTTAGCAGATGCTAGGTTATGCCACAACATGTTATTTGTATATTACATTTGCTAGGGTTTAATAATTCATAATTACAATATTTTACAACATTTAACAAATTAGAGGAAGATATTTTTAACTTAGATGACACTAGGTTAAATAACGACATAATATTTATAGCTTGCAACCATTAGGATTTAACAAATTAAATCAATAGATTATGAGCTATATGGACGATAGATACTCCCACAATATAATATTATGAGCCTAGGTTTTGCTAACACCTAACTAGCTAGATAGTTATAGTTTAATCTTAGCCGACGGTACATTATTCCACAATATAAATTTTTAGAGCTTAGTGGTTTCTATGTTTTATCAAAATAAATTCTAGGATATTGTGATCTAATTAGACACTAGGCTATACCAAGACATAATATCTAGCACATAGCGATATTAACGATGTAAGACAATAAATTAAGATATTAGAAGCTTAGCTATGACTACGATATGACAAAACGTAATATTTTTTAGAATTAGGGTAAAAGTGAGGATTTTGAAATGACCTGCATCCTTGTACAAAAAATACCTCATGGCCATATATTACAATGAAATAAGAAGAGAATAATCATATATGCAACAAAAAGCAAAACACCAAAAAGGCCCAAACCAAAAAAAGCTAAATTAAATTTTATGGATATTATTGAGACTAGTTGCTTCCTCCTTAGTAGTAGCAGTAGGGATTATTCAATCCTCATGTCCGTTACCTTAATGTGTTCCATGTAGTCTTCATTAATTTTCATCTAGGTAATGTCCATGTGACTTTTCTATTCTTTGATAGTAGATACTGAGTGTAATATAATATTCAATGGAATCATGTTGGTCAGGTGTGATATTCTCCAAATTCTCATGGTGCTCTCAAGATATAGTGGGGGATCCCATTTTCTTTGACAGAGGAGAATCAGGGTAAACCAACAAGAGATATTGCAGCACATTATGAATTTCCTAGTCCATGATAACTTCCATGGAAATAGGAGGGGGGAATCTACATGTGCCTCCGTGACTAGGTGAGTTGATTTAGTTGTATCCATTAAAATGTTTGGGGAGATGGGAGGAGAATCTAGAGAAGAATCATAAGAGGTGGAGAGAATAGAGATGTTGGGTCTCAAATTGATCTAGATACTATGGGAGAGTGCTCTAATGGGTCCATAGGGATAAGAGCAACCAAAGAATATGAGGGAGAGACATGATCACAAAAACGTGGTTAGAACACCAGACCACTCAGGATAATGATCATGATGTCCAAATCAGAGTCGAAAGGGAGAAAAAGGCAGTGACAATGATGATAGAAAGAGCTATAAAAAAATGTGGGACAAAGGGAGCTAGTTTCTGAGGAGTAGGGGGATATAACACTACTTGCCTAGCTTAGATGGGAAGTGCGAGATTTCTTTTTAGGAATATTCCATTTTAAAGAGAAAATACAAAAGGCCTAGGTAGAGGATATGAAATTCCTCTTCTCTATCCAATCTAAGGGATTGTTCAAGTGATTGAAATCAAAAATCCAAAATTTTTCCCTTACGATCATGTAGAAGATGCGTAAGCAGAAAAAAAATAAGATCCATAGATCAATTTGTAGCATCACTCCAACATACCTTATCAATTACTCAGCAACCCTATCCCAAGGTTGTGGAAGTGAGTCCTGTTATCTAATTTCCTCCACCACCCACTAAAATTAGATAATAAGTAGATTCCTATTGAAATTGAACAAGTACGATTAGAGATTCTTGCAGATTTAAATTCCACCATGGGTCAAGCCTTCGGAAAGATTGAAGAAATAATTAGCCAAATCAATGATGAAAAAATAAGTTGGGATAAGCCAACTCAAAGGGAAGTAGTTGTCTCATGGATGATGTCAAGTGGTAACCTGGTGCAAGTTCCACAAAGAAAAATAGGGAAAAATATTCAAAATATCTAGGGGCTTACATGTCGAGTCAACTATGAGTGTCCCGCCCAAGAAAAATTATTAGCATTGATATGAGGAAGGTCCATTACTTTCTCAAAGGAGAGAAATAGGCTCACGGACAATGCCAAGTGTCAGCCCAGTGCACTTCCAAAAGCTATAAAGAAAACTGAGACCCTAGAAAATTTCTTGGCCTCCACGTGGATCTCGTAATAAATTAGCTCCAAGTTCAAAGCAAGTTACGAAGGATTAATTACAAGCTAAATACCACATATGCACAATTATGAAGCCTATCTAAAAGTTGTAAATGCTCAAGATCTTTTCAAATGATGAAAGACAAAGGGTCACTTGGCTGGTCTTTTCAGTAACAAAGTTAATGCATAGCTCCATGTGAAGAGTGTGAACCTATAAATACTCAATTTTTTCACCTGTAATCGAGGGGTAATTTTTAATAGAATAGTATAAAAATAGGTGCCATTGGAATCACGATCCCAGAGCCCAATGCATAAGTTTTATATATGTAATAAATATTTCAAATAATAAGTCCACTCCATGGGATTCGATTGCAACATAGTTAAGATATGTATTAAATGAGTACGGCACTCACTCCTTGAAAAACAAATCATGGGGAAGTGTGAGACAAATCTCGCAATCTACTTCTGTCACTTCACACCATTTACCATAGTGAAAAAGCAGTTGGAAAATAGTTTGGGAATGATCTTTGTATCTTATTCCTATCCTATATATTATAAATGAAAGGTTGAAAACAAGGATTCATATTGGGAGTTGGAGAATTTTTCTTTCATGTCTCAGTTCCTCTTTTGTAAAAGAACGAGATCTGTAACTATAACCTTCTCTTTGAGCTTTTGTAATAGTGCTCTTCTTGCCTTTTACCTGTTTTAATAATGTGCACACTTCTTGTAGTAATATAATATGCCATGTGATGCATTTTTTCCATCCTTTGTATATATGTATTGTCTCTCATAGCCTTTATTTCGATGTTCGTATATTGTGCATGTTTTAATGTTATTACTATTCTCTAAAGTTGTTCTTAATTATTTTGAAGTGGGAATCTGTGTGAATCATCTATGGCATGTGGTGCACTTTGTCCACCATTTTCATCAGTCACTTCTTCACAATTTAGGCAGTCGTATTCATGACTAACTTCTTCCCTTTCGGCACATCGCCTTTGTTAGTTGTATGTTTTCTCCTAACCCTATCTCACACTACAAAGAAGATCCAACTTATTTAAAATATGGAGGTTACCTTAGGGCACACATCCCACCAACCTAAGGTATCCAATGACTCTTGTGGTTCATCTGTGAAGATAATCATCAACAGTTTTCCTAGCACACCCAGTGGGACTGTTCAAAGAATCCTATCATTTCATTTCATCAAATTGGTGTGTTATTTCTGAAATTCATCCTTTGGAGGCATGTATAAACACATTTTTTGACTCCGTTTCACCCGAATGTCCCCTTCTCTAAAATTGTAGATCATTCTTTCATCCATCTCCATTCACCTTTCTTTCCACATCCTTCATATTACCTCATTACATGAAGTTGTGCAAGCATGACTTAATTCCCACAGTGAAATTCACACATTCAACATTATCATTAGCATCTAATGAGATTCACTCCTGCCCCAAAACAATAACATAACTAGTTGTAAAGTTGTTATGGTGACCCAGATGAGAAAATCCAAGAACATTCTAGCTTTGAGAATAATCAAAGACACGAATGCACATTTGGTTACTACGATCAATTGGAAGATGTTGGTCTACTAGAGAAGACTTCACAAATAGAGGCATGCATGGTTCAATATTGGTCCACAATACAAATGGAGGCATTCAGAATAGGATCCAGGACACCTTATCTGTGGGTTGGCCTTGTTCTTGGACACTATAACTCACAGGATAAGCTTGGATTTTTAGAATAAATATTTCCTTCACTTATGCAGTAGATCGAAGGCATTGAAATATATGAGAAAAGCATGAAACAACCTTGTCGATGGGTAGGTCAATCATCGAATTTTTATTCATCTCACATCTCACCTCAAGTCTCATGATATCATATAGCTCCAGATGCCAAGTTCTCTTCTCCATATCTAAGCCACCCATTCCACCCTTCCTGTTTCTTTGAGCACCAATTCCCCCCATATGAACATATAACAACTCCAAATCTAAAATAAGAGGAGCATATAGTGAGAAGTGATGTAAAACCAAGGGGTTTGAATAATGAGCTAAGTATTCAAGAGGCTTCACATCATGTCTCCATTTTTCCTCCCCACAAGGAAGAGATCATGGAAGAGTTTGGACCAAGAGGCTTCATATTTCAAAATGGAGCTATACGTGATCGATAATTTTTAGAATAAAAAACCATCATATAATAAG
This sequence comes from Taxus chinensis, assembly GCA_019776745.2. Taxonomy (NCBI): domain Eukaryota; kingdom Viridiplantae; phylum Streptophyta; class Pinopsida; order Cupressales; family Taxaceae; genus Taxus; species Taxus chinensis. The sequence goes on along the minus strand of CM034149.1, from coordinate 94,603,036 downwards.
GAAGGACCCTTTCACAATAGGATGATGATAGGATTGATTGCTTATTAGATTTGGGGGGATGTCTTGATGAATAATATTCCACAGAAATCACATTGTTTTCTACTTCATCAATCCCACAACCAAAGCATCCTACTACTCATGACATTTCATCTGAATTAAATTTGGAGGCTCTAGAAATAAATATCATTGAAGGATTTTTGCTTTCAATCAAATATTCTAGATTTTCAGAAAAGCTTCTAAAAAGGGGGAGGAGAAAGAGGATAAGGATGGTATCAATGAGGAGGATATGCTAAAGGGCCTTATCTCAAAATATGAATTTCGGAGTGATAGGAAAACATAGTGGATCGAGTCCCTCCCCATCAAGAGTCTAGCCACACCAAAGCTCATGTAGAAGCCAACACTTGTCATGCTCACCTCAGAGCATGAGGATAATATTCAAAGCCCCAAGGGTTAGCTGCAACACCTACAACCAAATGAGAAGCATATGGAGGTATTATTTTGTTTATTGATGCCATGGGTGAAAGATTGAAAGGTAATTTTCACTCTTTTTATAGGCCATATCTATTGCTAAATTAATAGCATGGTCACACTTTATAAGAAAGGGAAGCTATTTGTCCCTACCTATTTCAGGTTCTATTTAACTTCTCTTAAGACTGGTTAGCCGTGTATTAGGAGTGGATTTATTTCAGAAGAATAAGTGTTTGCACACACTTTAAATGACTCATTTGAGGCATGTAATATTTATCTTTGTATAGGCATGTTTCCATATTACTCCAATAAAATGCACCAGAATCTCTTATGATCACAACAAGGGGATTCATAGTTGTTTTTAATAGTTTAAAGATTCAATCCAAGAAAATGCAGAGCAAATAAAATCAGTCAAGGGAGTGATTTTGTTAATTCTTCAACTTTCTAATTTTACAAAAAAAGGTTGCAGATTTTCCTTGTGATAATATGAAGGCACAAGGATCAACTAACAACTCTAGAAGCAAGCATCGACACTTCAAATACTATGGAATCATGGTTTAGATCATCTCATGATAAAGATACATATTCCATGCCTAATAGATAGTGGGAGATAGTGGGTTCATCCAATTTAGCAGGATGATGGTCCCCCATGAGATGCTAAAATTATTATCTAATTTCCTCCACCACTAGCTAAAAATTAGATAACAAGTAGATTCATGCTGAAATTAAACAAGTAAGCTCTAAGATTCCTGTAGATTCAAATTCCACTAGGGGTCAAGCCTTTGGAAATATGGAATAAAGACTTAACCAAATCAATGATGTAAAACTAAGTCCAGACAATCTAACTCAAAGGGAAGCAGTAGTATCATAGACGATGCCAAGTGTTAACTTGGTGTAAGTTCTAGAAAGAAAAAGGGGGAGAAATCGTCAAAATCCTGATGGGCTTACATGTGGAGTCAACTATGAGTGTCCCTCCCAAGAAAAATTATTTGCATTAATATGTGAAAGGTCCATTAATTGCTCAAAGGAGAGAAATAGGCTCATGGATGATGCCAAGTGTTAGCCCAATGCACTTCTAAAAGCTACAAAGAAAGCAAAGACCCTAGAAAACACTTGGTCTCCATGTGGATTTCGTAATAAATAAGCTCCAAGTTTGAAGTAGGTTACAAAGGATTAATTACAAGCCAAATACCATGTATGCACAATTATGAAGCCTATCTAAAAGTTTTAAATGCTCAAGATCTTTTCAAATGATCAAAGAAAAAGGGTCACTTGGCTGGTCTTTTTAGTAACAAAGTTAATGCATAGTTCTATGTGAAGAGTGCAAACCTATGAATACTTAATTTTTCACCTGCACTTGAGTAACAGAATAGTATCAAAATAGGTGCCGACAAAATCATGATACCAGAGCCCGATGCATAGAGTTTAGATATGTAATAAAGATTTAAAAGAATAAGTTTGTTACAAGGGAGTTGGTTGAAAAATAGTTAAGTGATGTATTAAATGAGTATGGATCTCACTCCTTGAAAAACAAATCAGGGGGAAGTGTGAGACAAATCATGTAATCTACTTCTGTCACTTCAAACATTTTCTATAACAAAAAATAAGTTAGAAAATAGTTTGGGAATGATCTTCTTATCTTCTTCCCATCCTGTATATGTTAAATGAAAGGTTAAAAACAAGGATTAATATCATGAGTTAGAGAATTTTTCTTTCCTGTCTCAGTTCCTCTTCTATAAAAGGTAGAGGTCTGTAATTGTGACCTTCTCTCTAACCTTTTATACTAGCACTCTTCTCAATTCTTACCTGTTGTAATATTGTGCATACTTCTTGGAGTAATATAATATGCCATGTGATGCATTTTTTCCATCCTTTTTATATTTGTATTGTCTCTAATAGCCTTTATTTTGATGTTGGTATATTGTGCATGTTTTAATGTTATTACTGTTCTTTGAATTTGTTCTTAAGTAGTTTGAAGTGGGATTTTGTGTGAATTTTCTATGGCCTATGGTGATTTTTTTCCACCCTTTTCATTGCTCACCTATTCCCAATTTAGGTAGTCCTTTTCATGACTAACTTATTCCCTTTTTAGCTCATCACCTTAGTTAGTTTTACATTTTCTCCTAACCCTATCTCACACTATAGAGAAGATCTAAATTATTTAAAATCTGGAGGTTACCTTAGGGTGCACATCTCATGAACCTAAGGTATCCAATGACTCTGGCATTTCATGTGTAAGGATAATCGTCAACAAGTCCCATTCATATCCTGAGTGATACTTTCTCATATTTTCACTAGGATAGAGGAACTCATCCATCTCCTCGTTAAGAGATCATTTAAAATAAATTTCTCCCTCTGTATGGAGCCCCATCAGAGCCATAATGGGATCTGTCAAAATAAGAAATTTTTCTTACCCACTTTAATTTTTCCTTTCTTCCAGGTTTTCAGCACACTGTTGGTCACTAAGATAGAGTGACCAAATAGTTTTTCTATAAATTACATAACACCACCATCATTAAAAATAATTCATTCTTTCAGTTTTGCCTTGACCTATTCATATGAAAAAGTATCAATTCATTTGATAGTGCCACCCATACCGAACAAAGAGATTTTGATAGTGATTTCAAAAGGCCCAATGTAGATGATGCTTAATTAGAGATGTCGAGCACCTTCATTCCAATCTTCCACACATGTCTCCAAGATTTTGAATTGAAATTTGTCCTAATTAATAATATTATCTCACATTTCTATAGTCATTAATTGATCACGTCCTTCACACAAATGCAATCTATCAATGTAATAAATGCCCTTAAAAAACGCACATGATGTATCCTCTTTTCGCCACCAAAAGAGGTTATGCCTCAACATAACCTAACAAATTTTATTCCAATCTTAGTTAATCAACAACATAAACTTTGGAGATCTATATATCAATCAAGACCTGTCTAATTTTTTTAATTTATTGCATGATTTTAAGATTTTAAATTAATATATTTCAATCTTAGCATTTTATACCTTATGCCACACCATAGTAATTGGATATTAGTGAACTATAATATTTAACAAGGTAAAGTAAGATATTGTCATCATATAGTCTATTAGGTTATGCCACAACAAAATCTTTGGATTTAAAACTACTATATGCATGTATTTTGGAAAAGGGTAAATATGGTCCTTTTGAAAAGACCCTCATCCTTTTACAAAAAGGCCCTTTATGAGGAATGTGATATTGAAGAATAAAAGACAGAAATCTTGTTTGCTGCAAAAGAAAAAAAGGCATTGTAGTGCCCACTTCCCTTTGACACCTTTAGATACTGATTTTGATACTATTGATCATATTATGGACACTATTATGTTTTGTTTTAGTATGATGGTTAGATGTTAGATCATGTATTATTATTGATTTGGATTAGGTTATTACGCTTGATGATTACGAGAGACATTTTATACATGTGGTTGATGATATACTATTTGACATGGACATATTATGGATGTTGATTTGGACTTGTGACATTTGATATTTTGATTAGACCTAGTATATTAGATTCTTGATGATGATATAGTTGATTTATTTAATTGAGAATATTAATGTCGAATTATTGATGTTGTTGTGATTCACATGTATATACGATCTTGAGATGTTGTTTATATCATTTTCGATGTTCTGATATGGCCACGAGGCTGAAGGAGGTATTTGCATTTTGTACGTTAAAAATCACAACAATGTCAGGGGACTGGAGACTAACCATATTAAAATTTTGGGTGAATTCAACAAGGTCACCATGGCAGTTGTGTTGTGTGTTTGTGTTGGGTTATGCTAGGAATTCCTGTGGGGGGGGGATTTCCATTATATGTGACCATGGGATATGTGTTCCTTTTTGAATTAATGTTGTATGTATTTTGTTTAGTAATGTGTTCCTTTTTGTAATCTAGTTTAATGTAATAGATTAATATGATAGTCATATAGTTAAATTTTATTTAAAATAAATTGGGGTATGGAATGAAATAAATAAAGTTGTTATAAATATTAATGTGGTAGGAGTGTGTAAGTGATGTTGTAATAATTTGTAAGAGTCTTGTAAGGCAGATTTTGGAAGGTCAAGCAATCCATCTTTTATGAAATTCGAATTTGTCCTTGGAGGCCAAATTTGGAGGCTTGTGGGACAAGTTAAACTTGTCCCGCACCTCTTAAAATGATCCACCAACCATGCCTATGGTTTGGAGGTTAACTTTAGGAATTTATAATGCATTTTTAAGTGACAATATGTAAGTTTTAATTGTACTTCCCTTACATGTTTTAAATTTGGTCCTTTTGGAGTATGGATTTTTTTGGATTATGTAAGTGATTTTGTCATTTTCTATTTATTGTGATTTTTTGTGTGATGTTGATCTCCTCTTGGGGTTGAGGAAGAATGATGTGGAATCCCACATGGATCCGCATCATCCTCTTCTCTTCCCTCTCCTTTATATTATAGCTTCTTGCTCATTCAGAGGTTGTTGAAAATTTGTTATTTTCCTCTTGGGGAACATATTTTTTGCTTTTTTGGAGCTTGTTGTGGAGGAAGCTTGGAGTCTTTTTCATGCTTATACCTTGCTAGTTTTGGACTGCACTTTGACATTGTGGAAAGCTTGTGAGCTTGGAACAAACTCCATTATGGAGAGGTAGGCATCTTGAGCTGTATTTTAAATGCTTTCCTTCTCTTACATAAATTTTTGAATGGTGTTTGTGTTTACATTCTTGGCTGCATTGGTAGAATGATTAGGGCAAGGTGTAGGAGAAAGCTATGAGGATTTCATATGAGGGGTATAAAGGATTGTCAATGGCATTGTTTTATTATGGAGGGAGTTTTGGTTTGGGATCCACATTGGTAAATAAACTACTTGCATTTCTTACGCTTGGGGGGCATAAGGGACAAATTTGGGGGAAATAAGGAGGGGTTGGGAGATTTAAGTTTTATGGGGTTGATATGTTTATTGGAGTTATGTATTTTGGTTGATGCCCAATTCCAAATTAGGAGGCATAAGGAGTTCCCAATAGTTCTTGCTCTTTTTGGCTTGCTTGATCAAGCCTATATGTTGTATGAATTGTTTCAAATGCAGTTGGGAACTGCTATCTTGTTTTGAATTGTGCATTTTTTTGGTTGTATGCAATGTGAATGTTGCTTGTATGTGATAGAATCCTTTGTTGCCATGTGTTGATATTCATGCTCCATTTTAATATGGTTGGGGCTTGAGGGCCAATGGGGAAGGATGAATTCTCCTTTCTCATTGGATGTCTTGGTTGGGGAGAGCGTTTCCTTTTCCCCTTCCTTGTTGTGATCAAAGCTACAAAGAAGAAGAAATAAGCATGCTTTTGTTTAGAGAAGAATTTCACAGTTTGACAATCATTTCCCTTTGAGTGATTTGATATAACGTTTCCCACTTTGAGTGGATGAGTATATAAATGATGTAATGAGAAGTGATTGAGTTGTAAATGGAATTTGAATTTGAATTGAGAAATGTACAAGAAGAATTATACTCCTTTGTTTTACTTTGGAAAGAAAATGTGAATGATGTTCCATACTTTGTATTTTGTAATTTGAAACTGAATCAAATGGGAAAAGTGATAAGTTGTAAAATAGTATTTTATGATCAATAAAGGGTTGCATTCCTTTCTCAAAAGATTATTGCACATTTTATTCAAATTAATGTTGAAATTTAATTGCTGTTTGAGGAAGAAAAGAAAGAAAGAATGCGTGGGAAGGAACGATAGTATTGTTCTCTTTTGAAAGATGCATATTTGAATTGAATTCTAAACTACATTTAATTGAGAAATGAATGATTGTTGATAAGAAATTGTATTTTACTAAATTAGGAATCATATGCACATCCAAATCACAAAGAAATGATAAATTTTTTTTAAAGAACTAGTTCATTGTAATATACTTCATCCTGGCAATTCAATTTTTAATAAAAATGAACATTTCATACTTGCACTAAACAATAAGTTATGAAACATTGAAATATAGACTTATTAATACCTAAGGAACTCAAATTCACTATAACAGTCAAGAATGAATCTCTAAAACTTAATGAATTCTAATTTGGAGCTTACACGATTGTTTTTCCGTCTATTGCCGAAAAAATACAACCTTGAACAAATTGGTTAAATTAAATTCCATAAAACACTCTAAACCCTCCCTAGACTGATCCTCCGTGTCTGTTTGACATGTTGAGTGATGTAGGATTTCTAATTTTATCAAAATCATAAGTTGGAAATTGTCAGTTTGTCAAATAAAGGCCTATAGATCGTTTTTACAAAATTTGACCCCTAAACTCTGCCTAACCATATGTTGAGTTCCAGAAGGAGTTAGGAGGACTTCCTTATATCATCGGAAATGTGAGAAAATTTTCTATCCAATGGGAATGGTTTAGGGAAATTTTGGAAGAATTGAGTATGAGAAAAATCTAGTTGAATTTCTTAGCCTGTTAGAGAGCAGGCATGGGGTAAAATTACTCCCTGATTCTAACCAGAACATGTAACCCAAATTTTTGAACCTTGTAAACTTGTTATAATTTTATAAAGGAAACTTGTGTTTTGGTAAATGGGTTTTGTTCCGGAACATGTTAGTGAAAATTGATGTCTTGCAACTTAGTCGTAGACACTTCTAATTAAAAAAAATTATCCCATAAAATTCTAGCTAACCCTAGGTTGTTTTTTTGGTCTCAAGTGGTTGTTTAAATGGGCACTACAGTTTGGTATTAGAGCAGTGGTTCAAAGGCTTAGACAGTTTGGCACACTAGAAAACTTGAGACATAAAAACTTAAAACTAGCACACTGAAACCTAGAAAATAACTTAGCAAGAATTTTTATGGTTTTACTAAATAGGGAAGTTGTACAACTTAGCAAATGAACTGAATCTCACTTTGGTCTATGCAGGAGGCTTAGACAGAGTGAGAGGAACCTTCATAGAGACTTAGAGTCACCACCACCACCACCAGTAGTAGATCAGGGTATAGCATCCATTCTACCACAGATTCTATAGACCCTTTAGGATGTTAATGCCGCCTTACGCGGAGGATCATTAGGAAGGCTTACAGCTAGTCATGATAGAGCTCCTTCTATCAAGGGTTAGGTACCCCCTCGACTTACTAAGGAGCATAGTTGAGAGAATTCCCATGTGGAGTCAACCAAAGAAGATTTACCACCTATGAGATAGGGTGACAGAGTTTCAGAGCATAGAGAGAGGTCTCAGAGCCCTAGGCTTAGGGATGAGTGTGCAGAGATACCTAGAGGCCGATAGACCATAGTAGCATATCACATCAGGGAGATCCTAAAGTTAAGACCCTCTCATTACACAGGTGATATAGGAGGATTTCAGGTAGAGGCCTGACTAGTGAGCTTGAGTAGTTGCTTCAAGCTTTGTACTTTTTCTAGCAACACGAAAGATCATGTTGCGATCCATCCACTGAGGGATAGAGTAGGAGTATGGTGGAGGATATAGGAGTAGAAGCTCCATGTAGATTTGGAGATAGTAACTTGGGAGCTATTTGAGGAGAGATTCTAGAGTAGATATCTATCACTGAGGTTCATTCAGCAGAGGATTGATGAGTTCCATGACCTCCGATAGGATACCCTTTCAGTAGCAGAGTATGAGAGTAGATTTCTAGATCTACTTCAGTATGTAGAGTATATGCAGGATAATTAGGTGCAGATTCATAGGTTCATCTGGGGCCTGCATTTGGATATTGGAGGTGCAGTATGGATTCACTACCCACAAACTTTATTAGAGGCCATCAAGAAGGCTTATATTACAGAAGAGACTTGGGGTAAAACCCAACAAGCTAGAGACCGAGTTAGGAGCCGCATTCAGAAGATGTAAGATGATATATCAAGAGGTTCAGTACCTCTTCCTCATGGTGGTTAGCATTCAACATGTTCATCCTTTAGGCCAAACTAGTAGCAATAGCAGTCTCGCCCATCGTATAAACCTCCACAGAGAGCTGATGCACAGAGAGGTCAAAGTATGGGGCCACCTCCTAGGGGTACCATTAGAACACAGGGTGGACCTAGAGCTCAATCAGCTAGAGCTCACCAGTAGAGGCCACAACATACCATAGCTAGATCATCAGGATCTACACCATAGGCTTCTAGGGCACCTGCTGGAGGTGCTGATCCTTGGAGAGGATCAGGTGGCTACTTTGGATGTGGAGTAGCTGGACACTTTTGGAGAGATTACCCTCAGAACCCTAACAAGGGTAAGGCACTGGTTTCTGAGCCGACAGTTGGTGACATGGGATGTAGTCATAGGATTTATGTAGTGGTTGAGAACCACCAAGCAGAGCACCAGAGCATAGTCATTGAGACCAGATGTAGCATTGGTGGTATTCCTACCCCTGTATTGTTTGATTTTGGTTCTTTTGGTTCTTTCATTGCACCATCTTTAGTAGAGTGATGCAAGCTAGTTGCAGTTAGGTAGGGTCTTAGTTGGGATGTCGAGATGGCTTCTAGAGCCAAGATTTCTATGGAATCCTTAGTTAAGGAGTGTGTTGTAGATTTGGGACCTTTCACCACCATCTCAAGTCTTTGTATCCTTCCTTTGGGCTCCTATGGAGTTATCTTAGGTATGGATTGGTTATCTACACATAGGGCTAGGATGGATTGTTACCATAAGACTATAGCTTGTCCAGATGATGTAGGAGTTGAGTCAGTGATCTCAGGGGTCAGGAGACCCATTTCTATTCACACCATTTTCACTATGTAGTTTAAATGGTGCATGTGACAGGGTAGTCAGATGTATGCTGTTGTAGTTAGTGATAGGTTAGAGGATTGGTCTAATGGAGCATCACTAGATGATCATCCCATCTTGAGAGATTTTTCTGATGTATTTCTATGGGAGCTACTGGGGTTACCACCCCCACATGAGATTGATTTCCATATAGACCTAGTTCCAGGAGTAGAGCCTATCTCACTGGCACCTTATCAAATGACCACCCTAGAGCTCTATGAGCTCAAGTTATAGCTTGAGGGCCTTTTGGAGAAGGGCCTTATCCATCCAAGTGTATCCCCTTGGGGTGCACCGGTGATTTTTGTGAAGAAGAAGGATGGATCATTTCGGTTGTGTATTAATTACTGCCAGTTGAACAAAGTAACGATCAAGAATCGTTATCCTCTTCCTCGTATTGATGACTTATTTGATTAGATGAAGGGAGACAAAGTGTTCTCTAAGATTGATCTCAAGTTGGGCTACTATCAGCTAAGGATTTCGAAGGTGGACATTCATAAGATTGCCTTCCGCATGAGATATGGGCATTATGAGTTCACAATGGTGCCTTTTGGTTTGATGAATGCCCCTGCAGTGTTTATGATTTTGATGAATGGGGTATTCAAAAAAAATTTAGATCTCTTCATGTTCATCTTACTAGATAACATTTTGATATACTCACCTACACGTGAGGAGCATGAGGGGCACCTTTGACAGGTTCTCCAGTACTTTCATGAGTAGTAGCTTTATGGGAACTTGAAGAAGTGTTCTTTCTTTCAGTCAGAGGTGAATTATTTGGGTCATATTATTTCTGAGGAAGGTATCACAGTCGATCCTTCTAAGATTAGAGCCATTAAGGATTGGCTAGCACCCACTATAGTGACTAAGGTGTGCAACTTCATGGGTTTAGCAACTTACTACTGGAGATTTGTTTAGGACTTCTCGCGGATTGTGCACCCTATCACTTCCCTTCAGAGGAAAGGGAAGAAATTTGTTTTGTTGGATAGATGTGAGCAAGACTTCAGGACACTGAAGGAGTGCCTCACTACAATACCCATTCTTGCAGTGTCGGATCCACATGGTGAGTTCTTTGTTTGCACAGATGCTTCTTTAGCAGGGCTTGGAGGTGTGTTGATGTAGGAGGGAAGAGTTGTAGATTTTGAGTCTCACAAACTCAAGGATCACGAGATTAATTATCTTACCCATGATCCTGAGCTTATGGTAGTTATGCATGCTTTGGTTAGATGCAAACATTTTTTTCTTGGATGTAGATTCACACTCAGGACAAATCATTTGAGTCTTCGCCACCTCTTCATGTAGACCAATCTAAACGCTCGACAACGACATTAGATTGAGTTTCTTTGTGAGTAGGACATGGAGATAGAGCATGTGAAAGGGAAGGAGAATATGGTAGTAGATGCTCTTAGAAGATGGAGACATGTGGCTATGGCTACCTCAGTGAGAACATTTTTATAGAGTAGGATCCTTGAGCAACTTCCTCTTGACAACTTCTACATGGCAGTACGAGTAGAGATTGAGTCACAGAGACCCCTTGAGGGGAAGTTTGATGGATTTTCCTTAGAGGTAGATGGTCTTCTTAGGAACAGAGGTAGGATATATGTTCCTAGAGATGGAGGCTTGAGGCAAAAAATCTTGGTAGAGGCACATCGTGTACCCTATTCAGCCCATCTCGAGGTGAAGAAGATGCATGCTACCTTGAGATAGTTGTACCACTAGAGAAGACTTCATCGAGACGTGGCTTAGTTTTTGTCATAGTGTGTAGAGTGCCAGAGGGTTAAGGCCAAAAATTAGCATCCAGCAGGTCTTCTTTATCCTCATGCCATACCAGAATGGAAGTGGGACACCATTTCCATGGATTTCATTAGTGGGCTACCTATGTCAAGATATCACCACAATGCCATTATGGTCAGGGTTGATAAATTAACAAAAGTGGCTCACTTTTCTCCGGTGAAGACCACTTATATAGCTAGTGTAGTGCCATGGGTATATTTAGATGAGATCATCAGGTTACACAGGATTCTGTGGAAGATCATTTGTGACCGCAATCCTTTGTACACTTCACATTTCTGAAGTACCATATAGTATGTCCTCCAAATGAGGATTAACTTCAGCAAAACATATCACCCTAAGATAGATGGATATACCGAGTGAGTAGATCAGATTTTAGAGGATATACTTAGGATGTATGTGATGGATTAGCATTCTAAGTGGGAGGAGTACTATACTTAGTGGATTTTTCCTACAATAACAATTTTCAGAGTTCTATAGGCATGACTTATTTTCAGGTGTTTTATGGTAGAGAGTGTAGGACACCCCTTAGCTGGGATAGGTTAGAGGATAGAGTATCTCTTGGACCAGCTCTTTTACAGAACATGTAGTAGTAGGTAGTGTTGATCAGGCATAAATTATAGGAGGTACAAGACATATAAAAGAAGTATGCAGATCAACATAGGATTGATCATAGATTTGATGTGGGAATGAAGGTGTTCCTTCATGTTAGACCACATAAGATACCTATCCATTACGGAAAAGGTTCCAAGTTAGCTCCTAGATTTGTTGGTCGTTTTTAGATCTTGGAGATTATTAGCCCTTTGGCCTACCGTCTAGAATTACCACCCAAATTGTCTCGCATACATGATGTGTTTCATGTTTCTGTCCTCAAGATGTACATTGTAGATCCTTCTCATGTGTTGGACTAGACATCATTACAGGTGTAAGATCAGGGCCAGGTGATGGTGGATCCTGTCTGTATCATAGATTGTAGGACCATGGGCCTTCGAGGTAGAGATATTGATCAGGTATGGGTGTAGTGGGATAGATATGATGAGACTGCAGCCACTTGGGAGGATGCCAAAGTATTACGAGTGTAGTTTCCACATTTTTTCTAGAGACTTCCAGGAGGAAGTCGAGTCTAAGGGAATGGGGATGTAGTGCCCACTTCCCTTTGACACTTTTAGATACTTATTTTTATACTATTGATCATATTATGGACAATATTATGTTTTTTTTAGTATGATGGTTAGATGTTAGATCATGGATTATTATTGATCTAGATTCTGTTATTATGTTTGATGATTACTAGAGACATTTTCTATATGTGGTTGATGATATACTGTTTGACATGGACATATTATGGATGTTGATTTAGACTTGTGACATTGGATATTTTGAGTAGACCTAGTATGGTAGATTCTTGATGATGATATAGTTGATTTATTTAATTGAGAATATTAATGTCAAATTCTTGATGTTGTTGTGATTCACATGTTTAGACAATCTTGAGATGTTTTTTGTATCATTTTGGATGTTCTGATATGGGCACGAGGACGAAGGATGTATTTTCATTTTGCAGGTTAACAATCACAACAATTTTGGGGGACTTGAGACTAACCATATTAAAATTTTGGGTGAATTCAACAAGGTCACCATGACAATTGTGTTGTGTGTTTGTGTGTTGGTTTATGCTAGGAATTCCCATAGGGGGGGATTTCCATTATATGTGACCATGGGATATGTGTTTTATTTATGTGTTCCTTTTTGAATTAATGTTGAATGTATTTTGTTTAGTAATGTGCTCCTCCTTGTAATCTAATTTAATGAAACAGATTAATGTGATAATCATATAGTTAAATTTTATTTAAAATAAATTGGGGTATGGAATGAAATAAATAAAGTTGTTATAAATATTAATGTGGTAGGAGTGTGTAAGTGATGTTGTAAGAATTTGTAAGAGTCTTGTAAGCCATATTTTGGAACGTCAAACACTCCATCTTTTATGAAAGTCGAATTTGTCCTTGGAGGCTTATGGGACAAGTTAAACTTGTCCCACATCTCTTAAAATGATCCACCAACCATGCCTATGGTTTTGAGGTTAAATGTAGGCATTTATAATGCATTTTGAAGTGTCAATATGTAAGTTTTAACTGCACTTCCCTTACATGTTTTAAATTTGGTCCTTTTGGAGTATGAGTTTTTTTGGATTATGTAAGTGATTTTGTCATTTTCTATTTATTGTGATTTGGTGTGTAATTCTGATCTCATCTTGGGGCTAAGGAACAATCATGTGGCATCCCACATGGATCTACATCATCCTCTTCTCTTCCCTCTCATTTATATTATAACTTCTTGCTCATTTAGAGGTTGTTCAAACTTTGTTAATTTCCTCTTCGGGGCATTTTTTTTTTTTGCTTTTTTGGAGCCTTTTGTGGAGGAAACTTGGAGTATTTTGCATGCTTATACCTTGCTAGTTTTTGACTTCACTTTTACATTTTGGAAAGCTTGTGAGCTTGGAACAAACTCCATTATGGAGAGGTAGGCATCTTATGCTGTATTTTAAATATTTTCCTTCTCTTCCATGCATTTTTGAATGGTGTGTGTGTTTGCATTCTTGGCTGGTTTGGTAGAATGCTTAGGGAAAGGTGTAGGAGAAGGCTATGGGGATTTCATATGGGGGCATAAGGGATTTCCAATGGAACTGTTTTATTATGGAGGGAGTTTTGGTTTGGGATGCACCTTAGAAAATAAACTGCTTTCATTTCTTACTCTTGTGGGGCATAAGGGATAAACTTTGGGGAGCATAAGGAGGGTTTGAGAGATATAAGTTTTATAGGGTTGATATGTTTATTGGTGGTATGCATTTTGGTAGATGCACAATTATAAATTGTGAGGAATAAGGAGTTCTCCATAGTTATTTCTCTTGTTGGCTTGCTTGATCAAGCCTATGTGTTGTATGAATTATTTCAAATGCAGTTGGGAACTATTGTCTTGTTTTGAACCATGCATTTTTTTGATTTTATGCAATTTGAATGTTGCTTGTATGTGATAGAAGCCTTTGTTTCCATGTGTTGATATTCATGCTCCATTTCAATATGGTTGGGGCTCGGGGGCCAATGGGGAAGGATGGCTTATCCTTTCTCATTAGATGTTTTGGTTAGGTGGAGAGCATTACCTTTCCCCCTTCCTTGTTGTGATCAAAGTTATAAAGAAGAAGAAATAAGCATGTTGCTATTTGGAGAAGAATTTCATAGTTTGACAGTCATTTCCCTTTGAGTGATTTGATATAACGTTTCCCACTTTGAGTGGATGAGTGTATAAATGTTGTAATGAGAATTGATTGCATTGTAAACGGAAGTTGAATTTGAATTGAGAAATGTACAAGAAGAATTATACTCCTCTGTTTTATTTTGGAAAGATAATGTGAATGATGTTCCATACTTTGTATTTTGCAATTTGAAACCAAATCAAATGGGAAAAGTGATAAGTTGTAAAATTGTATTTGATGATCAATAAAGGGTTGCATTCCTTTCTCAAAATATTATTGCACATTTGATTCGAATTAATTTTGAAATTTAATTGTTGTTCGAAGAAGAAAAGAAAGAAACTATGCATGGGAAGGAAAGACAATATTGTTCTCTTTTGAAAGATGCATATTTGAATTGAATTATAAACTGAATTTAATGTAGAAATGAATGGTTTTTGATAGTAAATTTTATTTGACTAAATTTGGAATCATATGCACATCCAAATCACAAAGAAATTATAAACAAATTTAAAGAACCAATTCACTGTAGCATACTTCATCCTGGCAATTCACTTTTTAATAAAAATGAATAGTTCATACTTGCACTAAACAATAAGTTATGAAACATTGAAATATAGACTTATTAATACCTAAAGAACTCAAATTCACTATAATAGTCAAGAATGAATCTGTAAAACTAAATGAATTCCAATTTGGAACTTACACGGTTATTTTTCCATCTATTTCCGGACAAATGCAACCTTGAACAAATTGGATAAATGAACTTCCCTAAAACACTCTAAACCCTCCCTAGACTGATCCTCCATGTCTATTTGACATGTTGACTGAAGGAGGAGTTCTAATTTTCTCAAAATCATAAGTTGGAAATTGCCAATTTGTCAAATAAAGGCTTGTAGATCGTTTTTACAAAATTTGACCCCTAAACTCTGCCTAACCATATCTTGAGTTCCATAAGGAGTTAGGAGGACTTCTTTATATCATCGGAAAGGTGAGAAAATTTCCTATAAAATGGTAATGGTTTAGGAAAATTTTGGATGCACTGAGTATGAGAAAAATCTAGTTGAAGTTCTTAGCTTGTTAGAGAGTAGGCATGGGGTAAAATTACTCCCTAATTCTAACCAGAACATGTAACCCTGATTTTTGAACCTTGTAAACTTGTTAAAATTTTATAAAGGAAACTTGTGTTTTGGTAAATGGGTTATTTTCTAGAACCTATTAGTGAAAATTGATGTCTTACTATTTCACACAGATTGTTTCCGTTTTTGGAAAAGACTTGCTTCTATCCTTTCATTCCTTTGAGAAAAAGATAAGGGTTAGGGCTAGGAGGAATACCTGTTGAATGTCGAGAGGGTGTGTGCGTAATGTAGAGAGAGGGATCAGATCGACTGTGAAGAACTCCTTTTTGTCTTAGAAGGACTACCTGCAAGTAAGAATACAAGACCACCAAATTTTAATTAGACAAGAAATGAGGGAACTGCCTTGGGTCCAAGAAATATAAAACTTCATTTCGAAGGTGGTCAGTTCCCCTGCTAATATGAATTAACACAAATTCTAACAAATAAACTATTGTCCAATTACAATTTGTTTACCTTGTTAGAACAATAGAGAAAGGGCTGGTCTTGGTTTAGAATCACGCTGACCGATGCTGGTCAGTGTCACCGGTACGGTTGATGATAACCGATATCGGTAGGGGTAGTGATTTAAGGGGTTGGGTGAAGGTTGGCTATAAGATGACTATATGATAGTTATGGTGTTTATAAGGCTGGTAGAATAACTGGGGATAGGTAATGAGGTGATGGAGAAGACTCAGAGGGTATGGGGGCTATTCTTGGAGAAAAATAGGGGTAAAGGAATGTAAGTTAGGTGGAGAGTGTTACTGGGTAGTCGATCTAGGGGTAGACTTGTAATTACTGTGATTTAGAAATCAAAGAAATATTACTAAAAGAACATATAAGAATTACTTACTAATTCCTGATGAAAATACAGGTTTTGGGACTACGATGGTGAAGACAGAGCTCAAGTGGGATGATCTGACAATCCAAGATGAGCCATCTCCTCTCCTGATGCTTGGATGAGTGTCACTGGGCTCTGGTTATTCAGTTGCACTCTTGGGCTTGATGTCCTTCTCTGCCATCTCCTCTCTTTCCTTCACTTGTCTCTATTCAGCCAAGTAAATTCTAGATCCTTCCAATGACTTGTGATTCAGATCCATGAAAATCCAACCCTTTGTTTTTGGTTGGGAGTGGTCATTTACAGGGAACTGATGGCGGTTATGTAACCGACGGCGGTCGAGTAGGAACCGGTATTAGTAAGGTCAAGGTGGGCTATTTTTTGTAAAATAGCCAGCCTCCCCTCCTTTTCTCCCAAGGGATAAGTTGCGGGCTTGGTCAAGTCATTATGAGGTTGGTTTTAGGTGCGGGTGAGGAGTCATTAGTCATGGGTGTGGATGTAGACCAAGTTATAGGTCTTAATTATGTTAGTTTAGGGTTAAGACTAGGTCATGATTTGGTGGCAAAATGAGGTGACAGGTATGGCGATGTGGATTTATTAATTATAAGGTAATTAATAAATAATTGTGTAAGGTTTAGGTGATGAGGTTAGGTTGCGAAATGAGATGCGAGGCACGGGGGGCCGTCAGACGTAAATTTGGTGTCTACATTAGCCCCTTGTTGTCATGTAGCTTGTATTGTAAAGCTGCACAGACAATAATAAGAAGTGGTTACCCCTGTTAAGGGTATAGGTAATCCCCCTCAAATCTATCACAAATTGAGATAGCGTGAAATCGGGGATAGGGTTAATAAAGAGTAAACAGTGTTGAGATGATGGTGAGATGGTGGGGTAGGTCCAAAGAAGCAGACACACGTTGACATGTAGTAGTGCTACCAAGGTACATGATTTGAAGAGTAAACAAGCAATTCATAGGCAAAGGTTGATAGTTTATCCAAACAAGGGTGATATAATCCTGGTATCCAAGGCATAGGAAGTAGCTCCAGGGGATATAATGGGTAAGGTACAGGAATGTTTAGGCATGTTCGGTAGTACCTAATGGTGGGTTTGGTTGAGATAAACGTCACGGTCTAGGTCTAGGCAAAGTTGGTTGACTGATCAAGTCGAGTACCCTAATCATGCTAAAACACGTTTAGGTGAGCTCGATTAGACAAAAGGTGACAAGATGGGTGGGTAAAATTGTAATGTGTTGGTTTGGGGTGAGGTATTTATTTGGTGCGGCCTTGGGTCGGGCCGATTGATTAGTGAGGGCTGTGGGTCAGGCCTGATAGGTTGAGTGCGGCCTTAGGTCAGGCCAAATGGTTGGTGGCAGCCTTGGGTTGGGCCAAATGGTTGGTTGTGGCCGTGGGTCGGGCCAAGCGGTTGGTTGGGTCCGTTGGTCAGGCCGGATGTGTTGGTTAGGGCCTTGGGTCAGGCCAAATGGTTGGTTGCGGCCTTGGGTTGGGCCAAATGGTTGGTTGCGGCCTTCAGTTGGGCCAAATGGTTGGTTGCGGCCTTGGGTCAGGCCAGATGTGTTGGTTGGGGCCTTGGGTTGGGCCAAATGGTTGGTTGCGGCCTTCGGTTCGGCCAAATGGTTGGTTGTAGCCTTGGGTCAGGCCAATGAGGTCAAAAACGGCTAAATAGCAATTGAGTGTATAGGAGATGTGGTGAATAGGCAACGTGGTGAGAAAGGGAGATTGGAGAAAAAGGGCAGAATTTGGGTGAAGTTAGGTATTAAACCGATATCGGCTATATATGACTGGTATCGGTTAGGTGACGTATACCGGTTCCTTAGGGCACAATATAATCGATATTGGTTATAGGTCAAAAACCTATAAAAATAAAAATACGACCTGTCATTGTCAAATTGTCAATTTAAAAACCAATTTGAGTTGTCTGAGGTGTATTGTTGAGATTGGTGAATTTGTCAGCTGAGGTAGCACTATTTAAGTGGAGAAGTGAGTGGTTGGTAGGCCTTAGTGAGTAGGAGGCAATAGTTGATTGGTGGAGGACCCACTAGAGGAGAGTTAGAGCCATGGCACAGCCAGAAGGAGCAGGAGGTGCTGGACCAGCTGGACCACCACCACCTATCCCACCACGACAACGTGTCGTCATACCGGTAGGTTCGAAACCCTTCATTGTGTGAATTTTATGTTGTTAAACTATATTTGGGTTTAGGGTAGGAATCCATGTTTTTAATAAAAGAATTAATAAATGGAAGTGGTTTGGAAAAGGGAGAGGGTAGGTAGGTTAGTTAGGCTAAAACGGTAGGGTGGGTAGGTTTTTAGGATTTTTTAATGGGTAAAATGGGAGTAATAGGTCAAAAAAGAGTTTGGAGGGTCGCGTTGGGTTCGGCTCCGTGATTTTATAGTGACTGATGCTGGTCACTAAGCGACTGGCATCGGTCAAGAAGTTTTGGGGCAAGGTTGGTTTGTGGTTGACCGGTGTCGGTCGTGTGGCGACCAGCGTCGGTGGAGACATTGTGGAGGGAGGACCAGTGGTGGTCATGGGTGACCGGTACTGGTCCATAGCTAGGATTATTAATTTGGTTGGTTGGGTTTTGTTGTTGTTTTGAATTTTTGGTCATTTTTTGGGTTGTCGTGTGGGTGTTTTGGTATTGTTTGGGTTGTTGTTTGGGTGTGTTGGTATTAATGGTTTGGGTTTTGTGTTTATTATTGGGCTTTGTGTTTTTGGGGGTGAAGAGGGAAGGGGTAGAGGTTGAGAGGAAGGTTGATTAGTGGGTGGGGGGGAAAAATGGGGCAGTTGTGTGGTTGGGTAGGTAAAAGGGGGTATAGAAGGTTAAAGTAGTTGTTGTTGTAAAGAGTAGGGCTAATGCAGTGGGATGGTTTTGTAGGCACGTCAGCAGCTGACGATGCGGGATAGGATGCCCCCGCTATTGAGATAGATGCAGCCACATATGTCCGCAGCATAGTGGGCCATCATGCGTGAGGTGGGACTCAGCGGAGTCCAACGATATAGGGATCACAGTCTTATGGTTGCCCTCATCGAGAAATGGGATCCGGTGACCAATGTGTTCCATCTCCCGACTGGAGAGATGACGATTACACTGGAGGATGTGTATCGCATCCTTAGACTATCGATCGATGGAGAGGCAGTATTCCAGGTAGATGCGGAGATAGCCATGGACAACATTCTACAGGTATTTGGGGATGCAGCCACGCTATTGACCTATCATAGTGCGAGCATTGCCTATGGGGACATGTATCGTGCCCACAGACATGAGACACAGCTTGCCGTGTTGATGATGATTGGCATCACATGCTTCTCCCTCCTAGACTCAAAGGGAGGCCACTTTCCACGGGCGCTGATGGGGGTGCTACACAAGATGGTGGAGGAGCATACATGTTATGCGTGGGCACCAGTATACCTGGTGTAGTTATACAGAGAGCTATGGGGCTATCGCTGGATGAGGTGATTCGGGATTTGTTCCACATTTTTGTTACATTGCTGGGCATATGAGCATATCATATGCATTCAACCAGTAGGGCTTCCCTAGCAGTCGGGGCCACAGGTGATATATAGATATGGTTTTCAGAGGTGGTTTGGGGTCGTGGGCTAGCCACGAGTAGTTCTCGCCGTATGGGATGTAGCATATTACCATCATGTACTAGAGGGCGTGACTGCCTTGGATACTGTATAGAGGCCTTACAGAGGTCATCAGCCCCGCGGAGGAGTCCGATCATAGTTGCGTTGGATCCAGTATACATTCTGGATAGCGGAACGAAGGCTGGGAGAGCATGAGCAAATACCCCTGGAGAGGGTACGATGGCAGTTGGGGTTATGACAGGATGAGCCACCGCCCTTCCCTCAGTACCGGAGGGATGATGTAGAGGCCCCACTACCTATACCACAGCCTGTGGACCTAGATTGGGTAGCAGAGAGGCCAACAGATGATACCGTAGATGACGCCGGCTGCACAGGATCATTTTTGGTATGGTGGGCAGGGGAGAGAGCCACGAGGAGAGCACAACCCACACAGCCAGACTTAGCGGCTGTTAGAGCAGAGAGGGACCAGCTCAGGGGATAGGTACAGTTGTTACAGGGGTAGCTTACTGCTGCACAGACACAGATAGGTGTCCTATAGGGACAGGCACCACCACAGGCACCACCAGCGGCACCGGCATAGCCACAGGTACAGGTACCACCACCGGCACAGCCACAGGCACAGGTACCGCCACCGGTACAGGGACCATTATTATTAGGAGTCAGGGGACCAGCCCCAGCAGCGATGGTGGCATGGGCGTGCTATATGGAGGCGAGAGCGGAGGCCCGGTATTATTAGGATGTCCTTGATGGTACCGGGGCTGACTATCAGCCATATGCGGCACACAGAGATGAGACCTCTCGTAACCAGAGATCCCAGGGGTGTGCAGCCACATTCGGTGGGTCCGTGACAGGGAGGAGGTGGGAGCCAGGGCTAGGACCCGCAAGGAGAGGTGCTGAGGGCGGTGGAGAGAATTGAGACATCCCCTGGTCAGAGAGATATTTTTGTTTGTACATTGGGTATAGGCACTGGTCTATGAACCGGTTATGTTTATAGAGGCCTGCGTGCCCACATATGATTTATTCATTCATTTATTATATATACCGGCCTGCGAGCTGAGTATATTTTTGATATGAGAGACTGGCCTGTGAGCCGAGTCAAGATGTTTGATAGTTATTGCAGCCTGCGTGTTGGCTTTGTATTATTATGAGATCACAGAGGCCCCTGTACAGGGTAAGTTGTATATTTGAAACCTTTGATATATAGATATATATGATGATTTTGATCCATATGTTGTGTTTAAAATGTTTTAAGTATTTTGTTGATGTTTTGTGAAATTTAATGTATGATGAGTTTGATCCACATGGTTTATATATTGATGGTGTTGATGTCTTTTGTTGATGGATTTTTGAAATGGAATGTATGTATATATAGATGATGAGTTTAATTCACATGTTGGGTATGCTGATTTTGATGTATATATATATGATTTCGTATGTATGTTGTCGATGGTTGTTATAATGTAGATAGATGATGTTGCTGAAATTGTGAGGATATATATATATGTGATTTGGATGACAAATATTGATAATGGTGTTGTTATGCAGGAAAAAGAGGCGGGCGCTATAAAAACTGGGTAGAAAATAAAAAAAAGGCCTATGTTTAAGAAAAAGTAGGCTCTTGACCGATATCGGTTATGTAACCGATGTCGGTGGCTATGTGATCGATAGCGGTTATGCAACCAATATCGGCTATGCCAAAATTATATTTCCTAAAAATAGAACTACTTGGTTGGCAACTTAAGTTCTTATTTTTAGCGTTCTTATTTTTAGAGTCATGCAACAAGTTAAATACGTGAATGCGATGCTGTTTGACAACTGACACAGGTAATTGCATGAAAGAATTGAGTGATAAGGAGGAAAGAGACATGTGAAGTGAGTGTAGGCTGAGATTCAGAAGGCAGAAAGACAAGTTATATTTGAAGAGGGTGGTGAACATGGCTGAACAAGGAGAAGCATCCAGCAGGCAAGGATGAGAGTGAAGGCAAGTTCCACCTTAAGCTATTGCAGCCCAAGAGGTAAACATTTTGGTTGTAATTTGATTCTTGCATGTTTTGTGAATAGGATGAGGGAGATTAAGTAGATAAAGATGAGTAAAAGAAGGTGATAGGTAAGGGTTCGGGGTGGTTTGAGTGTGATGGGGTAGGTAATCAGGGGTTTCGAGTATGTTTGTATGTACAGAGAGGAGTAAATGATCAAATTATTGTCGTAGGTGGTATTTTAAGGCAAGGTGCATAAATTTGACAGTGACCGATATCGATTAGAGATAACCGGTATCGGTTATTGAACCGGTACCGGTTATCTATAACCGATACCAGTGACTGTAGGAATTTCTAGAATGTGAGAAAAAACCCTTGGGTATTTGATTTATTGAATGGCGGTGTGTCGTTTTGATGTGTGCAGGCGGAGGCAGGGTTAAGGATGAATGATACTGTGCCAGCGTTGTTTTCACGAATCTGAGTGGATGTAACACCAGTGGAATGGGCATTGATAAATCATTTGGGGTTAAGTGGAATCCGCTATTATTCATGAATCACACATAACCATGATATGTTACAGGCGTTGATTGAGAGATGGAATCCAGAGAGGAATACCTTCTATCTACCAACAGGGGAGATGACAGTGACATTGGAAGATGTGTTCCGTATTTTGAGACTCCCAATTACAGGAAGACCAGTATATTAAGCATTACCTAGCGTGGCACGAGGAGCGATAACAACAGTATTTGGTCCATACGCACGAGATTTGACACAACGAGGTTTGACATTCACTTATGGTATAATGTATGCAGCACACCCTGAGGCAACAAGGTTGGCAGTAGTATTAATGATAGCGGTGGGGTATTATGCATTACCGAGAGCGGATGGCAGAAGATTTCCAAAAGCATTGATGAGTGTTATTTGGGAAATGATAGAAAGGAATGTGACTTTTGCATGGGCACCCGCATACCTGGTAGAGTTAGACAGGGGTTTATGGGCTTGTAGGTGAAATCACAGGATGACACTGGATTGTTCATACTTATTACATTGTTGGGCCTATGAGCACATTGTTTGTGTGCACCCAATAGGCTGACCCATTGAGTCGGGAGAGACAGGAGTGCAGAGGTTGGGATTCAGACGATGGGTCCAGAAAGAACAAGAGGCAAGATCCCAGGTCGTGACAGGTGACACTGAGTATTATAGGTAGGTATGGGAGATGGTGAGGATTGCGGATATCTGTTGGAGGCCTTATGGGAACTATATGGTAACAGAGAACATAGCTGAGGAGTTGAGGGGTGTAGAGTGATTGAGGTGGATCGCGGGGCACAGGCCAGGTGAGTATGAGAGGATTCCTCTAGATCGCGTGCGGTGACAATTTGGGTTTGTTCAGGATATACCTATGACATATAGACCATACATGAGGATTGAGGCTGAGGCAACATTCTCACCGCCCCGACAAACACCTCCAGAAGGGCCAAAAGAGATAGTAGCCGATCGTAGGGTAACGGATGCAGGAATAACAGAGGCCTATAGAGTATGGTGGGTAGCAGAGCTGCGAGGTGCACGTGAGTGCCCTGACATAGCTGTGATTACAGAAGAGAGAGATCGTCTGTAGGATTTGGTTCACCAACTTCAAACACAAGTGAGTGAGACAATGAGATTGTTAGAGGTTTCACAATTACGAGTGGAGAGACTGGAGGCAAGATTCCTCCACGCTAGAGGACGTATTCGTATGTTACAGGAGATGTTGGCAGATCAGTGGGAGGAACCAGTAGCAGTGGCACCTTTGAGGATGGAGAGGCCAAGTGAGTGGCGTTGACGATCACGATCACCACTTGATTCGGGAGGAGGCTCAAGGATCTAAGTGAATTTCATAGGAGTATAAGAATAAATAAGGATGCCGACCTGCGAGTCGATGATAGAGAAGATGTATTTATTTAACATCTAAAAACTAAATATGTATGTTGTTTTGAGTGATGATAGTACTAATAATGGTTGTGTTTTGGATGTTGTTTTTGTTTGTTTTGAAAAAGGATAAAGATGAATGTTGTCAAAATAGAAATACACAAAAATATTAATATTTACAACACACGATAGGGTATGGTAGGGGATGGTCAAGCTAACCTTGGGAGACACCATGTCTCCTAAGTGTTGCCTACATAGCCCATTACACAAAGCAAGGAGGGCCCTCAGACCGATGTAGTTCTCCCTCAGGGCTAGGGAGAGGTGAATTCAGGCAATTTAGGTATGTTTAGGAAATTTGTGGGTTGGTAAAAATATTGATATTGGTAGGGTAATGTTGTTGGTGTTGGTAAGGAATTAGCAATGTTGGTATAGGTATAGGTGAAGCGAAAGTTAGCCTACCCAAGTGGTAGAGAACCATGTCTTGATTAAGATCAAGACATAATCCTAGATTCGAGTCAAAGAGGAAAAAGTGCTCTGTAAGTGAAAAGAGCTAAACAAACCACATAATAACGTAGAATGAGCTTGAACCCCTAGGTACCGTGCATAAACGAGAAGTCGATAGGTGAAAAGAGTTGTATAATCACAATATATCGGGTATACGTCACGTCTCTTGAGTTTTGTTGTGTAAACAAATGGTGAGGTGAGGTGGATTGTGTAGCTGAGGCGCCGAGAACTTGTTATAAAGTGAGTATTCTGACGAAAGAGAACCTAACCTAAATAGACAAGTTCGTGACTCAAAAGTTCTTATGAATACTGCTTTTATTTTTCTGGATATAGACTGATCGATGTGGGAAGTCTACAAGGGATATGTATCTTATTACTCTTGAGGTCTTCACGAAGCTGATCAATGCGAGAATCTTCTGATAAAGGCTGACTGTGTATAGTTGTCCTTCAAGGGAGCAGTCTATTTATAGTAGCAGATGCGGCATTTGTGTATAGCTGTCCTTCGGGGGAGCAGTCTATATATATAATAGCAGCAATAGTTTGGCATATAGTTGTCCTTCAAGGGAGTAGTCTATGTATAATTTAGAGATCTAGATGTCTGTTTGGCATAAAGCATCTAGTTTTGTAGGAAGTTTGACTCAAGAAAATCCCATAAGTGTTTAATTAAGAATGTGTCATTTAAATACTTGGAAGTCATGGACTAGACTAAAAAGGGGAAGGCATTTTTAAAGGGAGGTGATAATCAAACCATGTGAGCTTGATTTTATTTTGAGATGTATGAAACAAAGTGTATGCGGTGGTAAATGAGCTCAAGGGATGAGCGCAAGGTAGATAATAAGTGATATAACACTAAATTCAACAGTAGAATGGTCGAAGATGCAAGGCATTAAGGGGCTCAGGCTCAGGTTTACCATTAAGCGAAGCTAAATGATAAGTGCCTATTCCATAAGTGTGAGTGATAATGTAAGGCCCAATCCAATTGGGAGCAAATTTGCCATGTTTGCTCTTTTCTAGTTTGGTTACATGTTGATTCTCTTTGAGGACAAGATCACCAACCTTAAAGGTATGCTCATGAAGTCACTTATCATAAGCACGCTTGATGCGTTTTTGATAGATTTGAAGGTGGTCAAGAGCTGTAAGATGACGCTCATCAAGAAGCTCTAATTGGGCTAACCGCTCTTGTCGAAAATCATTGTTGGTGAGAATATCCTGAAGAGATATTTTGAGGGAGGGTATTTGTATTTCGAGAGGCAAGACAGCCTTGGTACCATATACCAAAGAAAAATGTGTGGCATTAGTGGAGGTATGAATGCTAGTACGATAAGCCCAAAGGGAAAAGGGGATGTGATCATGCCAATTTCTTCCAGACTCATTAACAACTTTCATGAGGATTTTAGTTAGGGGTTTATTAGAAGATTCAGCCTGAACATTGGCCTGTGGATAGTACGGTGACGAGAAGCTAAGTTTGATACCGAAGTTGTTACAAAGGTCTTGTAACAACTTATTTTTGAAAGATTTTCCATTATCTGTTATCAGGCGATGAGGAACACCAAAACGACAGATAATGTGGTGGTTAATGAACTCTACAATTTTTTCTTTTTTGGTTGAAATGAGTGGAATAGCCTCCACCCATTTTGTGTAGTATTCGGTTGCTGTGATTATCCATCGGTGACGTTGTGAAGAGGGCAGATGAATCTCACTAATAAGGTCTAAACCCCATTGTGAGAAAGGCCAAAGATCTCGTGCGACCTGTAGCGGATGGCTAGGAGTATGTTGAAGGTTGGCATGTTGTTGACACATAACACAACGCTTAACATATTCGTAGCAGTCGTCATTAAGAGTAGGCCAATAATAACCTAGGTGAAGGATTCGTTTGGCCACAACAAGGCCACTAAAATGTCCAACACAAATACCGTCATGGCCCTGTTGGATGGTATAGGTGACCTCCGCACCGGTTAGACATCGAAGGAGGATGCCATCAAAGCCATGCTTATAAAGGAGTCCCTCCATGATGACATAACGAGAAACACGTTTAAGAAAAGCATGTTTGCCGGTACTAGTAAGGTCAGGTGGGAGAACGGAGGTTGTAAGGTAGTCGTGAAATTGGTGATACCAGGTATCCTACGAATTAGCAGACACATTATTTATCATACAAACAACTGGGGCTGAGTAAGATGGGGCAAAGAGTTGTTGGACCAAGACGAAAATGTCAGAGTCAGTTGATGAAGCAGGAATTTGCGAGGCTAAGTAAGCCATAGTATCAGTAAATTTTTTAGTGGAGCAGGGAATGGTTTGGATAGAGTAATGAGTAAATAAGGTTAGAAGTGAATCCACGTAGTGTTTGTACTTTTGAAGTTCCTCATTTTTACATTGGTAGATGCCCATGACTTGATTGACTACTAATTAAGAGTCACCAAAAATATGATAGATTTGACACCTAAGTGTAATGCAACCTGGAGACCCAAAACTAGGGCCTCATATTCCGCTACATTATTAGTGCAGGGGAAATCAAGCTAGAATGAAAGAGGCATAGGCTCACCATCAAGAGGAATGAGAACAACACCGGCTCCTCTGCCATGCTGGCATTTGGATCCATCGAAGAAGAGGGTCATTGGATATGACTCCTCCCTGAGTGAAAGAGTGGCGATGAGTTCGTCGGGGAAATTAAAATTGGTAAATTACGTCCCAGGTAAAGGGGCTTCCGCGAGTTGGTCGGTAATGGTTTGTCCTTTGATTGACTTCTGGTGTATAAATTCAAGGTCGAGGTTAGCAAGGAGCATAAGCCATCGGGCGATGCGTTGGTTTAGATGAGGTTTGGCATACATATAATGGATGGGGTCCATGTTGGTGATGATGAAAGTTTTGTGATTCAGGAGGTAGTGTCAAAGTTTGGTGGCCACAAATGATAGGGCTAGCCACAACTTTTCTACATGTGTATACCTAGTCTCATAATCTACCAGAGTACGACTGATATAATAAACGGCTTGTTCTCAATACTCAGAGTCACGATGTGCGAGCATGGCCCCTACAACGTGGTCAGTGGTGGAAAGGTAAAGGTAGAAACGGCGATCGTCCTGAGGTGGGATAAGCACGGGTGGTTGCAAGAGATAAGCTTTGAGAGCCTCAAAGGATTGGTGGCATTCTTCACTCCATTGAAAGGTAATATCCTTTTTAAGGAGGTGATGCAAAGGTTGACATCGATCCGAGAGTTGGGAGATGAAACACCGGATAGATTGGAGTTTACCTTTTAAACTACACAATTGTTTGAGGTTAGTAGGTGGGGGCATTTCTAGGATATCTTTGACTTTAGATGGATCGAGCTCAATGCCACGCAAAGAGACGATAAAACCAAGAATTTTTCCTGAAAGGACACCAAAGACACATTTCTTTGGTTGAAGACAGATAGAATATTGTAACAGGCGATCGAAAATAATGGTTAAAACATCGAGATGTTCACTGCGATGTTTAGATTTTCCAAGAAGATCATTGACATAATCTTCAAGAATAGTGTGCATAAGGTCATGAAAAATGTAAGTCATAGCCCACTGATAGGTCGCACCAGCATTTTTAAGGCCAAACAACATGACATGATAACAAAAGGTTCCCTAAGGAGGGATGAAGGCAGTTTGATGTTGATCGGCTGGGGCTACAAAAATTTGATTGTATCCCGAAAAGCATCCATGAGAGAAGCATCTCATGGCCTGCCAGTGAGATCAACAAGTTGATCAATACTTGGGGAGGGGAAGTCATCCTTGGGGCAAGCAAGGTTAAGGTCTCATAAATCCATGCATATTTGAAGTCCCCCCGTCGCTTTAGTGCCAGGTACGATGTTTAGAAATCCTATTGAGCATAGTCATAGGTTAGGTAGATGAAGGAAACAGAAAGAAGTCGTTGTGAAGCTCATTCTTTGACCAACAGAGCGGCAACTGTGTGGATATTGATGCATTTTCTCAGTTTTCTGTTTGACTAGTTTTGGAATCAGGTTTTTAAGGTGATGTCTATGGACAGGCACATGTGCAGGATTCAATTCCTGGGCATTGTCAAGTTAGAGACCAAGCGAAAGCTTGGTTGTAGGTATGAGCGAAGGTAGTAAAGGTTGACTGCTCTTGATGTGTTAAGAGATTGTATGATCTTCACAATTGTGAGGATCCTCCTCTGTGTGGATGTTAATTTCTATAGTTAGACTCATTCAACATGGTTTGAGTTTAAGACGGTAATGCACGTTGAATATAGGAGTCGTTCCGCACCAAGGTAAGTGCGGATGGAAGTCATCATCTTGGCACTCAACAACATTAATTGAAGGAGAATCCTCTTCGATCATGTCTGGATACAGAAGGGAAGAGAAGACGGGTCCTCATTATCGCTGTGATAGGTGAGAGGACCTAGGAAGATAGCATTTATGAAAAAAAAAGTTAGGAGGGATAGATTCAGTGTCTATCAACTCTGTGGGTGCGATGGAAAAATGGGTGATGATGGTTCGGTAGGGGTGACCGTTGTCATCTTCAGGGGACAACTGACACGAGGTTCCTCTGGTGTAAGTAAGTGTTTTAGGGAAAAACTGTAGACCACTACAATCATTGTGCTTGCGTTGTGTGTAGTTAACAGGAATGATTGGATTCGACCTTTCATAAAGACCAAAACCAAGTCTTTTAGCAACACGTTGATGAGTTGAGTCAAGAGGTTGAGGGCGAAAAGAGATGGTCAGGTATTTGAAAATCAGATTGGAAAGGAACCCACACACCAAGAGGAGGTTCAGGGGTTAATGGGGAAGCGTCGACACCCCCTACATTAGGTTGGTGTTTTTTCTGGAATGAGGTGGTCCGTAGGGGTTCTTCACCCAATGCGACGGTCAATAGGTAGGATGCGCATATAACTACCGTTAACTTTGTGGGTATGAAAGAACTAAGTTATTTAGGCGATAATACCCCAGCGTAAGGCATTGCAAAAATATATACTAAGGGGTCTGAGTTGGGAGTTAGCATGCGGGAAAGGAGCATGGTTATTTGCGACGGCAGTTCATGGTTGAAGGTGTAAGGTCGTGGTTGAAGTGGTGATAGAGGTGTGGTTGGAGTGGATGGTTGGGTTAGATGAATGGGTGGTCTTGACTGGTACAAGACATCATTAGGGTGATATAACATATTACAGGTTTGAAGGGGGGAGGATCAGATTTTACGGTGTAGGACCTTTCCCCTCTACTTAAATTTTATGCTTCTATGTAAGGTGGAGGGGAACGCATCCCACTTAGCCCAGATCCAAGGGTGGCTTAACAACATATTGTATTGGAACTCTCCCTCAAGGACATAGAAGAGTTCGGGTAAAGTACGGGTCCTACCACAAATGTTAAGGATCACGGTGCTAAGGTAGAAGTAACTAGCATCATTGAATCGACCGCAACATGATGGGGTGGCAACATACAGCTAGAAGGGATATCATTGTTGGAAGGATTTTGAAGAGAGATGATGTTTAGGCTAGCGCCCCCGTCAATCATAACATTGACGTACCTGAATGTCCCAACGTAAGTGAGATGAAAAGAGTAGGGTCAGGATCTTCAGCACAAAGTCGATAATTTCGTTCTTCGGAGAGAAACTGACAACATCGGGCTTGTTGTACAGAGAACAGAAGTGGTTGGGGAGAGGGTTGTTGGTGAGCAAAGAAAAACATGATGGATGTGAGAGATGGCGGTAACAGGCAAGGTTTCATTAGGTAAGACCTCTCTCCCTTGAAGGATTTTCAACGAGAGCTTGTCGATGAGATTCAGAAGTCTGAATGAGATCATACAGTGTCATTTTTACAGGTGATTGGTGAAGCTATTTGATCATGGTTTAGTGGGCAACTCCATTAGAGACAGGGTAGGTGGGTCCATGAATAACCACTTTAGGTGGTGGTGCGATCGGGATGGTGGATGGAGAAAGGGAGGCCGCAGGTGTGCTTTCTTTCACTTTCCCCCACCCAAGTGTTTTTATACCCTTGAGTAGCAACACAATCATATGATCTTGTGAATACGAGAGGAGGAAGAGTGGTATGATAAGTTCTGGTTTCGAGAGGTGGAGTTGTTAATAATGATAGATTTGGTGAGGCGAGGACAGGTATATAGAGAGAGGGAATTGAAGATAACGGTATCTCCTTCGTAAGTGTCGTTCTAAACTTTTATTTGAGAGAGGTGACTGACGAAGAGTATGGCTTTCAACAATTGATCCCTCTACATCAGGTCCTGTGTGCGGTGGTAAGCATCGATTTTTAGACTCATCTAACCTATTGGTCGAGGTTTAGATGGTTCATAAGGTCTAAGTGGGGGTAGGGAAATGGTCGCCATTCTTCACCAAATAGCAAGGATTTGGCATAAGACCTTTGAGTGGGTCAAAGTCAGAGGAAGTTGAGGACTATTGATGGGTAGATTTGCGAAGGACGGGTATGGTTGATTTATGGGTGGCGGTTTAGCCCAAGGGGTTTTGATAATGGGGTTTAACTAAACGTGGCTTCTTGGCGTAGAACCTATGTTAGCTGGTTAGATGATGAGGCACAATGATGTGGTATTAGAAAACAACCATGGAGAAATAGAGTGACAGACAAACAAATATTTTGATGATGGAATGGTGTTTAGAGTTGATAGGTGGATAGGATACACAGGGTGACGGGTTGATATTACCCTTAGATCTCTGATGGTGCAGAAGGCAGGAGGGTTTTCAAGAAAACGTAGGAGGTATGATATATTGATGCAAGGTGGAGGGATGATGGTCCCAATATGAAGGAGGTTGACGACGATGGTTTAGTTGTGATAGAGACTAGGTTGAGGATTGAGTCTGTCTCCATACGTGATGCGATGGCTTTATTTTAGATAAATCCGCGTTAGGTGGGTGTGTTAGATGGGTATTGGTGAGGTCCAAGGGTAGGGGAAGATTAGTTAGGATATAGAAGTGGATCGAGTATTGGTAGGAGATGAGGGGGGGAAGATGAGGACATAGGCATTTTAAGCTCTGCATAACCACTTCGGGATATGGTAGAGGCGTGCTGGAGCGGTCATCTGCATTTGAGGAGAATATGCATACCAGCATTCCATAGGACTCTTCTATCTCCTGAGGGATGAAAATATCACGTGTGAATGGAATTTTGATATGGAAGAGAAGTGTGTTTGATCCTGGTCCACTGTGGTTGATAACAGGGGTGCTAAAGGGCCATGTATCAATGGGCGGTTAAGAGGTTCAACCAGTTGCCACCCTGAAAAGATGTAGGAGATGAAGAAACTAATAGGTAGGAGGGCATGTTTGAGAGGATCCGTCATGTTAAAGATGTGGTAGATGTCGGTGAACAAGAGGTCTTGTCTAAGGATGACAAAAGAAGTGCAAGCCTTCCTCTTGTATAGCAAGAATGGTGAAGGAGACGTTGGGATAATAGATAAGTTAGAAACATCGATCACATTCTTGCAAGGATGTGGTGTAAGAAGTTTCTCTGTAGAAAGAACTCTGGCGTGGTTAATCCTTGATGGGTAAAGGCACGGAAAGGATTTTGTCTGTCTTGATGGTGAGGAAGGGGGTTCAGGTTCCTGCGTTAGTAAAGGAAGTTTGATTCAGAATTGTTCGATAGAGGCTTTTGGGGGAGTCGAAGACTGCATGGATCTTCTGAACACGCTCATCGACTAAGATATCTTGGTTTATGTTAATGTTTTAGAAAGGAGTGATTAGGAATGGTTTGGAGAAGACTAGAGGTTTATGGGGGATGTATTGGAGCAAACTAGGGGTAAAAGGAATGTAAGTTGGTGGAGAGTGTTACGGGTGTTCAGTGGATCTGGGGGGTAGACTTGTAATTATGGGATTCAGAAATCCAAAAAATATTACTAAACGACATATAAGACTTACTAATTCCTCATGATTGAAAATGCAGGGTTGGGAATACAAGGGCGAAGACCGACTCAAGTGGGGATGATATGATAATCCAAGATGAGCTATCTCCTCTCCTGATGCTTGGAGGGTGTCATGGGCTTTGTTATCAGTTGCGCCGTCTTGGGACGTGAGTCCTTCTATTGCCAACTCCTCTCTTTCCTTCACTGTCTATGTTCAGCCAAATAAATTCCGGGATCCTTCTATGACTTCGGATTCAGATCCACGAAAATCCAACCCTTTTTTTGGTTGGGGAGTGGTCATTTAAAGGGAACGATGGCAGTTACGTAACAGATGGGCGGTCGAGTCGGAACCGGTATCATGCAGGTCAAGGTGTGGGCATGTTTCGTTAAATAGCCAAACCTCCCATCATTTTCTCCCGGGGATGGGTAGCTTGGTCAAGTCATTGAGGTTGGTTTTAGTTAGGGTGAGGAGTCATTAGTCATGGGGTGTGGATGTTAGACAAAAGTATAGTCTTAATAGGTTTAGTTTAGGGTTAAGGCCTAGGTGGGGGGGATCATGTGAGGGGTGAAAAAGGAGTGGCAAGTATGGCGTGTGGATTTATTAATTATAAGGTAATTAATAACATAATTGTGTAAGGTTTAGGTATTGATGAGGTTCGGTTGTGAAGGCGATGCGGGGCAAGGGGGGGGGTCGTAAGCACAAATTTGGGTGTCTTAAACTGGCAACTTAGTTGTAGACACTTCTAATTAAAAAAAATATTTCCCTAATGTTTAGCTAACCCTCGGTTGTTCCTGGTCTCAGTGGTTGTTTAGGTCTAAGTGGTTGTTTAAACCGGGCCAAGACAGGCATAAAGGCATGACCCAAAACAAATAAACTTTACTTTAGTGAAGTTTTTTTAGGATAACTCAACTTCCACAATAGTAGTGTGTTAGGTTCTTCTATTAAATATAACAAACAACATTTAGAGTTTCCTTGTTATTGAAATCTCTTCAAACAAATTTGATTAATATTTTCTCTTCGAAAATATTAGTCCTCTTACATTGCATTACCATGTTTTTTCCACAAATACTCACTACAAT
The DNA here is from genome assembly GCA_019776745.2 of Taxus chinensis. NCBI lineage: Eukaryota > Viridiplantae > Streptophyta > Pinopsida > Cupressales > Taxaceae > Taxus > Taxus chinensis. The sequence goes on along the minus strand of CM034149.1, from coordinate 94,569,907 downwards.
TGAAACAAACCACATTGAGTGAAACACATATTCTTACATGACTATAATATAAACTATTGTCATCGACAAACAGTGATCAGCGCATTATGAATCTATGGAGCATGTGCATAGACGCCTATTTAGGATAAAAATACGGCCCAAAAAATATATCAAAAGTTTTAACTTTATCTGCTATCGATTCCATGTGTACCACCATGACCATAACCGATTCAAATATCACTTTGCCCTTGCACCTATTTTCTCCACCCTCCAACCACTCGGCTGCTTGTTCAATACGACAACTACTAAGTTCTTTGCAGGTGTTATTGGGTTGTGTTAAAATTATGTAAAATCTTCCTATAACGTTATTTTGGATTATATATTTGTTAGCTCTTAACAATGAGGTTCTTCAATAACTTCAATAATCTGTCCAAATATTAAATAGATTACTAAATTATTATTTGATAAATATATTACCATTATGTCCCAGCATCTCCCTACAATTTCGAAATAGTGCAATTTGTGATCTGGAAAAATTACATAACAAACTGTTTAAGTTTAATATCTACAAAAGTGTAAATGAATAAAACCCTTTACTATCTATGGAAATTTACACATTCTAGAATTTCAGAGTGTGGGAGGCCTGAGTGGTGGAACGTATACATTCTTTTGTAGTGAGATAAAATTATAAAGTTTCCAAAAATCATCCACAGAATTGTTGATGTCTTCCCTACTCATATTTTTCAATTGATGAACATAGTGTTGTGCTTACACATTTACAAAGAGAATGGAAAGTCAAATGTTTAAAATATAGACTCAAAAAATGTTTATTTATAGTGTTTTGCAACAGACAAATCCAACTACCCATTTCTTTGGCTTGTGAATTTAAGAAGACATGTCTATGACTTTACATTACTTTGGATTAAATGGATAATTAATGGCCAACAAAAGTTAAATACTCCAAATGGCGCACACATTTAAAATGACACATGTAATATCAAATGGTGCATATAATTTTAAATGGCACATTTTACATTATTTGATTTAATGGATAATTAATGTTAAGGCACCCATAACATTAATTAGCATTTTTCCTTACGAAATGGTTTTCATTAATATGCGTTAGTTGGAGGTTGAGGTTGAATGTAGCATATTAGCTGTATTTCGTATATAATATATATATATATTAGAAAAGGAAGAAGTGTAACAAAATGTAGTAAGGTGATTATACTAACAGGATATACATGATTCAGGTATATAGATTATCAGAGAAACAATCAAAAAATATTATCTTATTATATTTTTCTTTATGAAAAAACACGTCTCTTTGTTCCATTTAGGTTCTCCAAGGTTGGTCATCGTTGTAGGACACTATAATTACGCCTAAGCACTTTGTAAATAACTTTTACTTGTGCTAATATCCATTTCTCGCAACCAACCACATCTCGTCAAAGGACACTCATTTTCCCTCATATCATCATTAATAATTACAAGAACTAATTAATTAAGTGCGATCAAACAAATACCCTTAATTAACGACCTTCGTAATAAATCACCCCTTCTACCTAGATTCATTAATTATTATTAATTAATTAGCTTTCCCTTTCCATTTAACAATAAATAAATCAATTTAAATTGATTTAATCACTTCAAATAGCTAATCCACAATAATATTCCTCTAATTGGCTTCTATAAGCTTACACCTACCTATTAATTAATCACCTTTGATTAATTGTAAAATACCCCACCTCCCAGACTTGCTAAAATGTATTAAAACCTTCTAAAGTAAGGTTACCTTTATAAAGCAAAACCTGATCAATTCCTAATCATGTGCTTACCTTTATCCCACATTCATGAAAGGTTGAATCCTTTATACTTTGGATATATAAAGAGCCTCCCACTACTTTTTACTTACCCCTAAACTTTTCGAGGTAAATGCAAAGCCATATAGCAAAGAGACTAAGAGCTTGAACTTGCCTTTTGAGAGTTCATCATCTTGAAATTTAAGATCTTTCTTAAAGTGCTTGGGTTATATGGGAGTGTCAAACGGGTTCTTGTAGCCCAACTTGATTATAGCCCACATTCCTAGGTTCTTGGGCATTAAGGACAACTATTTTGTTAAGCCAGGAGCTTACTTAGGTCTATTTTCATTTATTTGTTTTAGAGAATAGTTGTTTAGCTAGTTGCCATTGTTGTTTCAAAGTTTGTATTTGATGTGAATGCAGAATACTAACCCTTGGTATCTTATCATGATGGTGTTTATGCTTTGTTTTAGCTAAATTGTAGAACTATTTTAGGTGGTTATTCTTGCTTCATTGATTAGCCATTAAGTAAGTATACATGCACACATTGGCACACCCGGTGGGGACGTACTCATTGTCCTTTGCACTTAATTTCAAGTTTTGTAGGTAAGTTTATTTTTTTGGTTACTACACCTCTTTACCACTGTTGATTTAACTGTTTTTTTTAAATTTGTTTGTTGAGTTTGATGTGTTGGGTCTTCCTTGTATGTAGAGGAGGTGAAGGTGCTTTACAAATTTGGAATTGAGGGGAAAATTTCAAGATTTCTCCATGTTTCATTTTTAGAGCTTACTTTTTCAACATTCTACATGCTAGTTGTGTCAATTTCTGAGATTTTAAATTCTTGCGCATGTCGGTAGTGGTGATAGTGCTGAGTCTTTCTAGGTACATTTGGAATGTGGTGGGTGCTATCAAAATTTAATCTTGGTGAAAAATTTCAAGATTTCATCATGTTTTCATTTTTTTAAGCTTTACTTTTTTCAAACAATTTTTTGACATGCTCGTTTTGCAATTTCTTGAAAATTTTCAATTCTGAGTGTAGGTTAGGTTTGATAGTGCGGGAGTCTTTATATTATATTAATGTGGGGGGTTGACTGTCAACCTTACTGTTGGTGAGACAATTTCAGATTTTTATCAGTTTCATTTTTAGAGCTTACTTTTGCATCATGCTAATTGTAGTTGTTCAATTTCTGGAAAATCTTAAAATTCTTGAGCAGTATGTTTAGGTTTTGATAGCGTTGAGTCTTCATTTAATATATTAATGTGCTGGTTTGTTGTAAATTGAATCTTGGTTGGAAAAATTTGCCCATTTGATATTAAGGGACGTTTTTTTTTGACATTTTAAGTGGCATGTCAAGTGCATACCCAGAGCATCAGCGCATCTGCGCACCCATCTCCGAAGGCCCTAACTGCTTGCCGCCGACATCGAAGGACTCCCCATTTGTTTGCGTTGGAAAGGGGAGTGAAGTTAAATATTTTTTTTTTTTACAATGAAAAAACTTTAAATTCAGGATTTACACTTCAAAAGTTGTAGGGTAGGTTTTCTGTTATTTTAAAATGGTCATTTTCTCACTGTCTAAATGTTTTGATGAATGTTGTGATTTCCAGGATTACTCGATTTAGAATAAGCGTTGTGTATGCTATTCTATTTGCACCTTTTGGTGATCCTTGGCATTTCCCCCCCCCCCAAAACAACTTAGGATCTATATCTTTTTAACATTGGGATTTAAATGGAAATTCATTATTCCATGGTGATAGGGATGACCCTTTTACAAAGCATTTTTCAACGGTCCTTTGAATTTGACGTTTTCCATTCTATATAGTTGGCTACTAAAAGTTTGTGGATGCTATTCTCTTAACCCTCGGGTGATCTTGCGCATCCAAAGGAAATTAGTCTTTCATTTTATAAATTTGGTAAATGGAAACTGCATCTTCACTTTTTGGTTTTTAGGGATATGAAAGTATCAAAAAATTGTTTATGGGTCTTGAATTGAAAATTTTTATTTCCTTTTAGTGGATCATTTGTTGGATGCTCTTTCATTGATCACTTGGATGAATCTTGCGAAGCAAAAGAATCTTTTAATTCCTCTTTGAAAATAATATTGATTTTTTGGAGAACTACAAACGCTTGAGTGCAGGACCTAAAAACACGCTTGTCAAAGAAGGAGGAATCAAAACGAAATCAAAACTACAAAGAGTGTATACAGGTTGCCAAAAGGTGTTTCACGCAAACCCCACCTTAATTAACACGATTAAAAAGAAACAACATATTCAAGACACTGTATTGAGGTTTCGGAAAAGGGTACGTCCCTTCTCCGCTCAACTGGAAGTAACCCCCTTTGGCATCCGCCTTAAGATTTACAACACTGGGGGTGGTTCCAGGCACCCCAAGTAGTCCACGCCAATGGGTCTTGTGGCAAGAAACGAGAAGTTCTACGCACTACCTATTGACTAGGGATCCTGTGTGAGAAGAGTTACGGTTGACGTTGTGCGACCCCCAGTGATAGTAGCGTAGATGCACTAGTGCCTAATGTTCTTGAAGGGGGAGGGGTTAAAGTAAAGCCGAAGGATACTCCCAAACTAGTAGTGGCCCTTTTGGGGTAAATCGCGTCGACTGTGGAACTTTGAACACCTAGACGGAGGAGACACCACCTAGGAGATATTTACTTGGCAGGGGCCAATTTGACCACTGTAAAACAAGTGTTGATTGGAAACCTTCTTTCTGAGAAAAGTGTGACGTATTACTCGCTGTTTTTACTTGCTTCGGGCGAGCGAAAACTCTGCGAAGTAAGACTAGATTTTTGTCATTTTTTCTTGATGTATTTCCTTCATATTCTTGCCACTTTGTTGCATCTCAAAAGAGGTGGTGTGATTACTTTGTGTTGACATCGACTGTTTCTTCACTTTATGTCGTTTACACAATCCATGTTTGCTGGGCGGCTGGGTTAGTTAAACGGTCTAAAGTGAGTGGAGGCGTTTTCACGTCATTTGGTAGCATTGTGATCTGATTTCCCACGTCAAGATCGTCTCATCTGTAGTTAGGAGTGGTCAAAACTGCGGACATTACATAGAGGAGTTAGTTTGTTTGTCGCATATCATTACAATTTCGATATTTACGTATTATTGTTCTTGTAAATCGACATAACTACCTATATTGTTTAGGTTACGCTGGCACACATTCTTAACTATTAATAGCTATACTTTGAGCTTGTTTTTGTTCAGTTTTATTATTACCTCGAGTGCAAGGTGTTAGGAACTACCATTTGTGCGTGTATATCATAACCACCGCTATCAATACTCCCACTTTCTTGCCAAAGGGGTTAACATATCTGGTGAATTGTTGTGTCATTCGCAAATCGTAATTGACACTTTTTGAGATATAGGTCTTAATCAGACTTGAGCTTGTCATCATATATCTTGATTGGGAGATCGATTTCAAATTCATGTATTTACTTACGGTTTTGTTCATTCCTTTGAACGTGGCATATAAGGGAGACATCTTGTTAATCATCGGAGTCGTTAAATACTTTAAACGTAATCTAGGAGGTACTTCATGTGATTCAAGTTTTGGTACAAAACGATGTTTCTTGGTGGACTTTATCCTTCTATCACATTGGTATCTCACACTGTAATTTATATTAACCGTACATCTTGTGTTTCACTTAGGGGTAGTCATTGCATTTTGAACAAAATCTACACTACCTAGTGAAACGTATCAGAAAACATGGCTCTAAGACGCGTTGGGTTAAAGAAACAAACATCTGAGGAACAACAGGCGCCAAGTTGGAGAGGGAAAAAACCTCTAACGCAAGGGTCAAACCCATTTATTGGAAACGATCTAGGACCACTATTTTCTGCAGAAAAAGGAAACAGAAGAGATGGTCGATCATCTGGAAATGAATTAGAATCACACACGCAAACTTTGATTTTGGACCCACTCTACTCGATGAGTTTTCCTTGAATACAAAGATAGAGTTTTTGGCACGGTCAGGGAATGAGGGGCCCAAAAATTGCCATTGAGGACGGAACAATACTACAACAAATGACACTCCTAAGGAGGGAACACCCCTTATCAATAGGAGATATTTTCCCAGCGTGGGACAATGCTTCCACTTCTATGTAGAAAATGATAAGTGGTAGGGCAAGAATACCCCTCATCAAGTGCCACGAAGGAAACAAGATAGAAACAGAGACAGGGAAGACTCCACATATGACAGAGGAGGAACCTATTTTAGAGGCAGAAGACAAAAACCCCAGTCCACTCCAAACGAACAACGCAGTAACTTTAAGCCGACAAATAGCTTGCTGACTTTCAAGTACAGAACGACACAAACAAGAATGTTCAAAAAGGTCAAAGCCTAAGCTTGACCAAAAAAACTCCATCGAGAAAACAAGGCGAAGAAGACACAGGGGTATTATCATGTACACATCCCGTTCTCCACTAAAAAGAACAATTGCTCCGCACAAGAAGTACAATCTATGAAAGCCCGCTTGGAGCATACAAAAAGCACTCTAGGGAGTATTAGGAAATTAAAAATAGAACAGACATATTGCCCTCCTCTTGAAAAGACAATGACCCTACCCTTTCCAACGGAATTTGATATGCCAAAGTTCGACAAATCCACAGGAACGGGCGACCCAAGGGATTCATGTTAAGATTTCACAGTGGAATTGTCAAGACACGGTGTCTTATAGATGATAAATACATCTCAGACTTCTCTAAGAGTCTCGGAGGTCCAGCATTAGAATGGGTACGCGATTGCCAAGAGGATCAATTTTCACCGGGCCCGCCGACCCAGAATTGCGGAAAGATGCGTGGTCATTTCTCCTAACCATAGAGAGTGACGTCACCCATGGCAAGACTGTGCACAGCACCCAAACAACGCTCCCCCAAATGACGCACCTTCGCCAGCTTTCCTCATGATGGGAGAGGGAGAGTAGTCGCTTCCGTGCGCTTTCCATGAGAAGTAGATAGTAAGTATGTCGTTCCCTAATTCTAAACCCAGATATTATAGCTTTCCACCTTCAAAATGCATTGTGTCCCACCTTTGAGGGCGGTTATCGGAGAAAGGGATTAATAGCACCGGCTCCTTGCCACAGCACCTCAAAAAACCCCAATCAAAGACAACCAAAAAAGTGTAAACCGCCTTGAAAGCCAAAGATCTGTAAACCCACCCACAAGTGGTGGTGAGCCGGATCACTGATGATCCCAAACGGTCCAAACGGTCCAAACAAGTCATTTCAAACTTTTTAAACTGCCCAAGGGCCCAATTCAACCCACACCAAAAGCGACGAACGAAGAAGAACATTCCCCTCCTCAATGAGTCGTTGTCTGTATCCTCAACCCCACCCGTTGGATCCGACCCACATGATGACCTATCCCCTACAACACAACCGTTCGAGTACACACTCCTAAACCTTCATGGTATAAGGCGCATGAATACGTGAAATGCATCGCGTAATTAAAGGTCCTTACACGGCCCCCATGTTTGCGACTTTGCCACCCCCCCCCAAGATTCAAGACTCATGGAAAACGGGGAGATTGATAGCGGGGATAACCGAGCCCATGCAAACACCTCACAAGAACGAAAAGGGGCTTTCCGGCACCCTTCCCCCGCATATAAGTCGGAAAAGAGAAAAACTGGATGGGCCCGACGACCGTCATCCCAACCCCCCTACCACTACCACAGCCATGAATCCTGTATTACCACCAGAGCTGATACCTCATTACGATTCCCCTTCCTCCGATGTCTTACGATCCCCTACTGACCGTGTCAATACCCATCAGGATCAAGGAAAGACTGAGCTGCGGGTGGTCAAAGGGGGCCCGCTGTGATTCCAGAACCTCTCGTTGACCCCCACAAAACTTGGTTAAACTAACCTTTTAGAACACAATTAAGAAGAACCCTACTAAGATCTCGATCTTCGATCTTCTACGTCTCCAAGTGCTCAGGAAATTGGTATAAAACAAGCTGCATGGGCGTCCGGAGAGTGCCTTTAGAAAGTTGATCTCATACGTTACGCCGCGGTGGACTGGAACCTTCATGCCCCAGTGAGCAGCTCATGTTCAAAAATAGGACCCCCCCCCCCTCTGTCCCTACTGAGGAATCCTACCCATAATCTCCTTCTACCTTGAGGTAGTTGTCACCCGACAGGAAAATCAAACGGGTGGCTTGGGACAATTGGATCAGGATTGATATTTGCACATTAAGTTGGCAAACCAATTGGGACCTACAGAGGTTAATCTTGAGTCCCACTATCATCCTATCCCCGCTACGAAACGCGGAAGGAAGAGAGTCAGCAGGCACCATTACGCGGTGGGATTGCCAATGGAGGTGGGGGGCCCCACTTGCCCATCCGCATAGTTACGTTTAGGATTGGCACTTCCAAGATAATATGCTTCGAGGCGACCTTGGCGCCATTCCATGCAGAAGTGCATCACAATTTTCAATCCATCCCGCGGAAGCCTGAGGGACTCCCCTCAACCCTCCCCAGGCGAATCAGAGCCCTTTTTGTATTGTCGCACGTTTATAGCTTTGCACGAAAGGGTCCCCCACTACATATGCGTCCTCCCACCAGATATAGCTCTCCTCTCCTTACAGGCCCTGGCATCACCGACCCCGATAGATTCAAATTTCTTCGTCTCTCTTGCATATGGCGAGCATTCTCCTTCACCATTATTTATATGGAGGATCGCCCATTTGCCTATGGCTTTGGCGAGTCTCATGTACCCCCAACAACGGCCGATTTGGTTACCAAGCCTCAACTCTCCTTCGCGCCAAGACTAGAGGTAGCCCCTCACTTCACCTTCCGAGACCTCGACGCCGGCCACCCTTACACTCCATTGGGCCCGACCGTTAATACCTTGGCCACCGAGCTTTGTTCGAGCTTGAGGAAAAATTACTTGATCCCCCTAACTCCTTGGGTCCCTGGGCCCACTCCAGCCCATTTGTTATCAAACCCAGACTATGCAAACCTCTAGACGACATGATGTCTCCCTTGGTACAAGCGCTACCCCTAGGCCCATGTGCGCGAGAGGACCCCACCTTCGACCAAGGAACAGACGCCACCAGTCTCCTTCATCCTTTTCCCACCCCGCCAGACCCCCCCCCTATCGGATTGGGATCCAATTCATGGAGACAACCCCCGATACCAAGCTGTGCCTTGTTCTCGAGAGGAGGATATAGCTCCCCGTTTAATCCGACCTTGCGATACCAGGCTTCTATTGTAGCAATAGGACCCGGCACCTCTGGCCATCCTGAACCTTTTCTGAATACTGACTTGCGTCCCCCTCCCTACCCCCCCTCACCCCCCCCCCCCACCACGGTGAACCAACAACCTTTTGCACCTTCGTCCCATACCCTCCCCCTGTCTCCGACCTGGGCCCAACACCGTCACGTCCGCCCCTTCGTTCTCTTCGAGAATGACGACGGGCCACGCTACGCACAGCAGCCAAATGGGCATCTAAGAGGATCACCATTCCCATTGGAGACACCCAGCCGCGGTTTCTTTCCTCGCTTTAGACCCTGCGCCCCTACCACTCGGGCGGAGCCCCGCGACTGAAACAGCGCCAACCGCCCGTCCCCGCGTCGCAAAACTTTACACCACGACCACAGCCCCCGACGACCCGCGCCACCGAGGATCTCACAGCAAGCACCCCTCCGGCCACCCACACCCCCTCCACCTCCCCCACCGATCCACAGTGATGAATACCTGAACACCGTACACCATGCGGGAATGCGCTCTCCCTGCCACCCCACACACCCACATACACGACCCCGACCCACCCCCCTCCCACACGACCCCCCACCCACAACACTCCCCCCCCCACCACCCCCCCCCCCACAAACGTCCCGCCTCCCCCCCACAGACTGCCCACCCAACCCCCCACACGGGCTGGCAAACCACTCCCCCGTTTCCGTCAGGACATCTCTGCCCTCTGGCCAGCTTCCAACTACCCCGATCCCCGCCACCGCCCTATGCGATCCCGGGGCCAGGAATTACCTCAAACCATGTCCTAGTTTGAAGAAGCACGAAAATCCCCCCCATTGCTGTCAATATTGGCTTCACCTGCCCCGCCCGCCATCCCAAGATAGTAAAATTGGGCAGTCCCTCATTACCACGCCACCCGCGCAGGGCATACCCCGCCACCCGACTTCACTCTGCTCCTGCGAGAGTTTATTTCATGCTGTTCGAATGCACTCCATTACACACGAACCCCCATTGCCCGGCTTCAGAGCCCCACTGGTCGTGCCCACACGTGGTCTGTGCCGCAGCTGAGCCGCTCCACCCGCAGCTTCGCCCCTGCCACACACGAGTCGCCTTGTTCAGGTAAACGACGCCCGTTGGCCTCCCCCCCCGCCCCATGCTGCCACGCCCCTAGGATTATCCGGCACCTTGATATTAAGCCCATGGCTCACCCTCCGCACTTGTTCCTATCCCGAGCAAGAACACCTAGTGGGCATTCGCTCCACTTCGCCCCCAGCTTTTAGGCGCGCCCCTCACTTACCCGATTGCCCTACGCTGACTTTCGCTCTGCCCCAATACTGACTGAGTTTGTCTTGCACCACCTCCCCCCAACCCGAAGCGGCCTCCCCCCCGTGCCAACTGCCCTCTCCCTCTCGTCTCCAGGGGCCTGCCTTTTTCGGTCTACATCCCAACTTCCAGCGCCTACGGTGGCCGGCCCACCTAACACCCCGAATTGGTACCGACCAGCTCCTGGGGCCCCTTTGCGTTCTCAGGCACCTGTCGAGCCCCCTTCCCGGCACTTAAGACCTGTGGCGCCGAGCGCATCCTTACTCCGCCGGGCATGACGTCAACTATTCCCAGATAGATCGACTCATGACATGTCTGGCAGCACTATCTAGGTACGAGGAAATCCCGGGGAATTCCCCCACACACAGCGGCCATCTACTACTATTGGGGTCTATTGCCGCCCCTGACACCGTCGATTACCCCACAGTCAGCGCATAAATCACACAACAAGACCCAGGTGTTCTTTACTTTGACGCTGGTCCCGACTATCCTGAGGAACATATTAGGCTTATTGTGCAAGACGCCCCACCCCCCCCCCCCCCCCATCGCCCCCCCTCCCCCCCCCCCCCCCGAGTCCCATCCCCCCCCACACCCGGCTCCCCGGTTCGCTGTATCGAGGTCCCGGTCGCCTCTGCCTAAAGATCGGCTCAGCAACAGAATGCCTCCACCTCCCGGAGAAGTATCCCGCCCCCCTACCCCACCCGGTAGATATTCACGGGCTCCAGCATCTGCCCGCTCCCTTACATCACTCCCCTAGAGCTCGAGATACTACATCGATAACTCCTGCCTCAATTTGCTAAGACGGACTCCCTTTATCCGGGGATGCGACCACCCCCCCACGCCTTTGTTTTCTTCACCGTCCTGGCTACACGTCCCCCCCCTTCATTTACACTGCCTCCACACCCTCGCGGAACGATACCTTGGCCCGTGGAAGCCCTTTGCCGCCTCGACCCTCCTGCGAGTCTGGCTGCGAATGGGCTCTTTGCTTACCTGAGCTCGTCTGGCGCCACCCCTTCTGAGGTCCTTTTCGTCTGCTGGTAGGTCTGACCCGCGAGCTCGTCTTCCCTACCCTCCTTTCAGTCGCTCACGTCCCTCGGTTGCTTGGCCTCTCCCTGCCCCCCCTACCCCTTGCGTTGCCCTGCAAGCCCTATTTTTTGGGTTTGCCGTTCCCATACGTGGCTCTCCTTGCCGGGCGCTCGGTTGAATTCCACAAGCCATTCTCCCCTCCCATTTCCCCCTGGCCTGACTGGTTATCCGTTACGGATGACCCCCCGTCTCACCTCTCCAGCTTCGTGCACATTCCAAGCGACGTATGCCTGACACGCCGTTCCACTCGAGCCTCTCAGCGGGCGATCATCGGCCGGCCCCTTGGCCCTGTTGGATTACTTTAGTCTAGGTTCTCCAGTCTCGGACTTTTCTAGACACTAATTGTTTTCGGAAGACCCTCTACCTCTATCCGCAGCACCAGCGCTCATGTCTCTGTTTGTCCGTCGTTGTGCTTTAGGTCTGCTTTTTCTCCATCCCCCCAGGTTTAGCACCTACTTCTTGTCCATTTACCAATCTTCGAGATAAGCTATACCTATACCCGCAATTCCGTTGCCACGGTTGGCATCATTCGCCCTTCGACTCGACGCCTCCACCGCCGTATTTCTTATACGGTCAGTAGCGGCATGCATGCGGACACGGACGAAACTTAGTTATCCTCTGCAGCACTCTGTACTCCACCAACTCCCCACCCACCGGCTATCTTCACAGCGTCCCACAACGCTGGACCGCCTACCCTGATGGACGACCACCACACCCGGCACAATGGTTCCCTATCGACACTCAACGCCCCGCCCCATGTTTCCTTTCCTTCTCCGCGTCCCCACGACCGTAACCCACATATCGCAAGGCCCCTCCCTTGGCAAAGACTGTTGTCCTTCTGTTCGCACCGTCGGGCACATATACTAGTCATGTTAGACTTCTCCCATCCGTCCCCCTCGCCCCTCTGACTGCGCCACCCTCCCACCCCCCCCTCTACATCGTGGCTTGTGCCCCGTCCGGGGCCTACGATTTTACACGGCGCCCGACATCCTCTCTCCACACCCTCTGCGGTCCACTACTCACCACACGGTACGACTCCTTCCCATACCCGGGCCGACCCCCGGGCGGTACCCCCACCCTTCATCCCGCTCTCCAGGGCAGCAGCATTCGACAATGACATGAAACCATATTCCATGCGATCACTGAGTCATTACGGGCCTTGTCCCAGCTTCCCTGGGAGTATTTGTCACGCTCACACCCGGTGACCCGGCTTTGCCTCCGACTCCATCCTCAGACTTGCATCTATGGTCAGCCCCCACTTTTCTCCGTGGGTTCACAGACGCACCCGCGCACCCTTCCAACCCCGACTTTGGCCAGAGCCTCCTGGGGACTGCCGCCCTGCCCCCCCCTGGTCCGGACAGCACCCCTCCACCCTTTTTTCCGCACCTTCAACCTCCCCTCCTTTGGGTAGCGGCATATACCCTGTGCATGGCGACCGCACGCAACAACCATTCTATAGGTCTTCCTTCAGCTCATTCGGTCTCTGCTTGGAAATGAGACTTCCAGGCAACCAGTAGAGCCACCCCGTTCTGGGGCCCTTGCCCACGACCATCGTCGTTTCCTGACCGTTGGTAGCAATCCCCGCCCGCCCTTCCTCCCACATCTCCCTTGCCTCTTCCCCCCCATACTTTCCAATCCACCCTATCCGCTCACCCATCTCTCTCCAATAGCCGTAGACACCCCTCGGAGCGGTGCTTAGCTTTCTCCTTCCTGTCGTCGCTCCAACCACCCCCTGGGGCGGTGCCCTCCCGGTCCCCCTTTCCACGCCCACACCTCGGTCGGCTCACGCGGCCCTGCCTACGTAGCACCGTATGACGCGGGGTTCAACAAAAGGGCAGCCCAATGGGCGCTCTCTCATCGCGGAGCCCCTGCGCTCAATGATCATTTACGCCGTTGTCCTGACTCCCATAGTACGCGCTTACCACGAATTCCCTCCAAACGAGCCGACAACAAGCTCACACCCAGCCACCCTCGGTCCCCCCAGCATGTGGTGCGGAGTCAGGGGGACACAAGCGGCTCCGGATATGCTGAGGAACGGCTAGTTACCACCCACTTTATCACGAGGAGTCAGACTGCGCACCTTTTCCACCCAGCAGCCGCAACTGACGTTCCACCTTCGCTTTTTTGCGCCCCACCCCTCCGAGCTGATCGGACTTCACCTCTCCCCCTAAGGTTCACCGTGGCGCAACGGTTCCCCCCCCCTTCTATTCCCATCTGACTATGGGGCATCCCCGCATTCTCGACATTCCGGGTGTGCGTTTTGTCTCTCCCTCGAAACTCCCCAGGCGCAACCCGCAAAGGACAGCTTAGGGATGGCATCCCCCTGCAGTGAGACTTGCTTATCTAGCCAATCTCGCCCTTCGCGAATACTGTGTGCTTCTCATCCTCCCCACCTATCGGCTGTGCGCCAACCCAATACACCCCCGCAACCGCACCCTCACCCACCCCAGAACGAACCACCTTTCACAACCTTGGACCTTCCGCCGCCCCTACAACAACCACCCCCATCACATGACGACTCATCCCCCACCCGCACACCATCCACACCCCCACCGGAGCGCGAAACTGACCATCGTTTTTTCCCCCACTAACCCCATCTACCAGTCGCCGGCCCGCATCATTCTGTTTCAACCCCACCCCCCACACAATCACCCTCCCCCTCTCAACACCCATCGCCCCCCTCCCCACCCCCAACCACCACTGTGCACACATTGTTTCGCGGAAACACCCCCCATCACGCCCACACGTCCCTTCAACCAACCCACCCAACCCCCAATCACACTCGCCTCTGTTGCGCCACCTCTACTTCCATGTCAACACGACCATGGTTCCCTAAACCCCCCAAAAAATGCACACCCCCCCCCCCCCTCCGCTTGGCCGACCACTCATCCCCCCAAGCCCACTGTTCTGAGACGGAAAAAAAACACCACCCACCCAAAACCAACCACACATCGCAACATGTTTTTCGCCAAACCCACCACAAAAACCCCCTCTTCCCGTGCCACAAAAATACCTACATCCACAACACACACTAACACACACACAAACGCAAAATTTTTCCAAAAATTCCTTCCCAACCACGTACACCCCTTCCTCTACTCGAAGAAAAAAATGTTTTCTTCCTTATTCAAATGGCTCGTATTCCTGAAATCAGCGTACAAATCCCCCCTCCCCCTTCCTCCCCCCCCCTCCCGCCTTTCTCCCTCCCCCCCCCTCCCCCCCCACCTCCTCTCTCCCCCCACCCCCACCCCCCCCCCCCCCCCCCCCCCCCCCCCCCCCCCCCCCCCTCCCCCCACCCCCCCCCCCCCCCCCCCCCCCCCCCTCCCCCCCCCCCCCCCCCCCCCCCCCCCCCCTCTCCCCCCCCCCCCCCCCTCCCCCCTCCCTACCCCTCCCACCTCCTCCCCCACACTATCCCCACCCCCTCCTTCCCTTCCCCCCCTACCCTACCTCTCCCCCCCCCCGCGCCACATCCCCGTCTTTCCGCTCTCTCACCAAGTTCTCCTTCCCCCACCATCCCGCCCCCCCTCTTCTTCTTCCTTCCCTTCTCCCCCTCCTCCCAACCCTCACCTTCCCTTCCACCCCCCCCACCATCCACAGCCCCAACATCCCCCCCTATCGCCACCACCCACCCCCCCCCCCTTCCTTTATCCCTCCTCCTCCCAAACCCACTCCACCTCCAACCCCTTGCGGTCCCCCCCTTCCCTCATCTTTACCCCCCCTCCTAGCCCCCCTCTCCTTTTCCTCCCTCGTCCACGCCTTTCCCACTCCCTAAACCACCTACTTTCCCCCCCCCCCCACCCCACCCCCCCCACCCCCCCCCCCCCACCCCCACCCCCCCCACCCCCCCCTCCCACCCCACCCCCCCCCCCCCCCCACCCCACCCCCCCCACCCCTCCCCCCCCCCCCCCACTCTCTTCCATCCCCCCCACCCCCCCCCCCCCCCCCCCCCCTCCCCCCCCTCTACCCCCGCCCCCCCCCCTACCCCCCCCCTCCTTTCTTCCCTTTCTCCCCCTCCTCCTCTTCCCTTTCCCTTCCTTACTACCTCCCCCACCCCCCCCCTAATTATTCACTTACCCACCAACGCCCCCACCCCTCCTCACCGCTCACCCACTACCTCCCTCTTTTTCCCGTCACTAGACCTCACATCCACAACTCACCCCCACCCCCCCCACCTCCCCCCCCCCCTTCCCCTACAAGGCCCACCCCCCACCCCCCATTCCTCCACCTCCCTCACCTACCCTTTCCTCCCCCTCCACCCCCCTCCCCCCTCCCCTCCACTCTCCCCCTTCCTCTTCCCCATCTTTGTTTTCTCTATTTCTTCTTTTACCTTCCCTCTCCTTTCCCTCCTTTTTTAGCTACCCGTCCCTTCCGTCCCTCCCTCTTGTCCCCCCTTTCGCTTTCTCCTTCTCCTCCCCCCCCCTCCATTTCCTCCCTTCTCTTTATCTTCACTCCCCCCTTATTAACCCCTCCCTCCCTCTCCTCTCCTCCTACTCCCCTACGCTCCTCTCTTTTTACCCCCATCTTCACCCACCCCCACCCCCACCCCCCACCCAACAAACCCTTCTCTCTTTCCCTCTTTTCCACCCCCCACCACCCCCCCCCCTATCTCCCACACCACCCTCCAGCACCCACCGACCCTAGTAGCCCCCGCACCCTTACTTCCCCCCCCCCCCTCCCCCTCCTTCCCCCCCCACCCCCCGCTCTTTCTCACCAACTTTCCCCTCTTTACCCACCCTATTGGTGTGTGCTCCCGTTGCCCGTATTACCCTCTCCATAGCCCCCTTTGCGCGTGTGTGTAATGTCACCTACCCAACACCACCAGCTCCTTTAGCGACTATCCCACACCAATCTTCTATTATTCAAGAAGCCGGTCTATCGCTCCGTCACCGGGGCAAACCCACAGCGCCACACAATACCGTACACCACGACCCCAATCCCAACTGGATTACCGTCCTTTTATAAAACCCCGTCGAGGCCTTTCTTCTTTTTTCTACCTCACCACTCATGGGGGAACTTACTTCCATACCGTAAACACCCCACCCTACCAGTCCACTCCCGCCTGTCTCTCTGCTTTCTCAGCTCTTCAACCAGGGCATCTCAACCGGTCACACTGACACACCCAGATGGCGGCGAAGTTCCATGCCCCGTACGCCGAGAATCTCCCCTCTGCTTCCCCCCCTTCCCCCCCTCCCCACCCTCTTCCCAGCTTTTCCCAGCCCACCTCCCGACTCCCCAGATCACCGTCGTCCCCTTTTGCCTCTCAGGCCTCCTCCCTCTTCCTCCTTTCCTACCCGCCTTTTTATCCCCCTCTGCGCCGCGTTTGACGCCTTTCTCTCTTTTGCCTTCTCTTTTTCGCCGTCTACCTTTTTGTCCTCGTCGTCCCTCTGTGCGCGGTTTTGTACCCAAACACGAAAAGAGCTACAAGTTAACGTTTTAAGTCCCTGGTATTCACGTTCTTTTGGACTTGCGTTCTACCTCGCGGTACGCGCTCTTTGTGCTGGCGTACAGCCATTAGTGTATTCCGCGTTTTAGTATTCGTCCCTTCCTTACCTGGTTTCAGGGCCAGACACATCAATAAGGACCCCCCCAACCCATTCCTCCAACGAGACACACTGGTAACAGCCCACAAACCTTATAAACGCGCCCTCCAACTTCTATTTTGCTGACCCAGCCAACCAGCGTAGATACCACCTCCATCTCTAAGCCGTAAGCCACCCGTGACTCATTCACACTCTCCGCCTCACCGACCTCTCCTCCTCACACACGTATCTTATCAACCCTCCAATGATTGGGCTAGTGCCAAAGTAGCACTTAAACAATACCACTTGCAAGCACCCGCCCAGCACCCCACCCATCCCACCAGGTGGTCGTTTGTTCAACTATGCCACTCCAAGATCACGCACCCACGTATCCCCTACGCCAACCCACCCAACCGCTAGCCCCTCGACCCTGATCATCTGCGGTCGCCACCCCCGCTTCACCCTGGGGCCCTCCCCCACTTCTGGGGCCTTTGCACTATTCCCACCACAACCCCAGGAGCGCCGCAGCCAATCAGGTGAACCGAAACTTCCAGCGTGCTTTCCCCCCCACCCACAACCCTCTTTGCCCATGGCCTCCGCCCCCCCGCCCTGCACGGCTCGGTCCCACACCAGTCCCGTTGGCACACCCAACAACCCCGCCCCCCCTCCCCACCCCACTTGCCAGTCCTTCAAACCCCACCCCTTCCCCCCAGCACCCAACGTCCGCCCCCTCTATCTCACCCTGGCGCCCACGCTACGATGATTCCCGCCCCCCACACCCCACCCTGCCACTTCTTCACAAACTTTCCCCCCCCCTTCTTTCCAACACAAAAACGTTCCCGTTCGTTCTTGGCTTTCCCCCCCCCGCCTCTACTCTCCCCGGCCTGTTCCCGCCTTCGTTCCTTCGCCGCCACGCCCCCCCCCTGGTTCCTTCTTTTGGGCCTTTCTCCCTTTCCTTCGGGCGCGGTTGTTTCTTTAGAACAATAAACCCACCACACCCACCACAACTACCTCACCTACTCCCCCCCACAGCCTCCGGTCGTTCGCCCCTCTTCTGTCGGCCCCCCCCTTGTTGTCCTCTCTCGCTTGTCCGCGGTGGCCCTCCTCCCCCACCCACCCACACCTTCCAACCCCAACAGCGGGGCAACAGTTACAACAACAGGAGGTGAGAATACAAAACTAGCCCACCCCCTACTTCCTCATATCTGGCATGCAACCCCACTGCCTTCTTACCCAAGTCAACCTAACCAATTCTCCCTTTTATTTCAAACGCACGCCCCTCCCCTTCACTCAACCCTGCCAAAAAACTCCTAAAATGCCAAAAAACCCCCCTAAACAGCAACAACAGCTCGGATTGACCCCAAAATTTGCGTGCCAAATATGCATTCATAAATTAGGGCTCACGTGAAATTTGGAATTATTTTTACAAGCACAACACAAGTTATTAAAGTTCTAAGACCTAGTCAAAAGCGGAAAAAACATTCAGAGCCAATTTTAGGCCACTAGATGATGGAATATGAGCCCAAAAACGTGCCAAAATGAGCAAAACCTTGCCAGAAAAGTTGACCCCAGCATAGTACTAATGTATATCTACCACCCTGTAAAATTTCAGGATGATCCAATGGTCAGATCAAAAGTTATGGCCTCTGCAAGTTATGCTCCCGCATCATTCTCCCCTAGTTGAAAAGAATTCATCTCCTACGAATTCTGTTGACAGAACTCATCTAATTTTGCACTGTCAATTTTCCTCAACTCCCACTCAGTAATCCAAGTGTTTTCTTCTTGCTGCAAACCTTCCCACTATACCAAATATCTGTTGTAGCTCCCATGTCTAGTAGTGATTGTCTTTTGGTCCAAGGCACACATTACCCTCTCCTTTTTCTCCTTCGGCATCTGTTGCTTCAAGTTTATTTCTTCCTCCGCTGCAAAATTTTGATCATGAACTGGAAACTTATATAAATTAGAAACATTAAAAATTGGTGAGATAGCAAAGTTTTCAGGTAGCTCCACCTTGTAGGCATTATCACTCATTTTCTTTAGAATCCTACATGGCGCAATCTTCTTATACTTGAGTTTATTATATGTACCCTTTGGAAACCTCTCTTTTCTAAGATGAACCATCACCATATCTCCTTATTCAAATACACTTACTCTCCTAATAGCATCTGCAGCTATTTTATATTGTGCATTACTCACTTTCATCTTTTCCCTCACTTCATCTTGTAGCTGTAGAATGTGTTTTGGCTTCTGCATCATCACTAGTTTCATCTGCACCTGGTAGAACAATTAGATCAAGGAACCCCTTCAGATTCCTACCATATACAATCTGGAAAGGAGACCTCCCTGTTGACCTGCTTATCAAGCTATTATATGCAAACTCAGCTTGAGGTAAAGCTAAGTCCCATTGTTTTGGCTTTTCTCCAACTATACAACGTAGGAGATTTCCCAAGCTTTTGTTCACTACTTCAGTTTGCCCATCAGTCTGGGGGTGATATGCACTACTGAACTGTAGTTTTGTCCCTAATTTCTTCCACAGAGTCCTCCAAAAGTGACTCAAAAACTTCGTGTCCCGATCTGAAGTGATCGTTTTTGGAATTCCATGTAATCTAACCACTTCTAAAAACAACAAATTTGTAATTCTGGAAGCATCATTATTTTTTTTACAAGAAATAAAATGTGCCATCTTAGAGAATCTATCAACCACAACAAAGATAGAATCATT
This sequence comes from Taxus chinensis, assembly GCA_019776745.2. NCBI lineage: Eukaryota > Viridiplantae > Streptophyta > Pinopsida > Cupressales > Taxaceae > Taxus > Taxus chinensis. Next base: position 94,550,266 of record CM034149.1, on the reverse strand, counting down.
CCCTCATTGTGTGTTAGGAAGCCCTAACACAAAATCCATACTCAGATCAACCCATGGCCCTGTAGGGATAGGCAATGGCATATACAACCCAGTATTCTGTGCATGACCCTTAGACATTTGACACACTCTACATCTTACTACAACCCTAATGATGTCCCTCTTTACCTTTGGCCAATAATACTTTTCTATGACAAGAGAAATTGTCTTACTTATACTAAAGTGTCCAGCCAACCCTCCACTATGCAATTCTCTTATAATATTTTCTCTCATTGAACCAGCACGGATGCACATTTGTTTCCCCCTAAACAAATAACCATCCTGTATCAAATAATCAAAAGAATCACTACCTACTGTAGGCTCCTTAAGCTTTCTAACAACATTACCAAAATCAGGATCACCTTCATACAATTTCTTAACTGCCTCAAACCCTAGGACTTTAGTTTCCATTGTTGTCAAAAGGGCTACATGCCTACTCAAGGCATCAACAACTTGATTCTACTTACCAGACTTATGCTTTAAAACAAAAGTATATTCTTGCAAAAATGAAACCCATTTTTCATGCCTACTATTTATTTTCTTCTGTGTGTTTACATACCTCAAGGATTCATGGTCAGTGAAGAGTACAAATTCCTTTGCTACCAAGTAATGTCTCCAGTTCCTTAATGCCTGAACAATAGCGTAAAATTCCACATCATAAGTAGAATATTTCCTCCTGACTTCATTTATCTTTTCACTGAAAAATGCCACCGGTCGTCCTTCTTGACTCAACACAGCTCCAATCCCAACATGTGAGGCATCACAGTCAACCTCAAAGACCTTGCTAAAATCTGGCAATACCAAAATAGGTGCTTCTGATACTTTCTTCTTCAACAATTCAAAACTATTTGTTACTGCCTTGGTCCGTACAAACTCCCTGCCTTTTGTACACTTTGTTATGGGTGCAGCAATACTACTGAAATTCCTGATGAACATCCTATAAAAATTTTCCAATCCACGAAAACTGTGAACCTCTGTCACATTCCTTGGAATAGGCCATTCTATAATTTCCTTTACTTTTTCCTCATCCATCCTCACTCCATCCCCTGATATGACAAATCCCAAAAAAACAAGACTCTTCTGAAGGAATCTACACTTCTTTAAGTTTACATATATACTCTCTTTACGTAACAAGTCTAGAACCAATTTCAGATGTAACAAGTGTTCTTCCACTGTCTTATTGAATATCAAAATATCATCAAAATAGACAACAACAAACTTACCATTATATTCTCGGAGTACTTTGTTCATCAACCTCATGAATGTACTGGGTGCATTAGATAGCCCAAATGGCATCACCATCCACTCGTATAATCCATCTTTTGTTTTAAAAGTAGTTTTCCATTCATCCCCTTCACAGATTCAGATCTGGTAGTAACCACTCCGTAGGTCAATCTTGCAAAAATATCAGGCTCTCGCTAGCACATCCATCGTATCATCCAATCACGGAATTGGAAACCGATACTTAATTGTGATCTTGTTTATGGCTCTATTGTTTACACACATTCTCTAGTCTCCATCTTTTTTGGAAGTCAATAATGCTGGAGTTGCACATGGACTCATGCTTTCTCTCACTAACCCTTTCTGTATTAGATTTATCACTTGTCTTTTCAACTCTTCACTCTATGTCGGACTCATCCGATAGGCTACCTGGTTTCGAAGGGCCGATCCTGGGATCAAATCAATATGGTGTTGAATATCTCACTTTGGGGGTAACCCATCTGGTAGCTCATCTGGTATGACATCTTTGTATTCGTTTAGTATCTTTTCTGCTGCAATAGGTATATTAAAGCCTTCTTTCTCCATCTTCTTTGACATTAGTGCATAACAACATCCAGCTTCTTCCATTTCTGTAACAAACTCTTTTGTAGCCAATAAGCCCTCACTCTTCTCTTCTTCCTTGAAGGGTAATAAGACCACCTTTACACCATCCTTCCAAAAGGTATATGTATTTTTCCCTCCATCATGTGTAACCTTTCTATCGTATTGCCAAGGCCTACCCAGTAATATATGACATGCATCCATTGGGATAACATCACACCACATCTCATCCCTGTAGGTATTCCCAATTGAAAACTTTATAAGGCATCTTTTATCTATGGTTACTTCATTTCCTTTCTTGAACCATGATATACGATAGGGATATGGGTGCTTGTCACAGCTTAGATTCAGTTTATCAACCATTACAGTTGAAACCATATTTTCACAACTACCACCATCAATAATAATTTTACATACCTTTCCTCCAGAGGTCCATCTTGTTCGAAATACATTTGTTCAAAGCAACAAATCAGCTCCAGCAACATCACGTTCTTTCTCCTTCCTTGGTACAATCATCATTCTCCTTATCATGAGGGTTTCACCCAATTCTGCAACAACCTCCATTTCTTCTTCCTCTTTAGCCTCAACCAGATTTACTCGTGGTTTTTCTCCTTGCCATCTATCTTGTGTAGGATAGTGCGGACACTCAAAAGCTCTGTGCCGCTCTTCACCACATCTGTAACATGTATATTGCCTTAGGGGGCTATTCCAGCCCCGTCCTCCATTATAACCTCTTCCCCTCTGAAATCCCCTACCTCTTTGGTAGTTACCATGGCTTTGACCAAAATCTTCATGCCCTTCTGTATTAGAGGATTCACCTGTTGTAGATTCAAATCTACCCCTGCCCCTCATTGGAGATGATGATGGACCTCTCTTCACACCTCTTCTAAAATTACTCCTCTTGTTCTTTTCCTCTGCCTTTAATGCAAGTTGATAAGCATCATCTAGGCTATGGATCCGGAGCATACTCAGCTCATCTTGTATGGTGTAACTCAACCCATTTATGTACCATGTAGCCTTTTGTTCTTCAGACTCTCCCTGTTCCACCTTGATTGATAACTTGTAAAATTCATTAGTATACTCCTCAATGCTGAGATCCTTCTACCTTAGGTTTTGGAACCTTTGAAAGAGTGTCTGAGCATAATCTACAGAAAGAAACTTTTCTTTCAGCTTTTTTACCATTTTATTCCAGTTTCGGATCTTGCCCTTTCCATTCCTTTTTCTTTCATTTTTTAGGTGATCCCACCAGATCAATGCATATCCGGCTAACTTAGTGCATGCAAACTTAACCTTCTTATCCTCTAAAAGGGTTTTCCACTCAAAGAATTTTTCCATGCGATTTAACCAGTCAATCAACTCCTCTGGTTGTAACCCTCCACCATAATCAGGAACATTAATCTTGATGTCATCATTCTTTCCCTTTAAAGCCTTGATCAATCTCTCCTCAAATGGTCTCTCATTCAAGGTTTCTTCATCTCTCTCATTTTCTTCTTCATCTCCTCCTTCATTCATTAATGGAGGCTCTTCTTCAATATCACTATCTGGGTTTCCATCCCCATTTGCATGTCTCCTTCTAAGGCAGGTAACTTCCCCCATGAGCTCAGCAACTTGTCTCTATAGCTCTTGCATATTCCTATTCATCTGGGCATAACCTCCCCTCCCGCATCTAGCCATGGTTATATAAAACAGAGGTAAAAACTACACATAAAAATGTAATATGTTACCTTAACTATTTCCGCAAGATCAAAATCCTTCTCTAATACCAATTGATGTGAATCTAGCTGCAAGAGGTTGAAATACCTCCAAAAACACACATAAAAAACTTTGCAAATAAAACCAGGAGTTTCAAAATAGCTTACTTCTCATTCTGGAATTCACACTGATCTATTACATCATTACAATTCTCCTTTTATTTCAAGACTACTCTAAAACCCTAAAATGCCAAAAAACCCTAAAATGTAAAACAACTCGGATTGACCCCAAAATTTGCATGCCAAATATGCATTCATAAATTAGGGCTCACGTGAAATTTGGACTTATTTTGACAAGAAAAACAAAAGTTATTAAAGTTCTAAGACCTAGTCGAAAGCTGAAAAAACATTCAGAGCTAATGTTAGGCCACTAGATGATGGAATCCGAGCCCGAAAATGTGCCAAAATGAGCAAAACATTGTGGGAAAATTTGACCCTAGCATAGTACTAATGTATATCTACCACCCTGTAAAATTTCAGGACAATCCAACAGTCGGATCAAAAGTTATGGCCTCTGTAAGTTATGCTCCCGCATCATGCCTGCTCTAATTGTATAAAGGTTCCACAAGAAAAATAGTTGGAGCAAGATCTTGTTGATATAATTTTTTCTACACTTGATGGAGAGCATCATGTGTAGTTCAGACTAAGATAAACTTAATTATAAATATATTTACATATAAATGAAAAGAATAATATGATTATTGGGTTTGTGTTCTCTTTAAATGCTTTGCTTGCATGATCCCAGGTCACATTGACATGGAAAAGCATTAATGCAGGTCCAATAATAGTCTTGTGATGAACTTCCACCTAGTTGGAGGATTGAACTGATATAACAAACAAAGGTATAGTAGTTGATTATTGTATTAATTTTGTGAAGTTGAGGATGACATTAGTTGGGGATTTAAGTGATATTCATAACAAGTTTTTAAAATTTTCTAGTACTCGAACAAAATTTCAAATAGCCTCGTGGATGTTAAAAGTTTTTATTAATTATATGATTAAACTCTTACGTGACTTCAGAAAAGTGTGGGTATATATATATTAACTTGAATCAAGATTTTTTTATTCCATGTAACAATTAGAATTTGGTTGATTAATTAAATTTTATTCAAGTATCATGTATAATAATACAAAAATTTTGGCTTGAAGTGAATATGGCATCAAAAGTCTTGCTTTGTTTGGTCACAAGTCACTATGCACTTTACAACCAAATGCAAAAATGTGTTCCCTACACTTTTCACAATGAAGCTAATCCATTATGAAAATTGGGTCTCCTCCCACATTTAGCGAATCCCAATAAATCAAATAACTTACACCATTCAATGTTCACATGCAATTACTAGTATATATTATAAAGGACTAATATTGAGTTTATTTAGTTATATATATAATATAAAGGAAGAATCTTGAGTTTATTGTATGTGGTCACATGGAAAAATCCATTGTTACTAGGTTACACGTAATATATTATTTTTATCTTAGTGGTCGTTATGATTTTATAGGTTACTGAATGATATTTTGTTCTTAGCGTCCGCTATCTTATGACACAACATAATACTTGGAGCTTAGAGGTCACTAGGTATCAAAAAAATAAATAAGATATTATAAGCTTAGCGGCTAGTAGGTTACACCTAAACATAATATTTGGATTTTAGTCCTCACTAGGATATAAAAAATTAAATCAACGTAGTTTGAACTTAGCAGCCGCTAGGTATTTAAAGAATATAATATTTTGAGCTAAAGAGTCACTAGCATTTTAAAAAATAAAGAAAGACATAGTTATATTAGTTTCCACTATTATATCAAGTTACTAAATGATATTTTGAACTTAGCGTGCACTAGCTTATGACACAACATAATTTTTGGATCTTAGTGGTCTCTAGGTTTTTAAAAAAGAAAGTAATATATTGTAATCTTAGAGGCCGGTAGGTTACTCCAAAACATAACACTTGGATCATAGTGATCAATGGGATATAAAAAATTAAATCAACATAGTTTGAGCTAAGCGGCCACTAGTTATTTAAATAATATAAAAATTCGAGCTAAAGAGTAACTAAAATTTAAAAAACTAAATAAATACTTATTGAGTGTAGTTTCCGCTAGTATATCAAGTTACTCAATGATATTTTGAACTTAGTGTCTACTAGCTTATGACACAACATAATATTTAGATCTTCGCAGTTTCTATGTTTCAACAGAAAAAAGTAAGATATTATAAACTTAGCGGTCGATAGGCTATACCAAGACATAATATTTGGATCTTACTTCTCACCGGGATTTAACAAATTAAATTAACATAGTTTGATCTTAGCAGATGCTAGGTATTAAAATAATATAATATTTTGAGCTAAATTTTTACTACCATTTGAAAAACTAAGGAAATACATTGAGTTTAGTTTCAACTCTTATATCAAGTTACTAAATAATGTTTTGAACTTAGTGTCTACTATCTAATGCAACAACATAATATTTTGATCTTAGAGGTTTATAGGCTTCAACATAAGAAATTAATATATTTTAAGCTTAGCAACCGGTAGGTTATGAAAAAATATAATATTTATATCTTAGTGGTCAGCGAGATTTAACAAATTAAATCAACATAGTGTGATCTTAGTCGCTGCTAGGTTTTTAAATAATATAATATTTTGAGCTAAAGAGTCACTACCTTTTAACAAACTAAAGAAAGACATATTGAGTTTAGTTTCTGATGTTATATCAAGTTACTAAATGATATTTTTAACTTAGCATACACTAGCTTATGACACAACATAATATTTGGATTTTAGCAGTATCTAGGTTTCAACAAAAGAATAATATGATTATTGGGTTTGTGTTCTCTTTAAATGGTTTGCTTACATGATCCTAGGTCACGTTGACGTGGAAAATCATAAATGTAGGTTGAGTATTAATCTTGTGATGAACTTTCACCTAGTTGGAGGATTGAATTGATATATAAATTTTTTTATAGTAGTTGATTATTGCATTAATATTTTGAAGTCGAGAATGAGAGTAGTTGGGGATTAAAGTTAAATTTGTAACCTATTTTTTAAATTTGTTAGTACTCGAACAAAAGTGCAACTAGCATCGTGGATGTTAAAAAATCTTCTTAGATATAGGATTGAACTCTTACTTGAATTAAGACTGGTGTGGGTATATATATTAACTTGAATCAAGATTTTTCTATTCTAGGTAACATTCGGAAGTTTGTTACTTAATTGAATTTATTTCAATGCAAAATGAACACTTTTTTCAACTATAATAGGTAGGACTACTCTACGAAGTTCCAAAGAATAATAACTTCCATCTTGATAAGCACATTGAAATAATATTAATAAATACTTGTGATGCACAATGATCATTGAAAATATTTAAGCCTGGTCATGATACAAGAGATTTAAGTAAAGGGGTAAGTATTGCACAGATAGTTATATTGTGAACATTTAATGAAAAAAATGATTTGGGATTGTTGGGAGTCAGGACACACATTCAAGGCATGGTCATGTACAATATTTCTGAGTGATTTACATCTATAGGATCCTCTCAATACTCTCACAGTCCCTGGTCATTTCAAACCGCATGAAAGGTACTCCAAAATGGTGTACACATTTACACTTGGAGAAAGAAGAAATGAGGACTCAAGACTAATTTAACTTAACTAAAGAAAACCAACATAAATACTAGTCTCTACTATAATATTTGGATCTTAGTGGTCACTAGGATTTAACAAATTAAATCAACATAGTTTGAACTTAGTGGCTACTAGGTATTTAAACAATATAATATTTTGAGCTAAAGAGTCACTAGCATTTAAATAACTAAAGTAATACATATTGATTTTAATTTCTACTAGGTTATGTCTTAACATAACATAAAAAATGATATTGTACTCCTCAAAGTTGCTAGGTTTTAACAAATTAAGGTAATATATTGATGCAACCTAGAATATAGGGACACAAACCCAATAAAACCCTATGCACATTAGAACATTACTTAGCCTAGATTGAGCACTCACCCGAAGCACATAACGGTACCAGGTTCCTCTTTAGGGTTGTTGTATTATGATGTTATCATGAAGAATACTTAGCATATATAGTTCTATTACTAGCACATCACTCTACAAAGCATACCAGATCTATATCCAAGGAAAGAAAGAACTAAGTACTAACCATGATGAGAACAAAAGCATATTAGATTCACATAATCATAGAACTAATACTTAGATTCAGTCAATATCCTCCATTATATTCAATGCTTTAAGTTACAGAAGCTTCATTACAAAATAAAAAGCATGTGCGTAGCAACATAACACTGTATGTATCAATCTCATCACCTCTCTGCCATGATCTCCTCTATATATTATCTCTATTACATAGTATACTACATAGATATAAGGGTGGGAAATTTCCCTTCACTGCTTATCCTTTCCAATAATAGCTTGCATACTATTATTAACTATGCGACTTCACAAAACTAGCCACACATGCAAGTGCACTAACAATATATTACTACTAACTAACTGACAGTAGCAGATCTATTTCCAGCTTGTGTCCATGAAAATTACTTCATATCTAATCCTCCAAAAATATCTAATGTGTGGTATGCACATCTCTGCCTCATTTTTTTGCTCTGCACGCCATGTCTAAAAATAGACCTTTATGAGTGAAAACGGCTAAGTCCCAAAAACTGAACTTCTATTCCATGCACATGTTCTCCCTATCCATTTGCGCTTTAGTGTATGTCTTGCTTTCACACACGGAATTCTTGTGTGCTTTCTCTGTCAAGTGTTCTTTGATCAACATTACTCCACACTAGTTTCATTTTCACTCCGATAATGGTCATCTTGAACAACTAAAGTAAATAATAGAAGAATAGAAAAAATGGAAAGAATGAAATAATGTATGAAATAATGATTTACCCTGCAGTCTCCTCTTCATCCTAAAAAACTAATTCAAGATATTCCTATTTTATTTCAGCCTCCAAGGTCTACCATTCGGCAAGTGCTTCCTCTAATTTTTCTGGAATGTCCATAGCAATGGAATCCAATTCATCCATCGCAAGCTCCCCTTTTTTGTTTTGCAAGACCAATACAATGCTAGACATTGCAGTAATTCTTCCCTTGAGTAAATCCATCTTTTTTGTAATGAGATTACCAAGATCTTCCAGCTGAGTCTTGTTTGGTTCTTATGTAGCTGTCAGGGCCTTGCGCTTCCTTTTAACCATTGATAACCTTTCTGCATGGCCCGAGGTCTCATCCTTCATCACTCTCTATACTTCATTGTTCTCTTCCATAGTTTTTACATTGATAAGTGCCTCTAGAGCTATGTAGATGTTCAAGGCTTGGTCTGCTTTCTTCAATTCTTCTTATAGTGCTTGTGGGAGTCCATTATAAGATGTAATATTCTGCATCACTGAATCCTTCTCTCATTCTATCTCTTTTGTTGGATCCTTTTACATTGGCATGCGCAGAGGCTCATCTTCAAGTACTAGGTCTAACAACTTCCCTACATAATGTATTGCTGAGGCAAACGTCTATGGTACTTTTGGCTCTAAGTGTGGCCTAGCTCATATGACATTATCTCTAATTTCCTCTACAATTCTGATAAATACACCATTCTTCTTCTATGCTAAGTCCCTCTCTTGCATTAGGTATGTTATTTCTCCATCCTTGATTTTAATTTCCTCCCTCGACACACTAATTGTAACAACCTTGTCCATATTCTACCTTTCCACCTCTGTTGAGACTTTGACCAATGCATTACTCACATGTTCATTTGATATGATAGTAGGCTTTATTATCATGTGTCTATTCTGAGGCATATTCTTCAACATCCTTGATACATATGAATCTTCACATACATCAAAACATGGCTCATCCATGTGTGTGTGCATGCACCATTACAACTGCTTCCTCATGTGCACTATGGCCATATCTTCATCCATGAGCTCCCAACCATATAAGTCTTTCTGTGTTAGTGTGCTCTTGAAATAGACACGTAAAATTTTACCTATGTCCTCTACATAACCCAGAGCTGGTGGAATGTGCTCTCCACTCATTCTCTTAGATTGTTGCTACTTAGGAACTTTAGCTTCCAAATTTGGGACTTGTGTCTTCATGTCCTGAGTAGTCTCTATAGCTATCTCCTCTATTCCCTTTTCCTCCTCTCCTCTTTCCTTTGATTCCTCATCTTTTTTTTCTTCTATGTTCTTTGGAAGTGTAGGAGAATTAGGTGCACTTTCCTTTGACTCTTATGCCTCGTCATTCAACTTAATTTTCCTCCTTTTCATGGTTGTCTCCTTCTATGGAGAGATTCTGGGTCATCCGCACACTATTTTTGGGGTATCACCTTGGGTCCTTGTTCTCCTAAAGACCCTCTTAAATTTATGCTCTCCTTGGAATGCATTCAATTCCTCATCATCCCTCTCTTTTTGTTGTGGTGGTGTAGTGGTTCACTTAACTTCATCCTTATTCGTAGGATTTATTCTACATCTATGCTCCAAACCACCACTATCTTCGTGCTCATCCTCCTCATCCCCCACTTCAATTGGCTCTATTGGCTTAGGTACTAGGATGTTTCCCATCATGTGCTTACCCTTTGGTGGTGGTGAAAGTGCTAACTCATCTTCCACATACTTGTTATTCTCCATCTTGGGTTTTAGTTTAAGATACACTAATGCTGCTCCAATGTCTCCACAACAAACTTATTGGTTTAATGCTCAATACATTTCAAATGAGTCTTTCAACATATGAACCCCACCCTGGATACACATTTTTCTTCCTTAGTGTGTGATAGTCATAATCTACCTTATCCACATTGAATGTCAGTCACCACACGTCTGTGAACCTATGTATAAATTCTTGGAAGTACCTTAATATGAAGGCATGTGAAAATTTACACCAAGGAGTCCATGCTCCATCCTTCATGGTGAACCATGTTATATAGAAATGTTGGTATACAGTGAACTTGATTGCCTTTCCAACCACCAAAGGTAAGTCTTTGGGGATGCACCATTCTTCCTAAAAAGTCACACGGAGCCTACCATACCACTTCTCATCCCTTTACTTAACTTACTTTGTCATGGATCGCTCACATAGGTACTTCTTGAAGCATTCTACAGGTGATTTGTGTTCCATTGGATACTCCCATACCTTCTCCTTTGGTCCATCAGGTACTCTAATATCCATGAACACCAGTGATAATAGAACAACTCCAAAGTTGATATTTCCTCCTACACGTGCTTCCTCAATGATTTTGTAGAATTCTCCTTCAGACATATTTTTGGCAATATGAAGCAACATGGTGTTCACTTTTGAGCCCCTTTCCAATTCATTTAACTTTGTAACAAGATGCGCGACCTCTTGCACATATGAATACTTCTTTATTTTGTTGATGTCCATACCGCATGAACCATTTATGTACCCCAAATCCTTTCTGGTCTCCAATATTTTGGTCTTGTTTATCAGATATTATCACAAATTGTCTCTTGTGGCTTTCAACCTCATTACCATGGAGATGAGCGCAGCTAAAATTATGACTCTATGACCTGTAAAGTAGAAAAAATCCTCATGAAATCTTCTCATGAGCCATTAATACAAGGGCTCATATTTCCTGAAGTAAGGGAGATCATATAGATGGTAAACTCCTACCTTCTGCAATATATTCTCACGAGCGTTGTCATACACTAGCATTTCTTGCACAGTGAATTTATTTTTCTTTATGTTCAGCAATGTGTCAAGATCCTTCTTATTCTTTGTGGTACGGTGATTGTACTCACTCACCTTAATTTGTTGTATGTGAGTATCCAACTCTTTTTTGGTGATAACCCCTTCTAGATATTTCATCTAAGATAAGTTTATTTCAGGAGCCATATCCTCTTCTTCATCTACCACCTTCTTCTTTCCCTTCACTCATGATGTAACTGCTGTCTTGGGTGCTATTTCTATCTTGTAATCCTTTGTACATCATTGCCTCTTGGATTCTAAAATGTGTGAAGAAAACCCTAGCTTGATTCAACATGCCCTAGGTGAAATCACGTGCCATAGCTCCTCTATGTCACCTTACTTTACTCAAACCCTTCACCATCGGGAATAAAATTTCTTTCTGCACACAAATATCTTCGTCACGACTGGTTACACACCTCTCACACCTTAATAAGATCACTCAGCTCTTCGCACTTGGATCCTTTTCAAATACTCCTAATTGTAATGATAAAAATTAACTCGCATACCATCCTTATATAGATTGTCAAAATTTTGATGCATTCATTTCTCCTTTACCTACCGAATATCCTCTCATTAATTGACCAATTCCATCCTTTCCATGCATTACATCCTCGCACCTTATATATAACCTTGTAGTGTGCCTTCCTACCCTCTAGTCATAGAATTCTCTTCAGTGCACTTCCTTGCACCTAATTACCTCATCAATGCATCTTCTACTGGTAGTTTCTATGACCTCTGCTTACCTCGTGTTATATTGTTTCTTCATTTATCTTCATCTTTGGTCACTCTTTAGAAGCAATCCTTTGACTTGAAGAACACTCCTAGCAAATTATTCTTTTCACCTTTCAATTCCCACAATCTTGTACTTAGATATCAACAACCACCCCACACTAAAATGATGTGCATTCATCTACACATAAACATACTTCATGTAGTAATTAGTTTTATGTGCACAAGTGTGCTTATTTTGCAACACACCAACTAAATTGAAAAATCATAACAAAAAAGAAGGAAACACATTAAGGAAATAAAAAATTGAAAACCTAATCTAAATGGAAATACTACCTTATTACAAACACCAAGAAGACCTATTTATAGTAGGGCTTTATCCTACTCCTGTTAAAGTAACTAGGTAGCCATGTTCCATTCAATGATTCTAATAAGCAAGCACTTGTTTTAAGGATATAAGTGATAACATACGACCCCAACCATTGTACCCTAAGTTTACCTAGATGACACAAGAACTTAGAGTCATAAAGAAGTACCATTTGTCATATCTCAAATTTCTTATCCCTTATGTTTCTTTCATGCCATGCTTTTTTCCTCACCTTTTATTTCTTCTAACTCCAACGTGCTATGGCTTGTCGCTCATCCAACTAAATTATCTTCTCAATCCATTCTTCTAGAGCTTGTTCATCAACTAAACCCCCAGTGCACACAATACGTAAAGAAGGTAACATAAATTCCATAGGAAGAATGACTTCTATGCCAAACACTAATTGAAATGGTGTGGATTTGTTCAACCTTTTATATGTTGTTTGATATGCCCAAAGTACTACAGATACTTTATCATCCCAATCCTTTCTTCCAACATCACAAATTTTTGTTAATGTTTGGCCCAAAATTTTGTTGAAAGCCTTAACAGTACTATTTTATTGAGGATGGTAGGGTGTAGTATTTTGGTGTGAAATCATGAACTCGTCCATTAAATTTTGGATTGTCTCATTAAGAAAATGTGTGCCTCTATCACTAGTCAAACTCAAAGGACATCCATACCTTGTAATTATATGTTCCCATAAAAAATAAGATGTTGTAGCCACTGTACAATCCTTGGTAGGTGCTGCTTCTTCCCACCTTGTTAGATAGTTCGTGTAAGTTATAATATAGCGTGATCTAGTTTTGTGCGCAACTGGGGAAATAGGAACCAAAAAATATATAGCCCATTTCTAAAATGGTCCCACTCTGGTAATAGATCTAAGAGGCATTTTATCTCACTGACCTGGTCTTCCAAGACGTTGATAATAATCACATGCGTTACAAAATTCCTTACAATATTTATAGAGGATCTCCAACCATAATCCAGTGAGAATAATATTGTACATTGTGGCATCACCTACATAGTGGCCTCTAGAAATTCCACCATGAGCTTCTTCCATAATGTCCATGCACTTATGTTCCAATACACAATGGTGTAATATTTCATCCCTGCCCATTTTGTATAAGTCACCACTAATTAGTATATAGGGTGCAACTTGTATAGCAAGTTGTTTCATTTCTAAGGATTCCGTTCCCTCTAGGGACATCCATGTGTGTAATAAGATAGCAATGTCCTCTAGTTTTGATGGCGTGCATTGTAACCTGTATAATTATGCATTTGACATGGTATCCTCAATTTCCTGTGCTTTTTCTCTTGACTGTATTCTTGATAGATGGTCTGGTTCAGAATTAATTTTTCATGGTTTTACCACAACTATGAAATCAAAATATTGAAATAGGATCACCCATCGACATATACACCATTCTAAAAAATTCTTATTTCCCAAATACTTCAATGTCATATGATCTATATAAAAGATGAATGTTGTAGCTAGTAGGTACTGACAAAATTTATGCAATGCATAGATCATGGAAAAATCTTTGCACTCTGTAGTTGTGTAATTTTGTTTTATAGGAGTCAGCTTTCTACAAGAAAAACAAATAGGATGATCTACAATACCTTCTTCAGGCTGATCCAACACTGGGTCAATGGCCGTACTAGAGGCATCAACATGTACATGGAATGGTTTGTCCCATGAAGAAAAACATAGAATGGGTGTGGTATTAAGTTTCTCCTTCAATTTCTCGAATGCGCGTTGCTACTATTCACCCTAGTAGAATGTACCTTTCCCTCTCAGAAACTCTTATAAATGTGCAACAGCTTTAGCATAGGATTTGATAAATTTTCTGTAATATCTTGTATGTCCAAAAATCTACACACCTAACTTTGACTTGTAGGCTCCCCTAGGCCTATAATGACTGCAACCTTCATTGTGTCAACCAACAAATCCTCCTTGCAGATTATGTATCCTAAAAATATCCTGAACGGTGTCACAAATATGCACTTCTTGATGTTAAAATATATACTTAACTTTCTACACCATTTAAAAATTAAGCGCAGATTGTCACAGTGGTCCTTAACTAATCCATACATTATCCAATTGTCTAAATATACCTATAAGAAGTTGTGAATAAATTATTTGAACACTTAGATGACTATGCACAAAAATACAGTAGGTGCATTTTTCAGACCAAAAGGTATTACTGTATAGGTGAAGCTACCACATTCAGTAGTAAATGTAGTATTTTCCTGATCCTCATGAGTAATTATAACCTGATGATACCTCAAGAACCCATCTGTAAAATAATATATTTCCCACCCTACAACTCAGTATTTCCTCAGTAAATGACATATGGAATGGATATGTTACACATGCAGCTTTCAGATCCCTATAGTCCACACATATTCTAATTCTTCCATCCTTCTATATACTGATCACCATTAGACTAACCCATTCAGACTCATCAAGGGGCTTGTTAATTCTATATTTCAACAATTTATCAATCACTTCTTTGACATTTTCATGCAAATTTGGGTTCATTCTGTAAGGCCTTTTCTAAACTAGGTGTGCCCCCTCTTTAAGCTTTATCTTCATCTCCCCTAACGAATCATGCATGCCTTTAAGTTCATGGTACCCCCTAGGAAATAGGTTCTAGTAGTATCTTAAAAACTCAATGATTTTTGCCACTTTAGAGTCTAACCAATAATCTCCAATTATAGCATCCTTAGGCTCATCATCTATTCCAATATTCACTGACTTTGTCTTGATAGGTTCATGATAAGCACGTGTCGTCTTATCCGCACTATCCAATACCTCATTCCTTCCTGTTGAATGGTTTACATCTAGATTATCTACTTCTTCATCATCTACTAAGTAGACCATTTTTCCTTTCTCTTTCTCAAGGCAAGTGCATTGAAGTAATATTGCATTAGCCTCTGGTTCTTTATCAAGACGCGCTCATGAGTCCTCCTTATCTAATAATTCTTGGAGGAGTTCTTTAGCCTTGGCACTATCTCCCATAGTTAGGCATTTGATAACTTTCAATACTTCTTCTACCGGAGGTTTTGTAGAGAAGAATTCAAATGTATGTGCCATTCCTGCAACTAAATTCTACCAATTTTTAATTTCTCTATGGAGTTATGCATATACAAACAAAGCACACACGTAACCTTGTAAAGTGGAATAAAAACAGTGCACCCATAGTGAAGGTGGTAAATATTCCTACCCTTCTGTACAAAGTATTTCACACTTCTAAACATGGTGTTGAACAAGTTGATCACCGTGATAATTGCAAATTTGTGTAGGTGAATTGCTCCTAAAGAACCTAGTAGCAAGAGCAACCTCAATTTCATTCCATTTGACCAAATTATCCCTATGGACCACCCACCAACATGATGTTGTCTAACGTAGTGTATATACTACCATATTTCTCCTCTCTAGTGGGCCTATCAATTTTTCTTCCATGGCACACAGGAATACCATGGGATCCCCTTCTCCTGTGTAATAAGGTACCAAGTTGTTACCTATCCTCCTTATATAACATGGTTTAGTGCCTTGATGGAATATGCTCTTTACTTCATGCCCTACCAACTCATAAGTGTTGTGATCCCAATTATCATAGGAAACACTTGTAGTATCACTAATATACTGTGCATCCTCCCACTAAATTAGTCCTTATTTGGTTGGTTCAATCATCTCTAGATCTTGGATAGTGCATACATAAATCCTATTCATATCTTCTTCACTTAAGGGCTCAAAATAGGGAATGAACTTTCCATCTGTTAAAGGGATAATGACCCTTTCCTATTTATTTTCAAAATTGATATATCCCTTGATGAGCAAAAAATCAGCATTATTTACATAGCACCAAGGACGCCCTAATAGAGCTAGAAAGCTATCTGATTTTACTAGCACTAAAACTTCAAAGATTCCATTGAACTTCTCTCCTTGTATGGTAATGGATTCATCTTATAAAAATCCTATTAGAGTGGCCTTAGTCCAATTAGCCATAAATAATACATTAGAGGATGGCTATAATGGGGTCTCCCCATTTGTACACATGCATCCAAAGTAATAACATTGACTTCTGTGCCTATATTAATCAATATATTACTCAACAACCACCCATCCACAACAGCATTTAGAGTAATTTCCTTGTCATAATCTAGGCTATGAGGAGGGAGAATTGCATGCAGGATCTACCATCTGGTTTCAATACTTACATACATAGTCTTCCCTTTCAACCAACTTCCTAATAGTGGAATTATGTTCTCCTGGTGAAACATTGTGCACACTTCTCTCAAGTCATGTATATCAGTTTGGACTTTCTCTGATGATTTATTATGCTCCTTTAAATACTATATCTCACCCTGAAGATTCCTTAACACTTCCATGATATCCTGATAAACCTCCTTCTGATAGGCAAGATCTGGGTACCATGCATGAAGAAAATAATCCTTAGTGATGGTAGGTTTTTGTTGTAATGCCACCCTAGCACGTGCTGCCTCAGCGTGAGTTGTGATCTTCACTTGTAGTGCCTCAGATTCTAATCCCATCTTGGGCCTCCATTGATTTTCCATAGTTTGTTGTATCCTAACAATATCTATGCCCTTTTTTCTTGTTTATGTTTCTTACTAAGGTGCTCATATAATTCCAAGAACTCTTCATAGCTATGGTTCTTCCCACAAAAATAACATGCAATATACTAAGGACACTCACACCTATAGTGGTTAGAAGAACCACATGTATAACATGTTCTACGAGGGTACTCACTTCTTCCACCACCATGGCCTCATCCTCCAAATCCACCACGGTATCCTTGACCTCTTCCACAGCTACCTTCAAAATTCTCCTCATTCTGATCATAGAGCTCCTAATTGTGCTCCCAATCATGATGCTTATTCTTTCCCTTAGAGTTATCTGAAACTCCTATCTTCTACACATCAATATCAATAACATCATGGATCTATCTAATTAGCCAGTAGTCCTCCATGTCATGTGTTGTGGACCTAAAATTTTTAACGTAGCTTGAAACATTCTTCCTTATCATGTATTACAATAATGGGCAGTGGCTAGAATCATGGTTTAAGTGGCATATCTCACAATCCATCAAAAAAGAGTGTACTATTCTATGAGGATAACTATCCTTTGTGTGACCCTCTACTTCATAATTTGTACACCAAATTCGTGAGCATGTTTCATGGGATGAATTCGTTGATAATTTCTCTATTTGTTTTGTCATAGCTGAAATCTATGCCTCTAAGAATGGGCTAACACTTGTGTCAATACTCCCAAATGCCTCAGCACATAGGGTTATTTCTAATTCCTCACGTGGATATGTATATGTCTTATGTGACAGTGCCCTCCTAAATGGTGTAATCAATCCCCCAACAAACCATTGTGCATGTTGTCTTGTGTACATGTCATAATAAATCTTTGATAATAATGTTTTAAACCATGCATCATAGTCTCTAACACTTTCAATAGTGCCTTGCTTATTATCTTTGAGGGCACTTATACTCTTTTTCTCAAACTCAAGGATATGAATATCTTTTAAGAACACATCCTTAAATTTTATATAATCCACACAAGTCTTATCAGGGTTAAACTTCCTGTACCATCTATGTGTGTGCCCTTGTAATGTAGTAGAAAATTAGCTTTCCCTATGCTCAGAAGCTATGATTCCTTTTACGCACCACAATATTTCACACATGTGCACATGTTTAGCAAGATCTTATATACCCCTATACTCTAGAATACGTAGAGACATTTCCATATAAATATTTTAGGGTTAGGGTGGACCTTTCCCACCTGATCCAAAACCTCCAGTGTTTCCTCTGGCTCCATAACCTCTAGATCCTCCTAAACTAGAACTTCCCATGCCTCCTGATCCCAAAACTGTAGCTAGAATAGGTCCTATAGACATATTCCCCTATGCTCTGCTAGTAGTACTATAATGAACTCCTATGATTTGTGAAGTAGTTCCACTTCTAGAAGTGAATCCAACATTTGGTCAACTCATATTTTGTGCGGATGATGTGCCTGAAAAAATACCTCCAAATAACAATGAAGTCATTTTTCCTTCCATTGATGTACTTGCTCTCTTACTTCCTAAAATTTCTCTATAATTACTTATCGTACTAGATACTAGACAACCAAACACAAGGTCTAGGTTACCAAGTGGATTCAGATGTACGCCTGTAGCCCAGGACATCTCTGTTGGGATACTCCCTCATGAGGCTGAGGAGGGTTCCCTATCATACTTTCCCAGATGGGGGAGGTTCTGATGATCTGACTCCACATCTTCTACATGAGCTCCAAATCCTTCACGAGCCATCTCTCTCCTCAACTCCATCCATGATGCAACATCACGATGCTTCTCTATCTCCCTCTCGCATGCATCATTATACTTAAGTTGCGTTTATTTTCTTTTCCTTTCCACTGCTAAGTCTGCCATCATTCACCAATCATGTCCCTTCCCCCATATGTTGTGGGGTTTAGTTAGCCATTGGTTTACTCTCCAGGTTCAAAGTTACCATCAGGATATTGATTGCCATTGGAATGCCTTATAGATAAGCTCCCCGTGGATGTTGTAAGAACTAGAATTCAACTACCTCTGGACATGAATAAGTGGAAATTGAGTATTCCAAGATATAACTATTTAAGACAACATGAAACCATGTTTACATGGCTTGAGTCCAAATCAAATCAGCATCATAAAGGGCCTATAATATTTCCTGCATCTAAACAAGTGCGCGATACCTCCAATTCCATTTAGATGCGTAAGAAACCAACCATTTGTACAGTTCTACTAGAAAGATAGTGAAAAAGCTCTCATATAAGCTATAATACATATTCTATTATACCCAAGTACATGCGTTAAACTTAGATCCAGTAATGAGCCATCATGTGTATTCTTCTTCCAGATCGCGTATCCATTCTTCAATAATTGCTAAGGTCAACGAGTATGTCTTCATTATGAACCATCCTAAACGCAACTGAAAAGGAGGTCCTGGCAATGGAACCAATGATGCAACCTAGAATTTAGGGACACAAATGCAATGAAATCCTATGCGCATTGGCACATCACTCAGCCTAGACTAAGAACTCACCCTAAGTGTTTAATGGTAACAAGTCCCTCTTTATGGTTGGTGTAGCAATATGTTAGCATGATGAAGACTTAACATATATAGTTCTTTTACTAGCACATCACTCTACAGAGTATACCAGATCTATATCCAAGGAAAAATAGAACTAAGTACTAACCATGATTAGATCAAAAGCATACTAGATTCAGATACTCATAGAACTAATACTTAGATTCAGTCAATATCATCCATTATATTCCATGCATTAAGTTACAAAAGCTTCATTATAATATCAAAACCATGCACATAGAAGCATAACAATGTATGCATCAATCTCATCACCTTTCTGTCACGATAACCTCTATATATTGTCTCTATTACACAGTCTATGTAGTGTCAATTCGAACAAACCACTTGAGACCCAAGAAATAACCTAGGGTTAGCTAGAAAATTATTGGATTTTTTTTTTTTGTTTAGGAGTGTCCACAACCAGGTTGTAAGACAACAGTTGACCCTATTAGGTTCCAGAACAATTCAATTTAACTAGGACATTTTTTATTTTATTTCATTAACAAAATAAAGTTCACATGGTTCAAATTTTAGGGTTACAATTTTTAGTCAGGTTCAGGGAGTAATTTACCCCCACACCCACTCTCTAGCAGGCTCTAATTTTTAACTGTAACTTTCTCATACTCAAAACTTCCAAAATTTCCCTTAACCATTCCCATTGGATAGGAAATTTTCTCACCCTTCTGCTAATATAAATAATTCCTCCTAAATCCTTATATTTCTCAAGATATGGCCGGGCAGGGTTTTTAGGTCAAATTTTCCCCTAAGGGGACATGTGTCATGCAGGGGTGAAATCCCCTTTGGTGGGTCGCGGGACAGCTTTGGAATTTTTCCCCATGTGGGCACAAAAGAAAAATTTCTCCCATGCCTCCATGGGTCCCCAATGGACACGTGTCAGCTTCAGAGATGTCACTGAAAAAAAGGAAGGAGGAGGGCAGAGCAATGGGGTTTTTGCGTAATTATACCAATAGAAGACAAAAAGGAAGAAGGGGATGCGTGAGTTTGTGCGCCCGTGGAAGAAGAAAATCCCGAGGTGGGGGTGATAATGCGGGGAAAAGTTAGAAATTTTTCCCAAGGTCCAAAAACCTAAAAAAGTTTAACTTCAAAAGGGTCCACCCCTCCACCGTGCCATGTGTCAACATCAAATTCCCTGCGAGCTGGCAGGGATGCGAGGTAAAAGATGAAAATTTTCCCAAGGTAAAATTTTCAGAAAGATAAGTTTATAATATTGGTCCACCCCTCCGATGTGCACGTCGTAGCATGTGATTGGCTGTAAGATGGTGGGGGCCGCAGAATTTTTGATGAAATTTTTCCAAAGTTAAAAATTAAATTTTTAACAGTTAGATTTATTTGAATTTTTTTTTTTGAATGCTAATTTGAATTAAAACTTCAAATGGCCATAACTTTTGATAGGGAGCTTAGATTTGAAAAAACTTGGACTCTCTTGAAATCTCTCAAAGCCCTATTTATATAGGATTCATCAAGTTTGGAATTTGATGAAGTTTAAGTGGTCAATTTTGAGAAACCAATCTGCAGATTTTATAATTTACAATCTGGTAATTTCCATCTTTCACTGTTGATAAAATTTAGTTTCCTCCTTCACTCAACATGTCAAGAAGACATGGAGAATTGATCTAGTGAGGGTTTAGAGTGTTTTCAGAGGGTTGATTTTTCAAATTGATTAAATTTTGTATTTTTTTTTGTCAAATGACATGAAAATTACTGTTAGAGGAATTGTATTTGAATTAGCAATGGTCGAGTTGTTTTCTTAAGTTTACTTTGTCAAATTGAGTTCCTTAGTGTCATAGCATTCTATTTCATAACATTTTTAAGTTGGTTATTAAGTGCAGGTCCGAATTGTGAATTTTGTTTAGATTTACCAATTTTAGAGTTTATAATGCTAGTGATCAAACTTTTAAAGGATCTATTTATCAATTCCATCATTTAAATGTAACAACTTATTTCCAATATAGTCTAATACATTCAGTTGATTCTAGTGATTCATTCCCAAGTCAAAATTACAAATTCTGAATTCAATTTTAATATAATTCCAAGGATGCAAAAACAATATACTTCCTTCCTACGCATTCTTATTTTCAATAGAGATTTCAACCTTTAACAACAATCAAATCCAATACACAATACAATCTTGAGAACTAATAAAATCCTTTATTCATTTCCAATACAACTTTACAATTTTATCTTTTCCATCTAATTTCTAAATACAGAATGCACTGCATATAACATCTTTTCGTATTTCCTTTCAAAACAGAGAGTATAATATAACTTCTTTACATTTCACATTACAATTCAATCTTCCATTTTCAATACAAATATCTTCACATTACAAATGGCTATACAATTCATCCACTCCAAAGTGGGAATAATTACAATAACTTGTTCAAAAGAAAGGACTTTCAAACTATATATTCCTCTTGCTCCAAAACATCAGCATGTTAGTTTCTTCATCTTTTCATCTTGATAATAACAAGGAAGGGGGAAATGCAATGCTCTCCACCCAACCAAGACATCCAATGAGAAGGGAGAAGCCATCCTTCCTCATTAGACCCCGAGCCCTAATCATATTGAAATAAGAGATGCAATACAACACATGGAAACAAAGGCTTCCACAAAAAACATGCAGCATTTTCACATTCAAAAAACATTTCAAGAAGAATGTAGTTCACAACTACATTAAACAAGTGCAAACAAAACTGAGGCTTCATCAAGCAAGCCAACAAGAGCAAGGAACTATGGGAAAAATACTTATGCCTCCCAGTTGGGAATTGGGCATCCACCATTAATCATACCGCCAATATCAATATCACATCCCATAAACCTTATGCCTCCCAACCCATCCTTATGCCCCCCCCCAAATTTTCTCCTTTATACCTCCCCTAAGAGTAAGAAATGCAAGCTATTTCTTTTCCATGGTGAATCCCAGTCCCAAACTCCCTTAAAAGTAAAATTGATGCCATTGGCATTCCCTTATGCCCCCCATTTTAAATCCCCATAGCCTTCTCATACACCATGTCCTAAGTAGTCTACCCAACCAGCCAACACACACATAACAACAATCACCATTTAAACATGCTTAGAAAGAGAAGAAACATTTTCAAAAGGTTCAAGTTCCTACCTTTCCATAATGGAGTTTGTTCCAAGATCAAAAAGCTTCCCAATGCAAAAATAATAGTCCTGAATCAACAACACATGAACATGTAATGGTCTCCAAACTCCTTCCATGAGCAAGGCTCTAAAATAGCAAGAAATTCACTCCAAGGAAAGTAGGAAAAGTTGCAACAACCTCAAACAAGCAATGGGTTTGAATTTTAAAGGAAAGGGAAGAGAAGAGGATGATGTGGATCCATGTGGGATGCCACATCATTCTTCCTCAACCCTAATAAAAAAGTAAAAATCATTCACCTAAACATAATAAATAAAATGACAATATAACTTACACACTCCAAAATGACCTATACTCCAAAAGGACTGAATTTAGAACATGTAAGAGAAGTGCAATTAAAACTTACAATTAGTCATTTCAAATGCATTAAAAAGGCCTAAATTTAACCTCCAAAGCATAGGTATGGTTGGTGAATAACTTTAAGAGGTGTGGGATAATTTTAACTTGTCCCACAAGCCTCCAAATATAGCCCCTAAGGACAAATTCGAATTTCCAAAGAGGATGGAGTGTTTCACACTCCAAATCTATCTTACATATTTCTTACACATTCTTACAACCTTTCTTACAAACTATTACAGTATTTCATTTAAGAGAAACAACTTTATTTATTACATTCCTATGACATATTGATTTATTTATTTTAACACATGATTATTCACAACATTAACACAACATATATAACTAATGAAAAGGGTAACAGATCACAAAATAAACACATGCAAACATTAATAAAGAAACCACACTAATAAATACACAACCCCATGGTCACATACAAAGGTGATTCCCCCCCATGGGAATCCCTAACATAACACAACACACACACACACAAAACAAGTTTCCATGGTGACCTTGTTGCATTCACCTAGAATTCCAATATGGTTAGTCTATAGTCCCCCGACATTTTTGTGATATTTTAACCTACAAAATGAAAAATACATCCTTCAGCCTCATGGCCATATCAAAACATCCAAAATGATATAAATATACTTACAAAGCAATCTATTCATATAAATCACAACAACATCAAGAAATCAACATTATCATTTTCAGTTTAATAAGTTAACTATATCATCATCAATTAATTCTTGTGTTAGTTTTATTCACAATATCAATGTCACATGTCCAAATCAACATCTATAATATGTCCATGTCAAATAGTATATCATCATTCACATATTAAAAATGTCTCTAGTAACCATCATGCATAATAATTGAATCTAGGTCAATAATATTTCATGTTCTAACATTTAACCATCATCCTAAAACAAAACATAATAGAGTTCATAATAAGATCAAAAGTGTCCAGATCAGTATCTAAAAGTGTCATAGAAAAGTGGGAACTACATCACCCTCTCTTTAGACTCGAATTTCTCTTAGAAGTCACTGGAACAAATGTGGAAACTACACTCGTAATACTATGGCATCCTCCTAAGTGGCTGCAGTTTTGTCATATCTATCCCACTGTACCCGTACCTGATCAATATCTTAGCCTTGAAGGCCCAAGGTCTTGTGATCTATGATATGGATGGGCTCCACCATTACCTGCCCCTGATCTTACACCTACAATGATGTCTAATCCAGTACATGAGACAGATCTGTAATATATCTCCTAAGAACCAAAACATGAAACACATCATGTACGTGAGATAAGCTAGGTGGCAATGCTAGATGGTAGGCCAAAGGGCCAATACGATCCAAGATCTCAAAAGGTCCAATGAATCTAGGATCTAACTTAGAACCTTTTCCATAATGGATAGGGCTCTTGTGTGGTCTAACATGAAGGAACACCTTCATGCCCACATCAAAGCTATGGTCAATCCTAGGTTGATCCGCATAATTCTTCTACATGTCTTATACCTCCTGTAATCTCTTCTTGATTAACACCACCTACTACTCCATGTCCTACAAAAGACCTAGTCCAAGAGATAATCTATCCTCTAACCTATCCCAGCTAAGAGGTGTCCTGCACTCTCTACCATATAGAGCCTGAAAATGAGCCATGCCTATGGAACTCTGAAAACTATTATTGTCAAAAAAATATACTAAGTACAGGTACTCCTCCCACTTAGACTATTGATCCATCACATACATCCTGAGCATATCCTCTAAAATATTATTCACTCACTCAGTCTATCCATCTATCTTATGGTGATGTGTTTTGTTTTGTTGATCCTCATCCCGAGAACATACTACATGGTAGTCTAGAAATGTGATGTGTACAAAGGATGGCGGTCTGATCTTCCACAAAATCCTGTGAAACCTACCAATATTATCCAAATATACTTGTTCCACTACTCTTATTGTATAAGTGGTCTTCACTAGAGAAAAGTGATCCACTTTTATCAATTTATCAACTGTGACCATAATGGCGTCGTGGTGATATCTCGACATTGGTAGTCCAATAATGACATCTATGGAAATGGTGTCCCACTTCCATTTCGGTATGGCATGAGGATAGAGAAGACCTACTAGATGCTGATGGTCAACCTTAACCCTCTGGAACTCTAAAAACCATGACAAAATCTTAGCCACATCCCAACGAAGCCCTCTCCAATGATACAACTATCACAAAGTAGCGTGCAACTTCTTCACCCTAGGATGGGCTAAATAGGGTGCACGATGTGCCTCTACCAAGATGTCCTACCTCAAGCCTCCATCTCTGGGAACATATATCCAACCTCTATGCTTGAGAAGACCATCTACCTCTAAGGAAAAACCATCAAACTTCCTCTCAAGGGATCTCTGTGACTCAATCTCTACTCATACTGCAATGTAGAAGTTGTCAAGACGAAGCTGTTGAAGAATCCTACTTCTCAAATCTATTCTCACTATAGTATTCATAGCCACATGTCTCCATCTACTGAGAGCATCTACTACCACATTCTCCTTCCCCTTCACATTCTCGATCTCCATGTCATACTCACAAAGCAACTCCATACAACGCCGCTGATGAGCGTTGAGATTGGGCTACGTGAAGAGGTGGTGAAGACTCAAATGATCTTTCCTAAGTGTGAATATCTATCTAAGAAGGAAATGTAGCCATCTAACCAAAGCATGCACAAATGCCCTAAGCTCAAGATCATGGGTTAGATAATTAAGCTTTTTATCTTTGAGTTTGCAAGATTCAAAAGCTACTACTCTGTTGTCCTCCATCAACACACCTCCAAGCCTTGCTAAAGAAGCATCTGTACAAACAAAGAACTCACCCTATGGATCCAACACTGCAAGAATTGGTGTTTTAATAAGACACTCCTTCAATCTCCTGAAGGCCTGCTCACATCTTTTTGACAAAACAAACTTCTTACCTTTGCTCTAAAGGGAAGTGATAGGGTGCGCAATCTGAGAGAAGTCCTGAATAAACCTGTTGTAGTATCCTGCGAATCTCATGAACCTGTACACCTCAATCACTATAGTAGGTTCTTTCCAATCCATAATGGCTCTAATCTTGGAAGGATCAACTACGATACCTTCCCCAGAAATGATATGACCAAAATACTGCACCTCTTTCTGAAAGAAAGCACACTTCTCCAAGTTCTTGTAAAGTTGCTACTCATGAAGACATTGAAGAACCTGGAGAAGGTGCCCCTTGTGATCCTCACGTGTACATGAGTATATCAAAATTTCATCTAGGAAGATGAGCATGAATCAATCTAAGAAGGTTTTCAATACCCCATTCATCAAACTCATAAACACTGCAGGGGAAATCGTTAAGCCAAAAGGCACAAGTATGAAGTCATAGTGCCCATATCTCATGTGGAAGGTGGTCTTATGAATGTCTCCCTCTAAAATCCTCAACTAATGGTACCTTAACTTGAGATCAATCTTAGAGAAAATTGTTTCTCCCTTCATCTGATCAAACAAGTCATTAATATGAGGAAGAGGATAACGATTCTTGATCGTTACCTTATTCAACTAGCAGTAATCAATACACAACCGCAAGGATCCATCCTTATTTTTTACAAAGATCATAGGTGCACCCTAGGGGGATACACTAGAATGGATAAGGCCCTTCTACAAAAGGCCCTCAAGCTATAACTTGAGCTCACATAACTCTGGGGTGGTCATCTGATAAGGTTCCCGTGAGATAGGCCCTCCTCCAGGAACTAGGTCTATATGAAAATCAATCTCATGTGGGGTCGGTAACCCCGGTAGCTCCCCAGGAAAAACATCAGAAAAAACTCTCAAGATGGGATGATCATCTAGCGATGGTCCACTAGACCCATCCTCTGATTTGTTACTAACTGTAACAACATACATCTAACAACCCCATCGCACACACCGCTTGAGCTGCATAGCTGAAATGGTGAGAATAGAAATGGGTCTCCTGAGCCCTAAGATCACTAACTCAACTCCTAAATCATCTGCAAAATCTATAGTCTTGTGATAACAATCCATCCTAGCCCTGTGTGTAGATAACCAATCCATACCCAAAATGACTCCATACGAGCCGAAAGGAAGAATACGTAGATCTGAGGTAGTGGTGAAAGGTCCCAAATCCACTACACACTCCTTAATTAAGGAGTCTATAGAGATCTTGTCTCTAGAAGCCATCTCAACATCCTAGCTAAGACCTTTCCTAACTCCCACTAGCCTACATCGCTCTACTAAAGATGGTGCAATGAAAGAATCAAAAGAACCAGAGTCAAACAATACAGAGATAGGAATACCACCAATGCTACTTGTGGTCTGGATGACTATGCTTTGATGCTCTACTTCATTGTTCTCAACCACTGTATATATCTTGTGGTTGCATCCCATGTCACCTACAGTCAAATCTGACATCTATGCCTTACCCTTGTTAGGGTTCAGAGGGAAATCTCTCCAAAAATGTTCTACAACTCCACATCTAAAGCAACCACTTGATCCTCTCCAAAGAGTAGCACCTCTAGTAGGTGTCCTGGATCTAAATAAGGTCTGCTGTAGCCTCTACTAGTGAGCTCCCGTTGACTGAGCTCTAGGTCCACCTTATGTCCTGATGGGACCCCTAAGAGGAGGCCCCATACTCCAACCTCTCTATGCATCATCTCTCTATGGAGGTCTATGAGGTGGGCGATACTACTACTACTGCTATTTTTTGGCCTACAGGAGGATTGTGTTATACCCTAGCCACCACAAGGAAGAGGTACTGACCCCCTTGATCTTTCATCCTACATTTGTTGAATGTAGATATAGACTCAATCTCTAGCCTATTGGGTCTTACCCCGAGTCTCCTCTATAATATAGGCCTTCTCGATGGCCTCTACTAATGTTTGTGGATAGTGAATCCACACTACACTTCAATATCCAAATTTAGCCATTGGATGAACTTGTGAATCCACACCTGCTCATCTGCATAAACTCTACATACTAGAGTAGATCTAGAAATCTACTCTCATACTCCACTACTGAAAGAGAAGCCTATCAAAGGTTATGGAAATCATCAATCCTATACTAGATGAACCTCGATGATAAATACATGCTCCTAAACCTCTCCTCAAATAGCTCCCAGGTCACTATCTTTGAATCTACATGGAGATTCTTCTCCTCTGTCCTCCACCACACTCCTGCTCCATCCCTCAGTATATGGATCACAACACAAGCTTTCACGTTGCTATAATAAGGGAAAAGCTTGAAGCAACCACTCAAGCTCACTAGCTAGGCCTCTGCCTAAAATTCACTTGTATCACCTAAGTAATGTGAGGGTTGAAGCTTCAGGATCTCCCTGATGTGATCTGATGATGTGGTCTATTAGCCTCTAGGTCTCTCAGTACGCTCATCCCTAATCCTAGGGCTCTGAGACCTCTCTCTATGCTCTGGAACTCTGTCACCCTCTCTCCTAGGTGGTGACTCTACTTGGGATGACTCTACATGGGAGTTTTCTGCTCTATGCTCCTCACTAAGTTGAGGAGATACCTGACCCTTGATAGAAGGGGCTCTATCATGACTAGTTGCATGTCCTCCTCCTAATCCTCCATGTAGAGTGGCATTGACATCCTGAAGGGTCTATATAATCTGAGGTAGAATGGTTGGTACACCTTAATCTGGTGGTGGTGGTGGTGGTGATTCTAAGTCTTTTCGAAGGTTCCTCTCGCTTCGTCTAAGCCTCCTGTATAGACCAAAGGGAGAGTTAGTTCATTTTGTTAAGTTTATACAACTTCCATGTTTATTAAAACATACAAATTCTAGCTAAGTTGTTTTCTAGATTTACATGTGTACTAGGTTTAAGTTTTCCTGTCTTAAGTTTTCTAGTATGCCCAATGGTCCAAGCCTTTGAACCATCAGTCTGATACCAAACTATACTGCCCATTCAAACAAACCAATTGAGACCCAAGAAACAACCTAGGGTTAGCTAGAAAATTATGGGATATTTTTTTTGTTTAGGAGTGTCCACAACCAGGTTGCAAGACAACAGTTGACCCTATTAGGTTCTAGAACAATTCAATTTCACTAGGACATATTTTTTTTCTTTTATTAACAAAATCAAGTTCACATCGTTCAAATTTTAGGGTTACAAGTTTTAGTCAGGTTCAAGGAGTAATTTACCCCCATACCCACTCTTTAGCAGGCTCTGAGTTTAAACTATAAATTTCTCATAATCATTGCTTCTAAAATTTCCCTAAACCATTCCCATTGGATAATAAATTTTTACACCTTTCCGGTGATATAAATAATTCCTCCTAACTCCTTATATTTATCAAGATATGGCTGGGTGGAGTTTTTAGGTCAAATTTTCCCCTAGGGGGACATGTGTCATGCATGGGTGAAATCCCCTTTGGTGGGTTGGCGGGTCATAGGGTGGATCTGGAATTTTTTCCCACATGGGAGCAAAAGAAAAATTTCTCCCATGCCTCCACAGGTCCTCAGTGGACACGTGTCAGCCTCAGAGACATCACTAGCAAAAAGGAAGGGGGAGGGCGGAATGGTGAGGGTTTTTGCGCAATTGCGCCAATAAAAGAAAATAATGAAGAAAAACCTGAGGTGGGGGTGATGATGCAGGGAAAAATTAGAAAATTTTCCCATGTTCCAAAAACCTAAAAAATTTAACTTCAAAAGGGTCTGCCCCTACACCATGCCACGTGTCAGCATCTGATTGGTTACAGGCTAGCGGGGATGCGGGGTAAAATAGGAAAAAATTCCCAAGGTAAAATTTTCAAAAAGCTAAGTTTAAAATATTGGTTTTCCCCTCTAATGTGCCACATGGTAGCATGTGATTGGCTACGGGATGGCAGGGGCTGTGAATTTTTTGTGGAAATTTTTTGAAAGTTAAAAATTAAATTTTTAATAGTTAGATTTATTTGATTTTTTTTTTTTGGAATGCCAATTTCAAAGTAAAACTTCAAATGCCCATAACTTTTTATAGTGAGCTCATATTTTGGAAAACTTGGGACTTTCCTGAAATATCTCAAAGCCCTCTTTAGATAGGAGTCATCAATTTTGGAATTTGATGAATTTTATGTTGTAAAGTTTGAGAAACCAATATGTAGAGTTTATAATTTGTTAGCTGGTAATTTCCAACTTTCACTTTTGATAAAATTTGGTTTCCTCCTTCACTCAACATGTCAAGTAGACATGGAGAATTGATCTAGTGATGGTTTAGAGTGTTTTCGAAGGGTTAATTTTTCCAATTGATTGAATTTCATATTTTTTTGTCAAATAACTGGAAAATTACTGTTAGAGGTATTATATTTGAATTAGCAATGGTTGAGTTGTTTTCTTAAGTTTTCTTTATCGGATTGAGTTCCTTAGTGTCTTAGCATGCTATTTCATAAAATTTTTAAGTTGGTTATTAAGTGTAGGTCTGAGCTGTGCATTTTATTTAGATTTACCAGTTTTAGAGTTTACAATGCCAGTGATCAAATTTTTAAAGGATCTATTTATCAATTCCATCATTTAAATGTAACAAATTATTCACAATATAGTCTAATACATTCAATTGATTCTAGTGATTCATTCCCAAGTCAAAATTACAAATTCTGAATTCAATTTTAATATAATTCCAAGGATGCAAAAACAATATACTTCCTTCCTACACATTTTTCTTTTCAACAAAGATTTCAATCTTTAACAACAATCAAATCCAATACACAATACAATCTTGAGAACTAATTCAATCCTTTATTCATTTTCAATACAAATTTACAATTTTCTCTCTTCCATTTGATTTCTACATACATAATGCACTGCATATAACATATTTTCAAATTTCCTTTCAAAACAGAGAGTAGAATATAACTTCTTTACATTTCACATTACAATTCAATCTTCCATTTTCAATACAAATATATTCACATTACAAATGGCTATACAATTCATCCGCTGCAAAGTGGGAAGGATTACAATAAATTGTTAAAAAGAAAGGACTATCAAACTCTATATTCCTCTTGCTCCAAAACATCAGCATGCTATTTTCTTCATCTTTTCATCTTGATCACAACAAGGAAGGGTGAAATGCAACACTATCCCCCCAACCAAGACATCCATTGAGAAGGGAGAATCCATCCTTCTTCATTGGCCCCTGAGCGCCAATCATATTGAAATAAAAGATTTAATACAACACATGGAAACAAAGGCTTCCACAACAAACATGCAGCACTTTCACATTCAAAACACATTTCAAGAATAATGTAGTTCACAACTACATTAAATAAGTGCAAACAAAATTGAGGCTTCATCAAGCAAGCCAACAAGAACAAGGAACTATGGGAAAAATACTTATGCCTCCCAATTGGGAATTAGGAATCCACCAATAATCATACCATCAATATCAATATCATATCCCATAAACCTTATGCCTCTCAACCCCTCCTTATGCCCCCCCCAAAGTTTCTCCCTTATACACCCCCCCAAGAGTAAGAAATGCAAGCTATTTATTTTCCATGGTGGATCCTAATCCAAAAATCCCTCCACAATAAAATTGATTCCATTGGCATTCCCTTATGACCCCCATTTTAAATCCCCATAGCCTTTTCCTACACCATTTCCTAAGAAGTCTACCCAACCAGCCAACACACACATAACAACAATCACCATTTAAACATGCATAGAAAGAGAAGAATTTTTTTCAAAAGCTTTAAGTTTCTACCTCTCCATAATGGAGTTTGTTCTAAGATCAACAAGATTCCCAGTGCCAAAATAAAAGTCCTAAATCAGCAACACACCAACATGCAATGGTCTCCAAACTCTTTCCACGATCAAGGCTCCAAAACAACAAGAAATTTTCCCCAAGGAAAGTACGTAAAGTTACAATAACCTCAAACAAGGAAGGGGTTCAAATTTTAAAGGAGAGGGAAGAGAAGAGGATTATGTGGATCCATGTGGGATGCCACATCATTCTTCCTCAACCCCAAGAAAAAATTAAACATCATTCACCTAAACATAATAAATAAAATGACAATATAACTTACACACTCCAAAATGACCCATACTCCAAAAGGACTGAATTTAAAACATGTAAGAGAACTGCAATTAAAACTTACAATTAGTAATTCCAAAATTCTTTATAAAGGCCTAAATTTAACCTCTAAACCATAGGTATGGTTGCTGACTAATTTTTAGAGGTGTGGGACAAGTTCAACTTGTCCCATAAGCCTCCAAATATAGCCCCCAAGGACAAATTCGAATTTCCCAAGAGGATGGAGTGTTTCACACTCCAAATCTATCTTACATATTTCTTACACATTCTTAAAACCTTTCTTACACACTCTTACAATATTAAATTTAAGAGAAAAAACTTTATGTATTACATTCCTATGACATATTGATTTATTTATTTTAACACATGATTATTAACAACATTAACACAACATATATAACTAATGAAAAGGGTAACACAACACAAAATAAACACATGCAAACATTGATAAAAAAACCACACTAATAAATACACAACCCCATGGTCACATACAAAGGTGATCCCCCCCCATGGGAATCCCTAACATAACACAACACACACACACACACAAAACAAGTTGCCATGGTGACCTTGTTGCATTCACCTAGAATTCCAATACGGTTAGTCTCCAGTCCCCCAAAATTTTTGTGATATTTTAACCTGTAAAATGAAAATACCTCCTTCAACCTCATGGCCATATCAGAGCATCCAAAATGATATAAATATACTTACAAAGTCATCTAGTCATATAAATCACAACAACATCAAGAAATCAACACTATCATTTTCAGTTTAATAAGTCAACTATATCATCATCAATTAATTCTCATGTTAGTTTTCTTCACAATATCAATGTCACATGTCCAAATCAACATCTATAATATGACAATGTCAAACAATATATCATCATTCACATATTAAAAATATCTCTAGTAACCATCATGCATAATAACTGAATCTAGGTCAATAATAATGCATGTTCTAACATCTAACCATCATACTAAAACAAAACATAATAGTGTCTATAATAAAATCAACAGTGTCCATATCAGTATCTAAAAGTGTCAAAGGGAAGTGGGTACTATAGTCTACTACATATATATAAGGGTGGGGACTTTCCCTTCACTTATTATCCTTTCCAATTATAGGTCATACGCTATTCTTAACCACCTTCACAAAATTAGCCACACATGCAAGTGCGCTAACAATAGATTACTACTAGCTAACATACAATAGAAGATCTATTTCTGGCTTGTTTCCATGCAAAGTGATTCATATCCAATCCTACAAAAATATCTAATGTGTGGCATGCATGTCTCTTCCTTGTTTGTGTGATTTGCACACCATCTCTAAAATTAGACCTTTATGAGTGAAAATGGCTAAGTCCCAAAATCTGAACTTCTGTTCCACACGAGCGTTCTCCCTATCCATTCGTGCCTTTATGTATGACTTTCTTTCCCATGCGTACTTCTTGTGTGCTTTCTTTGTCAAGTTTTCTTTGATCAACATATATTTTGACTTTAGAGACCTATAAGTTGATCACCCTCATTAACTGAACTGTATTATGAATAAGATATGTATAAATTAGTTGAATTCATTGTATGATTTTAATATTATAAATTAACATATTTAGAGCTTAGTTCCTGCTAGATTATGCAACCACATAATTGTTTGAGATTATCAATGGTTAGGATTTAATAAATTAAATTAATATATTTTGAGCTTAAAGGCCATTAGGTTATGCCACAACAAAATAATTGTAGATTGCATTTGCTAGTGTTTACTAATTTCAATTAAGATATTTTAAAAAATTTAATAAATTAGAGAAAGATATTTTGATCTTAGTTGTCACTAGGTTAAAAAATGACATAATTTTTGTAACTCGCAATCATTAGGATTTAACAAATTAAATGAATAAATTATGAGTTACATTGTCGATAGATACTTCCACAATATAATATTTCCTATTTAGTTTTTACTAGCACTTAATGAGTTAAAGAATAATATTTTGATCTTATCCAATAGTATGTTATGCCACACATAATATTTGAAGCTTAGTGGTTGCTAGGTTTTATCAAATTAATGTAGGATATTGACATCTTCACAGGAAGAAGGCTCAATGCGTTTGATAGCACCCCCCATAGTGAACCTCGAGATAGTGAAAAATATTATCAAAGGCTCGATGTAGACATTGATTAAAGAGATATGTCGAGTAGCTTGATTCCAATCTTCCACACGTGTCACAAATATTTTTAATTGAAAGCTTTCCTTATTAATAATATTATCCCACATGTTTATAATCATTAATCTATCTTGTCCATCACATGAGTACAATCTATCGATGTCATAAATACCCATTAAAGTTGCACATTTTATATCCTCTTGTCACTGACAAAAAAGGTTACACCTCAACATAAAAAAACTATTTTATTGTAATCTCAAAAATTTTTAGGTTATAACAAATTTAAGTAATTTGTTTTGAACTTATCGACCTCTGAGTTAATTTTTAGCTAATTTCTGCTTCCCGCTAAGACTAGATAACAAGTAGATTCCTACTTAATCAAGATTCCCATAGTCTCGAAACCCACAAGAAGTCAAGCATTCGTAAATATAGTCGGATCCATGATTAAAGCCAAGATTGGGACAATTTAAACTCAAAGGAAGAAACAATCTCATAGATAGTGCCAAATGTCAACTTGGCATGAGTTCCAAAATCAAAGGAAGTGGAAGCTTTGAAGCCCCATGGCACTTACACATGGAGTCAACTATAGATGACCCACCCAAAGTAAAACTCTTTGCAGTGATATGTGGCTGGATCATTACTTACCCAAAGGAAAGTGGCCCGATCAAAAATAATGTCAGATGTTATCCCAACGCACTCCCAGAAGCTTCAATAGAAGAAGAAACCCTAGAGAAGTGCTTGACCTCCACATGGATTTCACAATAAATCATCTTTGAGTTTGAGGAAGAATGCTAAAATATTAGAGATAATATAAAACCCACGTAGGGAAAATTATGGTGCATATCTAATTGTTTTTTAAATACTTAGATC
Organism: Taxus chinensis; assembly: GCA_019776745.2. Taxonomy (NCBI): domain Eukaryota; kingdom Viridiplantae; phylum Streptophyta; class Pinopsida; order Cupressales; family Taxaceae; genus Taxus; species Taxus chinensis. Next base: position 94,515,078 of record CM034149.1, on the reverse strand, counting down.
TTTTGAAAACATCAAAGGAAAAGGGTCATTTGGCTAGTCTTTTTAGGGATGAATTTAATGCATAGTTCCATGCAAAGAGTGTGAATTTGGGAATACTTAATTTTTTCACCTGCATTGAAAGGGTCATTCTCATGAAAGTAACATAAATAGGCACCACTTGAATGATGAGCTTAGGACCCAATGCATAAGAAATTAAAGAACCAAAAATTCAATAATGATTTGTAATAATAAGTCCTCTCAAAGGGATTTAGTTGTAAAAAATTTAAGAGATGCATTAAATAGGCATGGCTCTCACCCTTTAAAGATCAGATAATGGGAAAGTGTGACAAAGATATCAAAAAATCTATTCTGTCACTTCACACCATTTAAAGAGTTCAAGAAGGGTCTCTCATGCCCTTATCTCTCTATATATTGAAACTGAAGGCTTCAAAATAAAAAATATCTGAAGTTATTTATTTTCTTCTTATGTCTTAGTTCTTCTTCTGTAAAAGGCAGGAAGATGGAGATTTATCCTTCTTTCTGAGCTTTGTAACTGAATCTTACCTCTTATTTATTATTATATTATGTAAGATATTTGGAGTAATATAATATGCCCTATGATGTAATCCATATATCCTTTGTGTAATTTGTATTATCTGTGATAGCCTTTATTTTGACATAGATAATTGTGTAAGTTTTGGTGCTATTACTATCTTCAGAAGATATGCTTGGATAGTTTGAGTATTTTTCTATGTGGATCATCTCTGGTCTATGGTGCATCTTGTCCACCCTTTTCATTTCCCACCTTTTTCTCTATTTTATCTAGTTGCATTACAAGTTAACTCTTTCAATTTTTGGCACATCGCCCATGTTAAGTTTAAAGTTTAGTTTGTTTTATTTAACCCACATCTCATACCCAAGAGAAGAGATAACTTCTCTAAAATTTGGAGGTCTCCTTAGGGCACATGTCCCACTAACCTAAGGTTTCCTACGACTCTAATGGTTTATCTGCTAAGGATCCCCATGAAAAATTTTCATGGCATGCCTGGTGGGACAACTCAAAGCGGTATTTAATCATTATATCAACTTGGTCTATTCTTTGTAAGGATCAAGATTTAATGGAGATAGTATAATATCTCATCTGGAAACTCCACATAGTCTGAAAAAATCATTAAAAAATCTCACATACCTCCCTCTCATCCATTTCCACTCATCTTCCTTTCCACATATTCCATTTTTCTTCATCTTATGGAGTTGTGCAATCATGACTGCATTACCAATATAGGATCTACATTTACAAAAATATGCTTAGTATCGAATGATTCATGTGTCTTCCCAAAATGAGAATCATAACCAGTTTCAAAGTCACCATGGTGACCTAGATGAGAAAATTCAAAACCAATTTGACTATGAAATAAATAAGGAACATGGGGGTGAATTTGATGGCTACAAATAATTGGAAGAGGTTGGTCTACTTGAGAAGATAGAATGAATAAAAGCAGGCATGGTTCAATCTTGGGATATGGTGAAAATAGAGGAATCCAAAACAATATTTAGATCTCCTTCTCCATAGGTTGGCCCTATTCTTGAACATTATAGCTTGTAGGAGAAGCTTAATGTTTTAAAATAAGCACTAGCTCCACTTATACAGTGGATATAGGGTATTGAAATATATCGGTGACACACAAGATAAACTATTTGATGTGAGAGTAAATCACTAACTCTTTATTCATCTCCCATCCCAACTCAAACTTCACCATACCATACCACTCCAAATGTTGAGTCCCCTTCTCCATCTCCAAGCCATCCATTCAACCCTTCCCCTTTCTTCGAGCAGCTATACCCCTTGTAATGACTTCAAATCAAAAATAAGAAGAGCATATGGTGAGAAGTGATACAAACTAAGTAGGTTTGTATCACGAGATGAGAATTCAAGAAGTTGTAAACGTTTCCTCCATTTTTCCTCCACACAAAGTAGAGCCCCTAGAAGATTTTAGGCCAATGGGATTCATATTACAAGATGAAGCCACACATGATGGAAAATTTACAAACTCAAAATCCATCATACAAAAGTGGGATACTTTGATAGAGGTGGAAGAAGATAAGTTTGATTGCTTATCAGATTTAGGGGGATTTCTTGATGAAGAAGAGCCTGTGGAAATTACAACCTTTTCTACTTCATCAATCCCATAACAAAAGCAACCTTCTACTCACAACAATTCCCTTGGAACTAGTGAAAGGGATTTATAAAAAATTATCATTAAAATATTTTTTCTTTCAATCAAAGATCTTGGATTTTCTAGTGAAGATGCTAAAAATAAGGAGGGAGGAGATATGGATGACACCCTTCAGGAAAACTTGCAAAAAATCCCCATTCAAAAATATTCAATCTAGAACAATGAGAAAGAACATGAGGTCAGATCAACCCCCATTATAGGATGGTCCTCATTAATACCAAGGAAAACTTCAATACCAGTTATGCTCACTTCAAGGCATGAGGATAATTTTCAAGGCCCTAAGGGATCAGCTATGACACCTCCAAACAAAAGAAAAACATCTCAAGGTATTCATTCTATTTATTGACACCGTGGGGGGAAGAGTAAAAGGTAATTTTTCACTCTTATTTCAGGCCACGCCTATAGCTAAATTAATTTTATGGCCACACTTTAAAAGGAAGGGAAGTTATTTCTCCCTGTTAGTTTCAGGTCTTGTTTAGATTTTTCAAAAAATAGTTAGCTTAGGAGTAGGAGTAGATTACTTTCTACAAAATAAGTGCGTACGCACACTCTACATGAATCCTTTGAGTCATGTATGTTTTGTCTCTTTGTATAGGCCCACATTTTTAGTACTCCAATAAGAGGCACAAGATTCCCCAAGGAGACCCTAGCTTGCACAAGAATTCAAAGTTATCTGTAGTGGTTGTAGTCTTCTCTCCAAGAAAATGCAGAGCAACTATAATCAGTCAGTGGAGTGACATTATGGATTCTTCAACTTTCTAATCACACAAAAAAATGAATATTTTTTCCTTATCAGATTAGGAAAGCAAAAGGATTGACTAATGGCTGCAAAGGCTTGGAAATGATTTAGACACTATAGACCAGGTTCAGATTAGTTCATAACACATCCCAGACCCAATGGATAGTAGGAGATTGTGGGTTCTTTCCATTTAGAAGGCTAATGGACCTCGTCAGTTACCAAACTATTATCTAATTTTTGTTGTCCCCTAATATTAGATAACAAGTAGATTCCTGCTCAATCAAGATTCCCATAGTCTCAAAACCCACCAAGAGTTAAGACTTCGACAATACAGTCAGATCCATGATTAAAGGCAAGATTGGGACAAGAAAAACTCAAAGGAAGCAAAAAAATCGTAGACTGTGCCAAATGTAAACTTGGCATGAGTTCTAGAAATAAAATGAAGTGGAATCCTCAAAGCCTCACAAGGATTACATGTGGATTCAATTGTAGATTACCCACCAAAAGTAAAATTATTCATAGTGATATGCGGCCGGCTCATTACTTACCCAAAGGAAAGTGTCGCGATCGTAAATAATGCCAGATGTTAGCCTAGCACACTCCCAAAAGCTATAATAGAAGAAGATACCCTAGAGAAGCACTTAACCTCCATGTGGATTTCATAATGAATCAGCTCCGAGTTCGAGGAATATTTCTATAAGATTTGTGATAAGCCAAAATCCACGTAGGGGAAATTATGGTGCCTATCTAAAAAAATTTTAAATGTTTGGATCTTTTGAAAAGATCAAAGGAAAAGGCTCATTCGGCTGGTCTTTTCAGGGATGAAGTTAATGCATAGTTATGTGTGCAGAGTGTGAACCTAGGAATACTTAATTTGTTCACCTGCATTCAAAGGGTCATTCTCATAAAAGTAACATAAATAGGTGTCACTTGAATTATGAGCTCAAGACCCAATGCATAATAAATTAAATATCCAAAAATGCGATAATGATTTGGAAGAATAATTCTGCTCCAATGGAGTTAGTTGCAAAATAGTTAAGAGATGCATTAAATAGACATGGCTCTCACTCTTTAAAGAGTAGATAATGGGAAAGTGTGAAAAAAATATTAAAAAATACAATTCTATCACTTCACACCATTTACAGAGTTCAAGAAGGGTCTCTCATGCCCTTATCTCTCTATATATTGAAACTGAAGGCTTCAAAATAAAAAATATCTGAAGTTATTTATTTTCTTCTTATGTCTCAGTTCTTCTTTTATAAAAGGTAGGAGGATGGAGCTTTATCCTTCTTTCTGAGCTTTGTAATTGAATCTTGCCTCTTATTTATTATAATACTGTGCACAATATTTGGAGTAATATAATATGCCCTATGATGCAATTCATCCATCCTTTGTGTAATCTGTATTATCTTTGATACTATTTATTTTGACACAGATAACTATGCAAGTTTTGGTGCTATTACTATCTTTAGAAGCTATGCTTGGATAGTTTGGAGAAGTGTTCTATGTGGATCACCTCTGGTCTGTGGTGCATCTTGTACACCCTTTTCATTTCCAACCTTTTTCTCTATTTCATCCAATTGCGTTATGAGTTAACTCTTTCACTTTTCAGCGCATTGCCCCACTTAAGTTTAAAGTTTAGTTCAATTTATCTTACCCCTAACTCATACCAAAGAGAAGATCCATCTTCTTTGAAATGCATAGGTCACCTTAGGGTGCATGTCCCACTAACCTAAGGTTTCATACAACTTTTAAGGTTTGTTTGCTAAGGATCCCCATCAAAATTAATCAACCACATGAAATTTAGAGAATTATTTAGCAATAAGATCTGTATGAATTAGTTTATTTTATTGTATGATTTTAAGATTTTAAATTAAAATATTTCAATATTTGTGCCAACTAGGTTATGCCACCACATAATATTTGGAGCATATAGGTTGTTAGCATTTGCTAAGTTAAATTAAGTTTTTTTGATCTTAGCAACCGCTAAGTTATGCCACAACATATTTTTGGAGATTGCATTCCATAGGGTTGAATATTTCAATTACGGTAATTTACATCATTTAAAAAATTAGAGGACAATATTTTGAACTTAGTTGTCTCGAGGTTAAATAATTTTATCTTAGTGGTCACTAGAATTTAACAAGTTACTTTTTGATATTTTGAGCTTAGCGTCTACTATCTTATGAGAACACATAACCTAACAAATTATATTTAATCTAATAATGTTCTAGGTTTTAAACAACAAGAGTGACATAGCATCAATTTCCCACCTTTTATAGTTTAATGTTATAGAACTTGATAATTATGAAAATTAATATAATCTGTAGAGGGACTAAGAAAAAAATTCTATTTATGTAAGCATTAGACTAATGAATTCCCCATTGGATTTCTTCACCTATGGCATTTGGTCTAGAGGAAACTTTGACAAGTTCAAGTTCATCTGCCTCAAATAGAATTGAATTGGAAAGATTGGAGGATGAAATTTATATTTATTTAAAAGATGTGTTAGTTACTAAATTCTTATTTTTATGGTGTACTTATAATATGTTGTTATTTGAATGAAAAATATTGAACATGTTTCTAAAATAGTTTGATGTCTTTTATACTTCCTAGATCAATTATTTTCAAAAAATTGATTTTCTTATGTGCATTCATGGAGATCAATGCCTACAATGCTCAAGTATAACATGATGGAATAGTTATTAGACCAAATGTATTCATTGGCATAACATATGTTGTCTTACAAAGCGTTCTCATGGCAAAAGCATTAGAATAAAAGGATTTTTGGAGGAAATTTCTAATTAAGGATTTACTCCTTAAGGTCAACATGTTTTTCTCATTAGTTGTTCAAAACAATATTTTAACCCTTGAGAATATGAGAAATGATAGAATTCATAATTAGATCTTAAGAAATATCCTTAAAGATATAAATAAATTTTTATAGAGTTTGAAAGCTTTGATTTTATTCATACCCATAGAAAGGGTAATAAATGTGTGGATCATCTTGCCAATTTGGGGGCTAAAGGAAATAATTTCAAGCTGTGGGAGAGGGGAGATGATATCTTGAATTTTATTAATATCATTAATTATATTAATTATTGATGTGTGGGTGGATATTTTCCCTCATTTGAAGGACCCTTCACACATGCATGATATATGGTGGGATTTGTATTATTTCTTCTCTTAAGATTCATTTTGGCCATTGTTTCTTCCATTTTCATTCTCATTTGACTAAAATCATGAGAGGTGTTCATTTGAGAATCGATTCCATAATTTATGGTGCCCTGAAGGACAACACCTCCTTGTGGCACATTCTGAAAATGGGGGGGTTTAGGAATTTCATCTCAAAATTCACAGGGTTTGATCCTTATCTTGCATTGGAGTTTGGTTGGGTGTGGAACAATGGCAACATGGTGATCCACAACATGGAAATTTAGGTTTCAAATGATTCAATAAAACAAGTGAATGGAATGGATATGGAGGGCTTAAAGATATTCAAATGCCTCACTAAATGCATGCATGGAATTTAGAATTTTTTGTGCGGTAAAGTAAAGGTTTACCTACTTGTAGATGGTATAGCTAGATTTTACATCCCTAATATTTAGAATACATTATTCCTCCACCTTTTTGGGTACATTAATCTTGAAGGTAATTATAAAAAGATATATGCTCACCATATTACTAGGAATAATATGTTCATGCATAAGATTGTTATGAACCTTCCCTTTTTCTTTTTTATGTAATTCTCTTCATCGGTGAATGATTTTCAATAAGGGAATATTGAAACCCTATTACACCATGATCTAATTATTTTTCCTTTTAATAATGGTAAATCAGTGGTGGTGAAGGAATTACAACCCAAATAAGGGTATTAACATATTGAGGAGAAAGAAGTGTATGAATTATGAGGGGAAGGAAAATCTTGGTACTAGGGCTACAGGTTCTCTGGTTGATAATAAAAGAGAGTATTGTAAAGGGAAAGAGAGAGCAGAGATTGATTCAAAGGTGGATTTTAATAAAATTATACTAGGGTGAGGAAGGTGGAAAGGGATATGAGAAAAAATGTCATAAATTTCATCCATGCCTCTAACAAAATTTGCATCTCCTAAAACACTATTAGGATAGATATGGACGAGATCAAAATTATTGTTTTTGAGTTGCAGAGACATGTGGCCAAGATGGACCAGGGACATAAATTTTACATTTTTAATCTCCACCTCAGTAGTTTTGATGAGGAAGAGTAGGTGGAATACAACATTCCTATCCTGAGAGAGCAGGATGATTAGATGAAAGGATAGGAAGAGTTTCAACCGATGCTGTATAAAAATTTTAATACTAAATTCTTTCTTGGTTGTTAGAGATTGTGTTTGACTACTTGTGAACTGTATCATTTGGGATGTTTCCCCTTCCTATTTTTTATCGTCTTTGACCTATTCTTTTTTATTGTTTTTCCTTGTATTTATCTAATGGACTGTAGTTTTGGCTAAGTTTTTTAATACATTTTTTTCCTTCTTGGTCATTCTCATGATGCATTCTATTGTAAGGTTTTTGGGTTCCTTAGTCCCCATTTTTTACCTAATCAAATAAAAAACATGGCGGAAGCATTAGCCCTTTTGGTAAATAAACTAACCAATAAATATGTTCACATATATTTTATAAATCTTGTTAATAGTAATTTTATTAACGATATTTTAAATTAAACAAGAGCCTTGAAGTGACCAGTTCTTTCCTGTAGGTTACGAGGTGTTTTTTTGGATTAATATAAGTTGATATTTCAATGAGTCAAATTAGGGAGTCATTTAATAATATGACAAATTGATTAATAGGTATGGATATAATGTATAAGCTAGATAGATTCTTTATTAGTTTGAAGGGGATATTGAAGTAATATTATGAAAGAATGATAATAATTTTGAAGCAAATTACATCCAGAAAGAGATGAGCCAAATAACTGAAATATGTCGCTATGGTGAATGAATTTTTGAAATTTAAGATGTCATAAAACTAAAATCAAATGTGTTTCTTTAAAGTATCCCTCAATAATTAGAGAATAAAATCCAAAACCATAAGTGTAGAAAATAAGTTCAAAATTTTTTTATTGAGAGAACCATTCTAAACAAGATAAGGTCCTAGTGGGAGACATGTATAAGGGACAACAATGTTACAATGGGAGATAATTAGTAAAATAAAAAATAATTAGAGACCCAAATCAAGAATTATGTATTATTTCAAAACCATAAAACTAGAAAAGGAAATAATGGTCAAAGAAACCAATGCCATGGTCAATTTCCACTCACGTGAAGCTTGACTGGTAATCCTTTTCTCTGAATAGGAACGTGTACTAGATTTCTTGTTGGTACTAGAGTTCATCCCTTTCCACATGATGGAGTACATAATTTTTAGGGAGAAGACGATGATGAAATTAATAATGCTTCAATGCAGTTGTTAATGAATGTCATCGATGTACTCTTGTCCTCATACTCAGACGTTTTGAAGCTCTTGTGTAATTCCAGTTTTGAAAATATTAGTTTTTGTTTAGTACAGACTACATATCAGTATATTAATTACTAAGCACCCAAAATATTCACTATTTCTAATACACATATGAATAGATGAATTAAAATATGAATCGTTGCTTTTAATTGGAAGAATTTATAATACGGGAAATTATACCAAATAATGTTGAAATATGTAAAGTATGGCATGCACGTGTTCATGTCATTGTGACAATAAATTTTTTCATGCCATATATGTTTTGACATTATTAAAGGTTAGATGAACTGATAGACATTAATAAATGTAAGGCCACTTGGCTATTTCTAATTTTTTGGTTTAAGAATTTTTAAAAATCTTGCACTTCAATAAGGGAAATAATTATTCAAATCATCCTTTCTCACCAATCAAAATAACAAAAGAACAATTTATCAAAAAGTATATTCATGTAATTATGTCAATTAAAAATTTATACATTAGAAATCTTGACATGAGTAGAAAAATTCTTACATATTATTATCTCACAATAACATTAGTAATTGGATGAATTGAAAGGTATATTATCATACCTTGGTAGGAACTGATAATAGTATTATTGTTCTTGTATTTAACAAAATATAATTCATATTAAATTTTATATATGTTAAATTTTTTAATACAAACATAGAAAATATTAAATTTTAAAAAAACTAACTTATAAATCTAATTTTTATTGCAAACGAGGATAAAGCAAAGCTCAAAATTTTTGAATAGAAAAAAAATGTTAAAATATATATACGTAAGGAGTGGGATTGTTTTAATTTAGAAATTTTTATGATCTGATTTTTTAAGTAGAATTCATTATTTTTTATGAATAATGTACTATTTTGGATGTGCCACTTGTCCAAGCTTCCAAATAAGTCTTCCTTTTTGGATAAACATTAAACGCATTGAATATTTTGTTGGCATTTAGTTTTTCCTAAATGTCATATCTCATTTAAAGATTAGACACATCTATTTCTTAGAATTCTGATTTTTTTATAATAGAATAAATCAATGTTTGCAACAAGGCCTCATATTTGTCAAATGAGTACTAAGTATCCAGTAAAGAAAAATATAAATACGTTTTGTAGATTAAGAAGTTATTTAAATAAAATATAAACATTAGAAAGTTGAAAATTTATACAACTTTTTGAATTTGTTGGTGGATTGAGGATAATTTAGTTGTTTTGAGCTTAATGCCTACTAGGGTAAGCTAATACTTCCACATTATAATATTTTAAGCTTATATAAATCCCTCAATTCTTGTGCTTTCACTTCAACATGTGAGTGATCATACTTAGATGTGTGAATAGAGACTCCCACTTAGAAGTGTGAGTTGAGACTCACACTTAGACAGGAAAGAAGAGACTCTTACTTAGAAGTGTGAGTCAAAAAAAGTGTGACTCAAGGATTGCACTTAGAAGTGTGATCAATTGCACTTTTAAGTGTGATCACTCATATTTTGACTTGTCAATCTAGTAAATGTTTTTGTGAGTTCATGTTAAAAACAATGTTACTTATACACTATTTAATTTTTTTAAAAATGACTATTATTAGGCCCCTAATTTATTGGCTAAGTATAGAGAAGCACATGGGCATGCAGGACCCACTTAAAGAAGGGAGTGCAAGGATAAAGTATGCATGACAAGGTTCTAGGAGGGTTTTACTAGAACAAGTGGTGAACATGTAAGGAAGAGAAAAGGTTTTGGGACTTAGCCATATTTGGCGTATAAAAGAGAACATGAGAAAAGTGTGACCCGAATGCACATGCAGAGTGGATAAGGTGTCATCCTGGTAACAGGGTGGCCTAGGAAGGAATATACCTTGCAATGGAAGATATTAGAAGGTGATCACTGCAAAGAGTGGAGAGCTCGAGCTTGAAGAAGCATGCTCCCATGGAGGACCACCTTGGACACTTGGAAATGGATCTGTAACTCCCACAAAGGCTTGAAGGTGTTAACAAAGGCTATAAATACACGTGCCCGGTAGATGAAAAAAGGAGATACATAGAGATACACATAGAGGGCATTAGAGAGAGTACATGATAGGTGAAGATCTAAAAAAATACATGAAGAGATTTATAGGTTGGGCTAGGAGATTTGTAGGAAGAATGATGTATCAAGGGATGGGTAAATGTGTTTTTTTTGCATTGTAAGGGACGTAAGCCAAGTCTTGCTACATGGTTCTAAGTTGCACTATAATTTTGGTCTATAATGACCCTGATAGATATAATGTGATTACTGGAAATGTTAAAATATGAATATATGTGGTTCCCAGCTCATACTTATCTCTTTTTGTTATGTTTGGTATGTTTCATATGAATGATTACAATCATTATGCATCTTGTTTCCCTCATATTTCAGATCTATCTTTTGTCAATGTGTTTCTTATCTGAATGAATACATTAGTGCAACATTTACCTAAATTTCTCAGTTGAATAAGGAGTTTATTTTGTCTTTATAATACGCATCTATGCTACATTCTTTCACAATTCACATAAAAGAGGGCTCAGTGCATGTGCATGCCTTCGGTGATTACCCAGCGCGACTGTGTGATAGGCCAGTGTGCATGGGATTTTCCTTAATTGTTAAGGGGTATAAAAATTGACTACATATTGGTTCTATTTCCAGGACCTATTTTTGAAGTTGTTATAAGAAATGGAATTCATCTTTATATTTGTACTATGTGATGAATGAGTGTTTAACCTTGGAAACTTTTGAAACATGGTTCAATAGCATGGAGGATGAATTTACTCAGAGATTTAACAGTAGACCTGATTTTGATGCACATAGATGGGTATAAGAGAACCTCTACCATGAGTTGTATCAAACTTTCTTCTATTTCTTCCCAGTGGAGCTATACGAATGGCTCTCAGCATATGCTTCCAAATCAAGATGGTACTATAGAGCACACATATGGACCTAAGATGATTACCATAGGCTATAAGATGTAGATCTAATGTGGAATCATGGTGTGGATCATTAGTGGAAGGGAGTGCTAGCTAGCTACACTCTAGAATACACCATTTCTACATACTCATTTATGAAAGTTACAGAGTTTGAGTTTGGAGGGAGCTTAGAGGATCATTTCTATGTGTTATTCCTTTGGCAATGAATATTTTGATCGTTACCTTGAGTTTAGAGGCATTTCCAATGGTTGGCTAAACCCTTCTGAGTGTTGAACGAGGAATCTGGTGTGGAGGAGGATGAAAGGCATTGTGACTGAGAAAGAAAGGGAGGAGAGATGACTCAAGTATAGTGAAGCACGTGAAAGGGAGATTGCTAGACAACACAAGGTTACAAGTGTGATGGATCTATGGAGGTAGATGTTGTGGGAAGGAGATGAGGTTCACGCACTAGATGTGGAACTTGAGCAATCTATCCTACCCCATCTTGGAAAGAATGGGAGAGAGAACCCTTTAACTTCTGATGAGATTTCATCACGTTGAGAAAGAAGAGTCGTTGCTATGCATCTTAGCCCACTTAGTAATCAGAAATTGGCACTTGATTTTATAGATCAAGGGAGAAGTATTGTTAACCCAGTTTGTATAAGTGGAAGTGACCAATCTACACCTAGGAGATATAATTTCTCTTTTGCAACTTCTATGACTGCACATACCATTCCAATGTTCATAGGAATTCTAATGTTCATGGGAGAATATACAAGGTTTTGACAACACATCAGGGAGTGGTGTGGGACACAAATCTAGTAGTGGAACAATCTTACAGACCATTGGTGCATAGTTCAGTGGGATGTTGGGGACAATAGGCATTATCACTTCAAGCCCATTACTGGATGCAAGAGGTTCTAGAGGTGGAAACAGTGGATAGGGAGGCACATAACCTTGTGAGTCCAGTGGATTTGGTAGAGGGAACACCAGAGGAAACACCATAGGAAACCAAGGATCTGTAGTAAGATGATAGGCACCTCAGCCACCTCCTCAGGTAATATTTGAAATGTATTTACACTTGCTAGATTACTATGGTATAGAGGATGTTGTAGAACATGTGCACATGTTTGAATTACTATGGCACATGAAGGGGGTCACTACCTCAGAGTGGAAGGCTAGTTAGTTTGCAACAACATTGCAAGGACACACACATAGCTGGTATAGGAAGTACGACCCCTATCAGACGTTGGTAGACTACACTGCATTAGAGAATGCCTTCCTTAAAAAGTTCCATATACTGGAGTTTGAGCAAAAGAGCATCAGTGCTTTGAAGGAGATCCAACAAGGAATGACAGAGAGTGTGCAAGAGTATGATGCGTGGTTTAAGACTCTCCTCTCAAAATTGTCATATGACATTCACCCTTCACTATATGCTCAATGGTTTGTTGGAGAGTTGATCACTCCTTTTAGGAGGGCATTGTCCCATAAAATATTTACCGACCCAGGTGAGGATCTAGAGGTTTCCTTATGTGCTGAAGTAGTTGGGATCCTTGATACTGGTGTGAGCCCTTTTTTAGAGCCTCAAATAGATGTTATGGCTAAACAGATGGAAAATTTATCTACGAACTCAGCCCATGAGACTCATAGTGGAATGTGGTGTAGAAATTGTGAATTAGAGGAGCATGCCAAGGATAATTTCCCCTAGAAATTAGTACGTGTCATAGTGGTAGATTGTGAGAGTTGTCATGGGGACCATGATGGGAGTATATGTCCCCTATCACAACACGCAGTTAAGAAGAATGTGTCTTGCTATATTAATATTATACCTTTACAACACATAATATTAAGGATTGTAGACTTATTGACCATATCCATGAGGCCATTGATCATGGTGTGTGCCAAACTAGCCTTATCAATGGTTTCAAGGAATATGATTGCCATTATGAAGGATGGGTGGATGGAGGGGCACGTGGAAGAGGTTCGCATGGAGGATTATGTTGTTGTAGTAACCGTAGAGGAGGAAGAAGTGAGTTCCCATGAGGAACCTATTATAACTGTAGATCTACTGAACATTACAAGTGTGAGTGTCTAGATTTATTATAGTGCTTGCAGTGCGGGAAAAAACATAAGTATGAGGAGTGGTCTGATTTGTTTGAGCACATTAGACAACAACATCAGAAGGAAAAGGGCACTAGGATGGTATGTATAAAGAATACTGACACATAATGGATGCCTGGAGTGGTGCATGAGTCAGGATTAGAACCTAATTTGGTGATAACAAAAGTAGAGGTTGTGCATGACAAATAAGTACCAAGGAAAAATACTCTAGTCTCAAGAGAAGAAGTGGTGCATGAGAAGTATCTGGACCCTACCCACTAGAAGGAGGTGTATCAAGAGATAATGGATATCATTCAGATTTTACTGGGAGAAATCCAGTTTCTAAAGGAGAAGTCTAGGAAGAAAAAGAAAAGAAGGAATGTTAAGGCTCCACAAAAGGACATAGATGAGGTCAAGGAAGTATGAAAAATGTTAAGGCAAGATGATATTATTCCCTTGCTAGGAGAATGGATACGAGAAAATATGCCACGTACTAGAGTGGAGCACGAAAGGTAGGTGTTGTATGTAAACATCCCTCCCCATATCCTTGATTATGACAAAAAAATCACAATGAACGTTGTTGTGGTTGGTTGGATTATAAGAAACATATTGATTGACTTGGGATCAGAATTCAGTTTTCTTACATTAGATGCTTGGCATCAAATGGGAATGCCCACATTGCAGCCATCTTTGAATGTGCTATATATGGAAAAAAACCTAAGGCAATGCCCATCGGAGTATTAAACGATGCAGTGATTACAATTCAGGGGGCCAAGTTTACTAGAGACTTCAAATTATTGGCACTTTCCGAGGCAGACAGTTTTCCAGCATTACTTGAGTACTCGTGGTGCTATAAGAACAATGCTGACCTTTGGTTCAACAAAGGATATATCAGTTTTGAAAACAAGGAAGAATGGGTCATCATCCCTCTGATGGGTGGGAATTCGACACCTTACATTGAACCATTGGGAGAAGAGGACCTTAATAGAATTTATGTGTGTTGCAACTGATACCCAGGGATAATTCACCCTAAAAAAGGAGTTATCCAATTTGAGGATGCCTATTTTGTGAGTGATACCACAAGCATGGCATTTGACAATTAGGTGCATAGGACCTATGAGTTAATTCGGAAAAAAATAAGGGGGTCTATAATAAAAATTACCAAGGCACCCTCACTCAAGCTCCTAGGAGGGAAAAAGTTACCATGTTACTCTGGAGGGACATACCCTGAGATTTTCTTACGAGACATGGAAGCTCAATGCAAAAATGAGGATGAAAGAAGAGGGATGCTCAATTATAGCCTACTCAGGACTACAACGCATTGGTCAACTACACATCAGGAGAGCCTCTTGGAGTGGTGTGAGGTAAGAATCACATTCTCTATAAGGTTTTCAAGAAGCAATGCGCCCACGGTAATTCAAGACTACCATGGTAAAGAGACTACTTCATTCCATACCCAATCATATGATAAGTCCTAGATAGAAGGCGTAGAAGCCTTACCACCATCATTATGGGTACATAAGCTATATTCCACACTGCAAGGTTATGTATGTGCATGGTATATCCATTCAGAAACATGCCGTCAAACTGGTAATTGGAAAGAATTTATGGCTGATCTCTTTCAAGGGTTCAAATATCAAAGTATAAATCCATAAGTGGATATAGGTTGTCTAACACCTTACAATAGGTGATAGTGCTATGGTAGAGGATATAATACAAGATTTTATAGGATAACCTAGCTTGGAGGAGTCCTTTGAGGAAGAATAATCAGAAGAGATACAACTTGAGGGTGCATGTAAGGAAAAACAAAAAGGGAAGATGGTGTATGTAATTGATGGGGAGGAAGTGGAAATATTGGATGTTAACCATTCTGTAGGGATGCGTGAAGTGATAGATAGTGCTGATGAATGGGTATGCCCCTACTATGAACCATTAAAGATAAAAAAAGGTTAACATGCGTAAAAAATAGGAACCTAAGGAGGACATCATCAGGGATTATTGGTCGGAGAAGGAGGTATCTAAGATCACTGATCTGTTACATGAGTTCCAAGATTTATTCCCTCACAGGTATCATGAACTCATAAGAGTTCACCATTCCTCGGGGGAAATGAGGATCAAGTTGAAGGAGGGTTCATTCCTAGTTTTGAAGAGACCATACCAAACTAATCTTAACCTACACGTGAAGGTCAAGGAATAAATAGAGAATATGATAGTGTCGGGTATCATTGAAGTTGTTGAAGAGTCAGAGTGGGTAACTCTAATGGTCATTAGTATCAAAAAGGATGGAAGGATAGGATCTATGTAGACTATAGGGAGTTGAATGTAGTTTGTGTCATTGATCCTTTTCCAACCCCCTTCACTGAAGAAATTTTGGAAGGAGTGGATAGACACAAATTCTATTCCTTTACAGATGTATTTTTAGGGTACCACCAATTTTGGATTGCAAAGGAAGATTAGGAGAAGACAACTTTTTCCACTGAGTGGGGAATTTTTTACTATAGGGTCATGCCCTTTGGGTTGAAGAATGGACCTAGTGTGTTCTCACGCATTGTGGTGCAAGCCTTTCAGAACTTCATCTATAAATTTCTTCAAGTCTATACAATGTATGGGCTAGTCAAGGACCACTATGATAACTTAAGATTAATGTTTGAGAGATGTCAGTAGTTGAGGATATCCCTCAACATTAAGAAATGTGTCTTTAAAACCCCATTTGGAACATTATTAGGGCACATCATATGTAGGGAGGGCCTACTAGTGGATCCCGCTAAATTTGTTATCATTTTGGGGTTGGGGGAGCCTACTGTCCAAAGCGCAGTGCATGGATTCCTTGGGCATACAGGGTATGACAAGAAGTTCATCAAGGGATATGCCAGGATATCCACACCCTTATAAGAATTTCTTATTAAACACAAGAGTTCCTTCCTTTGGGGAGAGGAAAAACAAAAGGCATTTAATAATTTAAAGGATAAGCTTGTCACCACGCCCATACTGTGATTCCCTTCTTGGGATAATCCTTTCCATGTTCATGTTGATGCCTCAGGAACAACTATTGGAGCAGTACTGACACAACTTGGTGAAGGGATTATTGATCATCCCTCATGTTTTTCTAGCACAAATTTAACACTGGAAGAGAAAAATTACACAACTACTGAGTGGGAAGCATTGTCCATGATCTACATGCTGCATAAGTTTAGGTAGTATCTATTGGCAACACTCTTTATATTCTACATGGACTACATGGCATTAAAATACTTAGTCAATAATCCTGTCCTTCAAGGGTGCATATGTCGGTGGGTCTTGCTATTTTAAGAATTCAAGTTCATCATGGTTGTGAAGAAAGGAAAGATCAATTCTAGACCCAATCATCTATCTAGGATTGACTTAGGGGAGGACACACAGAGCATTGAGGAGACTATTCCTGATGCACAACTATTTAGTTTATAGTGTGTGCCCTTGGATTTGGAGGACATTATATTATTTCTTAAGATAGGTGTGGCACGAGAAGGAATGAAGGCCTTGGAGATGAAATAATTGACCATACACACCACACCTTACATGCTGATTAGCAGAGATCTATACAAATTGGGTCATGATGAGGTTCTATGCTGGTACATACTAGAACATGAGCGCATAATTATAGAAGAAGAACATGGTGGGATCACAAGAGGATACTATGTGGGAAATGCAACCACATAGAAGATTCTACTCATAAGGCTTTTGTGGGAAACCATTTACTAAGATTGTATTGAGTTTTGCAATGCCTGTGAAAAGTACCAGCACCTTGGCAAACCTATAAAAAGGGATGAAATGCCCTTACGATCAATATTTAGCATGGAACCATTTGAGAAATGGGTTATTGACTCTGTAGGATCAATCTCACCAGTGGCATGAAGGACTAGTTCGCGGTATATTATCACTTGCACTGATTATTTGACACGGTGGGTAGAGGTAGCACCTACAAAGGATTATACAACAACTATAACTGCTAGATTTTTATGGGAAAATATAATCATTAGGTATGGATGCCCATTAACTTTGACAAGTGATAGAGGTACACACTTTCTCAATGAGACGATCAGGGTTCTATTATCAAAATTTTTGGTGGCCCATCACAAGACTAGCCCCTATCACCCTCAAGCAGATGGAACGGCTGAGGAATTTAACAAAATACTTACTCATGTGTTAACTAAGATCTATGATGTTGGTAGAAAAGAATGGGATGACAAAGTAGCAGTCATTCTTTGGGCATATAGGAAAAACAATAAGAGGTTAAATAAGGGCACATTGTTTCAATTTGTTTTTGGAGTGGAGGCTATCCTACCAGTTGAATTCATGTTACCTTCACTACCTATAGTGCACATAGGAGGATTAGTTAATGACCAAGCATTAGAAGAAAGGATTGACCAATTAATGCAATTGGACAAAAGACAGTCACTCGCCAGGTGGAAGTAGAAGACTGAAAAATAAAAATAAAAGACATGGTATGATCATCACATAAAGAACAAGAAGTTTGAGCTTGGGTAGATGGTTTTTCTATATGATTCCAAGTTTCTTCCCCATCTTGGGAAGCTAAATCTCCATTGGTTGGGCCCTTACATCAGCTCATACATCCTTGATTCAGGCACATTCCAGTTGCAAGAACTGGATTGGACGAGATTACTAGGAGACTTCAATGTGAGTAGGCTGAAGATCTACTATAAATAAGTCTTCTTGGTGTTTGTAATAAGGTAGGTTTTCCATTTAGTACAAGTTTCCCTTTATGAATTTTTATTTTCTTGTGTTTCCCTTTCTCCTTTCTATTGTTTTGTTTTGTGTCATGTGAGCCGGTAACCACATTAATTTTTGAAGGTTGTGCATGCATAGAGGACCGCATATCTATTTTAGTGTGGGGTGGAGTAATTTGAAGTATAGGCTGGTAATACAAGTGTGCATTGGTAGTAGAAGTTGTGGTGAATATCCCAGTAAAATAAATAAATGAACATAAGGTTAATAGGCTCTTAAAGAAGAGATGGATGTGAATGGTTGGTGTCAAGAAAGCCTTAAAGAAACCATGTACAGGAAAAAGGAAGAGGACATGAACAACATGAGGTAGGTGAGGGAAAAAATAGGGAAGAGGAAGGAAGAAGTTCCCTTGGCGCTATGAACATGCATGTAAGAATATTCAGTCGGGTTGGATTTTTACGTGCCAGAGGTTGTAAAGAGGTTTTCGTGGAAGATGTGGTATGTGGAAAAAGGCTCTTAAGACCGAATTAGTGGAAAAGGCCACATTTAATGTCAAAGTATAGTGGTAGGTGAGAGAACATTTAATGCTAGGAAAAGAGAAAAACTATAAATAAGAGGTCAAACACTTCATTATTTGCATTATCATTACGAAGGGAAGAAAGCTCTTATGAACTTAGACATCCAAAGCTAGATCTTTGAGATAAAGGAAGAATTTGACAGATCTGAAGTGCATAACTAGGGTAAATTTACAAACTAGTAGGAAAGGAGTACATGGGCATGGAGAAGTTAAGTAAGCAAGTGCCATCTTGTGGAAGGGTTTTTCTAGTTAGGGTTTGACGAATAGGGAACAGATTTAGAAGGATTTCTCCATGAAGATTGAGGTTGGAGCTGGATAGAGTAGTAATGTAGAGTAAGAGGGAGAAGTTATATGTACTAAAAATAGTTGGATTGATGACACCTAGGCACCTAAAAAACTAACCATCTCACCAAAGAAGCAGAAACAAAAGGTCAAGGGAAAACAAACAATAGTTGTCGAGAGCAGAAATGAAGAATGGTATGCAAAGATGAAATACCAAGATGGGGTGTTGCTAGGAAAATAATGGGAATCACACCTAAGGAAGATGACAGTGGGTGATTATAACCATCACACAACTACAACAGAGAAGGATATGGCCTTGGAATTCATGAGCCCAATCAAAAAGAGAATGCCAAAATGCATGCCCATTTATAGCAATGAGGTAAGGGTTAAGTTGGAGAAGGCAAGAGTACTACAAATTTACGAATTACCATACTTCAAAAAACCTAACTGCCTCTACCAATGGATAATGGCGCACATTCACAAAGAACACTTTTATTTTGTGGGGTAAAAGATGCGCATAACTCCCCAGTTAATTTCCAAGTTCACATGCCTTATCTGTGAAAGGGATAACATTAATGATGACCTAAGTGATAAGGTGGCCATCAAGGAAATAGTTGTTGCATATGAATATAAGAAAGGATCACTATACTTTGACACCACTAAAATCCTAGACCCCATAATGAGGATGGCCACATGCTTGGTAACTAAGCTCAATGATCAAGAGATATGGACTCAAGTGATAAAGGCATGGTTGAATGTGTGCCGGAAAATATCTGAGGGGACCATCTACAACTTGCATACTTTCATCGCAGATGAAATCATCAGTAGCGCATAAGAAGGTGAGAAGATACTATTTGGTAATGTCCTCCATACAATTTTCTTCTCAGAAATCATAGTTCCCAATGGGCCACAAAGGTTTGTTTGTGAATACCCAAAATATTATCCCTCACCTGTGAAGCGGTTCACAAAATATACTTGTGAGACAATAACAACCACTCACAAGGTGCATTTAGAGAAATGGTACAAGTGTATGGGGGATGTGTTTAGGGTAGAATCGATAATTCTAGAGCATGTACCCATGCTCACACAAAGAGAAGCTAAATTTTTGAAACATCAACACTTCTACATTGGCATATTTAGGTTGACAAATGAAAAAATGAGCCCATTGTGCAAGATTCCCTTCTCCTTTACCACACAATAATTCCAAGCGGGGGTGAACAAGTTTGAAGAGGAAAAGAGACTAAGGTTCAAACTTACTGAAGTAGATTAAGACCACAAAGAGCTATGTAGGAAGTTGGTTTACCCTAAGAAGCATGCATACATGGAGAGATATGTCTCCCACAAGATACATATGATGAAACCAGCTACTTTGGGAAATGTTGGAAGGGATGCAATAAGAATATACCTTCATATCAGGCCAAAATTTGAAAAGGGCACATACTTGGAAAATGATGTATCCATCCCTGAGGACCCTAGAAGTAGAAAGAATCCCACACTAAAGAAGAGGGAAAGGGAAAAGTTTCAGAATGTACCAAGTGTTCAAGCTACACAAGCAGTAAGTGTGTCGGGGACAAGCACTAAGACCAATAATTATACATAGATAAAGAAGTCTCTAATGAAAGGAAAGACTCTAGAGGAAGAGGCGTCAGAGCACAAGGAACACATCACCTAGGAGAGGTCGCCAGAGGAGGAGGAGAAGGAAGAAGAATATCCTGCCAAGGAGAAGTAGAAGGTGACAAGAAAATTATTCGGAGGATACAAAGAGCTTGGAAGGCTATAGAATTAAGAGAGATGATGATGAAGAAGATGAACTAGGAGGCGAGGACCATCCTATCTATGAGGTTGATGACTTAGAGGAGGAAGGAGAGGAAGAAGAAAATGAATACATCTTTACCAAGAGGGAGAATGATACGAAAGAAGAGGATACTCAGGATAGGGGGTAAGTGATTAATTCACAAAATAAAAAAGGACCCCAAGCCTCACTAAGGAATAGATAGACAAGGCCGTGGAGAAGGAAGTAGCCAAGATCATTGAAAACCTAATGGAGAAATATGGAACGTAATGTGGACCTAGTGATGAAGGAAGCATAGGAGGAAAGCGTAGAAAAGGAATATGGTAGCATGGGATTGAATCCCAGACTGGCTGTGAGCTTTCCTAAGGCCGTGCGCATAGAGAGAAAAAGTGCAGAAGCACCACATGTTAAGAGGATGGGCTATATTGATGACCCAAACAAGGTGTTGTGTGTAAGCTTTCAAAGCATCATACCAATAGAGAAACTCTTGGCTATGGCATCATTTGATGAGGAAGGTGCATACCCTCGAAAAAGGAAAATCCATTCTTGGGAATTTGAGTCCCACATCAACAAACTAGAATTTGAAGTGAGCCAAGGGGTAATAATGAATGTACCAGAGTCAAAAGGTGATAACCCCTTGGTAAACTCTCAATGGCTATTAGACAAATAAATATGCACTGTACTAAATAAAGTTTCGATGGAAGTAGATGTCAGACTCTTTAGGAGGAACGATAGAGTGAATTTTCTAGAGGCAGAGCTGGAGAAGAAGGAAGAGGAGATGGAGAAAAGAACTAAGGATTTAAAATATGAGAAACTAGTCAGTGCTCAGCTAAGGCATGAATTGAAGGAAGAGAAGGAAAGGGTACATGAAGTCTCCAATTAGGTGGAGATGATCACAAGTGCCATTATCTATAGGCATCCAGACTTGACACCACCTACACAAAGATATGATCAAGCATGTCATTTCTAGAAGACTTGACTCATGTTCTTGCAATGGAAATATGACCACTAGCCTTGGAGTCTACAGAGGAGGCATCGGTACACAACGAAAAGGAGGTCAAGATGAAGGTTATGGCCATTGTGGCCCAGTACAAGAAATTCCTCGTGGATGTGAAAGATGCCACCCAAGTTGCTAAGGATACCTATGAAAAATGTTCTGATAGAGATAGAGTGGCGAGTATCCTGGTCACCACCCATGAGGTGGAGATCAATAATTTTCAAGAAAATTACAAGGGGAATAGGGCTGAAAGAGACAAAATTCTAGTTGAGGTTTAGAATAAATCAAAGGCTATTTAGACCTTGCGAGGATCAATGCAAAACTAGCTGAAATATTTGTATCCCCAAATCACTCAAAGAATGGATGCCCTCGAGGATTTAGGTAAACAATTAGAGGGGATTTTGGAAACAATGGATACCCAAGGAGGAGGGCTAAGCTTTAAAGAGGTGAGTACCTTAGTCGAATACCTCTTTCAACAGGCACAGATCAAGGCCAATATATTAAATGAGTTGGAGGAATACTTGACAAAATATTTCCCTCTCTTACAGAAATAATACTAGTTTCCCCATTCTTTCATTCCCCTAAAAAAATCTTCATTCCTGTATTCTTTCTCTAAATGATTCAAGGACAATCATTCTTTATTCTTTGAAAAGGTGTTTCTAAGGATGGAGAATAGGTGTAGTGTGGGGTGATGTTGGGCCCCTAATTTATTGGCTAAGTACAGAGAAGCGCATGAGCACACAAGACCCACTTAAGGAAGGGCATGTAACGAGAAATCACATAGGACAAGGTTCTAGGAGATTTTTAGTAGAACCAGTGGCGCACGTGCAAGGCAGAGCAAAGGTATTGGTATTTAGCCATATTTTTCATATTAGAAAAAACAAAAGAAAAGTGTGACCTTACTATGCATGTGGAGTAAATAAGGTGCCAGCCTTGCAATAGGGTGGCCTAAGAAGGAATATACCTTACGATGAAATATTCTATAAGGCCATCATTGTAAAGAGTGGAGAGATTGAGCCTGAAGAAGCATGCTCCCATGAAAAACCACCTTGGATAGTTGGAAACAGATCTATAACTCCCGTAAAGTCGTGAAGGTGTTGAGAAAGGCTATAAATAAAATCTCCTGGTAGAAGAAAAAAGGAGAGACATAGAGATACACATAAAGGGAATTAGATAGAGCATATGAGAGGTGAAGTGCTGCACAAATATATGAAGAGCTTTATGGGTTGGGCTAGGAGATCTGTAGGAAGAGTGATGTATCAAGGGATGGGTATATGTGCTTTTTTTCATTGTAAGGGATGTAAGTCTAGTCTTGCTACATGGTTCTAATCTGCACTATCATTTTGGTCTATAATGACCCTGATAGGTATAATGTGATTATTAGACATGTTTAAATATGAATATATGTGGTTTGTGGCTCATACTTATCTCTTTTTCTTATGTTCAACATGTTTCATATGAATGAGAGTAATCATTATGCATCCTCTTTCCGTCATAGGTTAGATCTATCTTTTGTCAATGTGCTTCTTTTCTGAATGAATACATTAGTGTAACATTTACCTAAAGCTCTCAGTTGAATAAGGAGATTATTTTTTCTTTATATTGAACATCTATGCTACATTCTTACACAATTCACATAAAAGAGTGACTCGACTCCCTTTCATGCCTCGGGTGAGCACCTAATGCCACTGGGTGATAGGCTGACACACATGGGATTGTCCTTATTTGTTAAGGGATATAAAAATTGACTACAACTATTCCATATTTTTTCCACTATGTTTAATATATATGAATAATTTTTTTATATAAATGTATATAAAACTTGACTGTCACATTTTAAACATGCAAGTCAAATGTAACAATTCTATAAAATATTTGAAAGTATGTTACATATAAAATCATGAAAAACATCTAAACAGATGTCAAATTTAACACCATTTAAGGATGTTAATTTCTAAAGTAGATGACATCTATCTTAGAGTATAATTTGGATAGGATTTTCAACATTAACGTTTGTTGATTTTAATAAGGTATGAATAAATAGTTGTATATGTATGATGATATTAAGATTCATATGTGGCATAAATGACAAAAATCACTTACATATTGTCTTGAATGTTACCCAAATTCTACATTTGTTTAAGATTTAGATTGAATTATGTTTAAGAGATGTTCATATAATATGTTTTTTTTTTTTTTTTCTCATTTTGATTTCAAGCATTTGATTTAACCTTGCAATTTTTATTAATATTTTTCATTTTCAAATTATCCACACTAGGTTTAAGATTTAAGTGTCCATGCTACTAATTTTCTCTTTCATGAGTGGATATAGTTGAAAATGAAATTTATATTCAAAGGATGAGCTTATGTGGATTTACCCTCCAAAGATGTGATAGTTGCAGAGGGACTAGTATATATAGCCATAACTACACTCCATTGTAAATAAAAATGGGGTCTAGCTTATTCAGTATCACAATAAGTATTGTATTCAATGGCAGAGTGAGACTTCCATACACAATTGATGCTTATAGTACCCTTGAAGAAAGTGAAAAAAATGTATAATTGTACTGATGTCATGGAATCCCAAAGAGTACCCATTATGGATACAAATAATCTTATATGAATGGAGAGAGGAGGGAAGTAACTGGAAATATAGGAAAACATAAAAGGGAAGTAAATGGAAATACAAGAAAATAGAAACAACTGCCAAGTAGTGTTGCAACTATTGCAATAATATCCATAATGGTGGAGATAAATTCTAATATATTGCAACACATGACTCATTAAGTGAGACATTTTTCCCATCTTTCAATCACCAAGAACAACTAATTCATAAAATGTGACAAGTTCACAAAGGTTAAGAACAAATGTGCATCCAATTTATGTCCAAAAATAATGGCACAAGTATATTAATGTCAGAAACGGAAAATTGATTATATTTCAAAGTTTTCATTCAACTTACTATGCTTGTACATGATGGGAATATGATACTAGTAATGTTCTATATGGATGGGAAATGTAGAATTCATTCCAATACATGATGTCCATAAAAAGGCTCAAGAGATAAGGGTAAGTTGGTGGAAACCCACAAGAAAAGAAAATACAAAAAAAGAAAGGTACCAAGAATTCTTAAAGAAAAAGTAATGATGGCCAACATGAAGGAAAACATCAAATATTAATGTACACAACATAACCTGGTTATGGAAACCAAGAATAATATGGAAAGGTGATCAATTAATTCTTTGTGACACATATTCTAATCTCAAATGTAACAATAAATCTATTAAATTTTAAAAAAATGTTGTTCAAGAGAATTTTTATAATGTTGTTTAAAAATTAGTTACAATTAGTTTCAATGTTTGAAGTCTTTAATATATAAATATATATCGAAGTGGGAAATTGTAATTCACACTATTAATAAAATTATAATGTAATAAATTTATTGTAAATGATTTTGAAAAATATTGAATTTGGAATGCTTGATAAGAAAAAATAATAAATATAAAGACATCTTGTATTCTTGAATAGGTGGCATGTACTTACTAATATTTTATTTTGAAAATGAAGAACTATCCATTTGTACACATATTAAATGTTGATGTTAAAGTTTTCATAATTGTTATTAAACATTTTAATTGAATATTTTTCCTTAAAATAACAATGAAAAATATGTACTTAAATACGACTCATAATTTGTCTTATCACGAAAAATTAACCAATAGAAAATCAAATAAATCAATTTTATTGATTTTTTAAAACTATGAAATTGTTTAATTTATATTCCACCATTTAAAATATAGACACTAGAAAAAATAAATGTTTTTGATTGGAGGATGTTTTAAGAAATAATAAGTTGTGGTGAAAGGTATAATAACTTACCTTAGGTACAAAGTAATAAACTATGAAATTAATGTTTACAAATAACGTGTTTAACATAATTCTTAACTCTTTATTGTTCAGTATGATTTATAGACTAGAAAAGCATAAAATTTGTTCACATTGTCTATAGTATATTCTATTCTGAAATGCCTAGTGACCACTAATTTTCGTTACAATGATTTCCAATATACAAACTAATCAAATAAGTGTTGAAAATATTTATCTTAGTGGTTATTATGATTATGTGTATTATCGACTGCAAGGATTATGCAGCTTATCAGCTGCTTATGTAACTTAGTGGCCGCAAGGCTTAGGTAACTTAGTGGCTGCTAGGGTTATGTAGCTTAGTGTCTTTAAGGAAGATGTAACTTAATGGCCACAAGGAAAATGTAACTTTGACGCCACTATGATTATTCCATTGAGTATGTGCTTTCATCATGTAAGTTAGTGGCCACTAGGCTTATGTAAGTTAGAAGCTGCTAAGCTTATGTAAGCTAGCAGTCACTAGGCTTATGTGGCGGAATAAAATAAAAACAAAATATATATCCTAAAGATAGTGAAACTGAAATTAAAAAATCAGGATTTAGATATTAGATTCCAATAGTGGTGAAATTTGATTCCAATAATAGCATTATTGGAATCCAGTAATAGAGAAATAGGAATCCAATAATAGGGAAATTATAATCCAATAATAGTGAAATAGAAATCCAATAATATTGAAATTGGAACTCGAATAAGTCAAATAATGACAATATTGGAATCCAATATTGCTACTAATGGAATCCAATAATACTAATAATGGAATCCAATATAGTCAAAAATGGAATCCAATATACGCAAAAAAAGGAGATGGATTTCTTGTAATACTTGTAATACTGAAGTCCATATTCATTATTTTAAAATGCTTAACAACCGCTAATTTCCATTACAATGATTTCAATTTTACAAAATGATCAAATAAGTGTTAATAAGATGTATTTTAGTGGTTTCTATACTTATGTGTCTTATCGAACACAAGGATTATGTAGCTTATAGGCCACTTATGTAACTTAGTGACCATAAGGATTATGTAACTTATTGTCCATTAGGGTTATGTGCCTTAGTGGATGCAAGTGGGATGTAACTTATTGGCTGCTAGGTAGATGTAAGTTAGTGGATATAGGCTTATTTCACCTAGCATGTGCTTTTATCAAACAAGTTAGTGGCCGCTAGGATAATTTCACCTAGCATGCACTTTCATCATGTAAGTTACAGGTCTCTAGGCTTATATAAGTAGTAAATGATAGGCTTATATAAGATAATGAATGCTAGTATTATGTCAGGGAATCAAATAATAACAAAACAAAAATCCTAAACTAGCGAAGCTGAAATCCTAAAATCAGAATTTAGAAATTAGATTCCAATAATGGAGAAGTTGGAATCTAATAATAACATTATCGGAATCCAATAATAGAGAAATTTGAATCCAATAATAGGGAAATTAGAATCCAATTATAGTGAAATCAGAATCCAATAATAGCGAAATTGGAAGTCGAATAATTCCAATAATGACAATATTGGAATCCAATATTGTTACTAATGGATTCCAATAATAGTAATAATGGAATCTAGCATAAAAAAATTAGAATCCAATATATGAAAAAGTGGAGATGGATTTATTCAAAAACTTGTAATACTGGAGTCCAGATTCACTGGAATATGTCTAGATTTAGTGGAATAAGCTTTTTGTGTCAATGTTTGAGTTTATAACTAGGTTTTGTATGCGTGAATGGTCCATCACATAGAGTTCATTGAATTATGGATCTAATCAACTTATTTATCATTTTATGAATTGTGTTTACGATGGATAAATGTGTCTAGGTAGAAAATATGACTTGATCTAAGTATGGTGTTATGGGAATTCAAATGCTTTTATTAATTACCTATGTTGAATGATTTCCACATTATATGTGTTGTCAATACTTCATGTTGTATCACATTTATATTGTATGATAATGGATGTGATGAACATGTATGCTCTAACCACATCTTGGGAATAAACAAAGGATCAACCTAATGATTTTGTGTGCTTCATTTGAGAGTTTAGATTATGTCTGGATGAAATTCCAGTACGGCTAAGTGAGCACTGCTTAACAAACAAGACTACATTTTGGTTTTTTTGTCAGAGCATATTTACATTCTTCTCATCGGATGTGGTGTACATATGACATTTCATTTGTCGTTGGATAATATTGGGCTTTGAATGTGTGATGTTTTAGACGCATTTTCTCATAGATACATCATTTTTCTTGAATTTAATGCATGAAAGTGGGTGAAAGATAACCTCTATGATTGTTTATATGAGATAGTGTTTAACTTCATTTAAGTAGAATTGTACCACTAGTTAGCAACTTATGAGTAGAACTAGGGTTTCCATCTTGGAAAAAATTAAGTGTTGAGCCAGTACGACTACCAAAAAATCTATAACTTGGATGCACCATGGACTAGAGATGTATATCACTCATGGGAAGGAGTTGTCTGAATTTATACCTTGGAATACAATATTTCGACATACTCGTGCCTAGAGGAAGAAGAGTTATATTTTTTATGAAAACCAAGCAGATCATATTTTCCTGGGACGCATTTAGATATCAATCTTTTAATGCTTGAGATCAGGATGGAGAAGTTACTGATGGAAAGATAAAACCTCGCTGTGGGTGGGGAAAAAATCATGTTTGGGAATGATGGTGTTGGCTCAAGTGGAAGAAAGAGAGAGAAGAAATATGTCTTAGATATAATGATGCACGAGAGAGGTCAGTTAAGAAGGCATTGAGACTGAGGTAATGATGATGGTTGGTAGTGATGAGAACCCTATAAAAGGTGAGAGACCATAGGATCATCTCTTAGCAATATTGGGAAAGCACGGTAGAAGGAACCCTTCAACATCATATGAGATCAAGTATGAGGATAAAATGAGAAATATTGACATACATCTAACCTAGCCTGGCCACCTATGCCTTGTGTAAGGTTCTTAGAATCCACAATTTGTTGTAGAAGATCGTCATATTGAAGGTGAGAAGGAAGGTAATCAAGTATCACCATGTTGGATATGAGATACAAGTAGGAACATGTTGGTATCACCTTAAGAGGTGCAATAGATAAAGGATGAGTACATTGTAGTTAAAATGACTCTCTTGTTTAGATAGAATTTTTTTGCAACCCATTTGATAGGAAAATTTTCAGGACAAAGCAGTGGCACGCTACCCATTGGAAGTAGTACTATTGGAGTTATATGAAAAATTATTTGCATGTAGTTTAGAACTACCACAGGGATATAAGGTAGTTCTTTAACATGACCCCAGGTCATGGTGGGATGTAAGGGAAGTTCATGTAAACCACTAGGTGGAGGTAATCCTAGTAGAGGATTACGTTCATGATTTATCCTTACTCCAAGACAAGAGAAAAATAAACCATTACAACAACCTCAACAACCACAATTGTAGACCCCTAAGATATTCTTTCATATGTCCCTTCATTTTTAAACATTTATAGGTGTTGATGATACAAATGAACATGTGCTTAAGTGTTGGTTTATGAAGAGTTATGGGATTAACAACTCAAAACTAGAATTCAAGCCAATCTTTCACCACACTTCAATTATACGTGCATATCTGGTATAGTAAATATGATCCACATTAGAATAAGTTGAATATCATGTATTACATGGTTCCTTCTTTACTGAGTTTCATATACCCAAGTTCAAGAAAAATAATATTAGTGTTCTGAAGGATATTAAGAAAGGTATGTCTAAATTTTTTAGAGAATATGATGTGTGATTCAAGACCTTATTGTCTAATATTTTTTTATAACATCAATCAAAGCTAACATGTGCACTGGTTTGTAAGATGCTTTTTTACACCATTTTGGGGAGTGCTATAAAAAAAAACATTTACTAATCCACATGAAGACTTCAAATTAGCACTATGTGTTGAAGTAGTTGGAAGTGTTGACACAGGGGAAATTCCATTCCTTGAATCCTAAATTATAGTAATGGGTACTCAGTTGGCATTGTCTTCTAATTCATCACATATGACATGTATTAGACTGTGGTGCATAGATTGCGATGTTGAAGGATATATAAAGGAAAGATGCATGCATAATAATATTTTTGACATCTTGTGAAATTTTTCATAAGAATCATGATGTCCAGAATTTCCCACTTTTACAATGTGACGTAGAAGAATGTATCAATGTATTGCAATATTTGTAATGATCATACCCATGACATAGGTGATTTTTATCTAATTGATCATATTCGTGAGGCATGTGAAACATGTTTACACCATACTATTGTGGAAAGTAGTTCATAGTCACAAGAGGGGTAGAACAAAGAAGGGCACAGCAATGGAAATGCATTTTTTATAGGTGTGTTTCAAAGTAGATGTCATGATAGCCATGGAATGTTTGCATGAGGGACATGCTATATGTTTGGATCATCTTATCATTACTAGCGTGAGTGTTCAAAGAATTAGGTTTTTTCATACTATGGAAAGATGCATAAGGTGGAGTATTTCCTAAATCTATATGCCCATATATGTAAGAACAAGTAAAAGGAAATATGTTACAACTATGATCAAAGTATAAAGTTCCAGGTAAGAACAATGGGAACCTAAGAAGATGGTTGAGCATGAACTTCAACCTTTTTTAGTCACTACTCATGTAGAAGTAGCGCATGTGTGTGAGAAGGGTAAGGTGAGATCTCTCATCAGATGGGAAGAGGTGGCACAAGAAAAATATATAGACACAACCGAGTAGAAATAATTTTATTAGGAGACCATGGGAATTATAAAGGAGCTACAAGGGGAAATACAATTTTCAAAAGAGAAAACATAATGTAATATTGTACTATGAGGATTAATATGGAACCTCGTGCACATCAAAGAGGCTACACTCCAATGGTGATGTGAATGCTACATGTAATCAACAAGAATTGAACAACAATGGACAATCATGCATAAGGAAAAAAAATTTGATCATTCTCATAGATTAAAAGAGGGTACATATGGGATTGCTGCGTAACTCCCACTCCTAGACAACCATTCCCTTTAAGAGGAAAAGATGAATTACAATTCAAAATAGGGAATGTAAATCCTATAATGCCACTGACACATATGACGATGACATATTCTATGACGGAATTACCCATGTGTCATATAACTCCTAAGACATATGATCTTTCTAGGTGAAATGGCTCAACACGTGATGTGGATATGACCCTGAATGATGATAAGGAAAGTCACACACACCAACATCCCCCTTAATTGAAGCTAAGGTAGAGGTAATGGAAAGTGAAAATACAAAGAGAAATCCCATAGAAAACTAAGAAGGATGTGTCAGTGGAGCCCAAAAACTAAAGTCTAGATAAGTTATCCATGTATAAAAAAATATGTATAGAAAAGAAGAAGAGAATAAGAGCAAGAAATATGGAATAAGATGGGTAGCTACAACAGACCCCACTTGAAAAAGAGACTGAAAGTGAAGAAACTTTTCCTCGGTCAAGGGATTAGTGAATATGTATGACAATACTACAAGTTGATGATGTCTTCATTTATCAGCTCCTGAATGAAGTGCATATGTTTCTCAATGTATTTTCTTCATTGATGTTGAACCAAATTTTAGAAAACCAATATGGTTCTCATGTTGTCACAGTAGATAATGGTAGGTCACCAAAAGTTTATACCAAAGTATTTCAAGATACACTTCAACTAGATAACTTCTTTTGCATCATCAATTGTTCCTCTATACTATGCCTCTATAGATGATATGGAAATCACATTCTTCTTCTTGCTAGAAAAACTAAGAGGACTTGAACCAATAGAGAAATTGTAGCCTAAGGTAGATTTATGATGATTTAGATCACCATCCCAATCAGATTTTGTATATCAAACCAAGTCAATCTATGTCCCTCCTAAGTAATTAATGTCATCTATATGAGTGCCACAAACATAGTGAAATATCTTCTTTACTAATTTCTAGTGAAAATCATGAGGCTCCTAAATAAATTTGGACATTATGCCAACAACATAAAATATATATGGATGAGTGTGAGTAAGGTAAATCAATCTCCCAAAAAAATGTTGAGAATGTGTAGAATGAACCAAGGGAGTAGAGAGATCATAAAGCAACTTTATCCCAGAAAGGAAAGGAGTAGAAGAAGGATTACAATAGGAAATGTGCAATTTAGCTAAAAAATAAATGGTGTAATTAGGATGTAAAATTACAATTCCTGAGTTATATTGTGAAATTTGGATTACAAGAAGGTAATTTAGAAAGCCAAAGTCTGATACGGAGATTTTTTTTTCCAATGTAACATTCCTATTATAATACTTTAGTAACAATGGATTTATTTTTTTACATAATGTTCTTTGTTCTAAATAATCATAATTTAGAACACACATTCCATGCAATCAATCACATAAAAGATAACCATATGCAGTTGTAAATGACTAAGAGAACCACTAATCTCTCATTTCATGACTCAGTTGCTAACCGATCTCTCATGTTAACTTAAAGTATTGAATACTACGTGTATACTAAGTATACTTGGTTCTCTTACCCTGATATGAGTATTGAGTGTTTTGTTTAAGAAACCTATATGAATGTTTGTTACCAATAGTCATCTCAAATCCCATTTTTTAAACTAGGTGACATAGGACAACATAACCAGTAGCTTGCGATACTTTGGCCAAATATTTCCAACAATTGTACATGTTACTATTCCTAGATGAAATACTCATCTAACAGAATAATTCCTTCACCCCACTCATCTGTCATTTAGAATGGTCTTCACTAAATTCTATCAATCTACTTGTTCAAGGTTTGACCCTAAACAAGGTCAGAATATGATTTAGTATAGGAACTCATTCATGATGACTAAGGGTATATAGACATACTCAATCGACCTAATTTGATTGGGTTTGTCTACTTATCCTAAGTCATCGTGAATCACTTTCTATATTAAATCAAATTCCTAATCTTACCTAGAGGGAAACTAAGATCAAGTCCAGGTTTATGTAGATCGAAATGAACTATTACTATAGGTTGTTACAACATTTCAATTTCAACACTACATCCTCATGAAGAACCTAGTCTTCATGAAGGTACGGTTCTACAATGGACGTGTTCCAACATCTCACATGATTTCCCATCTTGATGTCACACCTTAAGGAGAGGTCATTTGTACTTAATTATTTTTAGATTAAGATTCAAATTACAGCAACCCCGTTGAATCCTACTTCCAACAACCCTTAAGTTTTTCATCCTCATTTGAGTTGTTAAGGTAATACAAAACTTCTTAATTTTAGGATTACTATTATGTTAATTAACTTTTTGCTTAAATTTCAGTTAATCAAAAATAGAAACAACATCCATCATAAGATTTATTTAGTACAACTCAACCATCCATAGTGTGTTTAAGATCTAAAACAGTTTCAATTATAGTAGACTTTATAGAGATGAAGTCAGATTAATTAACGATCTAATGTACCATACATTTTTTTTAAAGTTATGGAGGTATTTCTCAAGAGGTGATGAACCTTCATCTTTCTTGTTTAAGTGTTGGGGTTATTGTACCCTTTTTCATTTCACACTATATGACAGTTAAGTTATACTTTCATTAACATCATTTAGAGAACCATACAAATTAGATAAAAGAACATCCGTACATGCCAACTTAACAAGTTGCATTAAATTTAATGGATATTGTAATTAAATCCCATCCCTCTAACTAATTTAATGACAACTGGAAATACGGATCCAATCAGGTAAGAATGGAAATAATGAATATAATATTAAAAATTTCCTTCATAAAATGCACAAGAGAAATGACATAACAATTTTAACTAACTCCAAATATTTTTCAATTCATCATAGTAAAATACATAATTTACAAGACCATGAATTTCAGATATATTTCATGTCAACCAACAT
Organism: Taxus chinensis; assembly: GCA_019776745.2. Taxonomy (NCBI): domain Eukaryota; kingdom Viridiplantae; phylum Streptophyta; class Pinopsida; order Cupressales; family Taxaceae; genus Taxus; species Taxus chinensis. The sequence goes on along the minus strand of CM034149.1, from coordinate 94,481,402 downwards.
CAAGATCATTAAAGAATACAACATTTCTTTTTTTAGTACATTTACATAATGAATGAAATTTCTCTATAAAAGATCCATACTTTAAGAAACCAATACAACATATACGTTATTGCCTTCCTTGATCACTTACAAAGTCCATCTGAAAAAATTACTAGCATGGGTCAGTTCATTGAATTGAGCATGATAAGCACTAAACATTAAAATGATGTGCCTTCACCTGATTGTTTCATAAAACCAACTCTACTTTTATGAAACAGTAAAGCCAAGCAAAGAAATAAATCCTAAGTAATAACAACCATAAAAGAAGAACAATTGATCAGCCTTAAATAACATTAAGAAAAGATCATGATATAATCATCACTTTACAACATTATATTAGATAAGTGATATTTCAACCAAATTACTTATCTACATCAAATAAAAGAAGTTACTACTTATTTCTTACATAATTCAATCTTAATTAGGAATACAAAAACTAACTCCACTATTTCCCACACATAGAGTTACTTTAAGAAGTAGGAACAAACAAACTCAGCATTACAAAATTCCCTAAAAATTAATCTACAGCCAAGTAAATCCTAACTTCTTGAAAGGTTTTAGGGTGAATCATCTACAACATAATAAAAAAAAAGGATTCTCATTTCAAATGCTATACCTAAATTCATAGTCCATGATATAACCTAAGCTCTTAAGTTAGGCCACACATTATAATTAGGAAATTATTCCCTCAATAAAAGGAATATAACATTAATGATCTAAAACAACATTAATTCCTTCAATACAAATCAAGAGAATAAGAGAGAAGTATCAATAACTACTCGATGCATTCTACAAAGTAATGCAACTGACCGATCCAATATATTTACAAGTTACACAAAAGAAGGAAGGTCGAATTGAGATAAAACAATTAGATCTTCCTTCCAATTTGGTTAAGCCAAATATCATTTCACAACTGGGAAAAGAGAATATAACACATAATCCCTTACAGTTTCCAAAGGAGGCATCGATGAAACTTTACCTCAGAGAATAAAGGAGAAAGGAGTAAACCAATCATGTTTAAAAGAGGATTCCAACATTCCTTCCTAAGTAAATAAGGTCATAAAAGGACTACTAAAGACCCATTCCCAACATCATTAAACTATTGTAAACATAGAAAACATGCACTAATAGATGTTAAACCAAATGATGCGACTGCATTATTCAAGTTGGGTTCCAAAATAAGGTTCCCCAAACATGATGCAAAACATTAATAGAAGTATGTTATCCATATCAAGAAGTAGGTGAAATAACAAGAATTGTTAAACAACCTAAAGGAAAATAATAGCCTTCAACAGTCCTTCTAAATCATCAAAGTTTCATTAAGAGGAACCATATTCTATTCATTCCTTCAAGAGAAAGTGGAACAATCGGTAAGATAAAATCACAATCGCAACCTCACAAAAGTGAGAGAAAACATCATTTGGATGGCATTAGAAGATCCATCTATAATAGATTTCAAAGAAGGTGTAAAACAAGAAACGACATGACTTAGATACAGGTGCACAATCCATCTACAGAGATGATTAAAATTATTTTATTATATTTTAATGGACAGGTTCAACTACACACATCTACTAAGTCAACAAGACATTCTAATCCTTCCAACTTACTCAGAGATTAAAGAAGGTGAAGGGTCCAGAAAATCCTCTATTCTAAACCGATTTGGTTGGTTCCAGATCACAAAATCTCAACCAAAAATCCAAAATACATTCAACAAATCTTTATGAAGTTACAACACTAAGATTCTAACAGCTTACTTATTTGTTTACCCAGATCAAGAATGGGTAAGTTTAATCATACAACATCTACTAAAAAGTGAAGTAGACAGCAAGATCAACCTCAAGCAAGCTCAAACAGAGCTACTTGAATAACCCAAATATCAACTCAGACAAAGCCAACTCTTAAAATATCCTCAACCATACAAAACGTCATCTATCAACCTTTAGTTTAGTCTTCCAAAGACTTAAAGAAATACCCAATATATGAGTTTAGAAAGAGAATATTTCACACACTGTTATATTCAAAAAATAATTCCAAAATCCAAGTATCCCAGAAACTATTTCCACGTAGATTCCATAAAAGAACTAGATCTTAATAACCCAGTTTTAACTAAAAAGGATAAGAGGATTAATAAAACATTCATTCTTGTTTCCATACAAGTTGAAACCACAAAAATAGAAAATACAATCACCCATTATAAACTTAGCTCTCATCAAATGTAAGGTTTGAAGTAGTGAAAGTTTCTACAACAAAGTTCAAAGAGAAGTGGTTCATTCCTTAATGTTCCCATACAATTTCAAGTTTACATAACACTGAACCAAAGCTTCCCTTTAAATACAATTCCAATAGAAGCAATAGTACTTCAACAAATCAAAGATGCAATGGAGAAGGATATTCTTTTACCTTCTAACAACCATAACAAACAAACCTAGTTTGAAAATTAAAGCAACATTATATTTCCATAAACCCACTTTCGAGAAAACAAGTAGGGTTCACACATGTTCAACATTACTCAAGTCACAACCATATTTAAGGTGTGATTCACCATTAAATAAATAGGAAAACAACCCACCTCCTACATTATCAAGAAGATATTCTTCAACAGAAGTACATAAAATTTCTCAAGCAAGATTGCATGGTAACCATAACGAAAAAAACCCATTTATTTCATGAGAAAAAAGTTATTTTAATGAAGACATTAGAGAAAAGCATAAGAACTTAATGAATACATCCTATCATGTTTGATAGTGCTTCTATCGATTCAAAGAATATTTCCAGCCAAGCCTCCACAATTCCTTCTTCTCCAAATGAAGTGAATAGACAAAAACTGTTAGTGTAGGTTATTATTTATCCTTTTATTTATTTATTAGGATAATTCTTACACTTGTGTTAGACCTACACTTATTGGGCTAGCTTGCTTAGGTGTACTAGTTGTGTGGAGTTAGCTTCTCAATTATGTCGAGTTAGCTTACTAGTCTTTTGGAGTTAACTTAACTACTAGTATCAGTTAGTGGAAGTTTTTCACCATTGATTTAGGTAGTAGTTGCACTTCCCTCCTCCTATATGTACATCTTTCTTATTAAATAATTAAATTCATTCTATTGTAATGTATTGAGAATTATGGATTATGATGGATTTCCATATATGGTATTTTAGCTCTTCTGTTTTGCAAATTTAATGTGGTGTGCTATTATCATATGATATCGTGGCTTGGAACAATCTTCTTATCATTCCTTTCATTGTATCAGAGAAATAGATGATGTAGACATCCAGTAAGTTTTTATTTGCAAGCAAGGGTTTATTTTTTTCATGTATATGGAATTTGTTAGCAATTTTTTATAGCATGAATTTTTATGGAAACTAGAGTGTGGAATTGGATTTGGAAGGTTCCAAAACCCTAGAATCGACTGTAAACTCGACCATGTTTTGAGACATTCAAATCTGGGTGCATTCTTTTATCCATTGGATATAAGCGTGTACCTTCTAGATGCATTCTTTTACCCTCTGGGTATTTCAGTTTTGGATGCAGTCTTTTATCTACTGGACACACATTTGTACCCTATGGGTGCATTATTTTATCCATTGGATATAAGCATGTACCTTCTAGATGCATTCTTTTACCCTTTGGGTATTTTGGTTTTGGATGCAGTATTTTATCCATTGGATGTAGATCTGTACCCTCTGAGTGCATTATTTTATCCATTGGATATAAGTGTGTACCCTCTGGATGCAATGATTTACCCTATGGACATTTTAGGTTTTTGGCGCAGGCTTTTATCCTTTGGTTGCAAGCATGTATCATTTGGATGCATTCTTTTACCCTTTTGACATTTGGGTGTCACATGTACCTTTTAAAAAGCTCAGCATTAAAATATTATTTTAATAGGAAAACCTTGTAGAGCTCATAACTTTTGATCCGTAGCTCGGATTACGGTGATATTTTGTTTGAAATTGTGTATTTTTTTGAGATCTACACATTGGTGATATTTTTATACACATATTTCAAATGTAAAAGGTAATTTTACTCATTGTAATATTTACATGAACTCAATTATAAAGTGTTAAATTCAGGAGGGTGTTGTGATCACTTGTGGATGCATTTTCGATTGATCCCAATGTCCTAAAATTTTGGGTTTTGCATTCTTGTATCTATGGGTGTATATATTTATATCTCTCTTGTTTGTTGAGATATTTTGGATCTATATTTTCGACACTTTTTTTGGCATGTTGACAGTCTCTCTTGTGGGGCAGCTATTCTAGTGGAGCCCATTGTTAGTTTGTCAGTGTTTGAGTAGTTGATTTTGACAACTCATACAGATCTGTGGTGTCACTCTACCCATTTTGCAGTATGGGAGGGTGTGGTGTTGATACTGCTTCTTTGGGTTTCATGTGCCATTGCCTTGTTACCTTGGCTTTTTATTGAATCGTGGCACTCCTATTTATTTAGATCTCATGTCCTTACCTTGTTGCCTTGGTTTTTCTTGGATCGTGGCACACCTATTTGTAGTAGTTGATCAAATTATGTTTGGTGTTTATTTTTCACTTTCGACATGACTCCAATGATAGTCTCCTTGCATGGAGCTATTATGGTGAAGTCCAGTGTCAGTTGTTTTTGAGTTCTATGATCGAGCAGGGGATTCAAACCACAATGTGCACCACACTTCTTTAGCATTGTATGAGATTTTTGGAACTGATATTTTGGGGATATCTTGTAGCAATATTTTACCCTCTCTACTTTGTTACTACTAGTTTTGGGTACCTTGCGGTGTCCAATTTTCCCAGTTGTTGTACGTGGGTACCTCATCAGGCATTGTTGTTGGGACCCACCTTCTTTTTCATCTACCTAAGCTATGCTTATGGGAGGGTGTTAGTGTAGGTTATTATTTATCATTTTATTTATTTATTAGGATAATTCTTACACTTATGTTAGCCCTACACTTGTTTGGTTAGCTTCTTAGTTATGTCTAGTTAGCTTACTAGTCTTTTGGAGTTAACTTAACTGCCAGTATCAGTTAGTGGGAGTTCTTCACCGTTGATTTAGGTAGTAGTTGCACTTCACTCCTCCTATATGTACATCTTTCTTATTGAATAATTAAAGTCATTCTATTGTAATGTATTGAGCATTATGGATTATGATGGATTTCCATATATGGTATTTTAGCTCTTCTATTTTGCAAATCTAATGTGGTGTGCTATTATCATATGAGATCGCATCTTGGAACAATCTTCTTATCATTCCTTTCAAAAACTTCTTTCGCGTATGCCTCTTTAACCTCCATTGGATTGAAAATAGTCTAAAGGGGCTAAAAATAGAAACAGATTGCAAATAGAACTATTGGTTCAAAGAACTAGATATCTCCATGCAGAGAAAAAATTGAAATTCATGAAAGACCAAAACACCTCCCAAAAATCCACTTGCATGGTTTCCAATGTAGTTTTGTCACCAAAACCAATGATCATTAATGCCATTAAATTTCACTTTCCCACCTATATCTCCATGCCACTTCCATATAATGTTGGTGAGTCCTATTTCAATGATAGCATGCATCACTTAACTCTAGTGATGCTGCCAACTAGGATTGCCTCTAATTTCCATGCCTTTGCCAAAACCGGCAGTACCATCCCATAAATTCAAAAATCAAATCACATAAATGATTTAGGAACTGTCGCCACCACCTTCCACTTACCATGCAACCCCTTAGGTCCCCTTCCATCCTTACATTAGTTTAGGTTAGATAAACATAAGTTTAGGATCTGACCTTAGGTTATATAGAAATTATTTACCTTAGGTCATTTTAATATTGCCATAGGTAACAAGCCATCATAGATTAATCCATACCACATAGCAATTTAGTATTAGATAATAGGTTAGAGATAAACCTATCATTATCTTAGGTTATTTCCAAATCCCACACTTATATAACATAAAACTTAGATTAGGATGCAATAGGATTAGTGTAGACATAGATCTAAGGTAGGTCAAGTTTAGCTTAGGTTCGAATCCCATTTGGATAGATCTTAAAGATCTAGGACTTAAGTTTTACCTTTAATAGTCCTAAAGTAGACCTCTATCCTTCTTACACCATTAAGCATCCTTAAGAAATTGACAAGAAGATTTGAGCACACTATTTAATGCAAAATGCCGAGCAAGGACTTTCAAGAAAGATCAATAAAATTACGTACATTTAAGGACTCGGTCCCTTATTTCTTTCAATTTCTAAAGGTTAGTTTATCATACAGATTAGATAAGAAGAATTAAAGCATACCTTGGATCAATGGAATTGATCCAAGGTTTTTCTATTATATAGAGATAAATTTGCAAACAACATTACCAGTTTAAAACCTTACCTATCTCAAGTAGAATGGATTCCTTACAAGAAACAACATTTCAGCAAAATGAATCCAAGAACAGAATAATTTATCCATTGCAAGCATGATTTCTAGCGGTCCAAAGAATACACCTTCTTAGGAAAAATCACATGTCAATGTTTGCATAGAAGAAAAGTTAACAATTTGTCAAAGATGTTACACAAAGGAAATCTTCAAAGAATCCATGATAGTGGAAGAGCTTCCTATGATAAAAAAATCATCAAAATATAGAACAAGGATGAATATGGATTCATCTTTCCGCAAAATATAAAAAAAATTCAGTCATAATGACACCTAGTATCATTCTCCATTCCGAAGAGGGTGAGATACCAAGTATCATTCTCCATGAATGTGGAATACTCCTCGTGCATGGAAAATATAACTTAAGAATCCCATAATCCTCCAGGAAAGACTAAGGGTTTGAAGTGGAGGTGAAGAAGGAGTGGGGTCAAATGAACTCCCAACAATTATGTCTCTCATCTAAAGGATCTCAAATCCACACTCTAGGACTCTGTAAAGTTTTCCTAGCTGAACGAATACAAGGAGGATCAGCCTCAAAGTCATATGATTTTTTACTCAAATGAGAAGGGAAAAATTCCTCATCATCACTACTATTATAATTTAAATACTTTACAACATGACGGTCAGGAGCAAAAAGAGGATCAAGAGGAGGAATACAGTCAATAACATCATCATCTGATGAGTTTAAATATGAATTAAGGAGTAGAAGAACATAAAATGAAGGAGAATTAGAAGTCTAAGATGACTCATTGAACTTCACATTTCTCTCAATATATATCTCATGAGTGGTAGGGTTATAAAATTTATAACCCTTCACACCATCTAGATACCCTATAAAAATAAAAGGTTTGGACTATGGTTCCAAAGCCATACATTTCATTTTGGGAATCTAGGCCATAACATTGGATTTGAAGACAAGAAAGCGATCTGCATTAAGCTTTTTTCCAAACTAGACTTCGAAGGGTGTTATGCCTCTTACGACATTGTGTGGAACATGGTTCTGAATGTAGAAAACATAGTTCACTAATTTGGCCCAATACTATAGAGGAAGGGATTTTGAATGAACCATATAAGTGGTTATATCCTTAAGTGTTTGGTTCTTTCTATCTGCAACTCCATTTTGTGAAGGGTTATAAGAAAATGTATGGTGTAAAGAAATCCCTTCAGAGGTAAAAAAACATTGAACTTGTTTCTCACATACCCTCCATTTTTTGTTTTGAAGAAACTAGATAGAAATTTCACTTTATTTCTTAGCAAGAGCCTTAAAGTCTAAAAAATGATCAACAAATTCATACTTTAGCTCAAGAAAAAATACCCACTTGTAACATAAAAAGTCATATAATTCCATTATTAAAGTATTGAAATATTTTAAATCATCAAGAAAGTTTTAAAAAAAACTTCACAAAAGAACCTTAGTTATCTTTCATCAACCAATGAAAAGTATCAACGTAAGGTTAAATTTAATATAACATTCAAGTGAATTCACACACTTACATTGAGTACTAAATCTCAATAAGTAAGACTTCATAGTAAAATTGACTCTTAAGAAAGAGTTGAATTACTAATAGACTGTATTTGAAATAAATAACAGATCATAATGTATAAGTAAACCAATCATCCAGTTATAGACCAAGCACTTATAGCTAAGAAAAACAAATTCATAAACCATACCAACCAAAGAATAGTTCCTATGAAAAGAATTCATTTCAAACTCAGTAGGGTGGCCATTTTATGAAAGAAATCAAACTTTTTAACATTAATACACTTGACTTAGACTAATCATGGTTGCATATATACTTTGCAGTAATCAAGGAGAAAATAACTTAAACATTCAGTGCCAACCAATAATCTACCTATGATCCTAGTCACGCAATCTTGACAAGTTATACCTGATAACAGTAGTTGTATATTACTCAAATTACAAGTTTATCCAACTCTGTCAACATTTAGAGGATGTATAGAATAGGATAGTAACTATAGTGTGAAGTCAAACTATTTAAAATTTCCTTTCTTTACCATGTAAACACTAAATACAAAATTGAATCATAATGGATTCCACATCCAGATATCCTATCATATAGAGCCATTTCCATGTGAGTGGAATGAGTTAGCTTATAAGGAAAACACAAACACAAATACCTATGAATCCCAAAAGATAAACTATTCATCTATTGAAAGATTGAATTTAAGTTACAAAGTGTAGACACCTAAAATTTACATTCATGTTTCCACTTGTTCCCAGTATTATGCTAATATAGCCTATTATTCACCCATTTTCAACTAATTAATTAAATTGATTAATTAATACACATTGTACCCCTCTAGATTAATTAAATTAATCCCATGTACACTTTGTACCCCTTTGGCTAAATTAATTAGTATTTATTAATTAAATAATTAATTAATTAATTAAGTGTGTGCACATCCTAGTCATCTGCCACTTGATCAAAATTCACTTAGACTCCACTTTGACTACCCTAGTTAACTACACTTCTGGAATCCTAGAAAGGTGGGGGCAATTAAAATACACATACAACCACCTTTCTGGATGTAGATTTTTGTAATTAATTTCGTTATTTCCCCTAACACTATTGCAATTGTCCACAATACTTTTTTTAGCATGTTCATTTATCCATGTATAACCAACTTTAACTACTTCTTCCTCTATAAATTGCAGGATTACCTTCCTTACAAATCCTCTTGAATTTGAAACACAAATAATATATTGAACTGTGTCTGTAGCATTTGCAATCACATTTGGAGAATACTCAAGAGCACCCACAAGTCATCTCTGACATTTTTTCTGCAAGGTTTCACAGAAGATCCTTATCTGAGGTTTGCACAAAAGGTTGATGGAAAGGTTTGCATGTTTGTTTATTTCTTTCATTATGGTAATTTTCTCTATTTACAATTTGGTAAGCCTGGTGGGATTCGCACCCCTCCTCTTTCATTTTTATTTCATTTTGTTTGTTTAAATTTGTTTTGGATTTTTTCTGTTATTTTTTGTGTTGTTGTGCAGGTTTGGAAGCACACACTTGTGTAGGTTTTGAAGAAAGCATCAAGTTTCTCGGATCAAAAGAAAAAGTATTATCATTGTATTTTGCTGATTCACGGTGTTTTATTTTTGTACATTCTCAGTGCATACATTTTTTGTTGCACTTGTCTTCTATTTACACTTCTCTGTTACAGGTTTTATTTTCTTACAATTTCTCACCACCTGCACACATATAGAGCATACATTAGTTATTATAAGTAAAAAAAAACTTTATTACAAAATATATCTATATATTTTACTATTGTATTTAAAAGAAGATATAAAAAAATCACTCTACCCCTCCCTTCCCCCTTCCTACCTGGATCAGCCAACTCGGCCAAGCCAATTCTCTGCCACTCCCACACCCAACTCCCTACTCACACTGCTCCACAGCGACCCCCATCTACCTCATTCCCTATACTATCCTGTCAACCCACCCCAAGCCCTAAGAATCTCATCTCGTTCCCTTAGCTTTCCACATCCCACAGCACCCTGAGCCCATCTTTTTCCCTACCCTGAATCAGAGCCCTTCCCTCCCATGTCGTCCTTGTTGACCCCTCACAGCTGAGCCGTCCCCACCACAATCTGTTGCATTCCATCCCTGCACAAAACCCTATCCTCACTGAGCTCACCCTACCAAGCCATCTCCCCACCCCGTTCAATTCCCAATACACACCCAAACCCTCAGCTTACCTACCAACCCTGACCCCACTCTCCTTGTCTATGACCCCTGCTTGGCCCACAATGACCCACAGAACCTTTCTCGAACTCATTCCCAACAACTTGCTCCCTTCTTCCTTTCCTGAGCCCTCACAATCCCATTCCAACTTCACACTTCACCCAAGCCCTCTAGCTTCCCCTTTTAACTTTCTGCCTACAAAACACACACACACACAACAATACAATACAAATAATCTATTAGGTTTAGGTTTATTCATTTTTCTTATGTTTTAGGTTTATTTATTTATTTATTTTTTCATTGTATTTATCATTTATTTATCACATAGTTTTTTAATTTATATGCTAAATTTCGTATAGGTTAGCTTAGATTAGGTCCTTCACTTATTTTTTTACTTTAATTTGGCCTTTTTCCATTAAATTATGACTTTTATGTTACTTTTTCGTCATTTTTCATAAAAAACGACTAATAGTGCATCTTGTTTTTTCCAAGGCTCTTTGGCATTTCCACTCAATTTTTATTTTCTTTCCTCAAAGAAATTTTCTCAAACCATCAACTTGATTTCTCCCTTTTAATCCCTTTTCCTTGAATGGTCGAATCATGCAAGTTGTAATTTTAGTGTTATTTGACATTTTAGTTCAATTTTTCTTACTGTTTTTCCATTTTATATGAAGTTTATCACTTTCTAACCCGGACTAACCCTCTCTATTTTTTTTTACATGATTACCATTTCTCAATTTCTTTTGTGTTTGTGAGATTAACACAAATTTCCCACATGTATGCTCTTCCCTCACGATTTTTAAAGTAATTTTGAGAATCAAAAACATGTTCGTTTATTTTTTTTTCATTTTTGGGGGATTAACGTTTAAATTAATCAAATCCAACCCACACATATGCTCTTTCCTCACACTTTTTAATAGATCTTGGAAATAAAAAACGTGGGTTTGCTTCTGTCGTCTTGTTTATTTGTTTTGATATTCTTTCTCTCAATTTAGAAAACTTTTTAATCATTGTTTGTAGGACCCGCTCTCACAAGGTCAATTAAAACATTGAAAGATACTAACTGTAGGTTGAAAAAGGATTTCAACCAAACCACACCTAAATAAAAAATTAAAAAAACACCACATTCAAAACACTTGATTTGCAGGTTCGGTTAAGAGCTATGGCTCAACCGCTTAACTAGAACATAACCCCCTTGGCATAAGCCTTAAGCTAAAACAAAGGGGGTGGTTTTAGGAACCCCAAAGTAGTCCACATATTAAGGGAACTGGTGGATGAAACGAGAACCTTTTTATCCTACTTGACTAGTAAATCCTTTCTAAGTTAGATTCATAGATATCCTTAGTGGTGACCCCAGTGCGATTAATTTTGAGCAAGGTCTTTTCTCAAGGTTTCAAAGGGGGTTAAGTAAATCCATCAGCTAAAAATAGTGTCACTTAATCAAATATTTTTTTGACACCTAGTTGAGAGAGCCACGCCTTGTCCAAGCCAATCTAAGGTAGAGGCCACAACTTTCATTTCACCATTTTTCATTTTTCTCGCATGTTACAACTTGTGTTTCACTTTTCGTCATTCATGTTTTCTCTCTCATCCATCTTGTCACTTTGTACATGTGTCTAAGTTTTGGGTTGTGGACATCCATATTCACACTTAAGAACTTTCATTTTCATTTAAGTCTTGACGTTGCGGTACTTTCTTTATCACAGTCAAGCAATCTCTTGATCACCTTGATCTTTAATTATCGCAACTCTTATGTGTGACATTATTTTGTTGAAATCTAAGCATTCCCCATTCTTACATCATCACATTTCACATTTACTTTATGAACTTATTGACATTATTCAATATCATTATCTACTCGCTCTTACATCGTCACATTTTCACTTCCACTCTGTTGAGTTGCGATGTCTTCCATTTTTATCCTATTATCTTATGTTGTCGTACTTTGTAATCATTTTTTTCATTTTCAACATCCTTGTTATTTCTTCACTTCTCTCATTAAAGCATTCACTTTTATTTAAATGGAGGTCACTAATCCATCACTTCCCCCTTATCTCTTATCTTCATTTTTTGTGAGATTTGGACCTTTTTATCATCATGTATTCACTTCCTGTGACGACCTTTACCTTTTCATTCTTTTAGTGCTTTCACTTCCTTATCGTGACTTATCTTTTAACATACTTTTTGTTAAGAGTTGACATTGATCATCATCTTCCTAAGTCTCCCCTTTTTCCATTCATCTTGTTAACATTTGAGAAAATCCATCATTTTATTTCCTAAGTCTCTTCACTTAAAATACTTTTGTTAAAGTTTGAGCATCTTTCATTGTGTTAAAGGTCTCCTCTTTTTGCACTTATAACTATCACAAGTTGAGCATGCTAACCTTTCATCTCTCCCCTATTTACTTTCACTTTTGTACAGGATCGTAAAATTATTTCAAACCTCATCTTATTTCTTAACTCCCACTTTGTTAAAAATCTTATAAACTAACATGTCAACCCATCTTCCACCTTAACATCATTCATTTTTTTAGGTGTTGTGAAGTCCCCTCTTTTCCTCACTCTTATCAAACATTTTGTTAAGTGTCGAGCACATTTCACTTTTTCCCCCTTTGTCATTTCTTTTAACACTGACCATGTCAGGAGTTAACGAGTTTTACATTTCTTCATCACTCTTATCATTCATTTTGATTATGAGTTGATTGCTTCCATCATTTTCAATCTCTTTTCCTTTTTTTAGGTTAATTATTTACCTAATATTATTAATTATGCATTACATAATTAATTATTGTTTTATTTTGTTATATGGTTTTATCAACCATATTTGGCTTATTATTTTCACAAGTATAATTGTTATGTAGTTATAAAAATTATGTGCTTCTCGGATGTAATATTGGAAGCAACTGTACTAGTTGTTACATTGTTGAAACTCCTATTTTGTCTATATTCAGCTGTACAATACCTAAAGTATTGCAGCTCTTTCTTGTGTAAATGGTTGATTCTAATTAATATAAGTTTTAGGCTTTCGTCCCTATTTACATTTGGTACTAGACTGAGATTCAGGACCTATGAAGCTTTGAAGGAGTGGAAAGAGAGAGTAGATGAGATAGAGGATTTTTGGAGAAGTGTTTGTAGCATCAGAGAGCCTGTGCAGCCTCCTACAACCTCCCATCCCAATCCTTTCCTCCTCACATCTTCCTGTTCCTTCCAAGTGTTTAGAAGGAAATTTTTTTTCTCTGGTGCACCCAGCACCAGGCAAAATGTGCTACAGGTATTGAAAATAATTAAAAAATTTAAATTATTTTTCTCCCCATTAGGGATTTTATCTCTAATATTAGAGATATATTTAGTCTCTGGTAAAACTAGTAGGCTGTTGTATTTGGAGGTCACTCTATGAAATTCGGAGGATGCATCTAAATATGCATGTGGAGGAAAAATTACAAGAAGAGCTCTATAAACCTAGCTGTGTTTTCTTGCATTAAAGCAGCCTTGTTTTCCTGCATTGAACCATGTGTGCCTTTGATTTCTGGTGTGTTTGATTTGAATCAAGGTGATTCAAATATTGGAAAGTTTTTCTTTGAAGGGAGTTTTTCAAAACTCATGTATTCACCAGGCAGATCAATACAAAAATGTGTGACCTCTGCGGGCACTCTGCGATCTCCACCCACAACTGCAGACATGGCCATATCCATCAATACCTCATCCATACTTGATCTACACATAAGTAAATCATATGATGATATCAAATAAAAAAAGGGCCTAAAGCTCCAACGCATCACCTGAAAAAAATTAAAAAATAAAACGGTGAGGAAAAAGCAGTAGCTAAAGGAAAATAATACACGAAGGAGGATAAAACAATATAAAGGTGTTTCAAAAGGAAATAGAAGTTATTTTTCATGAAAAATCCCTAAAATCACTTCCTCCATCTCATCCACGCATGTAGATCCATGTGGTAAATCTACCAGGTCACATTTTACAAAGGTAAATCAAAATTTACCTTCTTTAAATACACTTTGCTTCTTTTCATTACCCAAGCGCTCATAGAGCCTAAGTGGTTAAAAGGAATGAATTAGAAGTGGGAGGTGTGGAGTTCGAATCCCACCCCCAACTTAACATTTTTAAATTTTGTAGAATATTTGGTGGAACCTCTAAATTTAAAGTAAAATTCAAATTTAGTTATAACTAACTAAATTTAGCGGAGAAATCGCTAATTTAGGGTAATTTTTTTTTTCTCCCATTCAGCTTGTTTTTTCATTTTAGACAACATTTTCCAAAGGAAGACCACCAAAAAACTTCATCTTGGGAATTTTTTTAACGATTTTTGGCATTTTGGGTCATTTTGGGCTCCGAAGGCCACCAAGGCCCGTAAAACAAATTTTTTTTCCTGCCATTCAATTTTTCCAAATCTTTGAATGTAAGTTGTATATGCATTATATTATACTAATTTGCAGGTTTCCATAGTCAACTACCAAATTTGTAACTACTTAGAAACTGGTAGATTATTATAATCACAAAAAGTAAAAAATTGCTTATGTAACACTCACGAGATCCTAGATCTCATTTGTAGCGTTTGGTATATACAATTCCTCTGGGACGTGCTTATGGGTAAAGCCATCACAACTGCTACTACACTTAACACCTAATGTAGTTGCAATAACCTCATCTAGGCATCAACACTTTAAATCGACGGGGAGTAATAAGGTCACAGTGTACACACTATGAGCCATCCCATCCATCTATGAATGATTGCATGACATAAATCTAGACTGAGAAATTATCTAAGTATATAGAAAAGTTACGCGCATGTATGAGGATATTTCTTTGAGCCAGTGTCAATAATCACATAGACCCCATTGGTATTGTCTTGGTACCACGTATTGATTTCATTCATGAATGTTAACACCTCTTTCACATACCACCGGGTATATAGAAAGGGCGAGCTTCTTCCACATACCACCAGGTATATAGAAAGGGCGAGCTTCTTCCACATACCATCAGGTATATCAGAAGGGCACGTATATAGAAAGGTTTGGTATATCGGATTGACAGTATATAGATTGGGAGACCTTATACCTAGAGTGATATGAGCCAAACCCTATTAGTAATCTCTACAAAATGGGCACAAGTGCCCCCAAATAGTTTCTTTCGGATTCACAACTACTCAGAGGAAACAACTATGCTACATGGAAGAAAAAAATCAAGCCACAACTTGAGTTTGAAGAAATTTGGCCTACTGTGAATGGTACTTTAACCAGATCAACTATTGATACAACACAACAGTGGTAGTTTTATAAAGTAGATCAGAAGGCCAAACTCATCATCTTGTTTAGAGTTTCTGATGATGTGTAACCCCACATTCGAGATGCCAAAATAGCCAAAGAATCCTGGGATAATTTGAGCATAGTATATGAGGCCAAGAACAAGAATTTAATACTCAATTTGCAGAGTCAGTTACACACATTGAAGTTCAAGTAGAATGAAAAAATAGAAGCTTTCCTAAGAAGAGTTACAGAATTGAGGGCTTCACTTCTATCCCTGGGAGAACTGGTCACAGATGATGCTCTCATTCCCATTGTTCTAAGAGCACTCCCCTCTTCTTACCACATTTTTGTCACAACATTAAATGTGTCAGATATGACAGTTGGTTTCGACAAGCTAGTAAACCTACTGCAACAAGAGGAATAATTACACAATAATGTTGATGAAGAGGAGTAGGAACTATATTCACATCAAAAATGAAATGAAAAGGTAAAGGAAAACCTAATTCCTATCAAAAATCCCAAAATCAAAATTAGTATTAAGGGGATAGAAATTAGAAGAAGCAATGTCCAATCTGTAAAAGAGGACATAACCTACAAGATTGTTGGTATAATACTTACAAGAAAGGTTCATCAAGTAACTCTGGACCTCCACAACAATCTAACAAGGGACATTCTAACTACAATCAAGGGCAGAAAAAGGGGAACTCAAAAAGAAGACCCCACCAGTGAGGTAATATTGCTGAGCAACAAGAATAGTCAGACAATGAAGACTTCTTGTTCACTGCTCGATCAAGTGAACCATCCACATCATCTAGTGATGTTTGGTATGTTTATTTGGGGGCCACTTGACACATGACTGGCCATACATACTAGTTTATTTCAATGAGGGACATGCCATAAAAAAATCATGTTTCGTTGGGAGATGACTCTTCATATACCATTTAGGGGATTGGGAACATTTCTCTACCCATTGGTTCATACAAATGCAGACTTTCAGATGACCTATATGTCCTTGGGTTGACAAAGAGTCTTCTTTCAGTCAGTCGACTCCTATATCTCAACTTAAAAATTGACTTTGATATTCAATCTAACAAGAAAACATGTTTGATTCTAGACAAATCAAGAGGCTCGAAAATAATTGCAGAAGCCTCCATTGTGGGACGCATGTTCCAACTTGATTTTGTTCACAGAGATGATCAAGCACTTGTGACTAATAACTCAACCTCAGCATAGTTGTGGCATCAGATATTTGGTCACGTAAGTTTCAAATATCTCAAAACACTGTACCGGTGTAATATGGTACATGGGCTACCATCTCTTTAGAAGGATATAGATAATTGTCCTCACTACCTGGTAGGAAAACAACACAAAGCTTCATTCTAGAGGAGTACATTTTGAGCTCATGGTAAACATGACCTGGTTCATACCGATCTTTGCAGTCCAATGAAGCCAAGTCATTCTGGATTCCAATAATTCTTGCTTTGTGTTGACAAATATTCGAGAAAAATTTGGGTTTTCTATCTTCGCAAAAAAAATGAAGTGTTTAAAACCTTCAAAAAGTTCAAAGTAGTAGTTGAGAACGAAACTGGTCATCACATCAGAACTCTCTGCTCAGATCGAGGGGGGAATTCACTATTGATGAGTTTAGAGACTAACTACAAACTCATGGGATTCATTAAAAAATGCCTCCTCCACACACACTACAGCAAAATGGTGTTGTTGAGAGGATAAAACGTACTATCATGGAAATGGTGTGATGCATGATAGATGATTCCGGACTTATAAAGACATTCTACGTAGAAGAAACAAAGATAGAAGTGTATTTGTTGAACAGAGCGCCCACTGTTGGTCTTGACAGAGTAACACCATAAGAAGCATGGTCAAAATAGAAACAATCTATTGCACACCTTAGAGTATTTGGGTGCAAAGAAAGCATGCACATACCCAAACAAAACAAAAAGAACTTGGGCATGAATTCACAAAAACTTGTCTTCATTGGGTACAATGAAGAGACTCTTGGGTATAGATTGATGGATCCTAAGACTAGAATAGTCTACACTAACAGAGATGTTGAGTTTTTAAAGAGGAAGGAAGCAGAGACTCCTTCTCCGGACTCAAAATATGTAGATTTTTCACCTATTGTAAAAATTGAAGCTGATGTTCCCTCAGAAGATGAAAATGATGATGGGGATGATGGTGTTGATCAGATAGAACCACGACCCACGGGAAAATTTTAGTGTATGCCTAAATGTGTACAAGTACATTACAAGATGCAAGAATGGATGCTCCACCAGATACATCCACCCTTGGACCATGGAATCATAGTAAAGTAAGAGAAGAAGTTAACTTTTCTTTGATGAGTAGAGTTATTGAATCAGATGAGCCCTCTATAGTCCAGGAAGCCCTATAGTCAAAATCTTGGAAATATTCCATGGATTCTTAATATCAATGAGTGATGAAATATAACACTTGGCAACTTGTCAATATTCCACCAGGAAAGAAACCCACTGGATGCAAATGGATATTTAAAACAAAGTACAAAGCAGATGGGACAATGGAAAAGTATAAAGCAAGACTTGTAGTAAAGGGGTATGCACAAAAAGAAGGCATTGACTATGAGGAGACATTTTCTCCCATAGCTAAGATCAAAATGATCAGGATGATCTTTGCTCTAGTTGCACAGTTTGGATGGAAAGTCCACCAAATGGACGTAAAAAGTTCTTTCCTAAATGGAGATTTACAAGAAGAAGTCTACATGACTCAACTTGAGGTATATGTAGTACCTATTCAAGAAGAAAAGTTATGCAGACTTAGGAAATCTCTGTATGGCCTTAAATGGACACCCTGGGCATGGTACATCAAGATTGATGAGCATCTCATACAACATGGATTTGTTAAAAATCCATACGATCCCAATCTTTACCTCAAAAAGTAAGGGGGGAGATTGTGATTGTCATTGTCTATGTTGACGATCTAGTCATCAATGGAAGTTCAGTGAGGATGATCGATGCAACAAAGAAATATCTTAATCGATTGTTTGACATGAACGATCTCAGGCTGATACACTATTGTCTTGGATTGGAAGTGTGGCAGAAAGAGAATCATATTTTTGTTTCTCAGATGAAATATACCAAGAATATGCTCAAGAAGTTTAGGATGATGGATTACACACCAATTTTTATACCCATGGAGAATAAATTGCAGTTATCTGGCTTAGATCCATCTCCTAATGTAAGTTCGACTCTCTATTGGCAGCTGATTAGGATTCTCATTTACCTGACCTACACTAGACTAGATATCAGCTTTACAGTGAGCTATCTATCTAGGTTCATGTAGGAACCCAAATTTTGTCATTGGAAAGTAGTAAGGCACATTTTGAGATATCTCAAAGGATCAGTGGATCTTGGTCTAGAATACAAGAAGAACGACAACTTCTTCTTGATTTGATATTCAAATTCAGATCACACAGGTAACATTGATGATAGAAAATCCACTTCTGGATTTTTATTCTTTATGGGATCTAGACAAATATCATGGGGAAGAAAGAAACAAAACTTCGTTTCTCACTCTTCCACAGAAGCTAAGAACCATTCTGCAAGAGAAGTTATCTGTGAAGTGATTTGGCTATGTTGCATACTAGAAGAACTTGGAATACCACAAGACAAACCAACCACCATGTATGTTGACAATGAAGGTGTTCTCAAACTTGTTCACAATCCCATTTTTCATGAAAGAACAAAGCGCATTGAGGTACATATACATTTTATTCACAAACATGTGTTGAAGCACAACATCTAGCTTGAATATTGTCCAACAGCTGAACAAAGGGCAAATATCTTCACAAAGTCACTTGCATGTGAAAAGTTTGAGTTGTTCAGAGAGTTCCTCTCCACATCCCTTGAGACAATGCACAACTAAAGGGGATAATGTTAGGTTACTTATTTACCTAACATTATTAATTATACATTATATAATTAATTAATTATTATTGTATTTTTTTATATGGTTTTATCAACCAGATTTGGCTTATTATTTTCATGGGTATAATTGTTATGTAGTTAGAACAATTATGTGCTTCCCGGATGTAATATTGGAAGCTACTATACTAGTTGTTGCATTGTTGCAACTCATATTTTGTTTGTATTCAGTTGTACAATACCTATAAGTATTGTAACTCTTTCCTGTGTAAATGGTTGATTCTGATTAATATAAGTTTCAGGATTCTCTCCCTTTTTACACATTTAATGCTCATTTTTGTTATGGAATAGAACATAGCTAAGGTTTCACCATCCATTTTTCTCTTTTCTATCATTTTTTTAAGAGACAGACACTTGATTAACCTTTTTTTCTTATTCCCTCTTAGCACTCCTTCTGCTATGGGTTGAACTTTTTCCATCTTCTTCCCTCTCTTCCATCCTAGCATTTACTTTGTCAAGGGTCAAGTTTTTCAATCACTTTCACACACTTTCATCTTGACATTCACTTTGTTAAGGGTTTTTTCATTCATATCTTCTAAACATCTTGTCTATCTTAGCATTCACTTTGTTAAAGGACAAGTTACTACCGAACTTGTTCGCATACCTCTCTTCCATCGTTGACTTTCACTTTGCTAAGGGTCAAGCTTTACAAACATTTTCATCACTTCTAAATTAACATTCACTTTGCTAAGGGTTACATTTTTCATCGTACCTTTCTTCACTCTACCTCATTTTTCATTCCAATGGTGGATTTATACAATTCATCCTTTTCCAAAGAATGGAAAATGATGAAAGACACAATTGCAAATTTACAAAAACAATGCAAAGAATTCAATTTTTATGAATTGTGTCCATACCCTTTTAACATGGACATCTTACACATACCCTTCCCACATTATTTTGAGACACCCAAATTCAATAAATACAAGGGAAAAACTGATCCAAGACAACATATCAAAAAATTTTCCATACCATGTCACGAAGTGGCATATAATGATAGATTTCTCTTGTGAATTTTTCCTAGAAGTCTAGAAGGACAAGCTTTGGATTGGTTATTAAATATTCCAAAGGGATCTATCACTAAGATCATGGACCTCTTAGAGAAGTTCATAAAACATTTTTCAACAAACCTCACCCATACTAATCATCGTACTAGAGCTTATCATGATAAATCTTGGTACATCAATCGCAACCATAATGTCATCACTACTGGTGTCATGCATAATCAAAATATGGCCAACATACACGACCAATCAATCAAAAATCCAATCATACAACCTATCCAAGATACTGCGTTGTGTAAATTTAAGTGTAAGTTTACACCTCTTGGTGAAAGTCTCTCTAGTGGCTTTCATCAACTCAAAATCGCTAGGATGATAAAATATCCCCTTATAAGACCTTCAATTGAAGGAGAACCTAAGCCATATTGGTATAAACCTCATGCATATTGTGACATTCATCTCATTGGTGGTACTCAAATGATAAATTTACACAGTTTAAGAACTATTTCCAAGGCTTAATTGACAATGAATAGATATTTGTATATCTTGACGATGAATCTCTTGCAACTAATGGCGTGTCAAATTCCACACCTTCAAATGAAGTGTTGAATATTATTCCCAATTCTATCCATACTAAAATTCCTTGAGATCATCATGAAGGTCAAGTATCTCCCCCTTCAAACCAATCCATTTCTTCTACATATTTTCTTCTTATAGGCCAAACAGACATTGAACCTGTTTTGGATAACAATAACACCTAATGAGAACTTGAATTTTCTTAAATAAACTCTTTCAACACTTGACATGGCAGAGGAGGGTCCTTCATAAAGAAAAATTGATCTTCATTCCATTCTTCTAATTCCAACTCCTACGCCTAACATATCTAGTCTTATTGTCAAAATACAACAACAAAAATTTCGGACACTTGCTTCAATGCAACCCTCTATGTCCATTACACTTGAAATGATCCATCTTGTAGGAATCTCATCAATGATGATTCCTACTTGTCAAGATATCTACATGCACACATTCTTTGTGGTACATATACCTAGGAATATTCTTATTCAACCATTTCAAGCTTTAATTGAAATTTTTTATCTAATCAACTAATTCAAAACCTACAAGGAGAAACATTTACTATTTCATCTCTACGGCTTACAAGGAAACCTAAGTCTACATATAGATATTTATTCTTCTTTCTTCATGCTCTTTCACTCATAAGTGAATATGTATCTCAACATCTTCCCTACATCAAAAATATTTGTCTAACATTACATATGTCTTTCAATCTCATCGAAGACTTATCTAATCACACATCCTTTGACTTGGATCCTGTCTATCCAAGTTTAGTACTTCAAGACCCATCGAATCATTTGATTCAATCCTTTGACTTGGATCTTTTCTACCCAAGTCTACTACTTCAAGAACCATTGAATTGTTTGATTAAATTTTTTTAATTGGGTCCTATCCGCCCAAGTCTCATATTATAGGACTTATCGAAACCTTGGTTTCACTCCTTTGACTTGGCTCATGTCCTTCCAACTCTCGTATTTCAGGACTTCTTGAATCTTTTGATTCTCTCTCTTGACTTGCATTTCATCTGCACAAGTCTTGTATATCAAGACCATTCAAATTCAATAAACACAAACATCTTTCTTGATAATTCCATGTCAAACCTTCATCCTCCAATATTTAGAAAACTCAAAAATCACAAAAAGAGAACAAAACTCTGTGTTAGAGCTTATTTTTCCAATTGGAAATGGAAAATTGTGTACAAATAATGTTAGGAATTCCATATATTTACATATGACTTAATCATACCATTATCATAAACTCACCTTCTTCACCTATTCATGACATAAGTTAACCTTATTTCTCTTGGGCATAATGTGTCTCATCTTTGTTATGCTTCTTATCATTTTAGATCCTTTTACCTATTGTTTTATCTTGAAGCTTACTGATGGAAAAATCCTTCTTTCAAATAATCTATCTCTTTACTGTCCTTTTTGACCTCCCATCTCTTTCTATGGTATTGAAACCTTGCATCCTACTAGTCGAATGAGGCTGAGACTTAGGGGTAGAATGCTCCTTCCCAACAAGCACACTATCAACATACAAGGAAAACTAAATCAATCAAAAAATATTATAAACATTATAAAATCAATACACCTTTTTTCCTTCACAGTATTTGATGATAAGCCCATACTTCTTACTGGCAGTATGAGACTAGGAACAGAGAAAGCCCTTACTTGCCTACATTTTGTCTTCGGTGTTGAGCCCTTGCCTTTTACTGATGACATGGGGCAACATCTAGGGTTTCCTTCATAAAAATAAATAAATAATCATTAGATAAAGCCTTTATGAAATTTGAATCAAAGTGCCTA
Source organism: Taxus chinensis (assembly GCA_019776745.2). Taxonomy (NCBI): domain Eukaryota; kingdom Viridiplantae; phylum Streptophyta; class Pinopsida; order Cupressales; family Taxaceae; genus Taxus; species Taxus chinensis. The sequence goes on along the minus strand of CM034149.1, from coordinate 94,458,638 downwards.
ATCAAAAACATCCCAAGAAGTAATTTAGCTGCTCATGTTATAGAGAGACACCAATTCCTTCAATCAAAATTTTCTAATTAGTAGGGCATCAATGGATCCAAGTTGAGTCAAAACCTAAAAGTAGAATCATATTCTAATTGGTCAGATAATCTTGATTGGAGATGAGTTTCATTTTTCTCACACGAATCAATGTTACAACTTATGTCATTCCATTTTTTCTCTTCATCTTTCATATCACTATTCATCTCATTTTCACATCCTTCTTGGCTCTCGGTGATGAGCCCTCACATATTATGAGTTGCATGGAGCCACGAGTGGAGTAAAATACCCTATAATTTTATCATTTACATTTATACCAATGGAATGGAATGCTTTTAACTATTTGCATATGCTTTCAAATAGTGTACCTTATTATCGAGTTGTAAAATACCAAAAACAAAATTCAAAAATGTCTCTTAAAACTTCAAAAAAATAATATAAAATTGTTCAAAAACAATATAAAATTTTCCAAAAATCCAAAAATAGTTTCAAACTGTCATAATCAAAACATTCAGATAATGTATGACAAAATTTCAGCAAGTGGATAACATATTTCAACAACTTCGCCATTTGATGGAACTCCTCATGATCATTCTAGATCATACTCATATTTATTTCCCATGGTGTATATCTATGCTCAAGGAAATCATTTACCCTTTCACAATATAACTTTTCTTAGGGAACATTTTGATTTTACATTTTAATCCAATACAAATCAAACTTCAATGGGATATGACAAGAGTATTGTTTGGAGTATCTAAGTATCACTCCCCTTTTCAGCTTGATCCAATCCTCTCACGTGCTAAACTGTCACTTGGGGCATTCAAATCTGTCTATTTCTTCAATGTGGAACACATTCAAAGTGTAATTAGACATTGTTTTTACATGTTGTATTGTATTTTTATATTTTGTTAACATTGTGACAATGTTTTTTATTCTTTTAGTTTGTCATTATTTTTTAATCTTCTTATCTTTATTGTGGACCAATTGCATGAAATTTATTCACATCCTAGCTCATATATAAGTTTTTTTTGGTCCCTTCCTGTACATATTGGGTTTCTTTCTATTACTTATTTTATATATTTTTTCATTTTCACGTGTTGTGTTTTCCTCCTGGTTTATTTAAGCCATGGAATGTTTTCCATTTTGTTTGCATTTGTATTTCAAAAATTACAAAAATTAAAAAAATCATATATTACAAAAAAATACAACAAATTACAAAACTTTCAAACAAACATTCACTTGTCACAGAAATCATACAATTGGAAAACCCTTGAAGTAAATAATTCAACATTTCCATACAATCTTGATAAACATCATACTTTTATCTATTACTCTAATTCATGTGTCGATTTTACAATTATCACTTTCATCCCTTTGCATTATATGCTAAGTCTACTTGGGGTAAGTCACACAATTGTTTTTCCTTCATGATATAACTTCACCTGGGAAAATTTGAACTTTGATCATTTGCACAACGGATTCAAGAAAAGTTTCATAGGGATGTCCTTTAATTCCTCTCTTCCAGTCTGATCTTATTCTCATTTGGGAGAATTTGTATCAACCTAATCATCATTGTGGCACGCATTAGGGGCATATCTGATTGTCTTCTTTTTTGAATTTGTGTTGCATTGTTGATGTTTAATCTTTTTGGACCACTTACAAAACATGTGATTACATCTTGGTTCCTTTATAACCCTGCTACCGACACCTACTGTTAGAACATAATGATTAAGTGGTTTGGCCAAACCTTAATGTATATGGGTCCATCACTAATATATTGGTTAATATTTAATAATATGAAATATTTCTATTTCTATTATTAAATATGCTAACCTAGGTATATACTTTAGGTTAAATATTTAATATCATGAAATTATTATATTTTTAATATTAAATATTATAAACATAGTATAGACACCAAAATTATGTCGTAATCACCTTAGACCCCTACCGCAACCCTATAATCACTTCCACATCCTCAACACCTTATCACCTACCTCCTGCAGCCCACACATTTTAATTTAATTACTTTAATTAAATTAAAATCATTTATCTCCATACATGTTAATTTAATTATTTTAATTAAGTTAATGACCTTTCATCCACACACTTTAATTTAATTATTCACATTAAATTAATTCACTACCATCACACACCTATTTAATAAAATATCCTTTATTAAATACACTTCACCTAACCACCCCCATCATTTGACCCATTAATCTAAACCCTAAACTGATGTCATAAATAAAACCTAACATTACACCCATCCCCTCACCTCACATTAAAAGCCTCCTAAGGTCGGTTTTCATCCAAAGAAAAAGAAGAGACCCTTATCAAATGGTAGAACAACTTCCCAAGAAAATTTTGAACAACCCAAGATATCTCACCTAAACCGATGTTGGTTTACACTAAACCTATGCCAGTTCACCTAAATTGACACTGGTTATACCGGGATTAACCAAACAACCTATATAGACCCATCTAAACCTTTGTAATCGAGGTGGAACCTTCGCCAATGGATTTCCTTATCGTGAATTTGATATTTTTAGATGCAACAACAAAGTAAGGATTAATTTGTGATCAACCAAGACAACTAGGTTCACTAGGACAACAATGAAGCCTCTTCCCAATACCTTCCAACAACACCACTCTTCCAAGGGGCTTCACATTAGTAGCTCACCAAAAATTTCGGCCACTCTCCTTACCCAACCATTATAATACCTTACCCAACCACCTACTTGACTGCCTCACTAACCCCAGACCTTTGTAACATACCTATATCTCCTCAGTGATCACCCCAACACCTTCTACTAACTCCATTATTACCTAAGAACCTTTAAAACCCAGACTATGTGAGTCCACCAACCCTCAACCTAACCATCGTCATTTCTCCCTAACCATCATCAGTTACACTCCAACCGTCATTGGTTTTATAAAACCATGGTCGGTCTCTGTGTCACCTAATCTCTGCCAGAATTACAATCTATTCCTAGGCTATACCTACTTGAACACCTATTTAACCTTCAAATTTGTGTCTGACCTAGCCTGTTAGCTCAGATTCACCTATAACCAACCTATTTGACCAGTAGATCTCCTTATAGCCTAGCCTATTAGATTAGATCTAGCCTATTGTGCTTGTATGAGATGCCTAAATCATATTAAAGTACAGTAGGACAATATTTACTTTATTTCAGCATTGAATTGTTTTAAATAGTGGGCTGACAACCATCTAGGAAGTATCGTACTTCTAGGATCTAGCACATGCTAGGCAGTCCACTGCATATATCGTTTAACTCTCTTTTGTGGTCTTGTTTTGGTTCTTATACATGTAGTTCCTCCTAGCCAAAAGGAAGGTATCACAATCACTTCAATTCAGGATTCAGATACCCGTGCATACAACCTTCAACTATCTCAAACCAAGTATTCCTCTTACCACCTTTACCTTATTTGTTTTGTCTAGTACTTCTCAAAAAACTAAGAAATTAGGTGAAACATTTTGGCACACATGATGGGACCCATTCGGGGTTCCTTGCATCTTTCTTCATGCCTAGGTGAAAAATTGTGTGTTTGTTTCCCTCCCAATAGCATTCACATTAATACCTTCTCCTTGGTAACATTCTCTTCTTTCTATTTGCTCCGAAAGACACATTCCTTTTGGTGTGTTTAAAAAGAAACTTCTTAGTCTTTCTTTCTGCATATTAGTGAAAGAGCATCCCTCTTCCTGTTCATCTATTGTTGTAATCGAATATCATACTTTCGATTTGAGTTTAAAATAAGTGCATTCCATTCTGATTTATTGCATCAGCTCATATTAATTGAGGGAAACCTATATGTTGGAGGTCATGACCAGCTGATGGTTAACAAATGAATCATAGAAAAGTACTTTTATCCTTTTCTCTTTCTCTATGTCTTACCAAACCACACAAAAATTCAAAATACATACATTCTAAATGAACATCCTACATGGAAGAAGTTGTATGTGATCACACGATCACGGTACAGTGAGCACCTAACTCGCTACTCTGTCAAGTCATACTTCAGAGAAAAGCTCGCCCCCACCATAACATTCCTAAAACCTCACCCTTTAGAATTCTTTCTTCATAGGAAACCTTCCTCACCAAGAAATTCTATTATTTTGTTCATAACAGATAGTCCATACAAATAGCATAAGCTGAACAAACGTAATACAATAGGCACTCTAGGAACGTTCTGTCTTAGTGTTCGACTTGATTTACATTTTGAGCTAAGATCTTTCAATCATTATTTTTGTCTTACCTTGCACACTCCCAATCATAGTCTATGTATTTTGACTTCGTCTCAGTGTGCCTGGACCACATCTACATCATTCTTAGACTTCTAGGTTTGATTCAACACCATATTTTTAAATCACAACCATCTTTCTTATTCTATATTTCAATTTCACAGTAACCGGCTACGGTTACCATTGACCAGCATCAGTGTAACCCAACTGGTATCGGTCTTAATTGTTCTTAGATACCTATCCAAAAGACACCTATTTCACTTTCTGAGCTATAAAAGGCTCCTATCACCTTCCATATTGTTGTTACTTCGATCACACTTACCTTACATCTCATCTTGTGTGAAAATTATTACTCTGGGACTATCATTTAACAGACTGTTGGTTTTTCACAGTAACCGGCACCGGTTGAGCCTAACTGGCATCAATTTACCTGAACTAGTGTCAGTCACCCTGTGCTATTTTACAACTCACCAACTGACCTAATTCACTTACCATTGATGGTTTTCCTAGTTCTATTGTGTTCTTTACCATTTAGACATAATACAGTCCTACTAAATCAATTCCTATCCGCATCCTGCTAACCCGTAGTCAAGCAAGCACCCCTGTATTTCACACTAGTCAACTACCACTCCCACCTAGCCCTCCATCACCTAGTCCTTCACCACCTTCCATCTCATCATCTATGGATCCCAATCAACCTATTACCATTCCTATAGGTGACACAGAGTTTTCATGACTCTTGAATCAGAATCCCACTGCTTTGAGCCACTACCTCACCCATGCCTCCACTCGAGATGCCTCAGGTGAATTGATATATGGCATGCCCATATCCTTATCTCCATCCCTAATGATTGCTTCCACCTCGGCTCCACCTCCTACCATGGTGACCTCACCTGCTTTATGCCCAATCATGTTGCAGCTAGGTCCCACACCAACTTTGACTGCCGTATCCGCCACCTCTATTGCACCCACAGTCTCCACCACACCTTCATCCACCACCCAAAACATAACATCATTTGCACATGTTGTCTCATATATACCAGTCATAATGCTACCAAACTTTGTGTTGGTAACCTCTACCCCATTTCAAAATGTTGTCCTTTCTATTCCCCAATCTCTACCTCCCATCTCTAACAGGGTCACTACGAGTGTCCCACCGTCACATACCTTCTACCAACTACCTCCTATTTCATTGGTCATTTAGTCTGGATATATAACCTCTATGCTCCTCTCTCAATTCCCACCTCCTTATTTGACACCACAATATTCTAGCATGTCGTATTCTTCATATATCCCACAACAACCTTCTTTCGCTCTAGGGGGTACCCAATCTTCACAACCTAACAATGAATTTATCAAGTTAATGATGGATAAGATGTAGATATTAGAAGCATTTGTTTTTGGCTCCCGCAAGTCTCTCACCTATGATGAGAATTGTAATGAGCCTATTAACCCATCCATTCCCATTCATACATATCCTGTACACTGGGAGATGCCTAAGTTTAACTTCTTTAATAGTAAATAATACCGACAAAAACATTTGAGATATTTCAAACATGGGTGTTACTTAATTGCCCATGATGATGCTCTTCTTTTGCAAACCTTTCCCATGTCCCTAACGGGTCTAACATTAGACTGGTATAGTGGATTACCTAGACATTACATCTTCCCATTCAACCGAATAGCCCAAGCCTTCTTGGATCATTTTTTTATTAACGTCGTCAAGAAGGTTACCATGACCGATCTTTATTTTATGAGCCAATATGATGATGAATCTATCACAGATTTTGTCACTCGTTGGCATAGCCTAATCAACCAACTCACTTTCCAATTACCACAGATTGAAATCATAGAGCTATTCACACGATCCTATGCTAGACATATCTCACCTACCTTATAGGTGAAAACCTTCCATATATTCGATGTGGCTTTCACCATGGCACATAAACTTGAAATTTGCACCATCGAAGAGAAGAAGATACAATTACAAAACAAGAACTCCTCGTTTAAATCACATGAGCCTTACTCTTCCTCAAAACCTTAGATGCGTTATTCAAAAGCCAAGGAAACTACCAATGTACTGGTACTTAAGGCTAGCCCTGCTCATCCATCCAATCCTGCTAAACCTTCATCCAATCTGTCACCAGTCCAAGCCTTCCAATTCAAACGTGAACAAAAGAAATACACCTCAATTGGGGAACCATATTCATTTGTTTTATAAAATCTTATTAATGCTAATGCCATCACCCTTCCTCTTATCAAACCACATACTGGTTTTGACCCCTCTCGCCCCATACCAGGTTGGTATAACGAAAATGACTACTGTAACTATCACCATGCAAATTTAATAGTGATAGCAATTGTATCACCTTTAAAAACATTTTTCAAGGAATGATCGAGAGTGGCGAGTTAGTCCTAGATAATCCTAATGCACCTGCCAATCAAGACCTTCATATATTCAAGAAACTGTTCCCTAACCATTCCCCATCTAAGGATCAAACTGGTGATGCCTCACACAACAAAATTAATACACAGGAGGTACATGTTATCCTTACCGACTTACCACCTATTTCCGAAATATCTCCTATTCCCTCCATCAAGGAAATTCTAGCCCGAAATCCTCTACCCACACAGGAACCTACTTTATCCATTCCTATAACCATAGAGGAAAGCCCTTCACCTCCCTGTACACCTATGGAGGAGTCTCTCGTTAGCACCAATATCATTTCCCCTTCATCTTCCCTACGCATGAGCTATTACCAATTATACCTCCTCCACCCACAGAGGAGTGCCCATCATCTTCTCCACCTATTCAGGATCCAATAGATTTACCGTTACTGCTCAGAGACCACTCTCCATTAGCTACCCAAGATCATGCGGACCTACTTTTGGCTCTCTTACCTATAGAGGCCAAAGCCAGTGAATTCCCTGTTTCTCAGACACATTTTATGGGAATCACCACTCACTCCACACCTACCTCACCAAACACAGTGTCGTTCTCACGTTTGGCCGACCACCTGGACTATGTTGATAGTTCTTTACTTTGGGGGCATCTCTTACTCTTGGTCTCAACACAAATGCAATCATCTTCCACTGACACCTCTACCATTTATCTGAAGAAGTTTCAACAACCCAAACCACACATGAACATAACTCTCGATACATCTTCTATTGCATCATCCTCATCTATACCCACCTCTTTACCTACTAGTCAATGTATTCCAACACCATCTCTTGTATCTAAACCCATTAGTGTCCTAAGATTCACACCCATATCAAACCTTGCACATCCTCCTGTTAGGATACTGTTGTTGCAAATCAGTAACACCCCTGGATGTTGATCAGGCTTCTAGCTTGACATTTTGAACATCCAGTGTGATTGCACAACATTGAATCCCCTTCCCAAGTGTGGGACTTGAAAAATGGAAGAGAAATCTCCAGATTAGAAGTTGGTTCCTCAACTCCCTTGATCAGATATATCACTTACAAGTTGCAGAGGTTTAAATTCCCAGTTCCTACTCTAAATTCCAAGGGGACAAAGATAGGGAATGCAAAAAAGAAAATTGAAACTAGTGCTAATAAGGTGATGCACCAAAGGAGCGGTGAGAATTTTTTACTTCTACAAATTGACACAGTTGATAAAAATGCAACAAAACTTCATGCAAAAATTGATAACTATAATGTAAGGTTAGAAATGAATCAAACAACACAAACAAAGGATTAAGACTCATTCATAGAGCCTGTATTGTCATTTTTTAACATAAAAAACACTTGCATTACAACACCTGAGAGGAAAAACAAGTTACAGTCTTGGAAAAGGTCTGGTTTTTTCACCAAAATACTTTTAAAGTGACAGAGGGAGCCTGCAATACATAAAAAATGTCCAACCCTTTGAAAATGATCCAAATCTGGCTTTTACAATGCCAGAAATGACCCCAGGAGACAAACATGGGAAAACGTGGGAGTGCTTTAACCACCAATCAAAAACATAGTAAAATAGCATGGGCATCCTTATAGGCCCATCCCCTGACATTTTTCACCATGCTGGTGTTGATGAAAAATCATAGCACCCCTGGATGCTGATCAAGTTTCTAAGTTGATGTTCAGGAATCCAATGTGATTGCACAACACTGAATCCTTTCTCCAAGTGTGGGACTTGCAAGAATGAGAAAGGAATCTCCAGAGAAGGCTGGTTCCTATTCCTTTGTTTAGATGCACACAAAAAATGCAGAGGGTTTACTCAAAACCTAATCTAACTTGCCAAGGAGACAGGGTAAGAAGATGCACAAAAATAAACCTAAGCTAACAGAGGTGACACACCAAGGAATGAAGAACACCTATCTTGCCGATAAAACACATACCATTCGAATGTGATGCAAAGATCATGCACGGATAAAAAAATTTACAGTGAAAGACTAGGAGGATGCAAATGAACACAGAGAGGGTTGAGAATCATCCACATACATGCATTTACTTGCTCCAAAGATTGATACAATACACTACAAAATGCCAAGAGGTAGAGTCGTATTAAAATTTCAAATCGGAGGTTCGAACTCCACTAATTCACCTACCAAAGAGAAGAAGGGAGGGGTAAAACAGAAAATATTCGACCTTTTGAAAGAAGCCCCTCTTTACAATATATAAGAAAAATGAGAGAGGGAAGAGAGAGGAAATTTGAATCTACCACATCCACTTCTGGATTACATGTAACTCATCTCATTATGGCAGAAATGGCGAATCCTGGCAAAATGGTGGATCTGTCTAGCAGAAACGGAAAACTGTCTGTTGTATTAAAGCTGGTTGTCAAACATCACTTCTGTCTATTATTACGTGCTAGAGGTGTTTCTCAATTTTCTCTCTCCAAAACTGAACCAAAATGCAAGAATTGAACCCTAGAAATGTGTAGAGAATTTTTCCATCTTTCCATTGATATAAATAACGTGAAAATCCAAGCTCTGAATCGAAAGATATGGCGATCTAAAGATTTAGGGAAAAAACAGGTGAAAAACAGGTTTTGAAATTTTTCCCGCGCTCTGCCATCTGGATGACACGTGTCGGGCACTAATTGGATGAGAAATTCTCTCTCCTCTACCTTTCCATGGGTTTCCCTTTGAAATTTTGATTTTTTTATAATCTTGGAAAATTTTCCATTTTTCCCCGTGCCCCCGCCACTTGGGACACGTGGCATGATCTGATTGGAGGACAGGGGCGTGCGGTCAACCTTTACCTTTTAATTTTTGGCCCAAGACTTTTGACAAATTTTCTAAGTCTTTCACTGGCTCCAAACTCCCCCAGCTTAGGACAACGTGTCCTATTCTGATTCGTTCGTGGGTCTCCCCAGCTTTTCGCATCCTGCACGTGTACCATTTGGCCCAAATGTCTCGAACTGCCTGGGACAAAAATCTCTGAACCACCCGAAATGGGATTCCTTGTTCCTGTTTGTGGCTGAAGACACGTGGCAAGATTCCATTGGCTCTCAGCTCCTTTGGCTTTTCACGTCCCATGCTTCCCTTTGTCCCAACTGTCCCTGACGAAAGTTCCCTGTTTCGGCCGATCTGGGCGGTTCGCGTCCTCCCGCGTACTCTTGTCCCAATTGTCCCGGACTGTCTAAGGACAAATTTCTCTCAAACCGCCTGAAATTTTACTGACCTTGCACCAGACCGGACCCGATCCGCGTCTTTCGCGTAACTTTTGTCCCAGATATCCCAAACTCTGTGAAGCAAGACTTAGGAAAATTTTCTTCATTTTTCTGGCCGGTTTCAGCTTTTTCGCGCCCCCCGCGCGTCCCGATGTCCCAACTGTCCCGGATGCTGTGCATAGACCGCTCTGGCGGCTTTTTCGGCCAATTCGTGCCTTTACGTCTCAACTATCCCAAGGACCGCCTGGACCAAGACTTAGCCAATTTTCTTCATTTTTTCGGCCCCAAGCCTGCAAACCCGAAATGCCTTAGAACAATCCTGCAACCATATTTTTTGCATCTCTTCCATTTTATCAACCTGTTGGGATTCCTTCTTGGATAGGAGAGTTAGAAGGAAACTGAGGGGGGGGGGAATTTTTTGACAACAGTTTAGCGACTCAGCGGGGTCACTTGCCTGCTAGGTAGAATCTCAGTGGCCTTTTAACAATCCATTGGGCATGGAGTAATAACCTGAAGCCAACTTGATCTCTGATCCCTGATCTGTAATACCGCAACTCATTCTTTGAGAGCACTGCTGAACTTTAGAAATTCAACCTGAGAGCGAAAAAACTGTGCCAAAGCACTTAGGGAAAATAAACCTAACTACAACAAGACAATGTTCATACGCACTTAAAGGAACTGAAATCTAGGCTAATATTTACAAGGGTAAACCTTTTATTTTTTAGTAGCAATGTTTAAGATGGATTCCGTTAACTGGAATCGTGAGTTCTTCTCCATCCAATGCAGACAATTGGAAGGCATTACCACTTTTACATCTCGTGACCATGTAGGGGCCGCTCCAAATGGCATCAAACTTGGAATGCCTTCCAGGTTTCACCCGATCTGCATCCCATTTCAGAACTAGGTCCCCCTCCTGGAAGGTCCTTGCTCCTGCCTTCTTGTCAAACCATCTTTTTACTAAGGCCTGATCCTTTTCAATCATTAGAACTACATGTTCTCTTATTTCTTCCAATTCCATCAACTCTGCGTACCTGGCCTCCATTGGTTTGAACTCAGACAACTCCAACTGCTTCATGAGCTCCAATGCTGGAAATTCTAATGATATAGGCAATACTGCCTCTTTCCCATAGACCAATTTGTAGGGAGAACTACCCGTAGACCTCTTTGGTGTTATCCTGTCAGCCCATAATGCTGATTTTAGCTTGGTATGCCATGTCCTTTGGTTTTCATCCAGAGTTCTTCTGATGATCCTTAGCAACTTTTTGTTCATGGACTCTGCCTGTCCATTACCCTGTGGGTAATAATTTGAAGAGGTGCTTAAATAGATTCCATTCTTGACAACCCATTCTGTAATCTTGGAACCTATGAATGCTAATGCATTATCTGATATGATAGTGGCCGGCACTCCGAACCTGGTCACTATTTCTTCATAAAAGTCTAGTATGTTAGACTCACTTGCCTCCTTGAGTGCCACTACTTCGGTCCACTTGGTGAAATAGTCTGTTGCTGCAAGTATCTACTTGTGACCTTGACTCGAATTGGGATTGATGACTCCAATGAAGTCCAGTCCCCATTGCATGAATGGTTGATCTACTGAAATTGAATGAAGGGGGCAGTGCTGTTAACCTTCCTTTCCCTGTGAAAGAATGCACATTTCTTGCACGTTCTTAACCCATGTAGTAGCAATCATTGAACACTAGTAGGCCAATAGTAACCAGCTTTCATGATCCTTGAGAGCTGATTACTCGTGGGGCGAAAGTGGCCTCCTAGCCTCCCCGTCATGTGAAAATCGTCGTAAGATCCTCTCAACTTGACCTGTTCCAATGCATCTTAATAGAACTACCATGGATGTCTTTCTTGAACAAGATACCATCAACAAACACATATGGAACGGCTTGTAATCTAAAGTATCTCCTCTTTGCTTTACTCATTTCTTGAGGGCATAGGCCTGTCTGTAGGAAGTGTATCATATTATGAGTCCAACAGGGAGTGGGCACATCATCATTTTCCTATTCTTGACCATCCTGTAGTAACCAAGAAAGCCTCTTTTCCATTACCTGCTTCAACTTGTTGACTCAACGCTAGTTGTTCGCATAGTCCCTTCCCACGTACTAGTTTTTGTGACCTTAATCTCGATGTCATATTCCATGACACAAGTTATCCATCCTGCACATTTCGCATTCAGATCCTTGTTTAGAGAGGAAGTCCTTGACATCCAACATGAGACACCAGCAGCTGAACCTTATTTGTTTGAGACCAAATGCTCTGAACTTCTTCAAGCTCCTGATGACAGCAAGGACGTGCTTTTCAATGAAATAATACCTAGTTTCATATTCCTCCAAGCCTTGACTGAAGAAAGCAACTGGTTGTTCTAATCCTTCCTTGTTTTGCTGTGCCAGGATTGCAGAAATTGTGTCTCCACTACTAAAGGCGTATAGCATGAAACCCTTGGAGAAGTCTGGATTGACGAGAGTGGGAGCTTGGAGATATAGCCTCTTTTATTGCCTCAAAACTTGCCTTGCCTTCAGATGTCCACTTAAATGCCATGCTCTTTTTTAACATCAGCGTTATTGGCTTTAAGAGAGCTGCAAAGTTTGGAACAAACCTGTGGAAAAAATTGATCCTTCCCAAGAAACTTTGAAGAGCCTTCTTGTGACTTGGCAATGGCAATGCTCCGAATTGCTTCAACTCTTTCTGGGTCAATCGTCAATCCCTCTTTTTGAAACAATATGGCCTAGAAGTTTCCCCTCATGAACCAAGAATATGCATTTTTTGGGATTCAATGATACCCCAAATCTTCTACACCTCTGAAATACCTTCCTCAGATGAAAGAGGTGATTCACTGCATTTTTGGAGAATATAGTGATGTCATCAAGATATATCAAAACTATATTGTTAATCAAACCTTTGAATGCCATATCCATTGCCCTTTAGAAAGTGGCTCCAGCATTTGATAGGCCAAATGGCATCTTCTTGTAGGCATATGTGCCCCATTTGGTTGTGAAAGTTGTCTTGAACTGGTCCTCTTCCTTCACCATAATCTGATTGTAGCCTGAGTAGCCATCAAGTAGTGAAAACCTCTCGGAGCCAGCCACAACTTGCAAGATTTGCTCCATGGAAGGGAGTGGGTAATGGTCCTTGAGAGAGGCTCTATTCAAGTCTCTAAAGTCAACACACAATCTGATTTCTCCACCTCTTCTTTCTGACTGGAACTAAGTTGGCAACCCAACTAGAATGCTTGATTGGGAAATATGATCCTCTGACTCATATCAACTTGTCCAATTCTTTTCTCATGAGAGGCTCCATGTGTGGGTTGACTGGTCTTTTTTTCTGCCTGACAGGCTTAGTATTTGGATCCAATTCAATGGTATGCTAAGCTAAGTTGGGATTGAAACCTTTCAAGTCTTCATAGCTCTAAGCAAAACACGTCAGGGAACTGTTGACACAGCTGTATGAACTCATACCTTTCTTGTTCAGTTGTCATCTTTCCAATTTGCAATGGTTTGTTCTCTTCTACCAAGATGGATACTGAATCCTCTCTCTTGACCTGAATGTTTGCTTTCTCCTTTCTAAACTGATCATTGGGGTTTAAAATGGACTCCAAAGTGATAAGTCCCTTGGGCAGACTTGTTAGTTCTCAGCTGTACCACTTGGTCACCATACTGTTGTTCCAATTTTTCTTGATTCTTGGCTGAGAACTCAGCTTCTTCTTGCAAGAAATGGATGATTTGCTGGTCATTCTCAAACACTTGCCAACTAACATTGTTATCTAGCACTGAAGGCCTCACAATCACGTGGATGTTTGGCTGTACCTTGTCTTGTTGAATGCTTTCCACAATGTCAAAGGCTGCCCCTACTGCTGCAAGCCTGTCGGCAGCTTGATTCTCTTTCCTAGGAATGGATTTGATGCCAAAACCTTCAAAATCTTCCATGAGGTCCCACACCCTGTTCTTGTAGCACTTGAGTAGATCATTCTTGGCAGCATGCTATCCCTTGACCTAATTTACAATCAATTCACTGTCCCCAAAGACTTGCAAGTTCTTTATTCCTCTCTTGATTGCCCAATGCATCCCTTGTACCAAGGCTTCATATTCGGCAGTGTTATTGGAGCATGCAAACTGAAATCTAAAAGCTGAATAGTACTTTATTCCTTGAGGTGAAACAAGCATGGCTCCACCTCTTGCACCTTGTCTACTCCTTGATCCATTAAAAAAAACTGCCATACCTCATTGTCATCTTTGTGGTTTGTCTTGGTGATGCTAGGAATAGGCTGATTTTCTTTGTGTATGCAATAGACCCCTAGCTCAGATTCTTCTACTTCTTGATAAGGATCAAAAGTGCATGTATCTTGTTTGCCCATTCATCAAGAGTTAGATCCGATGATGCTTCCAACCTTAGTGTCAGCTTCATCAGTGCTTGGGTGATCTTCTTGATCAAATGCTGAGCAATTGGCATTAATCTGACTTGGAGTGTAAGGCTCAATATGGAAGTTTGCAATAGGTTCTGACCTGATTGTAGCCTTAGTTCCATACCTCGTTCTGAATAGCATGTGTGACCAATCAGTAGAAAAATATCCTCCAATCTTGGCTGTGAAGTCCCTTGACAAGCAAAGGGCAAAGAGTGGTGGAAGGTCTATGACTGATACATCTTGTAAAACAACAACATTTGGACATGCATGTAAGGTAAGACTCAAGTTTTTAATCACTCCAACTGTTGCTACTACTGTCCCATCTAGCTGCACTACCCCTTTGGATATTGTTTCATACTGGAGCCCTAGCTGATCAGCTATTTGTTTAGGCATTACTGAGCTACTTGCCCCGAGTCTATCATGCAATTGTGCACTAGCTGATTTCCAATGATCAATGAAACATAGAAAGGAGGGGGTTTCAACATTTTACCTTGCTGTCCTCCATGATTTTCCCTCAGGCTGGTAGCATTTGTAAGCACTTTGTCTTGCATCCTGGACCTGCTGATTCAAAGTTGGCCAGTCCTTCATGGCAGCTTGTAGCAGATCTCTTTGGCCTGGGATAGATAGGGATTCCCACATTGATATATTGATGTTTGTCTTCTTCATCTGATCAATGATACTGAATGGTGATGAAGGATCTCTTTTGCTGTCCCTTTGTTTGTACATTCACTCCTTGCACGTGGGCAGCAACAACTGGTATTTGAGTTGGCCTAGGGGCTGTTCTTGGCTGCCCTTGTGCATTTGAAATTGGATTTTGCTTGCCAACCATTTGTGGAAGCCATGGAAGGTTGTGGATTGGTTGGGGCTAATGGCTGTTCTTCACCCAAATTCCTCCTTTTTGACCTTGTGTTTGGCTGCAACACCTTGAGAAACTGCTTGGTTCATGCCACAAAAATCCTCCGCTTACCAATTTACCAATGTGGTGTCATTTGGGGCTGATTGTTGTTGGAATGTTTCTTGTTGTTGGCTATTTCCTTGACTACCCTCACCCTCCACACCAGTAGTTGTCACCATTAATGCTTGATTCAAAGCACCATTGAAGCACATGGATTGGTTATGAGGCTCATTGCATTGAAAACACCAATCATACCCTTGGGCAATGTTGTTTTGTGTTGGCACCAATGCCTTAGAGGAAGATATGGCATTTGGATTATAGGGCTGAAATGGTCTATTGGCAGGAGGCCTTGTTTGATTTATATTTGCAGCTGGATTAGGAGGCCTTTGTGGTTGGTATGGCTGCCTATTAGGCTGAGCTTGGGGTTGATAAGAAGGTCTAAAACCTTGGGCCTGCTGCCTTTTGAGAGTAACCAACTCATTGCCTAGCTTTTGCAACTGCTTCATGACTTCTTGAAGATCATTTGGGGCACTTGGAGATGAAGTGGAAGCTTCGTTTGAACTTTCATTTCTATGAATGGGAGAAGGAGCCAAATTAGGTGCTTTATTGGTGTTTGGACTCTCTAAACTTGGAAACAATGGCATGGGAGGTCTAAGGGCAAGTTTGTCAGCTTGGATGAAGCAATTTTCAGACCTAATGGCAATGCTATAAGACATAGGGATAGTTATGCCTCCCATGGACTGAATCAACATAGAAATATCAGCTCTTTAGAGCTTTGAGATAGTAGAGAAAAGCACCTTCTGCTGTTGGCCTGACTTCCACTGAGAATTCTCTCCCAAGTCTTTTGAAAAGTCTGAAAGTTGAAATTGGTCAGCTGCTCATTGGGAGCTCTCTTGATGGTTGTCAGATTGCTCCAAAAGAGACAAGTTGTCATCCCTTGATCTCCAAATTGCTCATGAAGTGCTATACACAACTGATTCCAATTTGTGATAGAACCAACTCCAAGGTTCTTAAACCATTGCAACTGCTTTCCCCTTGAATGAAAATGCCAGTAACTTGACAGCCACTTACATTTCATTGATTTCATGGATTGCACAAAGGTTAGCAATATCTTTAACATGATCACCTGGAGTAGTCTAATTTTCTCCAGTGAAGTACGGAATGTTCTTCAAGGCTGCAATAGGAATTGGATGTTGTGCATTGAGGGAAAGTGGGATGCTGACTGTGAAGTTGACATAGGGGTTATTTTGTACCATTCTAATTGGTCTTAAAACCCTTGTTTGATGAATGAAAGGCCTACCAGGTGGAGGAGTTGAGAGGGCTCTGTTTGGTGGAGATGGAGACCTTTGAATCCTTCTTCCTCTTTGCCTTCTTCTTGGAGATAATTGCAGGTATTCAAACAACACTTCTTCTTCTCCAACTCTTGACCTTGTGGGAGACTCTTCTCATGAGTTTTCAGGCCTGCACTGCTGAAACCAGTTGATTCTTCCCTTTGGAGTCTCCAGACATGCAAATAATAGCTCTTTTGAGAAGCAAGAAAATTGCAGGTCAGATGCACATCAACTTCGTTGCAATAAAAATAACCTCTAGTGTCCCACCGCAGGCGTGCCAAAACTGTTGGTACAAAATCACTGCACCACTGGACGCTGATCAGATTTCTAAGTTGATGTTCATGCTAGCATTCAGTGTGATTGCACAACATTGAATCCTTTCTCCAAGTGTGGGACTTGCAAGAATGAGAAAGGAATCTCTAGAGAAGGCTGGTTCCTATTCCTCTGTTCAGATGCACATGAAAAATGCAGAGGGTTCACTCAAAATCTAATCTAACTTGCCAAGGAGACCATGGTATAGAAGATGTGTAAAAATAAACCTAAGCTAACATAGGTGATGCACCAAGGAATGAAGAACATCTAAGATTTAGGGCAATAAACACAGACCATTCGGAATGTGATGCAAGATTATGCATAGATAACAAAACTTGCCAGTGAAAGACCAGGAGGATGCAAATGAACACAGAGAGGGTTGAGAATCATCCACAGACATGCATTTACTTACTCTAAAGATTGATACAATACACTACAAAATGCCAAGAGGTAGATTGACATTACAGTTTCAAATGGGAGGTTTGAACTCCACAAATTCGCCTGCCAAAGAGAAGAAGGGAGGGGAAAAACAGAAAATGTTTGACCTTTTGAAAGAAGCCCCTCTTTACAATATATAAGAAGAATGAGAAAGGGAAGAGAGAGGAAAGTCTTTCCCTGGCTACCACAACCACTTCTGGATTGCATGTAACTCATCTCATTATGGTAGAAATGCGGAATCCTGGCTCTTCACGTCTTTCGGACGTCCATGTGTTCAAACTGTCCATTGGACTGTCTGGGACATAAAAGTTCGGCTTGTTGAACGTCCCGATTTGGGCTTCCTTTGTCCCTAACTATCATGTGACAAACACGTTCCATGTTTTGAATTTCTCTCTCGGCATAGCTTTCCGCGTCCCAATGCATCCATTTGGTACCAACTATCCTGGACTGTCTAGGACAAATTTCATTGAACCTGTTTCAAAATGATACTAAAGAACGGTGCAAACCGTCCGATCCGCGTCTTTCACGTCCATTTGTCCAAGATGTTAGGGCCAAACTTATCTGCCAAAAAGACTTAGGCAATTTTATTCATTTTTCCGCCGGTTCACCTTTTCGCGTGCGCGTCTCGATGTCCCAACTATCCCGGATGCTGCGCAGACTGCCTAGCAGCTTTTTGGCTGATTCGTGCCTTTATGTCACAACTGTCCCAAGGACCGCCTGGACTAGGACTTAGCTGATTTTTTTCATTTTTTCGGCCCCAAGCCTGCAAACCCGAAATGCCTTAGAATAATCCTGCAACCATATTTTTTGCATCTCTTCCATTTTATCAACCTGTTGGGATTCCTTCTTGGACAGGAGAGTTAGAAGGAAACCGAGGGGGGGCAATTTGTTGACAACAGCTGGGAGAGAATGCGAGCCATTCTTCATTAAAAATGGTGGTTGAAACGTCATTTCTGTCCATGACCACGTGCAAGAGGTGTTTTTAAATTTTCTCTCTCTAAACTCCATCAAAATACAAATATGTCCCCAGAATCTTGTAGAGAATTTCACCATATTTCCATTGATATAAAGAACGCAAAACACTGAGCTTTGGATCGAAAGATATGGCCGTTTGAATTTAGGGAAAAACAGGGCCAAATCAAATTAGAGGGTGAAATTTTTTAAATTTTCCACTTTTTTACATTTGGGAAAATTTCCCAAAAAAAATCCCCGCACTCCACCATTCTGAGCGCCATGTGGCATGTTCTGATTGGGCATGGGAATCTCCTTTTAAATTTTTCATCGTTTTAGCCATTGGAAAATTTTCTAAAAAATCTTCATCGGGCCGATGAGTTGAAGACACGTGGCAGTAGGTGATTCACCATGGGCCTTTCCTCCTGATTTTTTCCATCACTTTTTGACCATTTTTCCCCATTGGAAATGTGGCAAAAACCCATTGGATGCGGGCTTGCCCCTTTGAATTTTCCTTGCGGGATTGTCTTGAGTTTTTTCCTGCCACTAGACACGTGGCAAGATGTGATTGGTTCACGTTCAGGGGGTGGACTTTCCTTTGAAATTTCCTTCTTTTTCCTTTGGGAAAATATCCTAAATTTTCCCCACCTTCCGCCAGTCTGGGACACATGGCATCATTTCATTCTCCGCGGGCCCTTTGGGGAAAACATTTTTCTTTCCCTTTTAGCCTTTGAAAAAAATCCAAATCTCCCCCCACGCTCCATAACTCTGACCCCCGGGGAAACGTGGCATAACATGATTGGCTGGTGGGGGTAGTGGGCCAAAACCTTATCCATTCCCTTTTACCAAAACACTTCACCAAAATTGCAATCATTCCCCCACCCTTCTCCGGTCTGATGCCATAGGACACGTGGTAAAACATGATTGGGTGCAGGCCTTCCTTCTGGAATTTTCCATGGCACTAACACTTAGTTGATTTTTTTCAATTTTTTCCCCTTGGACATATGGCATAATTTGATTCACCAGTGGGCCTGTGGGTAAAATATTCCTTTTGAAAAAAATTTCCAAACACATGGTAAAAAATCCAAGTCTGCCTCCGACCCCTGCCACTTCCTTGGACATGTGGCACCATTTCATTGGCTACAGGCCTTTCAGGGGAAAATTTCAAACAAAAACTCCACCGAGCCATAACTTCAAAAATACATTGAGTTAGGAGGAAAAATTTACCTTTCTCAAAAGCCGAGAAAGAGCTTTATCCAATGGTGCCATTTATAGAGATTTTTTATTGCCTAAAAAGGAAAAAATTATGACTGAGGCATAAGAGAGGGAAGAATGAAGGGAGTTAGCCACAAAATGTGCAAGGGGAACATTTTGGATAACAATTTTTGCCTACTAGATGAAGTTACCAGTTTCCTGAAGCAATCCATTGGGCATGGAGTCATCAAATTCTCTGCTTGGTACCCCAACTGACTAGAACACTACAAGGAGGAAGATGGATGGTGACACATCACCTGATTGGAGCAAAGCCTACAACACACATTTCTAGGAACAACAAGCTTGTGCCAAAACACTTAGGGAAAGCAAAGCTAATCCACAGTAAAAAAATGTGCACAAGCACTTGGAGGAATGAAAACTTAAGATAATATGTACAAGGTGGAGAATTCCCTTCAGTAGCAATGCTCTAGATGGACTCCATTGACTGGAATCTACAGTTCTTCGCCATCCAATGAGGATAATTGGAAAGAATTGTTGTCCTTACACTTGGTGACCATGTATGGGCCACTCCAAATGGCATCAAATTTTGAATGCCTTCTCAGTTTTTCTCTGTCTGCATCCCATTTTAACACTAGATCTCTAACTTGGAAAGATCTATCCTTGGCCTTCTTATCAAAGGTCTTCTTGATTAAAGCTTGATCCTTCTCCATTACTCGGGATGCTTGATTTTTGATTTCTTGAAGCTCCATCAATTTTGCATATCTAACCTCCATGGGATCAAAATCCAACAACTCCAACTGTTTCATGAGTTCCAATGTTGGCAACTCAAGTGACATGGGAAAAATTTCCTCTCTCCCATAAACAAGCTTGAATGGAGAGTTACCTATAGATCTCTTAGGAGTTATCCTATCATCCCATAAGGATGATTTCAATTTAGTATGCCAAGACCTCTGATTTTCATCAAGATTCCTCCAAATGATCCTCAACAAGTTCTTATTTGTAGATTTAGACTGGCCATTACCCTGAGGGTAATAATTTGATGAAGTGCTTAGGTAGATCTGATTCTTGACAGCCCATTCAGTCACCTTGGACCCAATGAATGCCAAAGCATTATCTGATATTATTGTAGCAGGTATGCCAAATCTGGTTCCTATTCCCTCATAGAAATCTAGGATACTAGATTCATTTACTTCCTTGAGTGCTACTCCTTCAGTCCACTTGGTGAAGTAATCTGTGGCTATTAAAATCCATTTGTGCCCTTGGCTTGAATTATGATTAATGAATCCAATGAAGTCCAGACCCCATTGCATGAATGGCTAGTCAACTGAAATTAGATGCAAGGGAAAGGTAGCTAGCCTCTCTTTACCTGTGAAGAATGCACAATTCTTTCATCTCTTGATCCATGCATAACAATCACTTAAAATCTTGGGCCAATAATAACCATCCCTCATGATATTTAGTGTTGTCACTCTCGGTGCAAAATGACCACCGGATGATCCACCATGGAAGTCTTCCAACACCCTATGAATCTGATTTGTACCAATGCATCTCAACAACACTCCATTCACATCATTTTTGAACAAAATGACATCAACAAGGGCATATGGGACAACCTACAATCTTAAGTGTCTCCTTTTGGTCTTTTTCATCTTTAGAGGGCATAGACCTATGCTTAGGAAGTGCATTATGTCTTGGGTCCAGCAAGTAGTGAGGACACCATCATTCTCCTCTCGAGTGCTTCCTTTCTCATGGCTGTCTTGCAATGCCAAAACAGCCTCCTCATTGCATGATTCCTTGTGCTTGTTCAAGACCAGCTGCTCACATAACCCTTTCCCTTTCACCAACTTGGTGACTTTGATCTCAATGGCATAATCCATGACATGAGTAATCCAACCTACTCTATTTTCATTTAGGTCTTTGTTGAGGAGGTAGTCTTTAACTCCCACATGGGAAACCAACAATTGAACCTTGTTGTTTGAAACTAGATGCTTGAATTTATTCAAGCTCCTGATTACTGCAAGAACATGCTTCTTAATGAAAGAATATCTCACCTCATAGTCATCCAGGATTTGGCTGAAGAAATCAATTGGTTGCTCATCATTGTCTTTGTTTTGCTGTACAAAAATTGTAGAAATAGTATCATCACCCCCAAATGCATAGAGGATGAAATCCTTGGAAAATTTTGGGTTAATGAGAGTTGGGGCTTGAGAGATGGCTTCTTTGATTACTTCAAAACTTTCTTTGCCTTTTTTTGTCCATTTAAAGCTATGCTTTTCTTTAACATCTTGGTGATAGGCTTGACTAGGGCTACAAAATTTGGGACAAACCTCCGAACAAAATTTATTCTCCCCAAGAAAATTTGAAGGGCCTTCTTGTGGCTTAGAAATGGTAGTGCTATTATGGCTTCAACTCTTTTTGGATCAATTGCTAATCCCTCTTTGGAGATAATGTGGCCAAGGAACTTTCCTTCATGGGCTAGAAAAATACACTTTTTAGGATTCAGGGATACTCTAAATCTTCTGCACCTTTAGAACACTTGTCTCAAATGGAAGAGATGGTCTGCTTCATTTTTTGAAAAGACAATGATATCATCAAGATATACGAGCACCAAATTGTTAATCAAATCCTTGAAATACATGTCCATTGCTCTTTGGAAAGTAGCTCCAGTGTTGGATATCCCAAATGGCATTTTCTTGTATGCATAAGTTCCCCATTTGGTTGTAAAGGTTGTCTTGAACTGATCCTCTTCTTTCACCATAATTTGATTGTACCCCAAATAGCCATCAAGTAGTGAAAACCTCTCAGAGCCAGCAAAAACTTGCAAAATATTCTCCATGGAAGGAAGTGGGTAATGGTCCTTGAGAGATGATCTATTAAAATCTCTGAAATCAACACACAATCTGATTTCCCCACTCTTCTTTCTAACTGGAACCAAGTTGGCCACCCAACTAGAATGCTTGATAGGGAATATGATTTTTGATTCTATCAACTTATTCAATTCTTTCCTCATGAGAGGCTCCATGTGTGGGTTGACTAGCCTTTGTTTTTGTCTGATGGGGTTAGTACTTGGATCCAATTCAATGGTGTGTTGAGCTAACTTGGGATTGAAACCTTTCATATATTCATAGATCTAAGCTAACACATCAAGGAATTCTTGACAAAGTTGTATGAACTCATACCTTTCTTGTTCAGTTGTCACTTTACCAACTCGGAGTGATTTGCCTTATTCCACCAAGATGGACACTAAATCTTCTCCCTTCACTTGGATGTTTTCTTTCAACTTCCTAAACCGATCATTAGGATTGAAAATGGACTCCAAGGTAATAAGTCCCTTTGGTAGTTTGTTGGTTCTCAGCTGCACCACTTGGTCACCATATTGCTGCTCTAACTTTTCCTGATTTTTAGCTGAGAACTCATCCTCTTCTTGTAAGAAATGGATGATTTGCTGGTCATTTTTTAAACACTTTCCAACTTACATTGTTGTCTGGCACTAAAGGCCTTACAATCAT
The DNA here is from genome assembly GCA_019776745.2 of Taxus chinensis. NCBI lineage: Eukaryota > Viridiplantae > Streptophyta > Pinopsida > Cupressales > Taxaceae > Taxus > Taxus chinensis. The sequence continues at coordinate 94,435,635 of CM034149.1, read as the reverse complement.
GTGGATGTTTAGCTGTACCTTGTCTTTTTGAACGCTTTCAACAATGTCAAAGGCTGATCCAACTGTTGCAAGCCTGTTAGCAGTTTGGTTCTCATTTATAGGAATGGAGTTTGATGCCAAAGCCCTCAAAATCTTCAATGAGGTCCCACACCCTATTTTTGAAGCATTTGAACAGGTCATTCTTGACAGCATGCTGCCCCTTAACTTGGTTGACAATCAACTCACTGTCACCAAAGACTTGCAAGTTCTTTATTCCTCTCTTGATTGACCAATGCAATCCTTGTATCAAGGCTTCATATTCAGTAGTGTTATTAGAGCATGCAAACTAAAATCTAAAAGTTGAATAATACTTAACTCCTTGAGGTGAAACAAACATAGATCCCTCTCCTGCACCTTGTCTACTCATTGATCCATCAAAAAAAAACTACCATACCTCATTTTCATCCTTGTGGTCTAGCTTGGTGATGCTAGGAATAGGCTGATTTTCTTCATGCATGCAATAGACTCCTAGCTCAAATTTTTCTATTTCTTGATAAGGATCAAACACATGCACCTTTCTTTCCCATTCATCAAGAGTCAGATCTAGGATGCTTCCAACCTTGGTGTTAGCTTCATTAGTGCTTGGATAATCTTCTTGATCAAATGCTAAACAATTGGTATTGATTTGGCTTGGAGTGTGAGGCTCAATGTTAAAGTTTGCAATAGGGTCAGATCTAATTGTGGCTTTAGTTCCATATCTTGTTCTGAACAACATGTGTGTCCAATCAGTAGACAAGTATCCTCCAATCTTGGCTATGAAATCCCTTGACAGACATAGGGCAAAGAGTGGTCGAAGGTTTATTACTGAGACATCTTACAAAACAACAACGTTGGGGCATGCATGGAAAGTAAGACTCAAGTTTTTAATCACTCCAAATGTTGTTACTGCTATCCCATCCAGTTGCACTACCCCTTTGGATATGACTTCATATTGAAGCCCTAGCCGATTAGCTATTTGCTTGGGCATTACTGGACTACTTGCCCCAGAATCAATCATATAATTGTGTACTAATTGGTTTCCAATGATCAATGAAACATAGAATGGAGGGGGCTTCAACATTTTACCCTTCTGTCCTCCATGATTCCCTTCAGGCTGGGAAACATTTGTGAGCACCTTCTCTTGCATTTGGACTTGCTGATGTGAAGTTGACAAGTCCTTCATGGTAGCTTGTAACAAATATCTTTGGCCTAGGATAGATAGTGATTCCCACATCAATATGTTTACATTTGTCTTCTTCATCTGATCAATGATGTTGAATGGAGATGAAGCATCTCTTTGTTGTCCTCTAGCCTACACATTCATCCCTTGCATATGGGCAGCAACAACTAGCATTTGAGTTGGCCTAAGAGCTATTTTAAGCAGCCCTTGTGTGTTTGGAACTGAATTTTGTTTGCCAATAATTTGTGGAATGATAGAAGGTTGTGGATTACTTGGAGCTAATGGATGTTCTTCACCCAAATTTCTCCTTTTTGATCTTGTGTTGGCTGCAACACTTTGGGAGATTGTTTGATTCATGCCACAAAAATCTTCTGCCTGCCAGTTTACAAGTGTGGCATCATTTGGAGCTGATTACTGCTGGAATGTTTCTGGTTGTTGGTTATTTCCTTGACTCCCTTCCCCCTCCGCACCAGTTGTAGTCACCATTAATGCTTGATTTAAGGAACCGTTGAAACACATAGACTTGTTGTGAGGTTCATTACGTGGGAAACACCAATCATACTCTTGAGCTATGTTGTTTTGAAATGGCACTAATGCCTTAGAGGGAGATATAGCATTGGAATTATAGGGCTGAAATGGTCTGTTGGGAGGAGGTCTTTCTTGATTTAAATTTGCAACTGGATTGGGTGGTCTTTGAGGTTGATATGGCTACCTGTTAGGCTGAGCTTGAGGCTGGAAAGAAGGTCTAAAGCTTTGGGCTTTTTACCTTTTGAGTGTAACCAGCTCATTGTATAGGTTTTGTAATTACTTCATGACTTCTTGAAGTTCATTTGAGGCACTAGGAGATGAAGTAGAAGCTTCACTTGAATTTTGATTTCTACTAGTGGGAATAGGAGCTAAAATAGGCACTTGACTAGTATTTGGGCTCTCTAAACTTGGAAAAAATGACATTGGAGGCCTAGGAGCTTTCTTTCCATCTTGAATCAAACATTTTTCAGCTCTAATGGCAATGCTATAAGCAATAGGGATAGTTGTGCCTCCCATGGATTGAATTAACATAGAAACATTAGAATTTAAAGCTTTAAGGTAATTTAGAAAAGCACCTTCTGTTGCTAGCCTTACTGCCACTGGAATTCTCTCCCAAGTCATTTTAAATCTGAAGTTGAAGTCAGTCAGCTGCTCATTTGGAGCTCTCTTGATGGTTGTCAATTATTCCAAAAGGGACAAGTTGTCTCCCTTTTCTCCAAACTGCTCATGAAGGTCTATACATAGCTGGTTCTAGTTTTGGATAGAACCTAAGGCAAGACTCCTGAACCATTGTAAAGCTTTCCCTTTGAATGAAGATGCCAGTAATTTGACAACTTGCATCTCATTGATCTCATGGATTGCACAAATGTTAGCAATGTCCTTGACATGATCACCAAAAGTGGTCTGATTTTCTCTAGTAAAGTATGGGATGTTTTTTAATGCTGCAACTGGAATTAGATTTTGTGCATTGAGAGCAAGTGGGCTGCTGCTAGTGAAATTGACATAGGGGTTGTTTTGTGCCATTCTGATGGGCCGTAGAATCCTTTTTGATTGAATGAAAGGCCTACCAGGTGGAGGAGTTGATAGAATTCTATTTGGTGGAGATGGAGACCTTTGAATTCTCCTCCCTATTTTCCTTCTTATTGGGGATAACTACAGATATTCAAACAACACCTCTTCTTCTCTAGCTCTTAACCTTGTGTTGATTCTTCTCATGATTTTTCAGGTCTGCACTACTAAAACTAGTTGATTCTTCTTCCTTGGAGTCGTCAGATGTGAAATTTAGGGCTCTTTTAAGTAAGAAACTTACAACAAATGCACATTAATTTGTTGCAATGAATATGAAGACCTCTAAGGTCCCACCGGGTGTGCCAAAACTATTGCTACAAATCAGCAGCACCCCTAGATGTTGATCAGGCTTCTAGCTTGACATTTTCAACATCCAGTGTGATTACACAACATTGAATCCTCTTCCCAAGTGTGGGACTTGAAAAATGGAAGAGGAATCTCTAGATTAGAGGTTGGTTCCTCAACTCCCCTGATTAGATATATCACTTACAAGTTACAGAGGTTTAAATTCCTAGTTCCTACTCTAAATTCCAAAGGGAAAAAGATAGGGAATGCAAAAAAGAAAACTAAAAATAGTGCTAATAAGGTGATGCAACAAAGGAGTGGTGAGCATTTTTTACTTCTGCATATTGACACAGTTCATAAAAATGTAAAAAAAATTCATACACAAATTGATAACTGTAATGTAAGGTTAGAAATGAATCAAACAACACAAACAGAGGATTAAGACTCATTCACAGAGCCTGTATTGTCATTTTTTAACATCAAAAACACTTGCATTACAACACCTGAGAGGAAAAATAGGTTACAGTATTAGAAAAGGTCTAGTTTTTTCACCAAAATACTTTTAAAGTGACATAGGGAGCCTGCAATACATAAAAAATGTTCAACCCTTTGAAAATGAGCCAAATCTAGCTTTTACAATGCCAGAAACGACCCCAGGAGAGAGAAACACGAGAAAATGTGGGAGACCTTCAACCACTGACCAAAAAACATAGTAAAATAGCATGGGCATCCTTACAGGCCCATCCCCTGATATTTTTCACCATGATGGGAGAGAATGTGAGCCATTCTTCATTAAAAATGGTGGTTGAAACGTCATTTCTGTCCATGACTACGTGCCAGAGGTGTTTCTAAATTTTATCTCTCCAAAATCCATCAAAATACAAAAATTACCTCAAAATCTTGTAGATAATTTCACAAGAATTCCGTTGATATAAAGAACATGAAAAACCAAGCTCTGGATCAAAATTTATGGCCGTTTGAAGTTTTAGGGCAAATCAGGGCCAAATCAGATTAGCAGGCAAATTTTTTTAAATTTTCCACTTTTTTGCATTTGGGAAAATTTCCCAAGAAAAATCCCTATGCTCTGCCATTTTTTATGCCATGTGGCATGTTTTTATTGGGTGTGGGCATCTCCTTTTAAATTTTTCATCATTTTAGCCATTGGAAAATTTTCCAAGAAATCTCCACTGGGCCGATGAGTTGAAGACACATGGTAGCAGGTGATTAGCCGTGGGCCTTTCCTCCTAATTTTTTCCATCACTTTTTGATGTTTTTTCCCTGTTGGAAACATGGAAAAATCCCATTGGGTGTGGGCTTACCCCTTCAAATTTTCCTTGCGGGCATGTCTTGAGTTTTTTGCTGCCACCGGACACGTGGCAAGATGTGATTGGTTCACATTCGGGGGGGTGGACTTTCCTTTGAAATTTCCTTCTTTTTCCTTTGGGAAAATTTCTTAAATTTTCCCCACCTTCCATTGGTCTGGGACTCGCGGCATCATTTCATTCGCCGTGGGCCCTTTGGGGCAAACATTTTTCTTGCCCTTTTAGCCTTTGGAAAAAATCCAAATCTCCCCCCGTGCTCCGCAACTCTGACCCCGGGGACACGTGGCATAACATGATTGGTTGGCGGGGGTAGTGGACCAAAACCTTCTCCATTCCCTTTTACCAAAAAACTTCACCAAAATTCCAATCATTCCCCCACCCTCCGCCCATCCAATGCCATAGGACATGTGGCAAAACATGATTGGGCGTGGGCCTTCCTTCTGGAATTTTCCATGGCGCTAACACTTAGTCAATTTTTTTCAATTTTTTCCCCTTGGACACGTGGAATAATCTGATTCGCCAGTGGGCCTGCAGGGAAAATATTCCTTTTGAAAAAAATTTCCAAACACTTGGTAAAAAATCCAAGTCTACCTCTTACCCCCGCCACTTCCTTGGACACGTGGCACCATTTCATTGGCTGCGGGCCTTTCATGGGAAAATTTCTCACAAAATCTCCACTGGGCCATAACTTCAAAAATAGATGGATTTAGGAGGAAAAAATTACCTTTCTAGAAAGATGAGAAAGAGCTCTATCCAATGGTGCCATTTCTACAGAGCTTTGAGTGCCTAAAATGCATAAAATTATGACTGAGGCACAAGAGAGGAAAGAATGAAGGGAGTTAGCCACAAAATGTGCAAGGGGAACATTTTGGATAACAGATACACTTGTCCACATCCTCCCATATGCCTACTGAACCAATCCCTCAACCTAAATGAAAAACCCAATCATCTAATCTGCATGCACCAACCTCACTAACTACACCTTTATCACCTTCACCCTTACCATCCATCTTGGGACCTCACCCCTTTACCTTAACAAAATCTACTCTCTCCAGGGGTAAACCCAAAATTTCCTTGACCCCTTTACCACAGCCTATAGCTCTACCTAGGAAACCTTGCATCCTTCATCACCATCTATAACTTCTTTGCCTCCTATACCACCATTACCTTCTATACCTCCTTCACTACCTATGACATTTTCTTGCACCTCACCTGTACCTCCCTCGTGACCTCGACCAACACCTGCCACTATAGCTTAGTTATCCCCTTGGGTCACTTGTCCTCTCCAACCATCTACCTTGCCATCTACATCATGTGCTCCCCCTACACCTCTACCTAAGAAAAAACACCAACAATTGAAAAAACTGTTAATTTCCAAAGAGGTCGTTGAAACTATCCCTATTTTTGTTGCTGCAACTACATCAAAGAAAGTACAACCCAAACCTAAGACTGCATCACCTCAACTACCCCCACAACTACCCAATCTTCTAAACAAACCTAATTTTACTTCACATTGTGATCCAATGGTGGGATCATATGCTACCATCCTGACTAACCTCCTAGAAAGATTTGCTATCACTCTCCCTTCTCTTATACCTTATGACCCTCTTAAACCTAAGTTGGAAGGGTTTGATGATACTAAAATTTGTGCTTACCGTCCTGTGCCAAGACATGATGTTGAGAACTGTCAGGGTCTAAAGGCTACCCTTGTTCAATTATGTCCTTTTGACCCCAATTTTGATAACCTCCTGGATGGTGAACCTATTTCACCATCACCACCTTCTTTACATCTTCTACTTGCACCTATATCACAACCTCCACCCTCATAGCTCATAGACCCACCACCAAAATTTGAGATTAATATGGTTCGCATCAAATAACTTTCCATCCCTCCAACCAAATTTCATTGCCCCCAACTCACCTCAGAAGGTTTTTCTCCTCCAGTATTTTTTTTCTATCATGTCATTATACCACTTACCCTACACCTTCTCCATTTTCTAACTTCCCTCAAATCAACATGGTACACATCACTACATGTGTGCAAAAGGGCAAAGAAAAGGTAGCTGACCCACCAACAAACCCTATACCGAACATACCATCTACACCCATACCTAAAATAACTATCTGCAGCCCCACATACGCCATTTCTAATGGCGTCACACATTACACCATGCTCAAACAAATACACCAATTTCCTCTCAAAATGTCCTTATACAATCTCATCCAAACCTCAGAGTCACATCGTTAAGCCCTCATGGAATTCCTTCAATCTATTGAAGTTTTACCTAATGACCCCACACCTGTAGCATCTATTATCACACCTCATCATGTCACCTCACTCACCAAATTGCCATCTACCTCATCACCTCCACCTATTCACCAAGTTACCACCCTCAGTTTCTCGGATGACAAAATTGTCCCCCCCAAAACTGATGACCCAGATCCTACACTTTTCATCTCCATCCATATCGATAATATACGTGTCCGACATGTTATGATCGATGGTGGTGATAGAATTAACATCATCTCCTCTCACGCATTTGAACAAATGCATATAGCCAACAACTACATGCATAAACATCCAGTCATGTTGCGTTCATTCAATGATGCTATCACCTCTACACTCAGCACTATAATCCTCCACATTCGTGTGGGTCCCCGTACTATTCCTGAGCTATTCTACATGTTAGAAGGGGATTTTCAATAAAATTTGTTGCTCAACAATCCCTGGATTCATGCCATGGGTTGTGTTCCTTCCACTTTACACCGATGTGTAAAGTTAGAACATAAAGGACATTCCTATACCATTCTGGCTAACCCATCACCTTTTAAAAACCTACAACATGCTTTTTAGGCCCAATGATTTCCTTGTACCTGTTAAGGTGTCTACCTCCCTGCCTACATCTTCTTCACATAGGACCTCATCCACCAGCGTCGTTCCCACCTCACCTTCACCCAAATCTTCTATTCCCATAGTTGATGTCGCTTCTACCAGTCATGCATATACTTCCCAACTAACTAAAACCTCTGCCAATCTAACTTCTAACACTTCCTCCATTCCAGCCACAAATATATTAATCATTAATCCCTTGGAAGGTGTTGTTGTTGCAGACTCACAGCACCCCTGGATGCAGATCAGGGTTCTAGGTTGATCACTCTAGCATCCAGTGTGATTGCACAACATGGAAACCTCTCTCCAAGCGTGGGGACTTGTGAAACTGAGAGAGGAATCTCTAGATTAGAGGCCGGTTCCTCAAAATCCTCTGATTTAGATCTATATTTTGCAAAACTACAGAGGTTTAGATCCTAATCCTATTCTAACTTGCAAGGAGATAGGGGGTAGAAGTGCAAAAATTGAAACTAACTAAAGATGGTGATGCACCAAAAGGAGTGGTGAAACATATTTGTCATGCAAATAGACACAGACCAAAGTTCACAACACTAAAACATACACAGACTGATAATGTATAATTTAGTATCTAAAATCAAGCAAATAATACAAACAGAGGATTGAAACCCATTCACAGAGCTTGCATTATCATTTCAATGTCAAAACACGCATTACACCCTCAGAGAGGTAAAAGAAAACTATTACAATCCTTGGAGAGGTCTAATCCTTCATCAATCACTTGCTGGAGGTGAAAGAAGAAGTCTGCTATGCCCAAAAAATGTTCCCCCTTTCGGAATGAGCCAAATCTGGCTTTTTACATTGCATGGGTCGAACCCAAGAGACAAAAAACGTACAAAGGCATGGGAGCCCATTCTTTCTTGACTGCTGGTGCATTAAAATAGCATGGGGGACCTTACAAACCCATACCCTATCACTTTGACTGGATTACAGGAGAATGCGACCCATTCTGCATTAAATCTGGTTGCTGGAATGTCATTTCTGGCCGTGAACACGCGTCAGATCCGTTTCTCGATTTTCTCCCTCTATACTGCTCCAAAATGTAAGACTGACCCTAGAATCGTGTAGAGAATCTCACCAGCTTTCCGTTGATATAAAGAACATGCAAATCTGAGCTTTGGATCGAAAGTTATGGCGATCTGAAGATTTAGGGCACAGAATAGGTGAAAACGCATTTTGAAATCTTTCCTGCGCTCTGCCACCTAGATGACACATGGCACGTGCTGTTTGGACGAGCAATTCTCTCTCCTCTACCTTTCGCTGGATTTCCTTTTGAAATTTGCTTGTGGGCCCTAGCTGGGACACATGGCACTATCCCATTGGTTCGGGACAGTGCTCGAAACTCGCCCCTTTCACTTTTCTGGACTTTTCCCTTTGAGACATGTGTCATGCGTTGATTGGTCCTCGGACCTGCCGGGTCTCTCGCACCCTTCGCGTCTTTTTGTCCCATTTGGCACAATGCTCCTTATGCTGATTTCAGCTGAACCGGCTGGTTCGCGTCCATTTGTCCCAAATGTCCCAGTGCCTCGCAGGACAAATTCTTCCGGTTCGCCCGATTCGGCCGATTCGCGTCCTCGCGGCCCAGATGTCCCAAATTGTTTCCAGACTGTTTGTTCCCATTTCACCCGGTTCGGCCGGTTCGGGTATCTTTGTCCCAGATGTCCCAAAGCAGTTAGTGTGAAAGTTCTCTTTTTTGGCCGGATCGGCTTCTCGCGCCCGCCGCGTACTTCTGTCCCAGATGTCCCTGTTGCTATTTGGGCCACCTGGAGGGTTTTCGGCCGATCCGCGCCTTGACATCCCAAATGTCCCAGTTGCTCCTAGGACTAGGACTTAGCCGATTTTGACAATTTTTCCTGGATCAACCTATTTACCTTCTGCAACCTTTTTTCCACATTTTCTCAGAGCTTGTTCTTTTCAGCCTGGACAGGAGAGTTAGAAAACTTCCTGAAGGGACCCTAGAAACCTGATTTTTGCTCTGAATCAATCAATTTGCTTGGGATTTGAATATTCTGATGCATGTTATCAAAATTACCCCGGGGGGTGAATTTTGGATAACAATTTGGCGACTCAGCGGGGTCATCTGCTTGTTAGATGAAAAGACCAGTTGCCTGAAGCAATCCATTGGGCATAGAGTCATCAAATATTCTGTTTAGAATCCAAACTGACTCAGAATGTGCAAGGAGGAAGATGGAATGCCACCTGATGAAAGAAAAGACATGCTAAACATCTCCATGGACAGCAAGCTGTGCCAAGGCACCTAGGGAAAACAAAACTAACCTACAACAAAACAATGTGCACAAGCACTTGGAGGAAAGAAAATCTAATCTAATATTACAGATGTAGTGAACCTCCCTCTAGAAGCAATGCTTGAGATAGATTCCATTTACTGGAATCTACAGTTCTTCACCATCCAATGAGGCCAATTGGAAAGCATTGTTGTTCTTGCACTTTGTGACCATGTATGGGCCACTCCAAATGGCATAAAATTTTGAATGCCTTCCCAGTTTTGCTCTGTCCACATCCCATTTCAACACTAGATCTCCTACTTGAAAAGATCTATCTTTGGCCTTCCTATCAAAGGTCTTCTTGATCAAAGCTTGATCCTTTTCCATTGTTTGGGATGCCTGATCTCTGATCTCTTGTAGCTCCATCAATTCTGCATACCTCACCTCCATGGGCTCAAACTCTAGCAACTCCAGCTGTTTCATGAGTTCCAACATTGGCAACTCAAGTGACATGGGCAAGATTGCCTCTCTTCCGTAGACAAGCCTAAATGGAGAGTTACCCGTGGATCTTTTGGGAGTTATCCTATCAGCCCATAAGGCTGATTTCAGCTTGGTATGCCAAGACCTTTGATTCTCATCAAGAGTCCTCCTAATGATCTTCAAAAAGTTCTTGTTTGTAGACTCGGCCTTGCCATTACCTTGAGGGTAATAGTTTGATGAAGTGCTTAGGTAAATGTCGTTCTTGACAGCCCACTCAATCACCCTAGATCCAATGAATGCCAATGCATTATCAAAAATTATTATGGTAGGTACACCAAATCTTGTTGTTATTTGCTCATAAAAGTCTAAGATGTTAGACTCATTTGCCTCTTTGAGTGCTACTGCTTCTGTCCATTTGGTGAAGTAGTCTGTGGTTGTCAAAATCCATTTGTGCCCCTGGCTCGAATTGGGATTGATGGCTCCAATGAAGTCAAGTCCCCACTGCATGAATGGCTGATCTACTGTAATTGGATGTAATGGAAGGGCAGCGAGTCTCTCTTTTCCTGTGAAGAATGCACAATTCTTACACCTCTTGATCTATGCATAGCAATCACTAAAGATTCTAGGCCAATAATAACCAGCCTTCATGATTTTTAGAGCTGTCACTCTCGGTGCAAAATGGCCACCAGATGGTCCATTATGAAATTCTTCTAATACCCTTTGGATCTGACCTGTGCTAATGCATCTCAACAGCACTCCATTCACATCTTTCTTGAACAAAACTCCATCAACAATGGCATACGGGACAACCTGCAATCTGAAATGTCTCCTCGTTTGGGTCTTTGCTCATCTCTGGAGGGCATAGGCCTATTTGTAGGAAGTGCATAATGCCTTGGGTCCAGCAAGGAGTTGGGGCAGCATTATCTTCTTCTTGCCTGTCACTCGGCTTATGGCTGTCTTGAACTGTCAAAACAGCCTCTTCTTTATTGCATACTTCTTTTTGCTTCCCCAAAACCAGCTGCTCACACAATCCTTTTCCTCTTACCAGCTTGGTGATCTTGATTTCAATGTCATACTCCATGACACGGGTGATCCAACATACCCTTTTCTCATTCAAATCCTTGTTGAGGAGGAATTCCTTAACCCCAACATGTGAGACCAGCAACTGGACCTTGTTGTTTGAGACTAAATGCTTGAATTTCTTCAAACTCCTGATTACAGCAAGCACATGTTTTTCAATAAAAGAGTACCTCACTTCGCAGTCATCTAGGCTCTGGCTGAAGAAGGCAATCGACTGTTCATCATTATCTTTGTTTTGCTATACCAGAATGGCAGAAATAGTGTCATCACCTCCAAATGCATAGAGGATGAAATCCTTGGAAAAGTCTGGGTTGATGAGAGTGGGTGCCTGGGAGATGGCTTCTTTGATTGCTTCAAAACTCTCCTTGCCTTCTGCCGTCCATTTGAAAGCCATGCTTTTCTCTTAACATTTTGGTGATGGGCTTGACAAGGGCTGCAAAATCTGGGACAAACCTTTTGAACAAAGTTTATCCTTCCCAGGAAACTCTGAAGAGCCTTCTTGTGACTTGGCAATGGTAGAGCTCTTATGGCTTCAACCCTCTCTGGATCAATTGCTAATCCTTCCTTGGAGACAATATGGCCAAGGAGATTCCCTTCATGTGCAAGAAAGATGCACTTCTTAGGATTCAAAGACACTCCAAACTTTTTACACCTCTGAAACACTTTCCTGAGGTGAAAGAGATGGTCTGCAGCATTCCTTGAGAAGACAGTGATATCATCTAGGTATACCAGCACTATCTTGTTGATCAATCCTTTGAATGCCATATCCATAGCTCGCTGGAATGTTGCTCCGGCGTTCGACAGTCCAAATGGCATCTTTCTTGTAAGCATATGTGCCCCATTTGGTTGTGAAGGCTGTCTTGAACTGGTCTTCCTCCTTTACCATAATCTGATTGAAGCCTGAGTAACCATCAAGTAGCAAAAACCTTTCTGAACCAGCTACGACTTGTAATATTTGCTCCATGGAAGGGAGTGGATAGTGGTCCTTGAGAGAGGCTCTATTCAAATCTCTAAAGTCAACACATAGCCTGATCTCTCCACTCTTCTTTCTGACTGGAACTAAGTTGGCAACCCAGCTAGAATGCTTGATTGGGAATATAATTGCTGACTCAATCAGCTTGTCTAATTCTTTCCTCATGAGAGGCTCCATGTGTGGATTGACTGGTCTCTGTTTCTGCCTGATAGGCTTAGTATTTGGATCCAATTCAGTGGTATGCTGAGCTAAGTTAGGATTGAAACCTTTCAAGTCTTCATAGCTCCAAGCAAACACGTCAGGGAATTCTTGACATAGCTGTATGAACTCACACCTTTCTTGCTCAGTTGTCATCTTTCCAATTTGCAATGGCTTGTTCTATTCTACCAAGATGGATACCGAATCTTCTCTCTTGACCTGAATGTTTGCTTTCTCCTTTCTAAACTGATCATTGGGGTTGAAAATGGACTCCAAAGTGATAAGTCCCTTGGGCAGCTTGTCAGTTCTCAGCTGTATCATTTGGTCACCATATTGCTGTTCCAACTTTTCTTGATTCTTAGCTGAGAACTCAGCTTCTTCTTGCAAGAAGTGGATAGATTTGCTGGTCATTCTCAAATACCTACCAACTGACATTGTTATCCGGCATTGAAGGCCTCACAATCACGTGGATGTTTGGCTGCACCTTGTCTTGTTGAATGTTTTCTACAATGTCAAAGGCTGCCCCTACTGCTGCAAGCCTGTCAGCAGCTTGATTCTTTTTCCTAGGGATGGCTTTGATGCCGAAACCCTCAAAATCTTCCATGAGGTTCCATACCCTATTCTTGTAGCACCTGCGTAGATCATTTTTGGCGGCATGCTGTCCCTTGACCTAATTTACAATCAGCTCACTGTCCCCAAAGACTTGCAAGTTCTTTATTTTTCTCTTGATTGCCCAATGCATCCCTTGCACCAAGGCTTCATATTCAGCAGTGTTATTGGAGCATGCAAATTGAAATCTAAAATCTGAATAATACTTTGCTCCTTGAGGTAAAATAAGCACGGCTCCACCTCCTACGCCTTGTCTACTCCTCGATCCATCAAAAAACAATTGCCATACTTCATTCTTGTCCTTCATGATCTGGCTTGGTGATGCTAGGAAGAGGTTGATTTTCTTCATGTATATACAATAGACTCCCAGCTCAGATTCTTCTAATTTCTTGATAGGGATCAAAAGCATGCACCTTGATTGCCCATTCATCAAGAGTTAGATCTGGGATGTTTCCAACTTTAGTGTCAGTTTCATCCTTGTTTGGGTGATCTTCTTGATCAAATGCTGAGCAATTGACATTAATTTGACTTGGAGTATAGGGCTCAATGTGGAAGTTTGCAATAGGTTCTGACCTAATTGTAGCCTTAGTCCCATACCTTGTTCTGAATAGCATGTGAGACCAATCAGCGGACAAATATCCCCCAATTTTGGCCGTGAAGTCCCTTGATAAACATAGGGCAAAGAGTGGTGGAAGGTCTATGACTTATATATCTTGTAAGACAACAACATTTGGACATGCATGCAAGGTAAGACTCAAACCTCTAATCACTCCAACTGTTGCTATTGCTGTCCCATCCAACTGTACTACTCCCTTAGATGTTATTTCATACTGGAGCCCTAACTGATCAGCTATCTGTTTAGGCATTATTGAGCTACTTGCCCCGGAATCTATCATGCAATTATGCACTAGCTGATTTCCAATGATTAACGAAACATAAAAAGGGGGAGGCTTTAGCATTCTACCTTGTTGTGCTCCATGATTTCCTTCAGGCTAGGCAGCATTTGTGAGTACCTTCTCTTGCATTTGGACCTATTGATTCGAAGTTGGCCAATCCTTAATGGCAGCTTGCAGCAGATTTCTTTGGCCTGGGATAGATAGGGATTCCCACATAGATATATTGACATTTGTTTTCTTCATCTGATCAATGATACTGAATGGTGATGAAGGATCTCTCTGCTGTCCCTTGGTTTGCACATTTTCTCCTTGGATGTGGGCAGCAACAGCTGGCATTTGAGTTGGCCTAGGGGTTGTTCTTGGCTGCCCTTGTGCATTTGAAACGGGACTTTGCTTGCCAATCATTTGTGGAGCTGTGGAAGGTTGTGGATTGGCTGGGGCTAATGGTTGTTCTTCACCCAAATTTCTCCTTTTTGACCTTGTGTTGGCTGCAACACCTTGAGAAACTTCCTGATTCATGCCACAGAAATCCTCTGCTTGCCAATTTACCAATGTGGTGTCATTTGGGGCTGATTGCTGTTGGAATGTTTCTTGTTGTTGGCTGTTTTCTTGACTGCTCTCACCCTCCACACCAGTAGTTATTACCATTAAAGCTTGAGTCAAAGCACCATTGTAGCACATGGATTGATTATGAGGTTCATTACATGGAAAACACCAATCATACTCCTGGGAAATGTTGTTTTGTGCTGGTACTAATGCCTTAGAGGCAGATATGGCATTTGGGTTATAGGGCTGGAATGGTCTATTGGCAGGAGGCCTTGTTTGATTCATATTTGTAGCTGGATTAGGTGGCCTTTGAGGCTGATATGGCTGCCTATTAGGTTGAGCTTGAGGCTGATACGAAGGTCTAAAACCTTGAGCTTGCTATCTCTTGAGTGTGACCAGCTCATTACCTAAATTTTGCAGTTGCTTCATGACTTCTTGAAGCTCATTTGGGGCACTTGGAGATGAAGTGGAAGCTTCATTTGAACTCTGATTTCTAGGAGTGGGAGAAGGAGCTAATACAGGTGCTTGACTAGTACTTGGGTTCTCTAAACTTGGATATAATGGCATTGGAGGCCTAGGAGCTAGCTTGCCAGCTTGAATCAGACAATTTTCAGCTCTAGTGGCAATGCTATAAGTAGCAGGAATAGTTGTGCCTCCCATAGATTGAATCAACATAGAAATATCACCCCCAATTTAAAGCTTTAAGGTAATATAGAAAAGCACCTTCTGCTGTTGGCCTGACTGCTACTGGAATTCTATCCCAAGATCTTTGAAATCTGAAGTTGAAGTCAGTTAGCTACTCATTGGAAGCTCTCTTGATGGTTGTCAGCTGTTCCAAAAGAGACAAGTTGTCTCCCTTCTCTCCAAATTGATCATGAAGTGCAATACACAGCTGATTCCAGTTTGTGATAGAGCTAGCTTCAAGGCTCCTAAACCATTGTAATGCTTTCCCCTTGAATGAAGACACCAGCAATTTGACAGCTACTTGCATCTCATTAATCTCATGGATTGCACAAATGTTAGCAATGTCCTTGACATGATCACCAGGAGTGGTCTGATTTTCTCTAGTAAAGTATGGGATGTTCTTCAATGCTGCAACTGGGATTGGATTTTGTGCATTGAGAGAAAGTGGGCTGTTTCCTGTGAAGTTGACATAGGGGTTCACTGGTTGCGCCATTCCGATTGGTCGAAGAACTCTTGAATACTGAATGAAAGGCCGATCAGGTGGAGGAGTTGAGAGAGTTCTGTTTGGTGGAGATGGAGACCTTTGAATCCTTCTTCCTCTTTGCCTTCTTCTTGGAGATAATTACAGGTATTCAAACAGCACCTCCTCTTCTCCAACTCTTGACCTTGTGATTCTTCTCATAAGCTTTCGGGCCTGAACTGCTGAAACCAATTGATTCTTTCTCTCAGAGTCACCAGATATGCAAATAATAGCTCTTTTCAAGCAAGAAAACTACAGCAGATGCACATCAACTTTGCTGCAATAAAAATGAGACCTCTAGGTCCCACCAGGCGTGCCAAAACTGTTGTTGCAGACTCACAGCACCCCTGGATGCAGATCAGGGTTCTAGGTTGATCACTCTAGCATACAGTGTGATTACACAACATGGAAACCTCTCTCCAAGCATGGGGACTTGTGAAACTGAGAGAGGAATCTCCAGATTAGAGGCTGGTTCCTCAAAATCCTCTGATTTAGATCTATATTTTTCAAAACTACAGAGGTTTAGATCCTAATCCTATTCTAACTTGCAAGGAGACAGGGGGTAGAAGTGCAAAAATTGAAACTAACTAAAGATGGTGATGCACCAAAAAGAGTGGTGAAACATATTTGTCATGCAAATAGACACAGACCAAAGTTCACAACATAAAAACATACACAGACTGATAATGTATAATTTAGTATCTGAAATCAAGCAAATAATACAAACAGAGGATTGAAACCCATTCACAGAGCTTGCATTATCATTTCAATGTCAAAAACACGCATTACACCCTCAAAGAGGTAAAAGAAAACTGTTACAATCCTTGGAGAGGTCTGATCCTTCATTAATCACTTGCTGGAGGTGAAAGAAGAAGTCTGCTATGCCCAAAAAATGTTCCCCCCCTTCGGAATGAGCCAAATCTAGCTTTTTACATTGCATGGGTCGAACCCAGGAGACAGAAAACATATAAAGGCATGGGAGCCCATTCTTTCTTGACTGTTGGTGCATTAAAATGACATGGGGGACCTTACAAACCCATACCCTGTCACTTTGACTGGATTACAGGAGAATACGACCCATTCTTCATTAAATCTGGTCGCTGGAATGTCATTTCTGGCTGTGAACACACGTCAGAGCCATTTCTTGATTTTCTCCCTACAAGACTGCTCCAAAACGCAAGATTGACCCTCGGAATCATGTAGAGAATCTCACCAGCTTTCCGTTGATATAAAGAACATGCAAATCTGAGCTTTGGATCGAAAGTTATGGCGATCTGAAGATTTAGGGCACAGAACAGGTGAAAATGCGTTTTGAAATCTTTCCCGCGCTCTGCCACCGAGATGATATGTGGCACGTGCTGATTAGACGAGCAATTCTCTCTCCTCTACCTTTCGCGGGATTTCCTTTTGAAATTTTCTTGTGGACCCCTAGTTGGGACACGTGGCACTATCCCATTGGTTCGGGCCAATGCTCGAAAACTCGCCCCTTTGACTTTTCTGGACCTTTCCCTTTGAGACACGTGTCATGCGTTGATTGGTCCTCAGACCTACCGGCTCTCTCATGCACCCTTCGCGTCTTTTTGTCCCATTTGGCACAGTGCTCCTTATGCTGATTTCGGCCGAACCGGCTGGGTTCACATCCATTTTTCCCAAATGTCCCAGTGCCTCACGGGACAAATTCTTCCGGTTCGTCCTGATTTGGCCGATTCGCGTCCTCGCGGTCCCAGATGTCCCAAACTTTGCTTTCCAGACTGTTTGTTCCCATTTCGCCTGGTTCGGCCGGTTCGGGTATCTTTGTCCCACATGTCCCAAAGCAGTTAGTGGGAAACTTCTCTTTTTCAGCCGGATCAGCTTCTCGCACCCGCCGCGTACTTCTATCCCAGATGTCCCTGTTGCTATTTGGGCCGCCTGGAGGCTTTTCGGCCGATCCACGCCTTAACGTCCCAAATGTCCCAGTTGCTCCTAGGACTAGTACTTAGCTGATTTTCACAATTTTTTTCTGGATCAACCTATTTGCCTTCTGCAACCTTTTTTCCACATTTTCTCAGAGCTTGTTCTTTTCAGCCTGGACAGGAGAGTTAGAAAACTTCCTGAAGGGACCCTAAAAACCTGATTTTTGCTCTGAATCAATCAATTTTCTTGGGATTTGAATATTCTGATGCATGTTATCAAAATTACCCTGGGGGTGAATTTTGGATAAAAGCTGTTTTTCAATGCCTCACTATGGGGGAGTATCACTTATACAATGTCAATACATTCCTTACTCCACAATAGTATGGAAACCTCCACCAACATCCTCACTATAATCACCGTATAGACGAGCATCTCCTTCATGATCCTCCCCACCTCCGTACCCATCTTACCTATGGGGAACTTGACATTTCCACTTACACACTGAAACCACCATCACAAACCCAACCTTTTTCAATTGACCTTCAGTCACTTACCAACCACCGCTTTGCTCACACTTTCCTACACTATTGTGCCTAGAAGGGTTTCAACTTTGGATTTTATGAGCAAGGTCTTCACACTATTATTTCATGTACCACATGTAAACACAATTATTGTATTGGAATTTGTTTCACCGAACTACCTACCAAAAGGCCCCATATTACACTCATTGAAGACATTGACCCCTCTCACCCTTCTTCACCTACCTCACCTTCACCACCTTCACCAATGGAGTCGATGGATCCTGAATCTATCCCTCCTACATTTTTTTTCCATGAATACCATTTCCTTGGGGACTTTGACCTATCACCGCGATGGCAAGGCTCCTTCCTCTCTTCCTTTCTTGTATCCTGACATGATAGGGGATGATACTCCTATTAATGTCGTTTAATGTCAGGATGATGAGTCCATACTCACCTACCTTGGTGCTGAAGACTCTTAAATTCACCGGTCGTTACCTTCTGAGATGAAAACAATGTTGAATGAATCGACTATCAAAGTCAACATCCACGCTCAGGAAAACCCCCATATTCTCAATATTGGCCAATCTATGGATGCTACTAAATAGGAAGCTCTAATTTGTTTTCTTAAAAATTATTGCCACGATTTCACTTGGTTTTATGTTGACATGCCTAGCATTGATCCCACTATCATGGTCCACAATATTATCACCATTCCTGAGGCCGAACCCATAAAACAAAAGTTGAGGAAAATGCACCCTCTCATTGCTCTTCTTGTCAAAGAATAAATTCAATTCCTTCTCTCAGTTTCCTTCATCTTACCCACTGATTACCCTATTTATGGATTTCTAACATAATCCCTATCACTAAGGCGATAGGGAGACTTCACATTTGCACTGATTTCCATGATCTTAACCTTGCCTACCCTAAAGATGATTTCCCTCTGCCTAGTATTGACCAGCTGGTTGAGCTTACCACTGGCCATGAGATGCTAGCAATTATGGATGGTTTCTCAAGTTATAACCAAATCTTACCTGCCCCAGAGGATCAACAAAAGACTGCATTCATTACCCCTTGGGGGACCTTCTACTATCAAGTCATGCCTTTTGGCCTTAAAAACACTGGTGCCACATATCAACGTGCTATGACATACATCTTCCATGATATCATGCATCACATATTGGAAGATTACGTGGATGATATCTTGGCTAAGTCTAAACATCAGGCTGATCATCTCATTGTCGTCGAAACCATCTTTGACCGCCTCATTAAATATTATGTCCACCTTTAGCCTAAAAAGTGTATCTTTGTAGTTTTCTTAGGAAAGCTCCTGGGATTTATCATTTCCTTACCTTAAAGAATAGTTTTCTTAGGAAAGCTTTGATGGAATTCTCTTATGATGCCTCACCAGCTCTAAAATCCCCTATACCATTAAAGAAGTTCACAATGGCATATGCGAAGGTCACTTTAGTGGCCTTGCTGTTGTTAAACGCATTTTTCACCTAGGCTATTGTTGGCCGACCCTCAATCATGATTTTTGCACCTACATTAAGCGTTGTGTAAAATTCCAACAACATGCCAATCTTCATCACACACCTAGTCATGCCTTATAGGTTGCTCATGACCTTTGGCTCTTCTCTTAATGTGGTTTGGATCTTGTCAAAGAGATCAATCCTCAATCTTCCCTAAGACATCAATGAATCATCACTGCTACCAAATACTACACCAAATGGGTTGAAGTTGTACCCCTAATCTCCACTAAAGTTGAGAAAATATGTGAGTTCATCAATTATCACATTATTTTTTGCTTCGGTGTTCCACATTGCCTTATCACTGATAATGGAAAAAAACTCAAAAAAAAAAACTCTACAGAAGCTTTACGACACCTTTGATATCTAGCTTAGCTTCTGCTCACCATATTAACCACAAACCAATGGCCAAGATGAATCCACCAACAAAACCCTAAACAAGATTCTCCTGAAAGTGGTTAATGATACTGGGAAGGATTTGCATACGCACATTCCTTTCGCTCTTTGGGTATACTGTACTAGTATTTGTACTTCCACTGCTGCTACCCCATTTTATTTCATCTACGGTACCGAGGTTGTTTTACCTCTCGAAGTATAGATCCCATTTCTCTGTATCTCCCTTTATGATATGCTCACTAATGATGACTTTTTCCAAGACCATTTAGCACAACTTGAGTTATTAGACAAACGCCGTCTTCACGCTCTTGACAATCTCCAAGTCTACCAAAAACGCATCAAACATGCCTATGAAAAATGTGTCCATGAACCCACCTTCAAGGTTAGTGATCTTGTCCTTAAGGAAAATCAACACGTAACCAAAGCAAAAAAGATAAAATGGGGAAAAAATTCTCCTAATTGGCTTGGACCATACATCATGACCCATGACTATAGATCAGGTGCTTATCACTTGTCTTCACTTGATGCTAAGCCCAAACCTGAGCCCCTTAATGTCTTGCATCTTCGACCATTCTACTATTGACCTCTAGTCCTACATCACTATTTGTCTAGTTCATTCCGATCCCTTGAGTGCCATTTACCTTTTCCACACCTCATCTCTAATTACTAAACAAGGATCATGTGATTACCCATCACCATTTTTCCTTTTCTTAAATATGTGCACCATGGCTCTACACATGGCATGATTCTCATGGATACTTTTCGTCTTCTTTAGATGAGATCCCATGGTCATTCACCCTTGCCTTCTCAACAAGAACCAAATGCTTTGTTATAGTCTCGTTGATGACTTAAAAGCCAAAAAAAAGATGAATCCCTCAGAATGACATCTTCCAAAATAATACATCAAATCCTTGAGTCAAACTTCCAATATAAAATATGAATCCCTCAAAAGGACATCTTCCACCTTCAATTGTCACTATAAGTAGACTGCTCCCTCGAAGGACAGCTATAAAAAGCTCACAACTCTCTACATAGTCTTTCCAAAAAGAGGACTATCTTTTCAAAAATCAAAATTCAGAAGCTTCCCCCATCGATTAACATTGTGAAGATCTTGAGGAGCCATATATTCATCCCATATAGACTTCCCACATTGATCAGTCTATCTCAAAAGTCAAAAATAAAAAGAAAAAGAAAAACAAGCTTTTTCGTCATGGACTTGCCTATTGTGATCTTAGCTATTTTTCCCAAGGCATTTTACCTCCCATTTTATGACCCACTTACCTTCACCTCCTTACCCATCATATTTTCACCTCAAACTACCTTAAGGACCTACTGAACCTATGACATTTGGTGATTCTGTGACTATTCTTCACCTATAGAGTAATCACTCATGCAATGTCTTTAGGGTCTTATGTTCACTACCCTATTTGTAGATATGTTTCATACGTTTTTATCCTTTCCAATTGGGTGGCTCTCTTGCCCCCTCCTATCTTTTCTCTTCTTCATTACCTTTTTATCTTCCTATATAGGACTAGACCCTTGACACTTTTCTTTTGGGAGTTTCTTCTCACACCTCAATCAACCTAAAATCATGCATGCCTATCTACCCATATTCCACCTAACCTCATCGGCATTGACCTAATCATACCCATAGCCTAGAATCAACACTACCTATCGACATAAAAACACCCATACCTATTTATCTATATTCCAACTAACCTAATTGACATTGAACTAATCATACCTATGACCTTGAATCAACCCTATCTATTAACCTCACTACCTATTCTTCTATCTTCTCATATTCTTCCCTAGCCTATGGGATAAATACATCGGTTTGATGTCCCTTTTCACTGGTACTATGTAGGCAACACTTCCAGGGCATAGGGCCCTGGAGGGTTAGTTTGACCACTCTTTACCCTAACCATTTCCCCCCCCCTTTTTTACCTAATTTCCTATTCCTATCAAAAACCTCGACATCTAAACCATATACCACATAAAATTTACCACTTATATTATTTCACATTTTCATACATAACCAACATTTTCCACATTTTACAATATCTCATGACTTTATATTGTCATTTTTTATCAAAATACCTAAATGAACATCCATGCCTAAACCATCCTGACTCAATCCATGCCTATCACCAAACTTGATCCATGCCTATCACTTGACTTGATCCATGCCTAAACCAACCTGACTCAACCATGCCTATCACTTGACTTGATCCATGCCTAAACTAACCTAACTCAACCATGCCTATCAACTTGACTCAACCATGCCTATAACCTGACTCCATCATGCCTAACTCACCTAATTTCACATCCATATCTCATTTAACACAAGCCATAACACCGATATCTCATAAAAACATTAACACATCACCAAATAACATGAATCTCATCATATAAATCAATAATTGTATATATCAAAATACATGCCTAGCTCATCTATTTTCCATCCATATCATAATAAAGAAAAAATCATACACATCACAATAAAATCACCTGAATATCATCTATCTCCTCATATATACATGTGTGTATCAATACAATGTCTACCCATATCACATAAATGTGTATCTCCAAAATAATCATCATCGGCTCGTAGGCCACTATCTAATACAAAAATGTCTTCGTCTCATAGGCCGGTATCATGTACAAAAAAATAAATACAACATCTCTTAGGCATGCAGGTCGGTTTCATTTATAATACATACCAAAATGACTCAACATGCAGGCCAGTCCAAAGCAGGTCAATCATATCCCAATCTAATGTCGGGGAATGTTCCCTGTGGCTATGTCTCTCCTAACCCCTCTACCGCACATGTTTGGTGCTTAGCACCTGCCTCACCTCCTGCTGATGGCCCCTCACTCGGGGCTGGCCTCTGCACACTGGTGGCCTCACCATGACCCAGTCCATGGGCTCGTCAACCCCCTGTAATCTCCACACTGTGAGTGTGGGATTTGTTCCTCTCACTGGAGGCCTGTTATTCTCTGTACTTGGCATAGGAGGGCATATCTAGCCCGAAAGCTAACAAGTGATCCTGGTAATACCATGCCTCTCCTAGGGAATCTCTGAACCTGGCTATGGGCACTATCTATGGAGGTGCCATGGGTCTTGCTACCTGGGTAGGTACTTGTACAATGGGACCTTATCCCTGAACCTGTAATGAGCCCTGTGATGGTACTAGAGCTTGAGTCAGCACTAAAATTTATGCTTCGCCTGTATCTGGGTTTGCAGGGTAGTAATTTATGACTATGTTATTATCAGCTGGCCCTGTAGACCTGTCACCTACCCCTGCACTGTGGCCAACTAGCCATGTAAAGCATGCACATGTGCCTCTAAAGCAGCCATCTCCCCTCCATCTCCACCTACCTCCTCTCCATCTCCATTTCTCCCTACCTCTTCCTACACAGGTACCTATCCCTACCCTTCCTAAGCCTCCAGCGTAGCTATCTGGGCCTATAAGATGGAAACCTGTGCCTCTGACCCTATAAGCTGCCCCTGCATGATCCCAAGCTATGTCACCAAAGTAGCCACCTGCCCCTATAGGGCGTCCCTCTGTATTGTGATGGTGGCTAAGTCTAGTTGCCCTGGCCTTGGTGGTACAACTCTTAGCTGTGATACTCACCACTACCTATACCCAGCCGCAACCCCAACATCATCAATCTGTATGTCTACTCGCTACTCCTCCTATCCAGTTGGCACTGTGGGTCATGGTGGAGACAAAGGTCTCTCCACATCATCTCTCTTGTACTACAGAAATGAAGGCAGTACACCCTAGACTAATCCTAACTGGCATCTAACCCACTATATGAGTATCTTTTCATGCTCTCCCACTCTCCTCCCCTCTATCAACAGATGTATCTATAGCCTAGCTAGCTTTGTGGCCAAATGACGTCCACCCCAGACAGACCCTCCAACAACCTCCTATAATAAGCTACATCATGAGTAGCTCTAGCACCTCGGGCCTCTCCCATATCCGGTACCCACTACCTGTAACCCACTCTTAACACTCTCCATGGGAATGAATCTGCTTAGGGAATCCCCACTAGTCAAACACAAACAATGTGCTTATATGCCCAACAATGCAGTAATACGACGCAACATATGTTGAATCTACATAGTCACCCGTAGGCCCATAGATCTCTATACACCTGTGTTAATAATTTAGGTGCCCATGTGAACCGTGTATGATGTATCATCATATCATGGAGGTATCCCATCAGTGACCTCGAGAATCTCCCCCCCTCTGCATCTGACAGTGTGAAGTAGCATACTACCTCCATCAAGAGTACCACTAACCTCATCTCCTCTGGATGCACTCTATACATCACTTCATAGCTCAGGCTAGTGCAATGGAACGCCATATCTACCACATCCTCACAAAAAATGGGTGCTAGTAACTACTCAGATGCCTCTAACTAGATGGAATAAACCCGGGCCCCAAATGTGGGCAACCGTAGAATCCTGTAGACGTCCTCCAAGGTGATCGTCTCCTCACCCATCTGCAAATGGAAGGTGTTAGTTGTCGAGTCCCATCTATCAATGAGGGAAACCATAAGACTAACCTCCTAGACTACATGCCAGTAGCACCGCATGCCTATAAATCCCACCTCTACCACATGTTATCACTCTACCTACATTGTGATCACATGTACTATCAATAACAAGGGTAGCACCTGGGTCCTCGTCCGCAGCTCATCTTGGGCTTGCTTCCCACAAAAGCAATGTATTAATCCACCTTCCCAACTTACCTTATTTTTAACCCACATCCCAACCTAACCTCTTTCCCCACCCCCATCCCATTGGCCTTGTCACTCACCGAAACCTACCCAACACATCCACCCAAACCTATCTAACCTAACCCTCGAACCTACCTACCCAAACCCATCTACCCAAACCTATATACCGTACCTATATACCCTACCTATCTACCTGAACCTATCTACCCTACCTATCTACCCTCACCCTCACCCACACCTACCCAAACCCATCTACCCTACCTATCTACCCTAACCCTCACCCACACCTACCTTACCCATCTACCCTACCTATCTACCATAACCTCACCTGAATCCACCCTCAACCCTTACCCACCTACCCTACTTTCCCACTCTAAACCCTTCCCCTCTCACCTACCTTCTTTCCCACCCTACCCTTAATCTCTTCCATTTTTAATCCCAATTTACACTTAGGATTAACCAACCCCGGTTATACCTTGATCGACCACAGTATCCTATTGACCATCACCGATCACTGTTCCTGTGACCGGCACCAGTCACTACCCATTGACATTGGCCACAAGCCGACTGATGTCACTCACTATCGTACTACCTACTACACCTTTACAACCCTACTTTTTTCCCTTCCTAGACATTCTACCCACCCAAATCCCTCCTTACACCCTTATTTGTTCCTACCTTACCCTTACCCTACCCCCTACCCTTCCCAATGCCCATTGCCCTCCATTTTTTCCATTTTGAAATTATTCCTCCTAAACCCCCTATCTTTCATATTTCCTATATTCTAGCTAATTTAACCAACCAATAAAAAATAAAGGTTCAAATCCACCCTGATCCCACTTCCGTCATTGTGGTGGAACCTCCTACCTCTACACCATTCCTCTTGATCCCTCTTTGGCCTCCGCCATCCTCAAATGGCCTCTAACTCTCTCCACCAATCACCTCACTCGATCTAATCTCACGGCCCCACCTCTCACTCAACTAATCTCACCTACATGGCTCGCCAACGAAGCTCTCTATTGTACTCTTTTTTCCTCTTCCTCTCTTCTCTCTTCTTGTCCTTTCCTCCTTTTTCAAATGCACAAATGAATTTTCAAAACATGGGTTTTTCACTTTTTATAACCTACCCAACTCAACCAAAATCAGTTCACCCTTGACCACTGCCAGTCCGATGCCCTAGCTCACCTTTGTCTATCCCCCTCCACCGTCGTGAGTTCATACTGACTACTGTCGGTTACCCTTCCTACTCCTTGCCCTCACATTGACCTCATTTTCCTTACCTCCTCTTTCTTTTGCCTCCCCTACACCTACCTAGCCCCCTTTACCTTCCCCTCTGGCCCTTCACCTTCTTTACCCTCACCTCATTCGCTGATTGGCATTTCCTTATTTTACCCCTACCTCGGCCTTACTCATTCTATGACCTATTTACCTGGACCTAGGAACCTGTTTGTGACCTTTGACCTCATGTGTTCGCTATACCATGTGGCACTGTTACCTATGTTGTTCGACCTAATGACCTTACCTTCCCTATTGTCGTGACCGTTTATCCTGACCCTACCTTTGGTGTACCGGAACACATCTAAATGTTCCTACACCTCACCTACATTGTGTTACCTGACCTTATCCTATACCTTGGATACCGGAATCACTTTAACCTTGTTTGGATAAAACTATCAACCTTAGACGATGTAGAGTTTACAAGATCTTCAACCTGATACCGTGTTGTAGTTTATATGTGTGCTTTCATTCAACTACCACTACGTTTGACCTTGGCCCATTTACCCGTTTACCTATATGCTTGATATGCCCTTTACCCCATTCCTCATTTCTCACTATTCTTCTTCACATCCACTTTTATCAAACCACTTGATGATTCGTCCTATCCCCTCATCAGTTCCTAGTTTGAGGGGGATCACCCTCATTCCCACTTGGGGAAACCACACTCTATTCTTGTTCACGTCGCTTACCAATACAAGCTACGCAACAAGAAGGGGAAAAATGTAGACACCGAAATTGTGTCGTAATCACCTTGGACCCCTACCGCAGCCCTATAATCACTTCCTCATCCTCAACACCTTATCACCTACCCTGTGCACCCCACACATTTTAATTTAATTAATTTAATTAAATTAAGGCCATTTATCTCCATACATATTAATTTAATTATTTTAATTAAGTCAATGACCTTTCATCCACACACACATTAATTTAATTATTCACATTAAATTAACTCACTACCCTCACACACCTATTTAATAAAATTGCCTTTATTAAATACACTTCACCTAACCACCCCCATCATTTGACCCATTAATCTAAACCCCAAACCAATGTCCTAAATAAAACCTAACATTACACTCATCCCCTCACCTCACATAAAAAGCCTCCTAAGGTCGATTTTCATCCCGAGAAAAATAAGATACCCTTATCAAATGGCGGAACAACTTCCCAGGAAACTTTTGAACAACCCAAGATATCTCATCCAAACCGACGTTGGTTCACCTAAACCGATGCCAATTATACTGGGATTAACCAATCAACCTATATAGACCCATCTAAATGTTTGTAATTGAGGTGGAAACTTTGGCATTGGATTTCCTTATCATGAATTTAATCTTTTCAGACACAACAGCAAAGCAAGGATTAATTTGTGATCAGTCAAGACAACCAGGTTCACTGGGACAATAGTGAAGCATCTTCCCCATACCTTCCAACACCACCACTCTTCCATGGGGCTTCAAATCAGTAGCTCACCAAAAATTTCAGCCACCCTCCTTACCCAACCATTATAATACCTTGCCCAACCACCTACTTGACTGCCTCTCCAACCCCAGAACTTTACAACATACCTATATCTCCTTTGTGATCACCCTAACACCTTGTACTAACTCCATTCTTTCCTAAAACCCTTTAAAACCAAACCTCATCTATTTTTCATTTCTTACATATAAAAGGTTTTCTTCGACCTCCAAAACATGCCAAGTTGTTTACGTTGTAGAGGAAAACATATTTGACTAAATTGGTGATAGAACTATCTAAATAAAAGTTGTATTGATTGAAAACGAATACTAAATCAATGACATTGTTAAAGAAAGTAACCACCATATTTGAGAAAATATAACCTTAGACTATTTAGTAGTTTCATTTTTTTTGTTTAATGGTGAATTATTTTCAATTGATATTTCAAGATGCTATGTAGCACCTCTAGAATATCAGTATCATCTGATAGATGATGAAAATTTTCACCTTCTTGTCCACTCCATGTTGATAAATGTTATTCCTACATAGAAAAATGCAATTATTTTCCATTCTTGCAGTATTCAAATAACATTGTAGAACTCCATGATCCAAATTACCTGGAAAGTGAAGATGTGAAATTTTGTATACTTGATTTCCAACACACAATATGTATGCAAAAAATGATTTTGGGCTCATAAACTTACAAGTATTTACATTTGAGGCTAAGGTTTCAAAATTCTTACATTTTGTTTACAAATTCATCTACTAAATCCATTCCTAACATTTTCAAACAACAAAATGAAGTAAAGAAAACTTAGATAGAAACCAAGTTTATTGGTTTGTTATATAAAGCTATATCAATTTGGCAATCCCTAGGATGTCCTCAATTGCCTAGATTGAAAGAAACATAGATGGAAGATTAGAAGGTACTATATTTTAATTGTATTACATTGGTTATTAACAATTAATTAATTTATATCTCTCTAGGTGGATGGGGCCAACTATCTATACTCTATAGAGGATCGACTAATCTATATACAACCCAACTAGATATATGTCATGTCGAGGGCAGCTACAACTATGGGGAGTGACCCATATATATAATTGGTAGTCAAGTGCCACCCACTACTATATGTATGTATCTATAATATCCTTATAGCTATCCCTATATCCCTGGAATATATATATGCCCTCCCAAATCACTCTAGATATGGATCAGATGAGGATGAATAATATATCTATTACATTCTATTCTATTCAATATGGTTGTTCTAATTTCTCTAGAGATTAGTTAGTATGGTGATTTAGACCAAAATTTTAGTCATATCCATCCCCCTTTCTCCTTTCTTTAGCTACTTATATATAGATATGGCCAAACTCATGACTGATTCAGCTAGAGCCCTATCCCTATCTAATGGTATATTTACAGTATTTAGAAAACTATATAGAAATAAAAAAAATCATTTGCTTGTCATTTCTTACATAGAAAAGGTTTACTTTCACCTCCAAAACATGCCATGTTGTTTACTTTCTAGAGGCGAACATATTTGACTAAATTGGAGATAGACCCATCTAAATAAAAGTTGTATGGATTGAAAATGAATACTAAATCATACACACTATTGAAGAAAGTAACCACTATATTCAAGAAAAAATAACCTTTGGCTATTTAAAAATTTCTTTTTTTTTGTTTAATGGTGAAGTATGTTTGATTGATGTTTCAAGATGATATGTAGCACCTCCAAAATATCAGTATCATTTGATAGATGATGAAAATGTTGACCTTATTATCTACTCCATGTTGATAACTGTCATTCCTACATAGACAGATGCAATCCTTTTCCCTTCTTGCAGTCTACGAATAACATTGTAGAACTCCATGATCCAAATTACCTGGAAAGTGATGATGTGAAATTTTGTATACTTGATGGCCAACACACAATATGTGTGTAAAAAATTATTTTGGGCTCAAAAACTTACAAGTCTTTACATTCAAGGCTATGGTTTTAAAATTATTGCATTATGTCTACAAATTCATCTACTAAATCCATTCCTAACATTTTCAAACAACAAAATGAAGTAAACAAAACTTGGATAGAAACTAAGTTTATTGGTTTGTTGTATAAAGCTATATCAGTTTGGAAATCCCTAGGATGTCCGCAATGGCCCAGATTGACAGAAAAAAAGATGTAAGATTAGAAGGTAAATTATTTTAATTGTATTACATTCGTTATTAACATTTACTTTCTTCATATTAAAATATAAAAAATATATATGTCCTTTGAATGCAGAGCTTTGAGAATCAATGCCTCTCAATTTTTCGAGTGAAAAACACAAAGAAAATGTATGATAAATGGAGCTTTCTACTATTTCTTGATGACATATGGAATAAATGGAAAACAAAATTTTAGTTATTTAGAACAAGTGTCCTCTCTTGTTAACCTATTAAGGATAATCATGTTACTTTCAGTTGAATTCTCTCAAACAAGATTCACAGACAATACATTCAGGGATGATAGAAGAATGACCAACAAATAAATATCAATACTAGCTGATAAAGTGCAATCAGGGGACTTTTGATTAACTGGGTATGTTCAAGGCAGTGTAATAGAAGATACATTTGATACTTACTTTCAAATAATAAAAGGAGACAACAAAATTGGAGAAAAAGTTATACATTATTTGAAAAATAAGCATCCAAATAATATTGTATTGGCAGTCTATAGTGAATCCAATATAATTGAATTTTTTTTCATGAATCACACTACCACTAGTTGTCTCTAATGTTGGGTGAAGAGAGAAATTGAAAAAGAAAATGTGATTCCCATATAGGGGAAAAAATGGAAAAATGAAAAAAAAAAAACATGAGATGGAAGAAGTTCTTCTCGTCGAGGCTCAAACAATACTAGACAACTATGTGATGTCAATGGAAGGAAATATACTAGCAAGGATGGAAGACAAAAGGATTTTATTGTAAATGTGCATATCCATTCCATATTTTGTTAACTTTATTAGCTATTCCTTCAAATAATCCTTTCATTTTTGAATGGTTAATCACTGATTTTTGCAATTTGGCTAGTGATATTTGTTTTGATGTAATAATGGAGCTTATAACAATTATCAGAACCAGTGTGCTAGATTGTATTATTATTGTTCTAATACTAATTGATTATTCAAAAAATTTAAGAGACATGGTAAAACGATACATGGAAAATGTTAAAGAAAATGGAGAATCAATTCTTGATGGATGTTATAGACTCTACGACAACAACAAGATATTTAAAATTTTGTGTCTTATATACTCCATGCATTAGTTGATTTAAATATATATGTTGTTTTTATTCTTGAGAAACATACTCAAGAAATTCTTCTGAAACATTACTATTCTCATATGATTAAAGGTTTATTTCCAAAGACAATGTTAACAAGTGATTTTTTTTAATGGATTTTAACCATATATGATGGTTAAACATTTATTTTTTATGTAGATAACCACATAGCTATTAAATCTTATGTACAACTCTTTCAACTTGATGCTACATAACTAGTTTAACATGGCAATTTACCTTCAATCATTTTGTAAATATGTGTAATGAGCTCTATTTTCAATTTCCATGCTTTTTAAATTTTTAACAAACTTATGTTTTTTATAGTTCAGATGATAGATGTGGATGATGTAGGAACATATGCAATGAATACACAATCAAATCCTGGTATATTAGTTATTTGAATTTGTAAACATAACCACTAATAAGCCCCATAAATTTATAAGACAATAAATGATTATGTAGAAAACCAACAACCAGAGAATGTAACCGTGGAGGGCACAAGGGTATCCAAAATGAATAAAAAATCACAACCTAGTATGTTAGACACGTGTCTTTTTAAAATATCATTTATAAGGCCCACAAATTTATAGGAAATGATAACTAATAGACATGAGTTTATATGCTTGGTATATGGTAAAAGACAAAGTTTAAGGAAATCTGTTTTTAAGCTACACTAACAATTTAAAATTAAGTATAGAGCTTAGCAGACTCTATGTACCCACGTTGAATATAGTAATAGTTAGACTAAATAACCTTAATTTCATCAATGTATCTGTGATTTACAACTATATACTGTGTATAACGTTTTACGGATTCACTACTGCATACTCACTACTTACATTCCAATAATAATGTTTTGGCTTAAACACCATCATAAACAAAACTACATATGGCTTGATCCTGTTTGTAGGTATGTAAGTACAATATCAATTTTTTTGTCTTATGATTCAAATTTAGTGGCCACTAAACTACTCTTATATTTGTTGAACCACCCTTTGGTGAAAAATAGTCCTCGTCTATTAATGAGTATTTATGACCACTAGGCTATGCCATCATTGACCAAACTACTCTTCAACATGAAATCGATTATGAATTGATTAATGTTTATTTTAATTAATGTCTATTTCAAATACATTATGCTCACATTTTGAATAGTAAGTAATAGATTATGGGCTGTTGAATGTTTGTTTGAAACAGATCTTACTATAGACACCAAAATTGGGTCACACTCCCCTTGGCCTCCCTTCGATTAATCAACTCAAACATATTCACCTAACTATGGCCCCTTTCACCCCACATTAATATTAGTTTAATTAACTTAATTAAATTAATACCCACCCTCACAATATACATTACTTAATTATTCTAATTAAGCTAATTTCCACCTCACCTTAGACCTATTCTTGGCACATTTCCATAACTAACTAAGACTTAGTTTAACCCTAAAAATTAATGCCTACTATCCCTCTAACCACCTTCCCACTCATAAAAATTTAACATTTGTTATACATCCGGGAAGAAAGGAACGAACCTGAGCTAACAGAGGTGAGATCTATCAATTTTAGTAAGCCTAGGGAATCCCCCCTTAACTGACATTGATCACCCCAAACCAACGTTGGTTAACCCGGGACCACCGTCAGTTACCATTTATTCACCTTAGCAACCTTGTTTTTGGGTTAGCACATTCTGAGAGAAACAGGATGAGAAGAGAGTTACATGCAAGTAAAACCATAGTCTTTTCACATACCTAGACATCTATAGCCAGCATCAGGACAGATCTAGAAGCATTTTTACACTCACGGTAACTATTATCCAAAATTCACCCCCAGGGTAATTTTGATAACATGCATCAGAATATTCAAATCCCAAGAAAATTGATTGATTCAGAGCAAAAACAGGTTTCTAGGGTCCCTTTAGGAAATTTTCTAACTCTCCTGTCCAGGCTGAAAAGAACAAGCTCTGAGAAAATGCGGAAAAAAGGTTGCAGAAGGAAAATAGGTTGATCCAGAAAAAATTGTGAAAATCGGCTAAGTCCTAGTCCTAGGAGCAACTGGGACATTTGGGACGTCAAGGCGCAGATCGGCCGAAAAGCCTCCAGGTGGCCCAAATAGCAACAGGGACATCTGGGACAGAAGTACGCGGCGGGCGTGAGAAGCCAATCCGGCCAAAAAAGAGAACTTTCGCACTAACTGCTTTGGGACATCTGGGACAAAGATACCCAAACTGGCTGGTTCGGTCGAAATGGGAACAAACAGTCTGAAGCAAAGTGGGACAAGTGGGAAAAAAAGGCGCGAACCGGCCGAACCGGGTGAAATGGGAACAAACAGTCCGGAAACAGTTTGGGACATCTGGGCCGCATGGATGCGAACCGGCCGGTTTGGCTGAAATCAACACAAAAAGCACTGGGACATCTGGGACATAAAGACGCGAAGGGCACGAAATAGTCAGTAGGGCCGAGAACCAATGAAATCATGACACGTGTCACGGGGAAAAAATCAAAAAGTCAAAGGGTGAAGTTTCGAGCACTGGCCCGAACCAATGGGATAGTGCCACGTGTCCCAGCTAGGGCCCACAAGAAAATTTCAAAAGGAAAGCCCGTGAAAGGCAGAGGAGAGAGAATTTCTCGTCCAATCAGCATGTGCCACGTGTCATCCAGGTGGCAGAGCGCGGGAAAGATTTTGAAATGTGTTTTCACCTGTTCTGTGCCCTAAATCTTCAGATCACCATAACTTTCCATCCAAAAGCTCAGATTTGGACGTTCTTTATATCAACGGAAAGCTGGTGAAATTCTATACATGATTCTGGGGTCAATCTTGCATTTTGGAGTAGTCTAGAGGGAGAAAATAAAGAAATGGATCTGGCACGTGTTCATGGCCAGAAATGACATTCCAGCAACTAGATTTAATGCAGAATGGGTCGCATTCTCCTGTAATCTGGTCAAAGTGACAGGGTACGGGTTTGTAAGGTCCCCATGCCATTTTAATGCACCTGCAGTCAAGAAAGAATGGGCTCCCATGCCTTTGTACGTTTTCTATCTCCTGGGTTCGACCCATGCAATGTAAAAAGCCAAGATTTGGCTCATTCCAAAAGGGGGGAACATTTTTTGGGCATAGCAGACTTCTTCTTTCACCACCAACAAGTGATTGATGAAGGATCAGACCTCTCCAAGGATTGTAACAGTTTTCTTTTACCTCTCTAAGGGTGTAATGCGTGATTTTGACATTGAAATGATAATGCAAGCTCTGTGAATGGGTTTCAATCCTCTATTTGTATTATTTACTTGATTTCAGATACTAAATTTATACATTATCAGTCTATGTATGTTTTATGTTGTGAACTTTGGTCTGTGTCTATTTGCATGGACAAATATGTTTCACCACTCCTTTTGGTGCATCACCATCTTTAGTTAGTTTCAATTTTTACACTTCTACCCCCTGTCTCCTTGCAAGTTAGAATAGGATCAGGATCTAAACCTCTGTAGTTTTGCAAAATATAGATCTAAATCAGAGGAGTTTGAGGAACCAGCCTCTAATCTGGAGATTCCTCTCTCAGTTTCACAAGTCCCCATGCTTGGAGAGAGGTTTCCATGTTGGGCAATCACACTGGATGCTTGAGTGATCAACCTAGAATCCTGATCTGCATCCAGGGGTGTTGTGAGTCTGCAACAACAGTTTTGGCACGCCCGGTGGGACATAGAGGTCTCATTTTTATTGCAGCAAAGTTGATGTGCATCTGCTACAGTTTTCTTGCTTGAAAAGAGCTATTATTTGCATATCTGGCGACTCTGAGGGAAGAATCAATTGGTTTCAGCAGTATAGGCCTGAAAGCTTATGAGAAGAATCACAAGGTCAAGAGTTGGAGAAGAAGAGGTGTTGTTTGAATATCTGCAATTATCTCCAAGAAGAAGGAAAAGAGGAAGAAGGATTCAAAGGTTTCCATCTCCACCAAATAGAACTCTCTCAACTCCTCCACCTGATCGGCCTTTCATTCAGTATTCAAGAGTCCTTCGACCAATCAGAATGGCACAAATCAAAGGGGAAGTTTCGAGCACTTGGCCCGAACAAATGGGATAGTGCCACGGGTCCCAGCTAGGGCCCAAAGAAATTTCAAAAGGCAAGCCCGTTAAAGGCAGAGGAGAGAGAATTTCTCGTCCAATCAGCATGTGCCACGTGTCATCCAGGTGGCAGAGCGCGGGAAAGATTTTGAAATGTGTTTTCACCTGTTCTGTGCCCTAAATCTTCAGATCACCATAACTTTCCATCCAAAGCTCAGATTTGGACGTTCTTTATATCAACGGAAAGCTGGTGAAATTCTATACATGATTCTGGGGTCAATCTTGCATTTTGGAGTAGTCTAGAGGGAGAAAATAAAGAAATGGATCTGGCACGTGTTCATGGCCAGAAATGACATTCCAGCAACTAGATTTAATGCAGAATGGGTCGCATTCTCCTGTAATCTGGTCAAAGTGACAGGGTACGGGTTTGTAAGGTCCCCATGCCATTTTAATGCACCTGCAGTCAAGAAAGAATGGGCTCCCATGCCTTTGTACGTTTTCTATCTCCTGGGTTCGACCCATGCAATGTAAAAAGCCAAGATTTGGCTCATTCCAAAAGGGGGGAACATTTTTTGGGCATAGCAGACTTCTTCTTTCACCACCAACAAGTGATTGATGAAGGATCAGACCTCTCCAAGGATTGTAACAGTTTTCTTTTACCTCTCTAAGGGTGTAATGCGTGATTTTGACATTGAAATGATAATGCAAGCTCTGTGAATGGGTTTCAATCCTCTATTTGTATTATTTACTTGATTTCAGATACTAAATTATACATTATCAGTCTATGTATGTTTTATGTTGTGAACTTTGGTCTGTGTCTATTTGCATGACAAATATGTTTCACCACTCCTTTTGGTGCATCACCATCTTTAGTTAGTTTCAATTTTTACACTTCTACCCCTGTCTCCTTGCAAGTTAGAATAGGATCAGGATCTAAACCTCTGTAGTTTTGCAAAATATAGATCTAAATCAGAGGAGTTTGAGGAACCAGCCTCTAATCTGGAGATTCCTCTCTCAGTTTCACAAGTCCCCATGCTTGGAGAGAGGTTTCCATGTTGGGCAATCACACTGGATGCTTGAGTGATCAACCTAGAATCCTGATCTGCATCCAGGGGTGTTGTGAGTCTGCAACAACAGTTTTGGCACGCCCGGTGGGACATAGAGGTCTCATTTTTATTGCAGCAAAGTTGATGTGCATCTGCTACAGTTTTCTTGCTTGAAAAGAGCTATTATTTGCATATCTGGCGACTCTGAGGGAAGAATCAATTGGTTTCAGCAGTATAGGCCTGAAAGCTTATGAGAAGAATCACAAGGTCAAGAGTTGGAGAAGAAGAGGTGTTGTTTGAATATCTGCAATTATCTCCAAGAAGAAGGAAAAGAGGAAGAAGGATTCAAAGGTTTCCATCTCCACCAAATAGAACTCTCTCAACTCCTCCACCTGATCGGCCTTTCATTCAGTATTCAAGAGTCCTTCGACCAATCAGAATGGCACAACCAGCAAATCCCTTTGTCAATTTCACTGGCAGCAGCCCACTTGCCCTCAATGCACAGAATCCAGTTCCAATTGCAGCGTTGAAGAACATTCCATTTTTTACTGGAGAAAATCATACCACTCTTGGTGATCATGTCAAAGACATTGCTAACATCTGTGCAATCCATGAGATAAATGAAATGGATGTGGCTGTCAAGCTGATGGCATCATCATTCAAAGGGAAGGGATTGCAATGGTTTAGAAGCCTTGAAGCTTGTTCTATCACAAACTGGAATCATCTGTGTATTGCACTTCATGATCAATTTGGAGAGAAGGGAGACAACTTGTCTCTTTTGGAGCAGCTGACAACTATCAAGAGATCCCCCAACGAGCAGCTGACTAATTTCAACTTCAGATTTCAAAGGTCTTGGGATAGGATTCCAGTAGCAGTCAGGCCAACAGCAGAAGGTGCTTTTCTATATTACCTTAAAGCCTTAAATTCTGATATTTCTATGTTGGTTCAATCTATGGGAGGCACAACTATCCCTGTTGCTTATAGTATTGCCATTAGAGCTGAAAATTGTCTGATTCAAGCTGGCAAGCTAGCTCCTAGGCCTCCAATGCCATTATATCCAAGTTTAGAGAGCCCAAGTGCTAGTCAAGCACCTGTCTTAGCTCCTATTCCCACTCTTAGAAATCAGAGTTCAAATGAAGCCTCCACTTCATCTCCAAGTGCCCCAAATGAGCTTCAAGAGGTCATGAAGCAATTGCAAAATTTAGGTAATGAGCTGGTTACACTCAAGAGACAGCAAGCTCAAGGTTTTAGACCTTCGTATCAGCCTCAAGCTCAACCTAATAGGCAGCCATATCATCCTCAAAGGCCACCTAATCCAACTGCAAATATGAATCAAACAAGGCCTCCTGCCAATAGACCATTCCAGCCGCATAATCCAAATGCCATATCTACCTCTAAGGCATTAGTACCAGCACAAAATAACATTGCCCAGGAGTATGATTGGTGTTTTCCATGTAATGAGCCTCATAATCAATCCGTGTGCTTCAATGGTGCTTTGACTCAAGCTTTAATGGTAACAACTACTGGTGTGGAGGGTGAGAGTAGTCAAGAAAACAGCCAACAACAAGAAACATTCCAACAGCAATCAGCCCCAAATGACACCACATTGGTAAATTGGCAAGCAGAGGATTTCTGTGGCATGAATCAGGTAGTTTCTCAAGGTGTTGCAGCCAACACAAGGTCAAAAAGGAGAAATTTGGGTGAAGAACAGCCATTAGCCCCAGCCAATCCACAACCTTCCACAGCTCCACAAATGATTGGCAAGCAAAGTCCCGTTTCAAATGCACAAGGGCAGCCAAGAACAACCCCTAGGCCAACTCAAATGCTAGCTGTTGCTGCCCACATCCAAGGAGAAAATGTGTAAACCAAGGGACAACAGAGAGATCCTTCATCACCATTCAGTATCATTGATCAGATGAAGAAAAAAAATGTCAATATATCTATGTGGGAATCCCTATCTATCCCAGGCCAAAGAAATCTGCTGCAAGCTGCCATGAAGGATTGGCCAACTTCGAATCAGCAGGTCCAAATGCAAGAGAAGGTACTCACAAATGCTGCCCAGCCTGAAGGAAATCATGGAGCACAACAAGGTAGAATGCTGAAGCCTCCCCCTTTTTATGTTTCGTTAATCATTGGAAATCAACTAGTGCATAATTACATGATAGATTCCGGGGCAAGTAGCTCAGTAATGCCTAAACAAATAGCTGATCAGTTAGGGCTCTAGTATGAAATAACATCTAAGGGAGTAGTGTAGCTGGATGGGATAGCAATAGCAACAGTTGGAGTGATTAGAGGTTTGAGTCTTACCTTGCATGCATGTCCAAAGGTTGTTGTCTTACAAGATATATCAGTCATAGATCTTCCACCACTCTTTGCCCTATGTTTATCAAGGGACTTCACTGCCAAAATTGGGGGATATTTGTCCACTGATTGGTCTCACATGCTATTCAGAACAAGGTATGGAACTAAGGCTACAATTAGGTCAGAACCTATTGCAAACTTCCACATTGAGCCCTATACTCCAAGTCAGATTAATGCCAATTGCTCAGCATTTGATCAAGAAGATCACCCAAACACAGATGAAACTGACACTAAAGTTGGAAACATCCCAGATCTAACTCTCAATGAATGGGCAAACAAGGTGCATGCTTTTGATCCTTATCAAGGAATAGAAGAATCTGATCTAGGAGTCTATTGTATACACGAAGAAAGTCAACCTATTCCTAGCATCACCAAGCCAAACCACAAGGATGACAATGAGGTATGGTAGCTTTTTTTTGATGGATCGAGGAGTAGACAAGGCGCAGGAGGTGGAGCCATGCTTATTTCACCTCAAGGAGTAAAGTATTATTCAGCTTTTAGATTTCAATTTGCATGCTCCAATAACACTGCTGAATATGAAGCCTTGGTGCAAGGGATGCATTGGGAAATCAAGAGAAAAATAAAGAACTTGCAAGTCTTTGGGGACAATGAGCTAATTGTAAATCAGGTCAAGGGACAACATGCCACCAAAAATAATCTACTCAGGTGCTACAAGAACAGGGTATGGGACCTCATGGAATATTTTGAGGGTTTCAGCATCAAAGCCATCCCTAGGAAAAAGAATCAAGCTGCTGACAGGCTTGCAGTAGTAGGGGCAGCCTTTGACATTGTAGAAAACATTCAACAAGACAAGGTACAACCAAACATCCACGTGATTGTGAGGCCTTCAGTGCCAGATAACAATGTCAGTTGGTAGGTATTTGAGAATGACCAGCAAATTATCCACTTCTTGCAAGAAGAAGCTGAGTTCTCAGCTAAGAATCAAGAAAAGTTGGAACAGCAATATGGTGACCAAGTGATACAGCTGAGAACTGACAAGCTGCCCAAGGGACTTATCACTTTGGAGTCCATTTTCAACCCCAATGATCAGTTTAGAAAGGAGAAAGAAAACATTCAGGTCAAGAGAGAAGATTCGGTATCCATCTTGGTAGAAGAGAACAAGCCATTGCAAATTGGAAAAATGACAACTGAGTAGGAAAGGTGTGAGTTCATACAACTATGTCAAGAATTCCCTGACGTGTTTTCTTGGAGCTATGAAGACTTGAAAGGTTTCAATCCTAACTTAGCTCAGCATACCATTGAATTGGATCCAAATACTAAGCCTGTCAGGTAGAAACAGAGACCAGTCAATCCACACATGGAACCTCTCATGAGGAAAGAATTGGACAAGCTGATTGAGTCAACAATTATATTCCCAATCAAGCATTCTAGTTGGGTTGCCAACTTAGTTCCAGTTAGAAAGAAGAGTGGAGAGATCAGGCTATGTGTTGACTTCAGAGATTTGAATAGAGCCTCTCTCAAGGACCATTATCCACTCCCTTCCATGGAGCAAATATTGCAGGTCGTAGCTGGTTCAGAAAGGTTTTCACTACTTGATGGTTACTCAGGCTTCAATCAGATTATGGTAAAGGAGGAAGACCAGTTCAAGACAGCCTTCACAACCAAATGGGGCACATATGCTTACAAGAAGATGCCATTTGGACTGTTGAACGTCGGAGCAACATTCCAGCGAGCTATGGATATGGCATTCAAAGGCTTGATCAACAAGATAGTGTTGGTATACCTAGATGATATCACTGTCTTCTCAAAGAATGCTGCAGACCATCTCTTTCACCTCAGGAAAGTGTTTCAGAGGTGTAGAAAGTTTGGAGTGTCTTTGAATCCTAAGAAGTGCATCTTTCTTGCACATGAAGGGAATCTCCTTGGCCATATTGTCTCCAAGGAAGGATTAGCAATTGATCCAGAGAGGGTTGAAGCCATAAGAGCTCTACCATTGCCAAGTCACAAGAAGGCTCTTCAGAGTTTCCTGGGAAGGATAAACTTTGTTTGGAGGTTTGTCCCAGATTTTGCAGCCCTTGTCAAGCCCATCACCAAATGTTAAGAAAAAGCATGGCTTTCAAATGGACGACAGAAGGCAAGGAGAATTTTGAAGCAATCAAAGAAGCCATCTCCCAAGCACCCACTCTCATCAACCCAAAGTTTTCCAAGGATTTCATCCTCTATGCATTTGGAGGTGATGACACTATTTTTGCCATTCTGGTGCAGCAGAACAAAGATAATGATGAACAGCCAATTGCCTTCTTCAGCCAGAGCCTAGATGACTGCGAAGTGAGGTACTCTTTTATTGAAAAACATGTTCTTGCAGTAATCAGGAGCTTGAAGAAATTCAAGCATCTAGTCTCAAACAACAAGGTACAGTTGCTGGTCTCACATGCTGGGGTTAAGGACTTCCTCCTCAACAAGGATTTGAATGAGAAAAGGGCAGGTTGGATCACCCGTGTCATGGAGTATGACATTGAGATCAAGATCACCAAGCTGGTAAGAGGGAAAGGATTGTGTGAACAGCTGGTTTTGGGAAAGCAAAAAGAAGTATGCAACGAAGAAGAGGCTATTTTGACAGTTCAAGACAGCCATGAGCCGAGTGGCAGGCAAGAAGAAGAAAATGCTACCCCGACTCCTTGCTGGACCCAAGGCATTATGCACTTCCTACAAACAGGCCTATGCCCTCCAGAAATGAGCAAAGCAAAGAGGAGATACTTCAGGTTGCAGGTTGTTCCATATACCATCATTGATGGAGTTTTGTTCAAGAAAGATGTGAATGGAGTGCTGCTGAGATGCATTAGCACAGGTCAGATCCAAAGGGTGTTGGAAGAATTTCATAATGGACCAGCTGGTGGCCATTTTGCACCAAGAGTGACAACTCTAAAAATCATGAAGGCTGGTTTTTATTGGCCTAGAATATTTAGTGATTGCTATGCATGGATCAAGAGGTGTAAGAATTGTGCATTCTTCACAGGAAAAGAGAGACTCGCTGCCCTTCCATTACATCCAATTACAGTAGATCAGCCATTCATGCAGCGGGGACTTGACTTCATTGGAGCCATCAATCCCAATTCGAGCCAGGGGCACAAATGGATTTCGACAGCCACAGACTACTTCACCAAATGGACAGAAGCAGTAGCACTCAAGGAGGCAAATGAGTCTAACATCTTATACTTTTATGAGTAGATTACAACTAGATTTGGTGTACCTGCCACAATAATTTCTGATAATGCATTGGCATTCATTGGATCCAGGGTGATTGAGTGGGCTGTCAAGAATGGTATTTACCTAAGCACTTCATCAAACTATTACCCACAAGGTAATGGCTAGGCCGAGTCCACAAACAAGAACTTGTTGAAGATCATTAGGAGGACTCTTGATGAGAATCAAAGGTCTTGGCATACCAAGCTGAAATCAGCCTTATGGGCTGATAGGATAACTCCCAAAAGATCCATGGGTAACTCTCCATTTAGGCTTGTCTACGGAAGAGAGGCAATCTTGCCTATGTCACTTGAGTTGTCAACGTTGGAGCTCATGAAACAGCTGGAGTTGCTAGAGTTTGAGCACATGGAGGTGAGGTATGCAGAATTGATGGAGCTATAAGAGATCAGAGATCAGGCATCCCAAGCAATGGAAAAGGATCAAGCTTTGATCAAGAAGACCTTTGATAGGAAGGCCAAAGATAGATCTTTTCAAGTAGGAGATCTAGTGTTGAAATGGGATGTGGACAGAGAAAAATCGGGAAGGCATTCAAAATTTGATGCCATTTGGAGTGGCCCATACATGGTCACAAAGTGCAAGAACAACAATGCTTTCCAATTGGCCTCATTGGATGGTGAAGAACTACAGATTCCAGTAAATGGAATCTATCTCAAGTGTTGCTTCTAGAGGGAGGTTCACTACATCTGTAAATATTAGATTAGATTTCCTTTCCTCCAAGTGCTTGTGCACATTGTTTTGTTGTAGGTTAGTTTTGTTTTCCCTAAGTGCCTTGGCACAACTTGCTGTCCATGGAGATGTTTAGCATGTCTTTGATTTCATCAGGTGGCATTCCATCTTCCTCCTTGCACATTCTGAGTTAGTTTGGATTCTAAACAGAATATTTGATGACTCCATGCCCAATGGATTGCTTCAGGCAACTGGTCTTTTCATCTAGCAGGCAGATGACCCCACTGAGTCGCCAAATTGTTATCCAAAATTCACCCCCAGGGTAATTTTGATAACATGCATCAGAATATTCAAATCCCAAGAAAATTGATTGATTCAGAGCAAAAATCAGGTTTCTAGGGTCCCTTCAGGAAATTTTCTAACTCTCCTATCCAGGCTGAAAAGAACAAGCCTTGAGAAAATGCGGAAAAATGGTTGCAGAAGGCAAATAGGTTGATCCAGAAAAAATTGTGAAAATCAGCTAAGTCCTAGTCCTAGGAGCAACTGGGACATTTGGGACGTCAAGGTGCAGATCGGCTGAAAGGCCTCCAGGCGGCCCAAATAGCAACAGGGACATCTGGGACAGAAGTACGCGGCAGGCGCGAGAAGCTGATCCTGCCGAAAAAGAGAACTTTTGCACTAACTACTTTGGGACATCTGGGACAAAGATACCTGAACCGGCTAGTTCAGCCAAAATGGGAACAAACAGTCCAAAGCAAAGTGGGACAAGTGGGACAAAAAGGCACAAACCAGCCGAACCGGGTGAAATGGGAACAAACAGTCCGGAAATAGTTTGGGACATCTGGGCCGCATGGACGCGAACCGGCCGGTTTGGCCGAAATCAGCACAAAAATCACTGGGACATCCGGGACATAAAGACGCGAAGGGCACGAAACAGCCGGCAGGGCCGAGAACCAATGAAATCATGACACGTGTCACAGGGAAAAAGTCAAAAAGTCAAAGGGTGAAGTTTCGAGCACTAGCACGAACCAATGGGATAATGCCACGTGTCCCAGCTAGGGCCCACAAGCAAATTTCAAAAGGAAAGCCCACGAAAGGCAGAGGAGAGAGAATTACTCGTCCAATCAGCATGTGCCACGTGTCATCTAGGTGGCAGAGCACGGGAAAGATTTCAAAACACGTTTTCACCTGTTTTGTGCCCTAAATCTTCAGATCGCCATAAATTTCGATCCAAAGCTTGGATTTGCATGTTCTTTATATCAACGGAAAGTTGGTGAAATTATCTACATGATTCTGGGGTCAATCTTTCATTTTGGAGCAGTCAGGATGGAGAAAATCAAGAAACAGATATGACGTGTGTTCATGGCCAGAAATGACATTCCTGCGACCAAATTTAATGCAGAATGGGTCGGATTCTCCTGTAATCCGGTCAAAGTGACAAGGTATGGGTTTGTAAGGTCCCCATGTTATTTTAATGCACCTACAGTCTAGAAAGAATGGGCTCCCATGCCTTTGTACGTTTTCTGTCTCCTGGGTTTGACCCATGCAATGTAAAAAGCCAAGATTTGGCTCATTCCAAAAGGGGGGAACATTTTTTGGGCATAGCAGACTTCTTTTTTCACCACCAACAAGTGATTGATGAAGGATCAGACCTCTCCAAGGATTGTAACAGTTTTCTTTTACCTCTCTGAGGGTGTAATGCGTGATTTTGACATTGAAATGATAATGCAAGCTCTGTGAATGGGTTTCAATCCTCTATTTGTATTATTTGCTTGATTTCAGATACTAAATTATACATTATCAGTCTGTGTATGTTTTATGTTGTGAACTTTGGTCTGTGTCTATTTGCATGACAAATATGTTTCACCACTCCTTTTGGTGCATCACCATCTTTAGTTAGTTTCAATTTTTACACTTCTACCCCTGTCTCCTTGCAAGTTAGAATAGGATTAGGATCTAAACCTCTGTAGTTTTGCAAAATATAGATCTAAATCAGAGGATTTTGAGGAACTAGCCTCTAATCTGGAGATTCCTCTCTCAGTTTCACAAGTCCCCACGCTTGGAGAGAGGTTTCCATGTTGTGCAATCACACTGGATGCTAGAGTGATCAACGTAGAAGCCTGATCTGCATCCAGGGGTGCTGTGAGTCTGCAACAACAGTAACATTCCAGGATGCATCACTATTACACTAAGCTCCATTCCACCAACCTATCATCACCACCACCCTACCATTAGACCTACAACATTAGTAAGTGTTTTTATCATTAATCATTTCATTCTTGTTTTTCCCATAGAGTTGTTATCATTTTTGTTATCATTATTCCATTAACATTCCCATTCCTCCATAGCCTTCTTTCTAGAAAAATAAAAAACCTCACCCACCCTTTTATCATATCACCTATCATGGCCCTTCCACCTCTCTAAACATTCTTAGAATTTCCATAGACCTTGACATCCCCTTCTTTAGCTCCATCTAACTTCACCCAGACTCTACAATAAGGTCTTCATTGAACTACTGTCACCCTACTATAATGACACAGGTTACCCATAACCGTTGTTTGTCTCCCTTAAACCATCGTTGGTTATACCCAATCGACATTGGTCTCTATATTTCATATCCTATGCCAAAAATAGAACCAAACTACCTGTTACCAAATAACCTAAACAACCTAGAACCTAACCCTTACTAGTTCCAGTACCCTGACATCTACCAACCCTTCAGATTTGACTATAGCCTAGCATTTTATATTAGATTTTCTTAATGTGATTGAATGATATACCTAAATCATATCAATTATAGTAGGAATTTTCTTATTTCTAACATTAATTTGTTTTAAACAATGGATTGACAACCATCTAGGGAGTATCACACTTCCCATATCTAGCATACTCTAGGAAGTCCGCTGTTATATTATTTAACTATTCTTTTGTGGTCTTATTTTCTAT
This sequence comes from Taxus chinensis, assembly GCA_019776745.2. Lineage (NCBI taxonomy): Eukaryota > Viridiplantae > Streptophyta > Pinopsida > Cupressales > Taxaceae > Taxus > Taxus chinensis. The sequence goes on along the minus strand of CM034149.1, from coordinate 94,390,661 downwards.
TCCAGGTAGTTCCTCCCAGTCAAAAGTAAGCTCTCAAAGTCAACACTGGATTGAGAAGTTAGAATACGCGCATAAACCATTAACTAACCAGCATAAACATGTATTCCTCCTTGGCCCTTACCCTTATTTGTTTCATCTCAATAAAGTAAAGAAAATGATGAAACATTTTGGCATACCTGGTGGGACCCATCAGGGGTTCTATTGCATTTTCTTCATTTCTAGGAAACATTTGTGTGTTTGTTTCCCTTTGAAAGGCTTACATAGTAATTTTCTTCCCTAGTAATCCTCTCTTCTTTCTAATTTCTATAAAATAAACATTTCTCTTGGCGCACTTAAAAAGAATCATTCTTTTTTCTTACTTTCTCCATTTAGTGAAATAACATACCCTCTCCTATTCACCATTTATTTCATTGAATGTAATATTTTCAATTTGGGCTTAAATTTGGTTACATTACATTCTGATTTGCTGCATTTACCTCACATTAAAATGAGGGCAACATATATGTTGGAAGTCATGCCCAGCTGATGGTTGACACAAAGAATCATAGAAAGCACATTCTCACTCTCTCTCACTCTCTATGTCTTACCAAACTGCACAAAATTAAAATATACATATCTTTCTTAAACAACATCTTACCTGGGAAAACCTATCAGCGATCACATCAACCAATAGGAAGGTACTCCTCGGCTCATTACTTCTATCAAGTCATTACCTCAGAAGACATCCCACCCCACCATAAGATACCCGAAACCTCTCCTTTTATATATCCTTCTTTGTAGGAAGCCTTCCTCACAAAAAATCATACTGTAAATTCATGAGTCAATATTATAAATATCATAATCTTAGCACTTTAAAATCACTTATTAGATACGTGTCTTTTTTAGTGTTTGATTAACGTGCGTTTTGAGGTGTGAGAATACATCTCTCCATTTTCTATTCTTTTTCCTTACACACTCCACAATAATAGTTGGAGTATTTTGACCTTTTCTATGTGTGTCAAGACCTCATTATATCATCTCTAGGCTTCTGGGTTGATCATTCATCTGATATCAGTTCACAACAATCCATTTTTCTACATTTTTCAAATTTTCATAGTAACCGGCATCGGTTACCCTTGACCGACATCAATTTTGCTTAACCGGGTTCATTTGGGATAAATTTCCTAAAGAACCCTCACTTCATTTTCTTTATTGTCAGAGTTCCTGTGAGTCTCTGTAATCTCTAGGCTTTGATAAATAGTCATCATATAACTTGTTCATCTAACTGTCAACAATATTTCCTATATCTGGTAAAACTATTCCTCTCTCATAGTAACTAACGTCGGTTACCCCTGAACTGGTATCAATCACCCTTAACTGTTGTCGGTTACCTTGTGCTGAATCTCAGTTGATAAATTTCCAAAATCCACTTATAAACACTTTTTTTCTTCATTCCTCCTACTCTATCTGTCATCTGTAGGATACAACATCACATGATATACATTCATTCACATGGTGTTGACTCGCAATCAAGCTAACACTCTTATATTTCACGTGAGTTGTCAGCCACTCCTACCTAGTCATTCACCACCCTCTTTCCTATCACCCATGGATCAAGCCTACCTACCACCATTTTTGTAGGTGACAAAGAGTTTTCATGACTCTTTGATCAGAATCCCATGGCCTTACAGTTATATCTTTCTAACTCTTTAACACGAGACTCCTCCGGTCAGTTGACATATGGCATGTCTGTATCCATCTTTTCCATCCTTATTCGCACTTCAGCATCAGCCCCTACTAATGCGGTGTTACCTTCACCTACTTTATCCCCAGTAGTTTCACAACCAGGACCAATACCCACTATGACCACTGTGTCTGCAGTATTAGTCGCACTTATAGTATCTATTGTCCCCTCATTGACCACCCAAACCATAACCTCATCCATGCCCATTGTCTCACATATACCAATCACAACACAACCACCCGTGGTGTCAGTGACTCCTAATCGATTCCAGAATCTTTTCCTCTCCATCCCGTAAACACTTCCCCTAATCAGTACTAGAGTTACTACAATCGTCCCACCTACATACACATACTATCAACCACCCCCATCTCATTTGTCACCCATTCTGGATATGTGCCCTCTATGTCGGCTCCCTATTCTCAACCTCCCTATTTGGCATCACCATACAATGGAATTCTGACCACATCATAGGTTCAATACCTCCCCCCTTATGCCACATGAGGTGCCCTTCCATCACAACCTACCAATGACCTCTGCTGATTGATGATGGAAAGGATGCAGACACTAGAAGCATTGCTTTTCGGCTCACATAATTCTCTCACCTATGATGAAATCTATAATGAGCCCATTCATCTGTTAATCCCTATTTTCACATACCCTGTGTATTGGGAAATGCCAAAATTCAATCGTTTTAATATTAAAGAAGACCCGCATCAACATTTGCACTCTTTCAAACATGAGTTTTACCTGATCTCCCATGATGATGCTTTACTCTTATGGACCTTCCCGATGTCCCTTATAGGACCTGCATTAGACTGGTACAGTGGGCTACTAAGACATTCCATCTATTTGTTTAATCAAGTATCCCAAGCCTTCTTAGATCACTTCTCCATCAACATTGTTAAGAAGGTTACCATGATTGATCTTTATTCCACTCGAAAGTAGAACAATGAGTCTATCGCCAACTTTATCACTCGTTGGTGTAGCCCAATCAACTAACTCACATTTTAAGTACCTCAAACTGAACTCATAGAGTTGTTTACTTGGGCTTGTGCTAGGCACATCTCAATAACCCTACAGGTGCAAACCTTTTACACTTTTGGCAAGGCATTTACCATGGTACGCAAATTGGAAATTCATGTTATCAAAGAGAAAAATATTCAACCTCATAAAAATAATATCGCATTCAAATAAAATGATGCTTCTTCATCTTCGAAACCCCAAAACAACTATTCAAAACCCAAACGATCTGTCAACACCGTAGTTCTTAAGGCTGGCCCCCCTCATCAATCAGACCTAGCCAAACCTCCTTCTAATCTTTCTCCCATCCAAGATTTCTAGTTCAGACCAGGACAACAAAAGTAAACTTTAATAGGAGAATATTATGCTTATATTTTGGAAAATCTTATTAAAGATGGTGTCATTACTCTTCCACCTATAAAACCACACATTGGTTTTGAACCTGAACACCTCATGCCCACGTGGTATAAGGATCGTGAATTTTGAAACTATCATCGTGTCAAAGGTAATAACAATAATAACTGCATCACCTTCAAGAATATTGTCCAAGAAATGTTAGACAACAAATATCTAGTCTTGGATAGCCTGAATTCACTCACAAACCAAAACGTACATATCTTCAAGAAGCCATTCCCTAATCATGCCCTATCTTCCACCCAAGCTAGTGACACTTCAAACAATGATAACAATTTCCATGAGGTCCATGTTATTCTTGATGACATACCAGTTATTTCCCAATTACCTCATGTTCCTTCCATAGAGAAAATCTTTACATGAGCTCCACTACTTGCACCAGAACCTATTTCATGTACTCCTCCACCCATAGAGGAACCCCCTTCATTTTTTCATTCACTTGTGGAAGATCATATAATTATCACGCCGCCTTTGACCCCTCAAATTTTTGAGCAGTTATTAGTGGCACCTCTTCTACTCATAGGAGATCCATGTCCATAACCTACATCATCACAAGGAGAGTCCACCTCATCTAACCCTTCCTCTCCTCTACCAATGGATGATCCTATTGAAATACCATTTCCTTTAGATGTCCATTCACTACCGGACCTTTAAGATCCCATTGATCTGTTGTCAACTCTCTTACCCACAAAGTCTAAGGCTATCCATTTCCCTATATCACAAACACATTTCATGGAGATCGCTACCCGATCCACATTGGCCCTACTTGTAGCAATACCATTTTCACGCTTGGGTGATTTTGTAGAATATGTTGATCGAGCCTTACTCTAGGGATGCCTTCTACTTCCATTTTCAACCCAAATGCAATTTTCACTCACCTACACCTCCACTGTTTATCCAAAAGTGTTTTGAGCATCCAAACCAAACACAATCATGACTATTGCAACACCTTCCACATCACCAACCATAGCCCAACACACACCTCTACCCACAACCCAACATACATCTATGCCAAAACACCTACCCATGCCTATATCACCTCCCTTACCTAAAACCATCACCACCCTAGGAGTCATACTAACATCGAACCTGACTCACCCACCCTTCAAATTAGATTCAGCCACATCTTCCAAAACTAACACTAAACTTACTCCTTCCCCTAAAAACAAGATCCAACCTCCTAGGCCTCATACACCAACCTCTCCTACCACACCGTTATCACCTGCACCTCTTCTGTCCATCCTAGGGCCTCACCCCTCGATCCTGGTCAAGAAACCATCTTCCACTGGAAAACTAAGAACAGAGGAACCCATCTCCTCATCACGGATATCTAATATACCCAAACAACCCACACAAATTTTTTCTTCACCTGTAAACTTATTACCACCCATACCACCAATATCATCCCTAACTTCTTCACTACCCATGATACTTCCTTCTCTTTCACTCACACCTTCTACCCAACCTCTACCACCCACCTCCATAGCAGCTCGGTTATCCCCATGGGTAACCGATCCTCTTCCACCATATGTTTTTCTCTCTACATCTAGTACACCCATGTCATATTTTCCCAAAAAGTTGTGACCTAAAGCAAAAAATCCACTACCCTCTAATAAGGTAGTTAAACCAACCCAATCTTTTGTCGTCATCTCTTCTATCATACCCGTGCCCAAGCAGATGTAACCAAGATTGATGACCACTCCACACACTAAACTAGTGGATCAACCCATTCCCCCTAATATAAAGCCTCTTCCTCCACAGTCAACCATACATGTACCCAAACCCACATTCACCTCCCATTGTGATCCAGAAGTAGAATCTTATGCCAAATTATTAACCAATCTCCTCAAAACTACTATCATCACATTACCACCTCTTAGACCTTACGACCCACTCAAACCAAAACAAAAAGGGTTTGACGAAACTAAAATTTTTGCCTATCATCGTGTGCCATAACATGATGTCAAGAACTGTAAGGATTTGCAAACTACTGTTGTCTAATTGTGTCCTCCCAAAGTAAATTTTGACGACAATGATCTTCTTGATGAGGACCTCATTGCACCTTCACCAATCTCCCCATATCTTCTCTCATTACCTACTCAGTGACCAATATCTCCACCCCCACAAATATTTGATCCACCCTAAGATTTGAAATCAACATGGTCTGTCTAAGAGAATTAGCCAAACAACCATCGAAATGTCAATGTGCCCTACTCATTTCACAAGGTTGTTATCCCCCGGTAATATTTTTCCCATAATGCCATTATACCTTCCATGACACACCATCTCCATCTACCTCCCCTCAGATTAACATGGTTTAGATTGCCACCCATGCCCAGAAATACAAAATCAAGGAAAAGGCAACTGGCCCATCCACCAACCCTGTACCTAGCATACAATCCACACCCATATCCAAAGTCACCATTCAAGGTCCTGCTCATCCGCTTTCTGATGAGGCCACACATTGCACAATTCTAAAACATCTAAACCAATCCCCCCTCAAAATTTCCTTATATGATCTCGTCCAAACCTTTGAGTCACATCGTGAAGCCCTCATAGAGGTCCTATAATCTATTGAAGTCTTACCAAATGACCCCACACCCGTAGCCTCCATCATTACCCCTCACCATGTTTCCTCTCTCACTAGGTCATCACCTTCCTCTATGCCTCCACATACTCACCAAGTATCTACCCTCAACTTTTTAGATTAAGAGATCACTCCTTTCAAGTTTGATGACCCCGACCCTGCTCTATTCATCTCCATCTTCAATGATAAATACACATACAATGCTTCATGATCGACGGTGGTGCTAGTATTAACATCATCTCTTCCCATACATATGACAAAATGTGAATACCTTCCAATTGCATGCATGGTAACCTGGTTATGCTATGCTCCTTCAATGATGCCATGACCTCTAACCTAGGAACTGCCATTCTCCACATCTACGTATGTCCCCGTACTATCCCAAAACTTCTCTATGTTCTAAAGGAGGAGTTCCAGTATAACTTGTTTCTTATCTAACCTTGGATCCGTGCCATGGGTTGTGTCCCTTCGAGTCAACACTGCTACCGCAAATTTGAACATGAGGGATATAATTACACCATCCCTTCTGACCCGTCACCTTTCAAGACCTGTAAAATGCTATACCAGCCCAATGATGTGCTTGTTCCAGTCAAGGCATCTACCACTATTCCTACTTCACCTTTTCCTACAAGTTTATCCACCAAAACTGCCACTACCTCTTCTACATCTAACCTTGTTATCCCCACTACTGCTACTACCTCTACCGCTGACCTACCTGTTTCCCCATCATCTAGCAAGTTGTCTATCCCTGTTACCCACATACCAAATACTAATCCCTTAGAAGGTATTTTTCAACACCTCACTCTAGGGGAATAACATGTATACAATATCAACAATTTTCTCACCCCGCAAGTGTATGGGAACCTACGTCAACACCCCAATTATTACATCCACATTGGTGACATTTCTCCTTATGGACCTTCCCACCTTCGTAGTAATCTAAAATATGGGGGACTTGATATGGCCACTTATAAACCCAAAAAACCATCCCAAACCCAACCATTTTCATCCGACCTACACTCCCTCACTAACAACCACTTCGCTCACACTTTTCACCACCGGTGCACATAGAAAGGATTTGGCTTCAACTTTTACAAATAGGGCCACCATACAATCATTTATTGTACCTCTTGTAAACACAATGACTATAGTGGCATTGGTTTTGATGCACCACCTTCCAAGAAGGTTCATGTTGACCTAATCTAGGATAAAAAAAACTTCCCCACCTCATTCATCCACTTTACCATCTTTACCCATAGAGTCCATAGGTCCTAAATTAATTCCTCCTAACTTTTTTTTTTAAACACCATTTCCCTAGGACCGCTAACCTATCAACACGATGGTGAAGCTCCCTCTTCCATCTCAATCCTATATCCTAACATAATCAATAAAAATACACCTTCTATTAATGACATTCAATGTCAGGATGATGAATCCATCATCACTTACCTTAGTGCAGAAGATTCTTATATTCATCAGTCATTACTTTTTGAGATGTAAACCATGTTGAATGAATCAACCATCGAAATCAACATTAACACTAAGGATGACCCACATATTCTAAAGATTTGGCCAATCCTTAAATGGTACAGAATAACAAGCCTTCACCTCTTTCCTTCGGAACCATAGCAATGTGCTTGATTGGTCCTATGTCGATATGCCCAGTATTGACCCAAAAATTGTGGTCCACAATATTGTAATCATCCCTAATGCCAAACCCATCAAACAAAAGCTACGGAAAAAGCATCCTCACATTGCTCTTCTGGTCAAAGAAGAGCTTCATCGCCTTCTCTCGATTTCCTTCATTCTACTCATTGACTATCCCCAATGGATTTCTAACATCGTTCCTATCACAAAGGTGACATGGGGACTCTACATTTACATAGAATTCCATGACCTCAACCTTGCTTGTCCCAAAGAGGACTCCCCGCTACCAAGCATTAACCAACTAGTTGATCTCACCGCTAGCCATGAAATTTTATCGCTCATGGATGGTTTCTCAAGATAAAATCAAATATTACTAGCTCCAAAGGATCAACATAAGACTTACTTCATCACCCCTTGAGGTACTTTATGCTATTGAGTCATGCCTTTTGGCCTCAAAAATACTAGTGCTATATATTAGCGAGCCATGACTTACATATTCCATGACATCATGCATCGTATATTGGAAGATTATGTAGATGATCTTCTAGCCAAATCTAAACATTGAACCGAAAACCTACCTGTCCTTAAAGTCATCTTTGATCGTCTCATCAAGTATTGTGTGCATCTTCAACCAAAGAAGTGCGTCTTTGAGGTACTTTTTGGAAAAATCTTAGTTTTCATCATTTCTTTGCATGGTATAGAAGTTGATTCTGCTAAATTCAAGGCCATTTTGAAAAGTTATACCCACTAATCTCTGTCAAATTTGAAGCCTACAAGGAAAGTGGCAATCTATTCATCATTTTATCTCACAGCTTTCTGACCACCGTTAACCATTTCATCATTTTCTCAAGAAATATGTTTCATTCAAATGGGATGATGAATGCCATAAAGCCTTTGAGGCATTAAAACAATACCTCCTTTAACCACTAGTGCTCATTCCTCCTAAGGATGACCAGCCCTTCTACCTATATATTTCCACCATTGACCATTCTCTAGGTTCCATGCTTGTACATCACAATGAGCAACACCGAGAGAAAGTGGTTTATTACATAAGTTGCACCTTTATTGACTACAGAACTAGATATAATCATGCTGAAAAACTCTGCTTAGCCTTAGTTTTCATCACCTCTAAACTCTTCCATTACCTACTAAATCACAACACCTTCATCATTACTAATATCGACCCATTACACTATATGTATGCCAAACCCTATCAACATCAACATGTTGCATGTTGGCTTATGCTTCTTTTCAACCTCGACCTCAAATTCATTCATCAAAAGTCCATTAGGGGCTAGGAAGTTACTTACCAACTAGCTAACACACCTATTTTAAGGGATCAACCATCTAACTTCGACTTCCCAGATGATTCTATAGCTACCCTTTCCCTGGATGAACCCACTTACCAAATGACACTCTTCTTTGATGGATCCAAGTGTCAGTGTGTGGGTGGGGCTAGTGTTATCCTCATTCCTCTTGAGGGTGAACCTATGCATTTTTATTTCAAACTCAATTTTGATTATACAAACAATATTACAGAGTAAGAAGCACTCGTATTGGGTCTCCAAGCTACATATGCCTTAGATGTTAAGACAATCAAAATCTTTGGTGAGTCTTAGTTGGTCATAAACCAGGTCAATGGTATATACCAATGTCATAATGAGATCCTTAAAAAGTATAAGAAACATGTAGAAATACTTTTGATCACCTTTTACCATTATACACTTTAACCACCCCACATTCTACCAAAAAATTTACAGATACCATGGCCTTCTCTGCTTCTCATATACCTACTTCTCCCACTGAATCTAAAATATTTGTCACCATCCAAATGCTATAATCACCCTCATATTTACCTCATGAATTTTAATCATTCAAAACCATTTCCCCTGACCCACGTGACCTTTGGTATAAGAAATATGAAAACTATCTTTCCCTTTCCATTCTACCCATAGATCTCACTCGTAATGGACAATGGGCCTTTCTTACAAGTATCTCCTGTTATGTCCTCATGAGTGGTCTCCTTTATAAGAAAAACTTCGATGACATTCTCTTGCAATGCCTTAGAAGATCTGAAACTCCCTACACTATTAAGGAAGTCCATGATGGAATTTGTGGAGGTCACTTTAGTGGTTTAGCTATTGCAAAACACATTCTTCGCCTGGGCTATTATCGACCAACCCTAAATTGTGACTGTTTTGAGTATGTCCAACGTTGCATGAAATTCCAACAACATGTTGATCTCCCTCACACACCTAGTCATGCCTTATAGGTTGCATGAGACCTTTTTCCTTTCTCTTAATGGGGTTTGGATCTTGTTGGTGAGATCAACCCCCATTCTTCACAATGCCACTAATGGATCATAACCACTACCAAATATTACACTAAATGGGTAGAGACCATTCCCCTTATTTCTACAAAAGTGAATAAAAAATGTGAATTCATCACCCATTACATCATTTGTTGCTTTGGTGTTCCTCACCACCTCATCACTGATAATGGAAAGGAATTCAAAAACAAAATCCTACGCAAACTATGAGACGCATTTGGTATCCAACTCATTTTTTCATCACCCTATTACTCGTAAGCCAATGGTCAATCCGAATCAACCAATAAAACATTGAAAAAAATTCTTATGAAGGTAGTCAATGATACTAGGAAATATTGGCATACGCACATTCCTTTTTCCTTGCATGGGCTTATTGCACTATTATTCGCACTTTGAATCCTGCCACACCCTTTTCCATGGTCTACGGTACAAAGGATTTCTTACCTCTTGAAGTCCAAATTCCATCTCTCCGCATCTCACTACAAGACATGTTAAATGATGATGAATTTTTCCAAGATCATTTTGTGTAACTTGAGTTATTAGATGAACGTCATCTCAATGATCTTGACCATCTCCAAATCTACTAAAAATATATAAAACGTGTTAAAAAACAAACCTTTTAGGTTAGCGACCTCATCCTGAAAGAAAATCAACATGTAACCAAAGAGGAGAAAGGTAAATGGGGAAAATTTTCTCCTAATTGGCTTGGATCCTATATTTTTACCCATGCCTATGGATCAGGTGTTTATCATTTATCTTCACTTGAAGGTAAAATTGAACCTGATCCCCTTAATGCCTTGCATATTCAACCATTTTATTGTTGATATCAAGTCCTATATCAATTTCTATCAGTTGATCGCTCGTCCTTTGAGCATTGTTCACCTTCCATATTACCTATTTTGAAGATCCATGACTAAACAAAAATCAAGTGATTACCCATCACCATTTTAGCCTTTTCTTCAATATGAGTACCACGAATCTACTCATAACATGATTCTCATAGATACTTTTTGTCTTCTTCAAGATGGAATCCCATGGTAATTCGTCCCTCAAAACCATCACCTTTCATAGTTAACTCCTGTGTACTGTGGTTTTGTCATATGAACAAGATCCTACCCTTCCTCTATCATCTTTTCCATGACTTAAACATCTAAAAACAAAAAGGAATGAAAATCCATAAGTCAAAATTATAGAAAAAGATGACTCCCTAAAAAGGGAAATATCTTCACTCTAATTCTACCACTATAAATAGGATTCTCCCTTGAAGGAAAACTATATAATAGTTATGTCACAAATTCAATAAAAATATCCAGAAGTTTCCCACATCAACTAGCTTCATGAAAATGTCAAGGAGATCATATACTCATCCCATATAGACTTCATACATTGATCAGTCTATTACAAACAAAAAAATGAAGAAAAAGATGAAAGTTTCATCATGGACTTGCCTATTCTTGATCTTGGGTTTCTTTCTCCTAAAGACACATTTTCGTACACTAAGTTACACTAAACCACCTATTCTCACCTCCTTGACTTTTTAGCCTAATTCCCTCGTTACTCAAGGGACTTGCCACAAACATGACATTTGGTGATTACACAACTTTCTTCACCCTTAGAATGGTCCATTATGCAATGCCTTTAGGGTCTTACATTCATAAACCCCTCTTAGGTATGGTTGACTCATTAGGGTTCTTATAAATTAAGTGAGTCTTTTACCACCTCTTACCATTCACCTTCCTCATTACTTATTGATTATCCTATACAAGACCAGCTCATCAAAACCTATATTTAACAAACACTCAATCATGCCAATGACCTACATTCAAACATTCCTAACACTTACCAGCCCATTCTTCTACTTCATCATAATATTCCCTAACTTATGGCAGAAATAAATTGGCCTAAGGTCCTTTTTCACTGGGACTATGTAGGTAGCACTTCAAGGGCATGGGGCCCTTGGAGGTTAGCTCATCCACTCTCTACCCTAACCAATCCCCCCTTTCCCTTTCCTATTCAAATTCCACCCTAGTTAGTTTCCTTTCTATATCAATAACTAGAAATTAAACCAAATAAGAAACAATTTCTAAACATCCTTACCATCATAATTTAAACATTCATTTCATCACATTTCCCATTTATCTACCATAATCATACATTTTCCTAAAAATCATCTTAATATGATCCATACCATCACAAATTGCATACATTAATGAATTAGAAATTCAATCAACCATAGAACCTGACTCAATCATTCCTAATAAACCTAACTCAACCATGCCTAACCAACCTGACTCCACCATGCCTAAATCAACCTGACTCAACCATGCCTAAATCAACCTAATCCAACATTCATAAATCAATCTGACTCAATCATGCCTAAACCAACGTAACTCGAGCATGCCTAATCGACCTAGTTTTCATCACATACATACATAATAATAGAAATGAAAATCAATAACCCCATTCATGATATAAGTACCATCAACTATAAATCAGAAAGTTTTTATATACACACATTTGTACATGGATATAAATAAATACTAGTATCTCATAAAATCTCATATACATCCTCACCATCTTTGGCACGTAGGCCAGTATATGATAAAAAATAACAAAAAATATCATCTACATCCTAACTCTCTTCGGCATGCATGCTGATATATATAAAAAATAAATAACTATACAAAATAGGAGGTACATAAGGCTATCAAACATCACCCTACTAGATATCCTCCATATCTGTCTCACATGTATCTTCCTCCTCCTCTACCCATGTACGTCGTCCACCTAGCATCTCACCACCCAACCTCGGTCCAGGCTGGATCTCTACTGGTACCTCACCTGCAGCTAGCCTCCATGAATTGGTGGCCTCATTTTGACCCTGTCTCAGGGCTCGATGGCTCCCTGTGCTCTCCACACTTTGGGTGTGTGACCTAGTCATCTCACTCAAGTCCTATTGTGCTCTATACTCTCCATAGGATAGGAAATAAATCCCTGCAGCCATCAGCTAATCCTAGTAATACCTCACCTCACCTAGGGCATCCCTAAACTTTCCTATCGGTACTATCTGTGGTGGTGCCATCGGCCTCGGCCCCTGTACCTATCTCTCAGGACCCTTTCCCTGTGCTTGTGCCTGTCCTAAGGGACGTTGTCCCACTCCTACCTATATCTGGGCCTGAAGGGCCACAACTTGTGCCTGTACAATGGCCAACTAGCTATGCAAGACTATAATATATGTCTATAGGGTACCCATCTATACCCCATCCCAATATCCACCCTATGAGGGTACCTATCTGTGTACTACCTAGGCCTGTAGTGCTTCACCTAATTCTTAGAGTGTTTCTTTGAATGTGAGGAAATAGATGTGGGTAAAAGGGCTAAGAGGAATACCTATTGAATCTGGTTGAAGGTTGTTATGCATGTATGACTTCTTGATCCAAAAATGATCATGAGAGCTTCCTTTTGGCTAGGAGGAACTACCTGAAATGATCAACGAGACCACCAATTGAGATTAAATAGCATATGACAGTTGACTTCCTAGTGTATGCTATTTTTGGGAAGTATGATACTCCCTAGAAGGTTGTCAATCCATTATTTAAAACAAAACAATATTAAAAATAAATGAAATTCTACTATAGTTAAAATGATTTAGGTATCTCATTCGATTACAATAAGAAAATTTGTTCACAACAAGCTAATCTATGATTGAATCTAAAGGGAGAGGTTTCTGTTGGAGTACTGGTACTAGCCATGGTCTATTTTTGGGTTGTTTTGGGTATTAGGTGGGGAATTTAGCCTCTGTTCTTGGTTTGAGGGTAAAACACAAAGACCAACATCGGTTTGGTATGACCAATGTTGGTTTAAGTGAAACCAGTGATGGTTATGGGTAACCAGTATCATTATGGTTGAGGTAAAGGAAAATGAAAAGAAAATGATTAGAGGGATTGATCTGGGATTTGATGTAGGTGGTGGGGTAGGTTTGAGGGTTGTAGAGGTATCAAATGTGGTTAGGGATGAACAGAGAGTGATGATGGGTAATCTAATGATGTAAATAATGGAAAATGCCTAATTACAAACTAATAAGAAATGAAGAAATGGAGATGCAACAACTTATATGAGCTTGATGGCTAGATGGAAATGGAAGTTGATGAAATGGATGAATTTTGGTGTGGTGATGGTGCTTCCTAGGATGCTTTTGTGAATGCAAAATGGCTTTGTGGTCACTTCTGATGCTGGTTGTGGATGTTTGGATACTTGTGTGAATGCTAGTTCTCTTTGCATGTAGGTCTAGTCTCATTTTTTGCTCTCTGAATGTGCCAACCTCCAAATAAGGTTACCAAAGGGAATAAATGGTAACTGATGATGGTTTTTTTTTACCAACATTGGTTTAGGGGCGACTGGATTCGATTAGGGTGGGATTTCTTAGGATTACTAAAATGGGTAGATCTACTTGATTTCTTGGATCTTGTTTGTTTCCATTTTACATATTAGAACAAAATTTTATTTTCTAACGGGTGGGAATTTGGTTAGAGGGAATGTAGGATTTGATTTTTAGGGTTTAGGTAGGTCTCATTTAGTTATGGAAACATACTAAGAATACATTTTGGGTGAGGTGGCTAGGCGAGGTGTATAGGAGAGGTGGTGGTGTGGGAAATATGTTCATTAGGATAATTAAATAATAAATATTGTGAGGAAATGGATTAAATTAATTAAATTAATATTAGAGTGGGGTGAAAGGGGCCATAGTTAGGTGAGTGTGTTCGAGTTGGTTATTTTTCGAGGGATCGAGGGGAGTGTGACCCAATTTTGGTGTTTACATTTTGCCCCTTTTTGTTGCATAGCTTGTATTGGTCAGTGAAGCTGACAAAAATAAGATGTGGTTCACCCCTGTGTGGGTGAAGGTGATCCCCCTCAAACTAAGAAATGATGAGGTAGAAGGAAGAATCAGTGAGTGGTTTTATAAAAGGTGAATGTAATGAAGAGGAAGGTGGGTAATGGGGGTAAAGGGGTAAAGGTCCAATCAGTTAACCCAGGTAATGGGTCAGGAGAAAAGGTAGTAATAGTCAAATGCACGCACATGTATAAACTGCAACATGGTACCAGGTTGAAGAGCATGCAAACTCTACATTGTCTAAGGTTGATAGGTTTATCCAAACACAGTTCAGGTAATTCTAGTATCCAAGGTATAGGATATGGTCAGGAAACATAATGCAAGTAATGTGTAGGAATGTTTAGGTATGGTCCAGTACACCAAAGGTTAGGTCAAGATAAATGGTCTCAGTAAAAGGTAAGGTAAGTTCATTAGGTCAAACAACATGGGTAACAGTGTCACAAGGTACATCGAACACATGAATTCATAGGTTAGTGAAAATGTTCTAGTTCTAGGTAGCTAGGTCGCGACATGGGTAGGGCCAAGGTATGGGTAAAAAAATGGGTTCCCAAATGATGAAGAGGTTATGTGGTAAATGATGAGGTTAGGAGGGTAAAGGGAAATGTCCAAGTGAGGTGTGGGTGAGGTAAAAGGATTCAAGCCAACAAATGAGGGGTAATTTCTAGTAATAAGACTAAGCAGGATAACTGACAATGGTCATAATGAAATGATGCCAGTCACTATGGATTGACCATGATAGGCTAGGGTATAGGATCGATGTTGGTCAAGGTAAAACCGTAGCTGGTCAAGTCGGGAAGGCTATAAAAAGAAAAAGTGCTGCATTTTTTAAAAACATTTGTCATTTTCCACATAGGAGAAAATAAATAAAGAGAGAGAAAGAGGTGGAAAGAAACCAAATGACATGGAGAGCTAAGTTAGAAAGCCACAAAGTGAATGATCATTCGTCAATAGGTAGGTCTACGAGTGTGGTGATTTGATTAGGTGATTGATTTGATTTGATTGAGCCAACAAGTAATCAGTGATGGTGGAGGATGGAGAGTTATCAAGTGGATCTACACAGTGGCTCGAGGTGCCACAACGTAGAATGCAGCGTGATGAGGTAAGAGACCATTCTTATTAGTGTTTGTTTTGAATAGGTGGAGGAAAAAATTTAGGTAGGAGGAAAGTGGGTTTTTTGGGGGAAATATTTAAAATTTGAATGCGAGGAATGTAATGGGAAAAGGGGAATAAGGCAGGGTAGGTTTAGGTAAGTGAGGGGTGGGAATAGGTATTGGGGAGGCATTGGTGGGGGAAATGGGTAGAAAGGCAAAGTGTGGGTAGAAATAGGGTAGGGCATCGCAAGTTTGTCACCCCGATAATGACCGACGTTGGTTCATTATTAGCCGATGTCATTGGGTAAGGACCAATATCGGTCATAGATGTGATCATCGATGCCGATTATCATTGGACCGTGGTCAGTCAATGATGACCGATGTTGGTTTTCAAGCTAGACAGGCAAACCCACAAGTAGCTAAAATAGATGGGTTATAGACACAAAGGTAGGGGTAGGGAGAGTTAGATAGTGGGGAAGAGTTATGAGTATGGGTAGGTAGATTAATAAGGAAGATCAGTGAGAGGGGAAAAATGGAAATAGGTGAGGGTGCGAGGCATGGGTAGATAGGAATATAGGTAGTGTTGATTTAGGGCATAGATATAGGTGAAAGGTTGATTTAGCTAGGGTAAGCGGTATAGTGGTGGTGGTAAGGTTGTATGTAGGTGTGGTCAAGGTTTAATAATATGATTGGTTATATGCAGGCTAGGGACTAGCTACGGATGAGGGATAGGGTACCTCCCTTCCTCATCAAGATACTGGCGAGCATGACACGTGAGGAGTGGATCCATGTTGTAGATTTGGGCCTAATTGGGGTTAAACACTACTGACACATAGTCTGGGAGGCAAGTTTGATGGTTTCCCTCATCAATAGATGGGATCCAAAAACCAATACATTCCATTTACTTATGGGTGAGATCATGATCACCCTAGAGGATGTTTACATGATCCTGTAACTGCCTATAGTAGGTACATAGGTGTACTTGATCTCCTCATAGGCATCTGAGGAGTTACAGTTACCAATTTTTGTAGAGGGAATGACATTGTTAGGACTCCACATTGCCATCATGAGTTGTGACGTGATTTACTAAGCCTACCCCGAGGAGATGAGGCTGGTAGTGCTTCTGATGGTGGTAGTTTGTTGTTTTTCACTACCAGATATAGAGGGTGGGAGATTCCCATAGTCACTGGTGGGGGTCCTACACGACATGGTGGAGAGTAGGACTCAGTTTGCATGGGCACCAACATTCTTAGTACATCTATACAGGGAGATGTGGGCTTATGGGTGACAATGGTGATTCAGCTTGTGCTACACATTCTGGTTACACTATTGGGCCTATGAGCACATTGTGTGTGTGCACCTAGTTTGTATGCCCTGATCTGATGCATTCAAGCCAAGTTTTGTTTGAATGGGATATAAGTGATGAGTTCCAATGATGGGAGAGTGTCAAGTGGTCAGAGCTACACATGATGTATCCTATTACCTGTGATTGCTAGAGGGGTTGTTTAGGGTGAACATCATTTGGAGGCCATATGTGGGTTTCCCTTCATATAGGTAGATGGTGGTGGAGTTGGATGGGTTACAAATTTATAGGTGGCTAGAGGGGTGGCGGGAAGGGGAGCATGAGATGATACCCATAGACCAGGTCATATGGTAGTTTGGGATTCCGCAGGATATACCCCTACCCTTCCCATAGTATAGGAGAGATGATGTGGAGAGGCCTATGTCTCTGCCATGACCTATAGTTTTGACCAGGAAGGAGGAACAACCAGTCAATTGATAGATAGATGATGCCGAGGTGACAGATAGGTATAGACAATGGTGGGCTACACAACTACGAGCAGTACCACCGAGGCCGGGGTAGCCAAATTTAGCCACCATCATCGTTTAGAGAGACACCTTATAGGGATAGGTGGCTACCCTGGTAACCCAATTGGGCATAGTACATGGACATCTTATAGGGGCTGAGGTATAGGTTGTGACTTTGTAGGAACAAGTGGCTAATTTTCAGGCATAGGGAGTAAAGGGACAAATACCCACACCAGGGGGAGAGGGAGAGGGTGGAGATGGATATGGGGTGCAAGTAACCTCCCTATAGGCACAAGAAATAGGTTTGTAGGGCCAGTTATCCATGACACAAGGAAAAGTTATAGGTTTGCAAGGCCAGTTGGCAATTACATAGGCATAAATAATTTCCCTTTAGACCCAGGTAAAGGTGCAGGCTCTATGATCGATGACACCACCACAAGAGTAGGGACAAGGTTTTATGATTCAGGTAGGTGTAGGGAAGGATCAAAGGCTGATGACACCACCACAAAAAGTACCTATAGCTAGATTCAGAGATGTCATGGGTGAGGTGAGATACTACCAAGATCACTTGATGGGAGCGGGATTATATGTCTTATTATATGCCAAGCACATAGCACAACAAGCCTTGAGTGAGAGGACCAGATCCCGCACACATAGTGTGGAGAGTAGAGGGGGCTAGGAATCCTAGGGGCTAAGTTAGGGTGAGGCCACTAGTGCACAGGGACCAGATCCATAGGTAGGACCATCAAGAGCCAAACTAAGGCGACACATAGGGAGGTCAGCTGGACACCGGGCTAGAGGAGCAGAGGAAGAGATAGATGAGACATGATTGGATATTAGATGGGGAGATTATTGAGCTCCACGCATGATTATTTTAGTTTTGGCATCATATTTTTGACATATATACCAGCCTATGTACCAAAGATAGTGAGGATGTACATCAGAGTTTTTGAGATCTTGTTATATACCCCATCCTATGCGTCAAAGATATTTGAGAGTCATGTATATGGATACACATGTTTAGATGATTACTTTATAGAGATGATTGTGATTATGGAATGATGTATACATGGTTGTGTTTAACTTACTATTTTGATTTGTATATGTGATGGAAACTAAGTAGTGTAGGCAGGATAAAGCCAGGTCATAGGCATGGATTGAGTCAGGTCATAGGCATGGATTGATTCAAGTTGACTTAGGTATGATGAAGTTTAGGATGGTTTAGGTATGGTTGAGTTGAGATTGATTGAGTTTATAATTCATTAATTTGTGCAATTAATGATGATACGGGTTACAGTAAGATGTTTTGTAGTAAAATGCATGATAACGGTAAAGAAATGGTAGACATAATGAATGTATGAGTGATGATGGTAAAGATGTGAAGCAATTTTTGTTTATTTTGTTTAATTTCCAATTATTGATATAAAAAGGAAACTAACTAGGGTAGAATGTAACTAGGAAAGGGCGAGAGGGAATTGGTTAGGGTAGAGAGTGGCCAAGCTAACCTCTAAGGGCCCCATGCCCTCAAAGTGCTTCCTACATAGTCCCAACAAAAGGGGACCTCAGGCTGATGTAAATCTCCCATGACCTAGGGAAAAATGTGAGGAGGTATTAGAATGGGTTGGTATGTTATAGGAATGATTGATTCGATGTATTTTAGGTAAGGTTGAATTATGGGAAAATAGGTATGGGTGATGTGGAGTTGATTATGGTGAAAGAGGAAAATTTCTTAGAGATAAGCATCGAGGGTCTAGTGCTGTATAAGATGATCAATACGTAATGAAGAAGTTAAAAGATAAGAGGAGCCAAGATAGCCACATGATTGGTAAGGATCATAATGGGTGGGTCATACCTTAGATAGGTTGGTGAACGTAAGACCGTAAAGACATTGCATGATTGATTTTTCTAAAGGTGAAGAATAGTCACATGATCACCAACTATCATGGTTTCAGTAGGTCCCTTGAGGCAGTGGGAAATGAAGATGTAAATGGTGAAAAAAATGGTTAAGTTATATGGTATGAGGTAGCATGCCTTTCGGCAAGAGATCCAAGATCACAATAAGCAAGTCCACAACAAAAAATTTTCCTGTTTTGACTTATATTTGAGATAGACTGATCGATGTGGGAAGTCTATATGGGATGAGGAAATTAAATCCTTTAGGTATTTGTGGAGCTGATCGATGCAGGAAGCTTCAATTTTATTTTATTTTAATCAAGATTTACATAGCTGTCCTTCGAGGGAGAACTCTATTTATAGTAGCAATGTAGAGAGAAATATTTCCTTTTTGAGGGAGTCATATTTTTATTGGAAGTTTGACTCAAGGAGTTGGATCCCATGTGAGAGATTTTAAGTCATGGACAAGACTAAGGTGAAGAATCAGATTCTTGTTCAGAAAGTAACTTGAAATGACCATAGGATCTCATCTAAAAGAAGATGAAAAGTATCCATGAGAATCATGCCATGTGCAGAGCCATGGTACACATATTTAAGAGAGGTTATAAGAGTGACGGTTATGCACATGATTATTTTTTAATCATTGGGGAAGGTGTAGTGAAAGGAGGGAAGTGAATAATGCTCAAGGGATGAGCATGAAAAGAGGCAAAAGGTGAGGTAGGACTGAAATTCAACAGTAGAATGGTCAAAGATACGAGGAATTAAGGGTCTCAGGTTTTGGTTTAGCGTCTAGTGAAGATAAATGATAAGCACTTGATCCATAACCTTGAGTCATGATGTATAGTCCAAGCTAATTAGGAGAAAATTTTCTCCGTTTACTTTTTTATACTTTGGTTACATGTTGATTTTCCTTTAGGATGAGATCACCAACTTGGAAGGTTTGTTTATGATCACATTTTTCATAGGCACATTTGATATGTTTTTGGTAAACTTGGAGATGGTCAAGAGCATTAAGATGATGTTCATATAATAACTCAGGTTGTGCTAAATGGTCTTGGCAAAATTCATCATCATTGAGCATGTCATGGAGAGAAATATGAAGGGATGGAATCTAGACATCCAGAGGTAGAATAGCCTCTATACCATAGACTAGAGAAAAAGGAGTGGCCGTAGTGGAAGTGTGAATACTAGTACAGTATGCCCATAGGGCAAAAATAATGTGTGTATGCCAGTCCTTCCCAGTATCATTAAACACTTTCATGAGAATTTTGTTCAAGTTTTTATTATTGGATTTGGCTTGGCCATTTGTTTGTGGGTAATAAGGTGACAAGAAACTTAGTTGAATACCGAAGGTGTTGAAAATTTTCCGCAAGGTTTTATTTTTGAATTATTTTCCGTTATCAGTGATGAGGTGATGTGGAATGCCAAAGTGATATATAATGTGACGATTGATCAACTCACATATTTTCTCATCTTTCGTGGAGATAAGAGCTATGGATTCAACCCATTTGGTGTAATATTTGGTAGTAGTGATTATCCATTGATGTCTCTGGGAAGAATGGTGATTGATCTCTCTGTTAAGATCCAAACCCCATTGAGAGAAGGGCCAAAGGTCACGGGTGACCTGTAAGACATTACTAGATGTATGATCAAGGTTGGAATATTGTTGGCATTTTACACAATGCTTAGCATAGTCACAACAATCATGGTTAAGGGTCAGCGAGTAATAGCCTAGGAAAATAATACACTTAGTAACAACAAGGCCACTAAAGTGACCTCCACATATGCCATCATGAACTTCCTTAATGGTATAGGGAATTTCATAACTTGTAAGGCACCGTAAGAGAATACCATCAAAGTTGTGTTTATAGAGGAGGTCACCCATGATGGCATAATGTGAGACCCTTTTAAGAAAGAACATTTTCCATTACAAATGAGGTCAGGAGGTAATATGGAGAGGGAAAGATAGTTTGATTATTTTTTATACCAAAGGTCACTCATGTCAGGAGCAGTGGTTCCGATAGAGTAAACTTCATGAGGTAAATAAAAAGGTGATTGGATTCTTTGTATGGTGAAAAATATTTTAGAGTTGGCGGGTGAAGCATGTATCTGAGAAGTCAAACAGGCCATGGTATCTACTAATTTGTTGGTAGAACGTGGGATGGTTTGAAGGGTGTAATGGTTGAAGGTGGTCAAAAGTATGTCCACATGATGCTTATAATTTTGAAGTATCTCATTATGACACTGGTATATACCATTGACTTGGTTTATGAACAATTGAGAATCACCAGAGATATTGATTGACTTCACATCTAAGGCATAAGTAGCCTAGAGACCTAATATAAGTGCTTCATATTCAACAATATTGTTTGTACAATCAAAATCAAGTCTAAAAGACAAAGGCATGGGTTCACCATCAAGTAGAATGAGGATAACCATCCCCACCCCCATGTTGACACTTGGAACCATCGAAGAAGAGTGTCATTTGCTAATTGGTTTCGTCTAGGGAAAGTGTAGTAATAGAATCATCTGGAAAGCCAAAGTTAGAGTGTTGATCCCCTGAAATAGGTATGTTGGCCAATTGGTCGGTGATAGCTTGGCCCTTGATGGAATTTTGATGGATAAATTTGAGGTTGAGGTCGGCTAGAAGCATAAGCCAGTGTGCAACATGTTGATTTTTGTAAGGTTTGGCATACATGAAGTGTAAGGGGTCGGTGTTGGTCACAACATAGGTTTTTTAGTTGAGTAGGTAATGGCAGAGTTTGGTGGAAACAAAAAACTAAGGCTAAGAAAAGTTTTTCAGCATGGGTGTATCGGGTTTTGTAGTCCAAAAGAGTATGGCTTATGTAATAAACCACCTACTCCCTATGTTGTTCATCATAATGAGCAAGCATGGCCTCTAAGGAGTGATCGGTAGCAGAGATGTATATGTAGAAGGGTTGATTGTCTTTAGGTGGAATGAGTACGGGTGGTTGGAGAAGGTATTGTTTTAACACCTTAAAATATTTGTGGTAGTCATCATGCCATTTAAAGTAGATATCATTTTTGAGAAGATGATGAAATGGCTGACATTGATCAGAAAGTTGTGAAATGAAATTAAAAATAGACTACAAATTTCCTTGCAAGCTATAGAGTTACCGTAGGTTAGTGGGTAGAGGTATTTCAAGAATGGCCTTAACTTTAGCAAGGTCAACCTATATACCACGTAAGGAAATGATAAATCCCAGGAGATATCCTGAGAGAACTATGAAGACACACTTATTGGGATGAAGGTGAACCTAATACTTAATGAGGTGGTCAAAGATAGTTTTTAGGACAATGAGGTGCTCAGAGTGGCATTTAGATTTGTCAAGGAGATCATCTACGTAATCTTCCAATATACGGTGCATGATATCATGGAAGATGTAAGTCATAGCTTGGTGATATGTGGCACTAGTGTTTTTAAGGCCAAAAGGCATGACTCGATAGTAGAAGGTCCCCTAAGGGGTGATGAATATGGTTTTGTGTTGATCCTCTAGGGCAAGAAGGATTTGGTTATTACTCGATAAAACATCCATGAGTGATAGCATCTTATGACCAGTAGTAAGGTCAACTAGTTGGTCAATACCAGGTAGAGGAAAGTCATCTTTTAGGAAAGCTAGGTTGAGGTCATGGAAATATGTGTAAATGTAAGGTCCCCTTGTCACCTTAGTGACATGGAAAGTTTTAGAAATCCATTGGGGATAATCAATGGGTAAGATGAAGGAAACGTAAAGAAGGCATTGAAGTTCTTCTTTGACTAGAAGAGCAATGCGAGGCTGCATTTTCCTCAACTTTTGTTTCACAGGTTGGGCATCGGGAATGATTATGATATTGTGGACCACTATGGTGGGGTCAATACTGGACATGTTAGTGTAAGAGCAACCAAAAACATGGTTATGATTTTTGAGAAAATAAGTGATGGCTACCTATTCAACAATATCTAAAGATTGGATGATCTTTACAATGTACGGGTCATCTTAAGTATGGACGCTGATTTTGATAGTCAATTCATTCAACATGGTTTGCATCTAAGATGGTAATAACCAATGAATATAAGAGTCTTCTGTACCAATATAAGTGAGTATATATTCATCATCCTAACATTGAACGACATTAATATAAGGTGTATCATCATCGATCATTTCATGATATAGGAAGGGAAGAGAATGGGATCCTCACCCTTACATTGATAAGTTAGAGACCCCAAGGAAATGGTGCTTACAATTTTTTTTTAAGGAGGAATGGATTATATATCCATCTACTCTGTCAGTGAAGGTGGTGAAGAAGGTGGAGAAGGGCTGATATCCTCAATGAGTTCAATGCGGGATTTTTTGGTAGGTAGTTCAGCAAAGCTAATACCACTATAGTAGTTATGTTTGTGGGTAGTACATGAAATAACAGTGTGACGACTTTTCTCATAAAATCCAAAACCAAAACCTTTCCACACACATCGGTGGAGGAAGGTGTGAGTGAAATGGAAATTGGTGAGTGACTAGAGGTTGACAGAAAAGGGGTGGGTTTATGATGGTGGTTCAGCTGTATAAGTGGAAGTATCAAGTTCCCCATTGGTGAGATTGGTGTGAAGATGGGGAGGAAAGTAAAGTAGATGCTCTCCTATGCGGTGATCATAGTAAGGGTGTTGGTGAAGGCTCCATACTCTTATGGAGTAAGGAATGTGTTGACATTATATAGGCGATACTCCCCTAAAGTGACGCATTGAAAAATGCCTTCCAAGGGATTGGTGCTAGATATGTGGGTATCTGGGATAGACGATGTGTTAGAGATTGAATCCAAGGTGGAACCAACTGATTGGGAGGGTGACGAGTTGGCCTTTGAGGTTGTGCCAATGGTACGAATGAAGGATTTAGGTATGGTTGAGGTAACGGCGATATTGGTGAGTAGCGATGTAGGTGAAGAGGAAGTGGTCATGGATGTAGATGCCTTAATGGGTACAAACATGCCATTGGGTCAGTAAAGCATGTTCCAGGTTTCGAAAGGTGATGGGTCATCCTGAATGATATAGGTGTGTCTTTCATGTTGAAACTTCACACAACGATGTAAAGAGGAAGGAACGTAATGCATAACATGAATCTAGGGTCTACCAAGCAATAGGCTATTTTGAAATGCCCCCTATAAGATGTAAAATAACTCTTGAATAGTACGGGGGCCCATGCGAACATGGAGGATGACGGTGCCAAGTGTAGAAGTGATAGAATTATTAAATGAATGCAACATGATGGGATTTTTATGCATGCAATTGCTGGGTATGTGCATTTGGTCAAATTCCTGGGAGAATATGATGTTAATGCTAGCACCCCCATCAATTATATCACATCATACATGTATATTATCAATATGGACTAAGATGCAAAGGGCTGGATCAGGCTCATTAGTTTGGTGTGGTACGATCTCTTCATCTGAGAAGATGAGGGTAGTTTCTTGGTGAGTAGGTGGAGGTGTAGAAGAAGTTGGTAATTTGGTGAGAGAGGCTACATTATGAGGTGTAATAATGGAGGCTATGAGTGTGGGGTCATTAGGTAAAACCTCAATATACTGAAGAACCTCCATGAGAGCTTGATGATGGGATTCAGAGGTTTAGATGAGGTCATACAGGGACATTTTGAGGGAGGATTGGTGTAATTATTTGAGCATCATGCGATGTGTAATCCCATTAGAAATAGGATATGTGGGGCTATGGATTGTGACTTTAGGTGTGGGTGTAGATGGTATGTTGGGTATAGGGTTGGTTGGTGGGTCAGTTGCCTTTTCCTTTCATTTGTCCTTCTGAGTGTTGATGGCAACGTGGATCATGTTGATTTGAGGCAGGGAGGTGGATGAAGTTGGTGAGCCATGAAATGTGTAATAGTAGGAAGGGAAGAAGCCAAGTGGTGGGAAGGAACCTTGTGAAATATATTAGGCACACCGACATTTGGTTGGTGGTTTGGCGAGTTCTTGGATATGAACCATGTTAATTTCGCATCTCAGGGATGGATCTAAGAGTTTTGGTGGTGGATATTTTTGTCACTGAGTAGGTAGTGAGGGAAGAACTATGGAAATTGGTTCTGGTGAAATGGGGTCCTCATCAAGAAGATCATCATTGTCAAATTTTTCTTTAGGAGGAAACAACTACACAAGATCGTCATTTAAATCTTCACAGTTCTCTACATTGTGTCTTGGCATAGGATGGTAGGCGCAAATTTTTGTTTCATCAAACCCTTTTGGTTATGGGTTTGAGTGGGTCAAGGTCTAAGAGGTGGTAATGTGATGACAGAAGTTTCAATGAGATTTGTTAATATTTTGGCATAGTATCCCGCTAGTGAATCATAATGGGAGGTGAATGTGGGCTTGGGTGAAAGTGTGGCTGATTGTATAGGAAGAGTCTTTGCCAGAGGGGGAGTGGGTTGAGCTATGGTCTTAGGCATTGGTCGTTGTAGTGTCCACTTCCCTTTGAGACTATTTAGATACTAATCTTACTACTGTTGATCTCATTTTGGACATTATTATGTTTTGGATTTAGAATGATGTGTATATGTTAGGTCATGGAGTATTATGGACACTATTATGTTTATTTTAGTATGATTGGTTAGATTTTAGATCAGGGACTAGTATTGATCTGGATTCAGCTATTATGATTAATGATTGTTAGAGACATTATTATATATGGATGATGATGTACTACTTGGCATGGACATGTCATTTATGTGGATTTTTAGACACGTGACATTTGATATTATCAGTAGCTCTAGTAAAGAGATTCATTGGATGATGATGTAGTGGAAAAATCATATTTAAAACGAAAATTTTAAATTATTGATACTGTTGTGATTTGAATTTGATATTTATATGTTGCTTATATCATTTTGGATGTTCTGATATGGCCACGAGGCCGAACGAGGTATTTTTATTTTGCAGGTTAAAATATCACAACAATGTTGGGGGACTGGAGACTAACCATATTGGAGTTCCACGTGAAATCAACAAGGTCACCATGGCAACTGTGTTATGAGTTTGTGTGTTGTGTTATGTTAGGATTTCCCATGGGGGGGATTTCCATTATTGTGACCATGGGATATAGGTGTTTTATTTATGTGTTTCTTTTTATTATTGTTGTATGTATTTTTTATTTGTAATGTGTTCTTTTGATTATTTTATTTACATGTGAAAATTTTAATGAGATAGTCATATAGTTAAAATTTACATAAATTTAATTGGGATGTGGAATGTAAATAATATAGTGTTTCCTTTGTTACTAATTAAATTGGATTTATATTAGGTATAACCATATGTTAAATAAATAAATTATTATGTCAAAATTTTGTAATAAATGGAGTCATAGGCATTAATGCATTTTGTAAGAGATGTGTAAGTGAAGTGATAGATTGTGTAAGTAAGATTTTGGAGTGTAGAACACTCCATCCTATTTGAAATTCGGATTTGATCTTGGAAGCCAAAATTGGAGGCTTGTGGGACAAGTTAAACTTGTCCCACACCTCGTAAAATCATCCACCAACCATGCCTATGGGTTGGGAGTAAATTTTAGTCTTTAGAATTAAAATTTGAAATGACTATGTGCAAGTTTTTATTGCATTTTCCTTACGAATTTTTAATTCAGTCCTTGATAAAGCATGGGTTAATTTTGAGTGTGTAAGTTGATTTTCATTTACATTTATTGTGATTTATTATGAAGTTGACCTTCTCCTTTTGGGGATGAGTAAGAATGATGTGGCATCCCACTTGGAATCCACATCATCCTCTCCCTCCCTCTCGTTTAAAATTAAAAATTTCTTCTCTTTTTGGGGTTGTTGAAACCTTGTTCTCTTATGCTTGGGTCAAATTTTTTATGGCTGTTGGAGCTTTCTTTGTGGAAGGAGTTTGAAATTTCTTTGCATGCATACACCTTGCTGTTTTGGGACTACATTTTGAACATTGAAGGAACTGTTTTTTGGGAAAACAATCTCCAGTATGGAGAGGTAGGATCTGCCCTTCTTATATGCTGCTTTGTTTTCCTTTTTCTTGAATGCATTGTTGAACTGTGTTTGTGATTACTTTCTTGGCTGATTGGGTAGAATGTTTACGGTATGGTGTAGGAGAAGGCAATGGGAATTTCATATGGGGGGCATAGGGGTTTGTCAATGGCACTAGTTTTATTTTGGAGGGAATTTTGGATTGGGATCCACATAGGAAAAAAAATTGCTTGCATTTCTTACTATTAGGGGGGCATAAGGGATAAATTTTGGATGGGGGGGGGCATAAGGAGGGGTTGGGAGATATAAGGTGTATGGGTATGACTTGTTATTGGCAGTATGCATTTGGTGGATGCCCAATTTCCAAATTGGGAGGCATAAGGAGATTACCCATAGTCCTTGCTCTTGTTTGGCTTGTTTGAAGAAGCCTTTGTGTGGTTTGAAATGTTTAAAATGTAGTTGAGAACTACTGTCTTGTTTTGGAATTGTGCATCCTATTGTTCTTGTATGTGAAAAAATCCTATGTTGCCATGTGTTGTTATTCATACTCCATTTTAATATGGTTGGGGCTCGGGGGCCAACGGGGAAATATGGCTTCTCCTTTCGCATTGGATGTCTTGGTTGGGTGGAGAGCATTGCCTTTCCCCCTTCCTTGTTGTGATCAAAGTTGCAGAGAAGAAATCGGCATGCTAATGTTTGGAGAAAGAAAAATACAGTTTGACAGTCTTTTCCCTTTGGAGCAAATTGAATGTAACCTTTCCCACTTCAAGTGGATGAGTGTATAAACGTTGTAATAGGAAGTTATTGCATTGATAGTAGATGTTTGAAATTGAAATTGAGAATGTAAAAAAGAAGTATATTTGAGCTCTGTCTTATTGTGGAAAGAAAATGTAAATGTTATTCCATGCTTTATAAATTCAAATTTGATACCAATTCAAATTTGAAAAGAGATCAATTGTAAAATTTTTACTAAATTTTTAATAAAGGATTGAAGTAGTTTTTAGATTGTATTGTATACTGGAATTGAATTGTTGTCAAGAAAATGGAGATTTCTGTGTTGGAGGAAATCACGTATGAGAAAGCTAAACTGTATTGTTCTCATTTGAATTGTGCATTCAAATTAAAATATGAATTGTAATTTAATTTAGAATTGAATGGCTATATTAATCAATTAAATGTATTTGACTAATCTTAGGAATCATATGCACATCCAAATTACCAAAAATTGATGAATAAATTTAAAAGAAATAGTTCACTATTTTAAACTCAAATTTGGCAATGCACACTTTAATAAAAATGAGAAGTTCGAATTTATACTCAAAAATAAATTACGAAACTTGAAATTTATACTTAGGAAGACTTGAGGAATCCAAATTCACTAAAACAGTCAAGAATAACTCTCTAAAACTCAAGGAATTTCAATTCAGAGCTTGCACGGTTGTTTTTCCCGTCAACTGTCATAAAATTACAAACTTGTATAAATTAATAAATTTACTTCACTAAAACACTCTAAACCTTCCCTAGACTATTACTCCATGTTTTTTTAACATGTTGAGTGAAGGAGGAGTTCAAATTTAATCAAATTGATAGTTGGAAACAAAACTACCAGTTTTGAATTTAAATTTTATAGATCGATTTCTTAAAATTAACCCTCATAAATTCATCAAAATCAAAAATTGATGATTGGTTTACAAAGAGGACTCCAAGAGATTTCTATAAAGTCCTTGTTTTATGAAAATGGAGTTCCCTATCAAATGTTATGGCCATTTGAAATTTTTACTTCGAAGTGACCAACTAAAAATAAATCTAACTATATTAAAATCAAAATTTGAACTTTGGAAAATTTTCCCCAAAAAGTCTTCCACCCCACAAAACTTTCAACCAATTAGAAGTTTCCATGTGGCACTTTGGAGGGTGGAATCATCTTAAAAACTTAACTTTTGAAAAATTTACTCTTGGGAAAATTTTCCCAATTTTCTCTGCAACTCCGCGGACCCGCAGCCAATCACGTACTGACACATGGCATGGTGGGCACAAAAGAAAATTTAAAACCTTAAATTTTTGCCTTTTGGGAAAAATTTTACTTTTACCTCTGCGGCCCCACACCCCCACAACCAATGGGGTGTTGACACATGTTCAGGTGGACATACGGGCCCACACGAGCCTTTTGGCCTTTTATAACCCTTTTGGTGCAAAGCTTTAATTCCCTCCATTGCTCCGCCGATCCGCATCTAATCACTAGATGCCACATGGAATTTTTGGTGATGGTAGAGGAGGAAAGGAAAAATTTCCTTTAGAAAATCTTAGGTTTGGACCTAGGGAAAAATTCAAAAAATTTCCCCGCAACCAATAGCCTCTCGACACGTGGCATGGGAATTTCCTCGATGAAAGAGCATGTCTAGTTTTTCCTTTGGGATTTTGGTCTAAATTCTCAAAATCCTTAAATTTTCTACCACTCCTCTCTTCCCCATACATATTGGATGGCACCACATGTCCCCTTCATCGACCTTGTGGGCACGCGGAGGTGTTTTGCACTTTCTACCTAAGGAAGGGAAATTTTCTCCCGAAAACTCCGTCGCCCCATAACTTGAGTTCTACAAGGGATTAGAAGGACTTATTTATATGGTTAGAAAGGTGATTGAATTTCCTATCTAATGAATATAATTTAAATTTTTTTTGATGAATCTAGATGTGTGAAAAATTAGGTTTAATCTTGTAAGTTAGTTAGGGCAGATGGTAGTGAGAATTTACTCTCCTAACCTAAGTGAGGAATTTAATCCTTGGTTTTGACCTTGTACTTATTGTAAGATGTTTTAGAACCATTTCTGTAGATAAATATTGTTTAATAACTATAACTTTGTTGTGGTAACTATGACCTTGTAACTTTCGTAGAAAATGCCTTTAACAAAAAAAATGATTCCATAATTTTTCCAGCTAAACCTAGTTATTTCTTGGTCTTAAGTGGTAGTTTGAAGTGGGCACGACACTTGGTATCAGAGCAGTGGTTCAAACACTTGGACCATTGGGCACACTAGAAAATTGAGACATGAAACCTAAAAAAACTAGTAAACCTGTTAATCTAGAAAACAAAACTGATTGAAAATTACACATGATAGTAAACTTAGAAACTGGAGAAGACTTAAAAGTAATGAACTAAATATCACTTTGGTATGTGTAGGAGGCTCAGACGGAGGGAGAGGAACATTCACAGAGGCTCAGAGTCATCACCACCGGATTAGGGTGTAACAGCCATCCTACCTCAGATTCTACATACCCTTCAGGATGTTAATGTCGCTCTACGTGGAGGATCAGTAGGAGGGCATTCAGGTAGACATGATAGAGTTACTTCCCTTGAGGGAAATGCACCTTCTCCACTCAGTGAGGAGCATAGAGGAGAGAACTCCCATTTAGAGTCAGTTAGAGAGGATTCACCACCTAGGAGACAGGGTGACAGAGTTCCGGAGTATAGAGAGAGGTCTTAGAGCCCTAGGCTTAGGGATGATCTCACAAAGAGGCCTAGAGGCCGAGAGACCTAAGTAGTGGATCACATCAGGGAGATTTTGAAGCTTGGACCCTCACATTACTCTAGTGACACAGGTAGATTTCAGGAAGAGGCTTGGCTAGTGAGCTTGAATTGTTGCTTCAAGCTTTGTCCTGAGCCCTAGGCTTAGGGATGATCTCACAGAGAGGCCTAGAGGCCGAGAGACCTCAGCAGTGGATCACATCAGGGATATTTTGAAGCTTAGACCCTCACATTACTCTAGTGACACAGGTAGATTTCAGGAAGAGGCTTGGCTAGTGAGCTTGAATGGTTGCTTCAAGCTTTGTCCTTGTTCTAGCAACACAAAATCTCTTGTTGCGATCCATTTACTGAGGTATGGAGCAGGAGTATGGTGGAGGATAGAGGAGTAGAAGCTCTATGTAGATTTAAAGATAGTGACTTGAGAGCTATTTGAGGAGAGATTCAGGAGCAGGTACCTATCACGGAGGTTCATCTAGTAGAGGATTAACGAGTTCCATGACCTCCAATAGGCTATGCTTTCTATAGCAGAGTATGAGAGTAGGTTCCTAGATCTACTTTAGTATGTAGATTATATGCAAGATGAATAGGTGTGGATTCATAGGTTCATTTGGGGCCTAAATTTGGACATTGGAGGGGTAGTTCAGATTCACTGCCCACAGACATTAGTGGAGGCCATTGAGAAGGCCTATATTGCAGAGGAGACTTGGGGTAAAACCCAATAGGATAGAGACCGAGTGAAGAGCCACATTCAACAGATGCAGGATGGTAGATTGAGAGGTTCAACACCTCTCCCTCATGGTGGGAAGCATTCAACATAGTCATCCTTTTGGCCATAGTAGAAGCAATAGTAGTAGTCCCACCCACCATATAGACCTCCATAGAGATCTGATGCATAGAGAGGTCAGAGCATGGGGCCTCCTCCTAGGGGTCCCATCAGGACACAGGGTGGACCTAGAGCTCAGTCAGCTAGAGCTTACCAATAGATGCCACAACTGAATACAGCTGGATCATCAAGATCTACACCATAGGCTTCTAGGGAACCTACTGGGTTAGCAACTCCTTGGAGAGGATCAGGTGGTTGTTTTGGATGTGGAGTAGATGGACATTTCTGGAGTGATTTCCCTCAGAACCCTAATAAGGGTAAGGCACTGGTTTCTGAGCTGACAGTTGGTGACATGGGACGTAGCCATAAGATCTATGTAGTGATTGAGAACCGCCAGGTAGAGCACCAGAGCACAGTCATTGAGACCACATGTAGTATTGGTGGTATTCCTATCTCTATATTATTTGATTTTGGCTCTTCTGATTCTTTCATTACCCCATCTTTAGTAGAACAATGCAAGCTAGTGACAGTTAGGTAGGGTCATAGTTAGGATGTTGAGATGGCTTCTGGAGCCAAGATCTCTATGGACTCCTTAGTTAAGGAGTGTGTAGTGGCTTTGGGACCTTTCACCACCACCTCAGATCTCTGTATTCTTCCTTTGGGCTCATATGGAGTTATATTAGGCATTGATTGGTTATCTACACATAGGGATAGGATGGATTGCTATCACAAGACTATAACTTGTTCGGATGATCTTGGAGTTGATTTGGTGATTATAGGGGTCAAGAGAACCATTTCTATTCATACCATTTCCACTATGCATCTTAAGCGGTGTGTACGACAGGGTTGTCAAATGTATGTTGTTATAGTTAGTGACAAGTTAAAGGATGGGTCTAGTGGACCATCACTAGATGATTATCCCATCCTGAGAGATTTTTCCAATGTCTTTCTAGGGGAGCTACTGGGGATGTCACCTCCATGTGAGATTAATTTCCATATAGACCTAGTCCCTGGAGTAAAGCCTATTTCATGGGAACCTTATCAGATGACCACCCTGGAGCTCTATGAGCTCAAGTTACAGCTTGAAGGCCTTTTGGAGAAGGGCCTTATCTGTCCTAGTGTATCCCATTGGGGTGCACCAGTGATTTTCATGAAGAAGAAGGATGGATCCTTATGGTTGTGTAATTACCGCCAGTTGAACAAAGTGACGATCAAGAATCATTATCCTCTTCCTCGTATCGATGACTTGTTTGATTAGATGAAGGGAGCCATGGTGTTTTATAAGATCAATTTCAAGTTGGGCTACCATCACTTGAGGATTTTGGAGGTGGACATCCATAAGACCACCTTCTGCATGAGGTATGGGCATTATGAGCTCACAATGGTGCCTTTTGGTTTGACGAATGCCCCTGCAGTGTTTATGAGTTTGATGAATGGGGTATTCAGAACCTTTTTAGATCACTTCATGCTCATCTTCCTTGATGACATTTTTATATACTCACGCACACGTGAAGAACATGAGGGACACCTTCGAAAGGTTCTTTAGTGTCTTCATGAGCAGAAAATTTATGAGAACTTGGAGAAGTGTGCTTTCTTCCAAATAAAGATGCAGTATTTAGGTCATGTTATTTATGGGAAAGGTATCGCAATCGATCCTTCCAAGATTAGAGCCATTATGGATTGGCCAGCACCCACTATAGTGACCGAGGTGCGCAACTTCATGGGTTTAGTAGGATACTACCAGAGATTTATACAGAACTTCTCTCGGATTACGCACCCTATCACTTCCCTTTAGAGGAAATGGAAGAAGTTTGTTTGGATAGACAGATGCGAGCAGGCCTTCAAGACACTGAAGGAGTGCCTAACTACAATACCCATTCTTGTAGTGCCAGATCCACAGGGTGAATTCTTTGTTTCCGCAGAAGCTTCTTTAGTAGGGTTTGGGGGTGTATTGATGCAGGATGACAGGGTTGTAACTTTTGAGTCTCACAAACTAAAGGATCACGAGATTAATTATCCTACCCATGACCTTGAGCTTGCGGTATTTTTACATGCCTTGGTTAGATGGATACATTTCCTTCTTGGATGAAGATTCACACTCAGGATAGATCATTTGAGTCTTCGCCACCTCTTCATGTAGCCCAATCTAAACGCTCGTCAACGACGTTGAATGGAGTTGCTTTGTGAGTATGACATGGAGATAGAGCATGTGAAAGGGAAGGAGAATGTGGTAGTAGATGCACTCAGTATATGGAGACATGTGGCTATGGCCACTACAATGAGCACAGATTTGTGAAGTAGGATTCTTTAGTAGCTTCCTCTTGACAGCTTCTACATGATAGTATGAATAGAGATAGAGTCACAGAGACCCATCAAAGGAAATTTTTATGGTTTCACCTTTGAGGCAGATGGTCTTCTTAGACATACAGGAAACATTTATGTTCCTAGAGATGGAAGCTTGAGGAAGTACATCTTGGTAGAGGCACATCATGCACTCTATTCAGCCCATCCTAGGGTGAAGAAGATGCACACTACCTTACGACAGTTATATCACTAGAGAGGACTTTGTTAAGATGTAGAACAATTTGTACCACAGTTTTTAGAGTGCCAGAGGGTTAAGGCCAAGCATCAACATCCAACAGGTCTTCTTTATCCTCATGCCATACTAGAATGGAAGTGGGACACCATTTCCATGGATTTCATTGTTCGACTACCTATGTCGAGATATTACCACAATGCCATCATGGTCACAATTGATAAATTGAAAAAAGTGGCTCACTTATCTCCTGTAAAGACAACCTATACATCTAGAGTAGTGGTACAAGTATATTTGGATGAGATTTTCAGGTTACACAGGATTCCATAGAAGATAATTTGTGACCGCGATCGTTTGTACACTTCACACTTCTAGACTACCATGCAGTATGTCCTCGGGATGAGGATAAATTTCAGCACAACATACCACCCTGAGATAAATGGACAGACCAAGTTAATGAATTATATTTTAGAGGATATGGTTAGGATGTACGTGATGGATCAACAATCTAAGTGGGAGGAGTACCAGTACTTAGTGGAGTTTGGCTACAATAATAATTTTCAGAGTTCTATAGGCATGGCTCCTTTTCAAGCATTATATATTAGAGAGTGCAGGAAACCCCTTAGCTAGGATAGGTTGGAGGATAGAGTATCTCTTGGGCCAACTCTTTTGTAGGACATGGAGCAATAGGTAGTGTTGATCAGGAAGAGATATCACCACGATGCCATTATGGTCATGGTTGATAAATTGACAAAAGTAGCTCACTTTTCTCTGGTGAAGACCACTTATATAGCTAGAGCAGTCACACAAGTATATTTGGATGAGATCGTCAGGTTACATGGGATCCCGTGGAAGATCATTTGTGACCGTGACCCTTTGTACACTTCACATTTTTGGACTACCATGTAGTATGTCCTCAAGATGAGGATTAATTTTAGCATGACATATCAACCTGAGATAGATGGATAGACTGAGCGAGTGAATCAGATTTTAGAGGATATGCTCAGGATTTATATGATGGATCAGCAGTCTAAGTGGGAGGAGTACCTGTACTTAGTGAAGTTTTCCTATAATAATAGTTTTTAGAGTTCTATAGGCATGTCTTCTTTTCAGGAATTATATGGTAGAGAGTGTAGGACATCCCTTAGTTGGGACAAGTTGGAGGATAGAGTATCTCTTGGACCAGCTCTTTTGCAGGACATGGAGCAGTAGGTAGTGTTGATCAGGTAGAGATTGTAGGAGCACAGGATAGGCATAAGAAGTATGCGGATCAGCATAGGATTGATCATAGCTTTGATGTGGGCATGAAGGTGTTCCTTCATGTTAGGCCACACAAGAGCACTATCCACTATGGAAAAGGTTCTAAGTTAGCTTCTCAATTCATGGGACCTTTCGAGATCCTAGAGCGTATTGGCCCTTTTGCCTATCATCTAGAATTGCCACCTAGCTTGTCTCTTGTACATGATGTGTTTCATGTTTCTGTCCTTAGGAGGTACGTTATAGATCCTTCTCATGTGTTGGAATGGAAATCATTATAGGTGTAAGATCAGGGGTAGGTGAAAATGGAGCCCATCCGTATCATAGATCACAGGACCTTGGACCTTTGAGGCACAAAAATTGATCAGGTATTGGTGCAGTGGGATAGATATGATGAGACTGCAGCCACTTGGGAGGATGCCATAGTATTACGAGTGTAGTTTCCACATTTGTTCTAGTGACTTCCATGAAGAAGTTGAGTCTAAGGGGAGGGGGATGTAGTGTCCACTTCCCTTTGACACTATTTAGATACTGATCTTACTACTGTTGATCTCATTCTAGACATTATTATGTTTTGGATTTAGAATGATGTGTATATGTTAGGTCATGGAGTATTATGGACACTATTATGTTTATTTTAGTATGATTGGTTAGATGTTAGATCATGGACTAGTATTGATCTAGATTCAGCTATTATGATTAATGATTTTTGGAGACATTATTATATATGGATGATGATGTACT
Organism: Taxus chinensis; assembly: GCA_019776745.2. Lineage (NCBI taxonomy): Eukaryota > Viridiplantae > Streptophyta > Pinopsida > Cupressales > Taxaceae > Taxus > Taxus chinensis. The sequence goes on along the minus strand of CM034149.1, from coordinate 94,354,389 downwards.
GATTGGCATGGACAGGTCATTTATGTGGATTTTTAGACATGTGGCATTTGATATTATGATTAGCTCTAGTATAGAGATTCATTAGATGATGATATAGTGGAAAAATTGAATTTAAAATGAAATTGTTGAATTCTTGATATTGTTGTGATTTGAATTTGATATTTATATGTTTCTTATATCATTTTGGATGTTCTGATATGGCCACGAGGCTGAAGGAGGTATTGTTATTTTTCATGTTAAAATATCACAACAATGTTGGGGGACTGGAGACTAACCATATTGGAATTCTGCATGAAATCAACAAAGTCACCATGGCAACTGTGATATGAGTTTGTGTGTTATGTTATGTTAGGATTTCCCATGGGGGGGATTTCCATTATTATGACCATGGGATATAGTTGTTTTATTTATGTGTTTCTTTTTATTATTGTTGTATGTATTTTTTATTTGTAATGTGTTCTTTTGATTATTTTATTTACATGTGAAAATTTTAATGAGATAGTCATATATTTAAACTTTACATAAATTTCATTGGGATGTGGAATGTAAATAATATAGTGTTGCCTTGGTTACTAATTAAATTGGATTTATATTAGGTATAAACATATGTTAAATAAATAAATTATTATGTCAAAATTTTGTAATAAATGGATTCATAGGCATTAACACATTTTTTAAGAGATGTGTAAGTGAAGTGATAGATTGTGTAAGTAAGATTTTGGAGTGTAGAACACTCCATCCTCTTTGAAATTCGGATTTGATCTTGGAAGCCAAAATTGGAGGCTTGTGGGACAAGTTAAAATTGTCCCACACCTCTTAAAATCATCCACCAACCATGCCTATGGGTTGGGAGTAAACTTTATTCTTTAGAATTAAAATTTGAAAAGACTATGTGTAAGTTTTTATTACATTTCCCTTACAAATTTTTAATCCAGTCCTTGATAAAGCATGGGTTAATTTTGAGTGTGTAAGTTGATTTTCATTTACATTTATTGTGATTTTTTATGAAGTTGACCTTCTCATTTTGGGGATGAGTAAGAATGATGTGGCATCCCACTTGGAATCCACATCATCCTCTCCCTCCCTCTCCTTTAAAATTAAAAATTTCTTCTCTTATGATTGGGTCAAATTTTTTATGGCTGTTGGAGCTTGCTTTGTGGAAGGAGTTTGAAATTAATTTTCATGCATAGACCTTTCCAATTTTAGACTACATTTTGAACATTGAAGGAACTACTATTTGGGAAAAAAAACTCCAGTATGGAGAGGAAGGATCTACCCTTCTTATATTTTGCTTTATTTTCCTTTTTCTTGCATGCATTGTTAAACTATGTTTGTGATTACTTTCTTGGATGGTTAGGTAGAATGCTTAGGGAATGGTGTAGGAGAAGGATGTGGGAATTTCATATGGGGGGGCATAAATATTTTCCAATGGCACTTATTTTATTTTGAAGGGAGTGTTGGATTGGGATCCACCTAGGAAAAGAAACTACTTGCATTTCTTACTATTGGGGGGGCATAAGGGATAAATTTTGGGGGGGGCATAAGGAGGGGTTGGGAGTTGTAAGGTTTATGGGTATGAATTTTTATTGGTGATATGCATTTTGTAGATTCCCAATTTACAAATTAGGAGGCATAAGGATATTCCCCACAGTCCCTGCTCTTGTTTGGCTTGCTTGAAGAAACCTTTTTGTTGTTTGAAATGTTTAAAATGTAGTTGGGAAATGTTGTCTTGTTTTTTAATTGTGCATCCTATTGTTCTTTGCATGTGAAATAAATGTGCTTGTATGTGAAAGAAGCCTATGTTGCCATGTGTTGATATTCATACTCCATTTCAATATGGTTGGGGTTCGGGGGCCAATGGGGAAAGATGGATTCTCCTTTCGCATTGGATGTCTAGGTTGGGTGGAGAGAATTTCCTTTCACCCTTCCTTGTTATGATCAAAGTTGCAGAGAAAAAATCAGCATGCTGATGTTTAGAGAAAGAAGAATATAGTTTGACAGTCTTTTCCCTTTAGATCAAACTCAATGTAACCTTTCCCACTTCGAGTGGATGAGTGTATAAATGTTGTAATAGGAAGTTATTGTATTGATAGTAGATGTTTGAAATTGAAATTGAGATTGTAAAGAAGAAGTATATTTGAGCTCTGTCTTATCTTGGAAAGAAAATGTAAATGTTATTCCATGCTTTGTAAATTAAAATTTGATACCAATTCAAATTTGAAAAGAGATCAAATGTAAAAGTGTTACTAAATTTTTAATAAAGGATCGAAGTAGTTTTCAGATTGTATTGTATGCTGGAATTGAATTGTTGTCAAGAAAATGGAGATTTCTATGTTGGAGAAAAATACGTATGAGAAAGCTAAATTGTATTGTTCTCATTTGAATTGTGCATTCAAATTGAAATTTGAATTGTAATTTAATTTAAAATTGAATGGTTGTCTTAGTCAATCGAATGTATTTGACTAATCTTAGGAATCATATGCACATCCAAATTACCAAAAATTGATGAATAAATTTAAAAGAAACAGTTCACTATTTTAAACTCAAATTTGGCAATGCACACTTTAATAAAAATGAGTAGTTTGACTTTATACTCAACAATAAATTATGAAACTTGAAATTTATACTTAGGAAGACTTTAGGAATCCAAATTCACTAAATAATTCAAGAATAAATCTCTAAAACTCAAGAAATTTCAATGCGGAGCTTGCACGGTTGTTTTTCATGTCAACTATTAGAAAATTACAAACTTGTATAAATGAACAAATTGACTTCACTAAAATGTTCTAAACATTCCCTAGACTGGTCCTCCATGTTTTTTCGACATTTTGAGTGAAGGACGATTCAAATTTAATTAAATTGATAGTTGGAAAAAAACTGTCCGTTTTGAATTTAAAGCCTGCAGATCTATTTCTTAAAATTAACCTTTAAAAATTCATCAAAATCCAAAATTGATGATTTTTTTGCAAAGAGGACTCTGAGATATTTCCAAAAAGTCCTTGTTTTTCCAAAATGGAGTTTCCTATCAAAATTTATGGCCATTTGATGTTTTTACTTCAAAATGGCCAACTAAAAATAAATCTAGCTATATTAAAATCAAAATTTGAACTTTGGAAAAGTTTCCCTAAAAAGTGTGCCACCCCGCAAATCCTTCAACCAATTAAAGGTTGCTACATGACACTTCAGAGGGTGGAATCATCTTGAAAACTTAACTTTTGAAAAAATTCTCTTAGGAAAATTTTCCCAATTTTCTCCGCAACTCCACGGACCCGCAACCAATCACGTGCTGGCACGTGGCATGGCATGGTGGGTGTGAAAGAAATGTTGAAACCTTAAATTTTAGCCTTTTGGGAAAAAAATTACTTTTCCCTCCATGGCCCTACACCCCCCTCGCTAGTAATGGGCTGTTGACACATGTCCGGGTGGACGTATGGGCCCACGTAAGCCTTTTGGCCTTTTAAAACCCTTTTGGCGCAAAGCTTTAATTCCCTCCATTACTTCGCCAACCCGCGTCTAATAACCAGATGCCATGTGATATTTTTGGTGATGGCAGAGGAGGAAAGGAAAAATTTTCTTTAGAAAATATTAGGTTTCGACCTAGGGAAAAATTCAATTTTTTTCCATGCAACCAATAGCCTCTCAACACGTGGCATGGGAATTTCCTTGCAAGAGGAGTGCGTCCAATTTTTCCTTTGGGATTTTGGTCTAAATTCTCAAAATCCTTAAATGTTCTGCCACTCCACTCTTCCCTGTGCCAATCGGATGGTGCCACGTGTCCACTTCGTCGACCCCACAGGCGCATGGAGGTGTTTTGCGCTTTGCACCTAAGGGAAATTTTCTCCCGAAAACTCTGCCACCCCATAACTTGAGTTCTACAAGGAGTTAGAAGGACTTATTTATATGGTTGGAAAGGTGAGATAATTTCCTATCTAATGAGAATAATTTAGGAAAGTTTTGATGACTCTAGATGTGTGGAAAATTGGGTTGAATCCTGTAAGTCGGTTAGGGCAGACGGTAGTGAGAATTTACCCTCCTAACCTAAGCGAGGAATTTAATCCCTTGTTTTGACCTTTTGCTTATTGTAATATGTTGTAGAACCATTTCTATATGTCAATATTGTTTGATTACCTAAACTTGGTTGTGGTAATTATGACCTTGTAACCTTCGTAGAAAATGCCTTTAACAAAAAAAAATTATTCCATAATTTTTCCAGCTAAACCTAGTTGTTTCTTGGTCTCAAGTGGTAGTTTGAAGTGGGCACAAAATTCATGTCTGCTTGGGTAGGGTCATGGTAAATGAAATAGCAATAGAGTGTGTGGTTGGTTTGACTACCTTATTGGAGGGTAGCATATTTTTACCTTTAGTTTACACCTTCTTGGGTAAAGGTGATATGGGTGCACTGGATGTAGAGGGAAAAGAGGATGATGGAAGAGGGTGAGTTACCCATGGGGGTAACTGAGGTGATGTGGAGGTAGATGGCGTAGGTTGTGTAGGAGGTGTGAGGGAAAGGGAAGGAATTTTTGTGGGTAGTAAAATAGTTATTGATGGTATTGAAGGTATGGGTGGTAAAAATTTTATAGGTGTGGGTGAAGGTTATGTCAGGAACTTGGGTATATTATATTTTTGTGATGGTGAAATGGGTTATAGCATTATGAGTTTAAAGGTGGATGGGAATTTCTTAGCTAGGGTCAAGGGGTGAGGTCCTAGGATTGACAGAAGAGGTGAGGGTGATAAGGGTGTGGTTGGTGAATTTTGGGTATGAGGTCTAGGAGATTGGTTCTTTTGTTTAGAGGTCAGGTTAAGTTTGGTGTTAGTTTTGGAAGACATAGCTAAATATAATTTGATGGGTGGATGAGTAAGGCTAGCTGTTGGGATGACCCCTAAAGTATTAATAGGTTTAGGTAAGGAAGATGATGTAGGTGTGGGTTTGGATGTAGATGCATGTTGGGTTACGGGTAGAGATGTGAGTTAAGCCATGAGTGGTATCATGGGAGAATTTTTGATAGTTTTGGTTATGTTTGGTTCGGTTATCCGAAACACTTTTTGATAGATAGTGGAGATGTCAGTGAGTGACATCTACATTTTTGTTGAGAAAGGAAGTAGAAGAGGCCCCCAAAGTAAGGCTCTATCCATATAATCCAGGAGGTCGACTAAGCATGAAAATAGCACTGCTGTCAGTGAGGTCAATGTGGATCCAATGGTGATTCTCATAAAATGTGTTTTAGAAATGGGGAAATCACTAGCTTTAGCCTCTGTGGGTAAGAGAGCCGAAAGTAAGTCAATAGGATCTTGGGTGGTTGATTGAAAATGGTGACCTAGAGGAAACAAAAATTTTACTGGATCTTTGATAGGTGGAGGAGATGATGGGTGCTCCTTTGTGGGTGGAGGAGAAGAACAAGCATCTCCCATGGGTCAGAGTGGTACTGCTAGTGATAACTCTCTAGGTCGAGAAGCCAAAGGTGAAGTGGTCTTGATGTTAACAAAAGGATCCTTCACGTGTGAGGGAGGAGAAGAAGGGTGTTCCTATGTGGGTAGAGGAATAGGTGAAGTGGGTTCATGTGTAGGTGGAGGAATTTGGGCTAGGATTTCCTCTATGGAAGGAATAAGAGTCATTTGGGAAGCAACTAGTGTGTCACTAAAAATAGCATGGACCTCGCGGGTGTTGCTATCATTAGTTGAGGTCTCCCTAGTTTTGTAAGAAGAAATGGCGTGATTAAGAAATGGCTTCTTGAAAATGTGCAAGTTTTGGTTGACAAGTGCATTAGGATTATCTAAGACTAACTCACAATTCTCAAGCATTTCCTATACAATGTTCTTGAAAGTGATGAAATTTCTATCATAATGACCTTTTACCCGATGATAATTGTAAAATTATTGCTCTTTATACCATGCAGGTGTGGGGAGAGCAATATTAAAACCAGTGTGTGGCTTTATAGGAAGAAGGATGATGTCCCTAGCTTTAATGAGATTTTCTAATGTAGACACCCATAATTACGCCAAGAAATGTAAATACTTAATTTGTGCTAATTATCTCCCTTCTTGCAAATTGACGACATATCCATTGGGCTATATAAGGAGCCCTCCTTTTACCTTTATACCTACACCTAAAATTCTTGAGAATACAAATGTAAATCATATAGCAAAATAGACTAAAAGCTTTCCTTTGTTTTCTTGAGAGTTCACCACTTAAAGAGTTAAGTCTCTTTTATAGCCTAAAGTGCTTAGGTCATATGGGAGGTGTCAAAAGGGTCTTGTAGCCCAACTTTAATAATCCCCCATTCCTAGCTTCTTAGAATATCAAGAGCAACCTATTTGATTATCATGGGGATTACATAGGTTCATTTATTTGTTATTAACTAAAGAGAATAGAGGATTTATCCACTTAGCATGTTAACTGTCAAAGTTTTATTTAGTGTCTAATCTTTCTTAATTCTCATCTTGATGGTGCTTTTTATTTTGTTTAATTTTGCTAATTAATGCTATTAGGTGTTAGTCTTTATTTGAAATAGCATTAGCTTGAAAAAATCATGCACACATTTGGCACACCTGGTGGGACCTAGTCCCTTAGCATTTTAATTTAAATTTCATTGTTTTGGCTAAATTTTGATATGCACATGTAGTAATTAATGTCCATTTTCTTGGAATTTTTGCTAATTTTATATGTGTAAGTTCTCGTTCATAGCCATCATTTTAATGGGTTGTTTCCATTTTTAAACTAACTTACTAAAATTTGAAGTATTGTGAGCTTTCTTATGTTTTTTTCCATATTTTGGTTGCAGGGGTGGTGCATGCAAACTACTTGGAGCACAAGTACATTTTTCATGGCACAAACACCTATCGGGTGGCACAGGCGCACTATTAGAACCTGATTCTCTATTTATCGATCATGGCACATACACACTAATCCTGGCACACATACCATAACCAGCGCATAGGTGCACTAACCTGGGCATAGTAGCATTTTCATACTGTACCTTCACTATAATTCAAAACATGTCAGATCGGGGCATACACCCTAACCCGAGTGCACACGTTGTTTTGGTGGCACAGACACATTTTTGGTGGCGCAAGCATTCTGTTAGAATCTAAGACTGTATTACAAAGTGGTGGCGCACACACGTTTTTGGTAGCACACATGATATTTTGGTGGTGCATAATATTTTCTGGTAGTGAAAGCATTCTATGCAAATTTAAGCATATTTTTATCAAAGGTAACACATACGTTCTTTTGTTGGTGCACACAACTCTCGGGTGGTATAGGTACATGGTAAGCCAGAAACACATAGAGTGGTGCACACGCCTCTTGGATGGCACAGGTGCATTGTAAATTAGAAAAACATAGAGTGGCATATCCGCCCTAACCCGTGCGTAGACACCAAAATAGGGGCATAGGTGTCTTTTTTGTTCCCTTGAAGTTAATGTGTTGAGGTACTAACATTCTTGCAGGTTTTATCTAATTAAATACTCATATTTACAGGGTGTTTTTTTACATGCTTTTACTTCATTAGATAAAATTTACATGTTTAGTTATAGGAATAAGATCACGTATGCTCTTCCCTCATGTCCCTTGGGGTGATCTTGGGAATCATAAATGATTCTTAGGTCCTTTTAATGCTTTGAGGTTGTTAGGAATATTTGAGTTAGAATTGGTTAACTTGGTGCAGTTGAATTAAAGTGTTTTTCCATTTGATATCTTTTTGGATTTTGGAAACATCACGTATGCTCTTCTCTTGCATCCTTGGACAATCTGGAGAATCATAAATGATGTTTACTCTTTTGATGGAAAACTATTAATAATCGTTACACAGGACCAAAACACCCTGCTTGTCAAAGAAAGGAGGAATAAAAAATGAAGTAAAAAAATATTAATACAGTTGTTATACAGGTTGCCAAAAGGTGGTCAAGCAAACCAAACCTAATTAAACAAGATAAAAAAGAACAACATATTAAAAACACTATATTGTAGGTTTTGGATAAGGGTACGTCCCTCTTCACTCAATTGGAACATAACCCCTTTGGCATAACGCCTTAAGCTACAACAATCGGGGTGGTTATATGAACCCCAAAGTAGTCCACGCAAGAGGGAACCTTATGGAAAAAATGGGAAGTGCTCCGCTCTACCTTCTTGACTAGTGATTCCTTTATAGATAGTGTTACAAGTTGTCCCTATCGTGACCCTATCAAAAGTACATAATGGATGCATTTACTGCCCATTATGCTTGAAGGGGGAAAATATGAGATACTCCCAAGATAGGTAAGGGACTATTTGGGTAAATCACCCCACTCGTGGATAGCTTTATAACACCTAGGATGAGAGAACCACCTAGGAAGATATACTTTGGCCAGGAGCCCACTTTGACCAATTCAAAATGGTGTTGATGTTGTGAGCCATATTTTCATCATGAAATGTGTGACGTGTTACTATAGCTTAGTTTTTCACTTGCCTTAAGGTGAGGTGAAACTCTACCAAAGAAAAGCCAACATTTTTCATCCCCATTTTAATTTACTTCCTTCACATTCTTTTGACATTTTTTTTATCAAAAGAAGGGTGATTACCTCTGTGTTACCAATCGATTGTTTCTGCCACTTTTTTTTCCATTTACGCCCATCCATGTCTGCGGCTGGGTAAGTTAAACATCTAAAGTGTGCAGAGGCATATTCATATCATTGGTGGAATTTGTGATCTTGATACCCATGTCAAGATCATCATCATAGTTAGGATTGATTCATCATTTTATCTCCCTTTGACATGTTACCTCATTTGCATTGTCTCGACATAATTAAGATACTTATTTCATGTTTCTCGTAAACATGATCCAAGTGTTCACATTGTGGTGTTACCTTGCCCACATTTTAACACATCCTTAGTATACTTTGACTTAGTTTGATTTCAAACATTGTCCCAAACCTTGAAAAGTGTCGCATCGTTTTGATACCACTTTGAAACTAATATCTCACTTCTCCACGAAGCTTGATAGACATGCCCAATTGGTGTGGTTACGTGGCTTACATATGTAAACCTCACCCTTTAAAATTTAGGTCTTGTTGGCTGTTGAAATTTTCATGGTATCCTTTGATTGGGAGTTGCATTTACCCTTTGTTAATATTTACGCTTTATTCATTTCGAGCTTGAATTAAATATTGACATTGTATTGATCTTTTTTACATCAAACTATCACTTTGTACACGCATTTGCATAGGGTGTATTTCCTTGTTGATTGAATTTTTTTTCACACTTCCATGATTGTTCCTTATGATTATTCATTCAGAAAAATTATTTTCTAGGACAATCCCTTTTTATCTCATCGATATTGTGTCATCACGATGTCTATTTTCCTTAAACCTTCTTCATAAAATCACACACGCATATCAATACTTACGAAATGTCTAGTTGGTTGTTCTTATGCTACCAAAATCAACATGTCACTTTCTTCCCTTTGAAGGAGTTCCATCACACTATCTAGATCTAGACATTTGTGCTTAAAACAACGCCAAAAATGAATGACTATTGCATTTTTCCCCATGCTTACAAAAATATAGAACCTAGGTTTAGCAATTCAAATCAAAAGATTCCCATTACAACTAAAAATCATTTGGTTCTTTGTACTAAATAGCCCATATGAGTAACTCGTTCCCCACCTTCATCTCATAGTCGGTGGTATGATTTGGATGCTTCTGATCCAAATTATTATTCGAGTTCCCCCCACTCTTCTTTTGATTCTATTCCAAACATTTCCTCTTCTTCTGAGGATTCCAATCCAAACATTTCTTCTAATTCCAATCCAAACACTTCTTTTGATTCTTCTGATGATTCAAATCCAAACTATTGTTCGGATCCCAAATACTATTCAGATACAAACTACTATTTTTATTCATCTAATTTGACTCCTAATTCATCTAATACGACTCCTATGTTATGGTCCTCCCTATCTTAATATGACTCCTATGTCGTGGTCCTCCCTTTCTTCATAGGACCCCTTTTATCAGTCACCTCAATGATGTCTTCTTCTTTTGAAGATACGTGTGACTCCAAGTCCCTCCAATCAAACATCTAATACAATTCTCGTATTACGGTCCTCTCTTTCTTTATAGGCCCTTGTTATTATTTATCCGATGCAATTATTGAATCATGGTCCTCCCCTTCTTCACATGACCTTCCTCATCAATTACCCCCAATAAATCTTCCTTCTTTGAAGATTCCTATGACTCAAAGTCCTTCGATTCAAACGTTTAAATTGACCCATGCGTCATTATCTACATACTTTAGACTTAATCCTACTAGTTTACAGATGATATACAATTATATAGGTAGGTTCACACCACCTTCTTCTACTCCTGAGACATCTACCTACACATCTTCTTCTATCAATCATCATAAAAAATATTCTAAATCTTTCACACCAACTGAACCTCTTTCTTCCAATCAACCCCTGGTGATTGATCACCAACTCCTACCGATTGATCTCTTTTAGAATGAAGAAACAATCAGGGAATTTATAGGGGCATATGAAGATATTCCTTTAGTATATTATGAAAAAGGATTCTCTTTAGACTTTAATACATCTGCATATTGTGAGGAAAAGGTTGATTCCTTTTATCAAGAAATAGAGGAAGAGCCTCATATCATGCAACTTGATCCTCCTCTTAATATTCCATCTTCCCATTCTTCATTATGTGATGAAACTCCTTAGTCTTGCATTGATCCATGGCATATCTTCTCATCACCCAATAACTCTTTGTCTCTAATAATTCCTCAATCACAATCTCTTATGGGATCAATGCCATGTAACCCTTCATATTCATCTAGGTGTGGTCACCTTCTAGTAGCCCTCCCTTTGCAATTTGTGGGACATTTTCGAGTATTCCACTATATTCTATTCTTGGGGCATGCCCAACTAGCCCCTTGTCTGCTAGGTATGGATCATCCCCAGGTAGTCCATCATCTTCTATTCTTGGGCCACATCCTAGTAGCCCATCACCTTACATCTATGGGTCACATCCTATTAGCCCTTCTTCTTCTATTCTTGGGCCACATCCTAGTAGCCTTTCATCTTCTACCTATGGGTCACATCCTAGTATCCCTTCTTCTTCTATTCTTGGGCCACATCCTAGTAGCCCTTCATCTTCTATCTATGGTTCACATCCTAGTAGCCCTTCTTCTTCTATACTTGGGTCACATCCTAGCAGCCCTTCATTTTAGATCTATGGCTCACCCACAGTAGCCCATATTCTTCAATCCTAGGACTGTATCCTTTTCATTCATCACATTATTATTCTAGCAAAGATAGTGGTAAGTCCATGGTCATTTCTCACATCAGTTCTAAATGTCCACGTTCACTTTCTTCTCCTTCTCGAGATCAGACAAGTCATGTTTCAACTTATAAGAAACCCAAATAGTTTTCTAATGAAGCTCAGATCAAAACTGTAAAGAGCTCTATAGCTCCTAACAAATAATACAATCTCAAACTTCTAAATCAAGCACGATTCAAGAACGTAGATCAACGTAGCCATTAAGTATGGTGCAAAGTGCATAAACCTCTATATAGGGAGCTCAATCTCCCACATACAAAATCCATGTTTCAGGACAAATCATAGTCATTTATTGAGTGTGAACTCAACTTGATCATCGAGATCGGGGATAATATCACTCTCGATAAACAAACGTGCCTAGTCTCCCTTATCAAATAAGTCACAAACATTGTTGTTGGATCTTACCACACATAGTGACTTTGTTACTCCTAACCTCTTAAAAATATCAAAAATCTAAAATTAAAAACAATTCACAAATACAAAAACATTGACAAAACACAAGAAAGAAACGTTAAAGGTACAAAGATCAAACATTACAATATGGTATTACGTACACATGGATGTTTATTTATTCCCTTCCTTGCTATTATTTTGCAAGTATCCCTACCATTTTCATCCCTTCGGTGATGTTTTGGTTAGCTAATTCACACACATTTTGTGACATTTATCTCTATGGTATTCGTTTGACCCTGGTCTTTTATAACCTTATAAATTAAACAATGACTGACCTCATGGAGATCCTATCACATTCAAACATCTAATAAACTTGTTGCAAAGAATTTTAGGACATATTTGTTGACACTAACCAATTTCATCATCACAATCACTTCCACCTCCTTCCATCAAGCCATCAGTGGTTCTCAACCCCTTGTCAAACAAGAGAGTTGAAATAAGTTTTCAAAAAGAAAAATAATCAAACTCAATAGAAAATAAAAAGCTAAAAGCTAAAAGCAAAAAGAAAATTGATATATTACTCTCTCTTGGGGTATTTCCAAAAATATCTATCGGGGCTATGGATGCCTAACTGGTAGTAGAGCAATTTTGCAATTAGAATCAAATGTATCTCCGTCGGGTCTATGGACATATAGATGGTAGTGGAGCAATGTGTGACTATCCTTCCACCCTTCATTCATAAAATCACGTTTCAAAATCAATCATCCCTACACACTGTCTAGGGTGTATTCACTTGTTGTCTATTAAATCTTCCCTTCAAGAGGTAATTAAATTCCACGTGCACACACTAGATCTCTATGAGTAGGTATGATTAGTATGTTACCAAGTGTCTCTTTTTGGACCTTGTTCAGACTCTTACTCTAGTTCATATTCAAACTATGAAAACAAGTTAACAAGTCAAAAGCTATGATCAAAATGTGGAACACTAAAAATTTGTAACCAAAACCAGATTAAACAGATATACTTGTGCCCCATTTTATGCATGTGTTCCCTATTTTGGCATCTACATGTGGGTTAGGGTAGATATGCCACTCTTTTTTTTCCAATTTACAGTGCACTTGCGCCACCTGAGAGGCTTATGCACCACCAAAAAGACGTGTGCACCACTATGTGTGTTTATGGGTTACCATGTACCTGTACCACCTGAGAGTTGTGTGTACCACCAAAAGAATGTATGTGTTACCTTTGATAAAAATAGGCTTAAATTCGTATAGAATGCTTGTGCTACCAAAAAATTGTGTGCACCATTGGAAAAGTGTTTTTGCCACCACTTTACAAAATAGTTTCAGATTTTGACAGAATGCTTGCGCCACCAGAAATGTTTCTACGCCACTAAAATAGCATGTGCTCTCAGGTTAGGGTGTAAAGGATAATTTGAAATGTTTCAAATTACAATTAAGGTATAGTACAAAATAACATCTTCACCCAGGTTAGTGCGTCTACATGCTAGTCAGGGTATGTGTGTCAGGATTAATGCGTATGTGCTAGGGTTGATAAATAGAGAATCAGGTTCTGGAAATGCACCTGCACTACCTGAGAGGTGCCTACGCCACCAAAAACATACTTGTGCTCCTATTAGTGTGCCTGCACCACCGCTACAACCAAAATATGGCAAAAAACACAAGAAAGCTCACAATACTTCAAATTTTAGCAAGTTAGTTTTAAAATGGCAATAACCCATTAAAGTAATGTCTATGAAAAAGAAATTACACATATAAAATTAGTAAAATTCCAAGAAAATGGACATTAATTACTACATGTGCATATCAAAAGTTAGCCAAAATAATGAAACTTAAACTAAAATGCCAAGGGACTACGTCCCACCGAGTATGCCAAATGTGTGCATGATTTGTTTTAAACTAATGCTAATGCAAGTAAAGAGTAACACCTAATAACCTTAATTATCAAAAATTAAATAAAATACTAAGCACCATCAAGATAAGAATTAAACAAGGCTAAATACTAACATTCATCATATTCAAAACGTTGAAACTAACAATGTTAAGTATCTAAATCCTCTATTCTCTAACAACAAATAAATGAATGGACCTATGTAGGCTGCATGACAATAAAAAATGGTTGTCTTTGATACTCTAAGAACCTAGGAATGAGGGCCTGTCAAAGTTGGGCTACAAGACCCTTTTGACACCTCCCATATGACCTAAGCACTTAGGAAAGAGGCTTAATTATCCAAGATGATGAACTCTCAAGAAAAAAAAAGGAAATATTTTAGTATATTTTGCTATATGCTTTGCATTTGTCTTCTCAAGAAGTTTAGGTGTAGGTATAAAGGTAGAAGGAGGGCTCCTTATATATCCTAATGGATAAAGGAAAAACTTCATCCCTTTGTATGTGGGATAAAGGTAAAACAAGATTAGGAATGGATAAGGTTGCTTTATAAAAGGTAACCTACTTTAGAAGGGTTTAATTTATGCTTAGCAAGTCATGGGAGTTGGGGGGTGCTTTAATTAATCAAAGGTGATTAACTAATAGGTACATGTAATCTTATAAAAACTAATTAGGGGAATATTAGTACGATTTAGGTTATTAGAAGGGGATTAAATCAATTAAATATTGATTTATTGATTAAATCAAAGGGGAAGCTAATTAATTGATAATAAATAATTAGTCTAGATAGAAGGGGTGATTAATTAATGGAAGGTTGTTAATAAGGATGTTAGTAGGATAGGTGACTTAACTAATTAGCGCAGTGTAATTAATTATCGACAATAAGAGAGAAGATGAGCGCTTTTGACGATATGTCGTCAATTTACGAGAAAGGAGATAATTAGTGCAATTTAAGTATATAAATTTCTCGAGCATAATTATGGGTGTCTACATCCCCATTGATGGATTCCACTTTCTTGTACACAACGCTTAGCTTGGCCTTTTCATCCTTTAATTCCCACTGCCAGTGGGCACTAATTAACTTTTGCTAGCTCAGCTCTTTGGTCAAAGTAGCTAGCTCTTCCTCTTTCTCCTTTAGCTCCCCTTCTAGATCCCTGATCCTGTCATTTCTCTCGAAGAGTCTAGCCTCTATCTCAATGGATAATTTGTTAAGTGCATTGCATAGTTGTTTATCCGAGAGCTGCTGGCTATCCACCACTAGGTTATCTTCTCCTAGTCCTGGAAATGTTACTACTGCCCCGTGGCCTACCTCAAACTCTGGTTCATCAAGGTGGGAATCAACTACTCAAGAGATCATTTTCCTTATCCACGGATAGGCAGCCTCATTGTCAAAATATGACATACCTACAAGCTCCTCTATAAGAAGTGTACTCTGGACCCAAGCATGAAACACCTTCTTGGGGTCATCAATATAACCCATCTTCAGCCTCCCCCCCTCTGTGTGCCTTCCTCCCATGTGCATACCCTTGGGTATACTTGCAATTAAAATGAGGCCTCTGTGTTGCCATGTTCCTCTCCTACACTCTCCTCCTTCTCCTTGTTCAATACTAGCTCAACACCACGTTCCACTTTGTCCTTCACAAGGGTCTCCTTTTCCCTTATCTCCTCTTCTTCTACCACCTTCGCCATTTGATCTTGTGTAGAGATTGGAACCTCCTGCTTCTACGTGTTAGCCTCTTCATCCTTTCCCATGTCCTGGGCGCTTCCTCCTACTCGGCTATCCTTGCACTACACAAAAAGGAGCCCTTGTTCTTCTTCTCCACCTTCCTCCTCTGAATAATGTACATTGAAAGTAGGTAGCCCTTGATCTTTCTCGGGGTCCTCTTCCTCACTTACTTCTTCTTCACTACCATCCTTTTCTCCTATGCACTTGTCCAAACTTCCAAAAAAATCTGAGGTGGTCTCCTCTTCTACCCTCTACTTCTTCCTAACTGGAGATTCTGGTGTAGGTTACTCTATTTCTTCTTCTTCTGATGACTCCTTATCTGATGGTTTTTCTAGCTCTGAAGTCTTTTCTTTGATTAAGGTATTTTTCTTACGCATGTACATACTAGTTCTGGTGCTTGTCCTAGGGGAGCCTATTGTTTGTGTCTCCACCACACTTGGGATTTTCTTTTTTGGTTCTTTTCCCTCCCATTTGGGCATGGGTATTTTCCTCCCAGTTGGATCCTGAGGTGTGGATACCTCATTTTATAGATATGTGTGCTTTTCCAACTTGGGTCTAAGGAAAATGTATACGCGTGTTGTGGATCCTTCCACAATGGACAGAGTCATGGGCCTTTTCATTTGTACCTCATGTGATACGTACCACTCCACGTATGTGTGCTTGCTAGGGTAGACCAACCATTTGTGAATTTCCATATGGCCCTGGTCCAGATTACCAAGGTCTAACTTAAAATTTTTAGACTCCTTGAACCTGTTTACTCCTGCTTGGAAGTATTGAGCTATGAAGGCAAAGGGGAGCTTGCACCATGGGCTTTATGTCCCATCTGATATTTTGAATCTTACCAAATAGAAATGTTGGAACATAGCAAATTTGGCTTCTCCTCTAGTGGTTGCTAGCAGTTGTTTAGGAATTCTCCGTTCTACCCCAAACACGCTCCTTAGGCATGTGTACCAATTTTCCAAGCGCGCCTTGTTTGATGTTGTCATAGTGTCACAGGTGTATTTCTCAAACATTTTGGAGGGTGAGGGGTTTTTAGTAGGGTAATCCCATATGAAATTATTTAACTAGTACCCCAATCTTTAAAAACACAGTGGTTAGCAACACATTTCTAAAAAGGATCCCGTCACCTTCTTTCACACAGTTGATAATTTCATCTACTATGAATGTAGAAAAATTATAGATGGTGCCCTCTAAAATCTTTCTGTAAATGTTCAACCATGGATTATTGACTTGGGTCCATCTCTCTTAGCCATTTAGCTTTGACACCAGGTGCACGACCATCTTCATCACTATATCCTTGATGTCTGTGACATCATAATACCTTGACCCCTTCTTGCATGTGAAAGTGGTGATAGTTTCCTTAATCACTTCTTTGTTAGTCAAGTCATCCTCCAACCCATCTCCTTCATAGATGAGGCCTGTGAAATTTTTATTAGCTAAGGAGTTGTGTGCATCTTGTGCCTTACGAAGTGGAAATAGTGCTCATGCACTGGCAACATCAGCCAATGATACAGTCACTCAGGTTTCCGGAAGTAGGGCAAATCAAAGAGTTGTAATAACCCTACGTTCTCCAACTTGACCTTCATGTCATCATTATAAATGGGAAAACCCTTTGGTGTCCTCTTGTTTATTGGGCACACTAACTCCAACACCAACTCCTTTTCGATTATGCTTGTTTGATGATTATAATCATTTACAGAAATGTCCCTAAGATGGGACTCCCACTCCTTCCCCAACGACACTCCATCTGGGTACTTCATTTCTGGATACCACTCTTCATTTGTGCTTGCTTCAATTTCTTGTTGCTTTCCCTATCCCTTTCCCTTGCCATTCTTGGGTGTACTGAGTGGTTTCTTGGGTTTCAGTATCTAGGTCTTCTTCCCTCTTTAATCACTCCATGTTACTTTGTTCTTTCGCTGTCTCCAACCTTAGATCTCGAACTCAAGAAGAAAATTTCTTAAACCTGTGCCCTATTTCTTCAAATTCTAACTGGGATACTCCCTTCACAAGATGGTGCCTTCTCACAACTTCTTCTATGCATGTGAAATCCCTTCCTCCTGGTTCAAAAATCTGAACTAGTTACCCATGCTTCAATCTCTCCAAGTTTTTCTTCACACAGATCATTTTTTTGGAAGCCCTAGTATGCAAAGGTGCAAAAACCACTTCATTCTTTTTATACTCAAAGTGAAAAATTAAGTGCCTCGACCCCTTTATTTATAGTTTTTCCCTTTTTGAGCATTAAGTGCTACTTCACCTACCTTTGTAATTTTTTCATTTAATGCAACTTTTTTCAAACAAATCCTGACTTAAATGCTTTCCCTTATGCACCTAACCTATGCGGACAATCCTCCAACCTTTTGGCATGCAACCAATCCAACATAACAAGAGAATCTTATGCACATGTAACCAACACCAAAGGCACTTCTTCTATCCTATTTTTTTCTCTCACCTACCTTGTGTTTCTTAATGCGCTTTCTCCTCCTTGTATGTGGGATCTATAAGTAGCCTTATCTTGACACCAACCATCCTTTTTCCATCTTTTCTTTCCAAGAACCTCTTTTAATAGGGCCATTCAACCAGGATTTTTAACACAAAATTATTAGTACTTTAACCATGTGCTCCTTGACATTACTCCACCCCACACTAAAATGATGCACGTTCCTTGGCACACTCACAGATTCTCAAAAAGTAGCAATAAGGTTACTGGTGCCCAAGGCGTAAAACAAAACAACAACGTGAAAGGAAAACATAAGAAAATAAATGCATAAAGGAAAATTCTGAACTATCTTGAAAAACTACCTTATTTACAAACACCAAGAAGACTTATTTATAGTGTGGCTTTAGCCTATTCCCATTGAAGTGTCTAGGAAACTTCGTCCCATCCAGTGCTTGTAAGTGACACATGTTCGAATAAAGGATGTATGAGATTGTGTAAGGACCCAACTAATGGAATTTTAACTTTCTAGGATGACATAAAAATTTAGAATCATAAAGTAAGACCATCTTCCCAACCTCAGACTTATTATTTCTTATGTGGAAATCATGCCAAGCCTTCTTCTTTTCTTTCTCTATTGTTTGTCTCCACTTTGCGAGTGATCGTCTCTCATCCAAATTCATTAACTCATCAATTCTTTCTTCTAGTGCTTGCTCATCATCCAACCCTCCTACGCATGCTATTCATAGAGAAGGTAACATGAATTCAACTGGCATAACACCTTCCATGCCAAACACCAACTGAAATGGTGTAATTTTTTCATCCTTTTCTATGTTGTCCTATAAGCCCATAACATTGATGATACTTTGTCAT
Source organism: Taxus chinensis (assembly GCA_019776745.2). NCBI lineage: Eukaryota > Viridiplantae > Streptophyta > Pinopsida > Cupressales > Taxaceae > Taxus > Taxus chinensis. The sequence goes on along the minus strand of CM034149.1, from coordinate 94,335,745 downwards.
CCTAGTCTTGTATTCCGACATCACAAATATTTGTCAGGGTATGACTAATTATTTTTTTGAATGCTTCCGTGGTTCCATTTGCTTGTAGGTGATAGGGCGTAGTCTTGTGATGAGCCTCCATGAACTCTACTAATAGGATCCTCATGGTCTCATTCAAGAAATACGTACCCTATCGCTAGTTACACTCAAAGGACATCCATACCTCATGATAATGTTCTCCCACAAGAATCTTGTTGTTGTGGTTGTTGTGCAATCTTTAGTTGGGGCTGCCTCCACCCAATTTGTCAGATAATCTATACAAGTGATGACATAACATGACCCAGTCCTACACGCCGCTGGTGTAATAGGGCCTAAAAAGTCTATTTCTCACTTTTTAAAAGGCTCTGTGCTAGGGATAGGGTGCAAAGGAATTTCATCTCTCCTTCCTAGCTTGCTACCAATGGTCACATGCTTTACAATAGTCTTTACAATCCTTATATAGGGTTTCCCACCACAAACATGCCATTAATATCTTATGCACGGTGGCATCACCCACATAATGTCCTCCTGTACTTCCTCCATGAGCTTCCTCCATGATGGCAAGGCACTCATGCTCTAATACACACCTATGCAAAACTTCATCATGTCTTAACTTGTATAAGTCTCCACTGATCAGCATGTAGGGTACAACACGTATGGCTAGTTGTTTCTTCTCTGATACCTTCATTTCTACCAGTGTCACACCTTCCTTTAAAAATAATACAATCTCCCCCAAATCTAAGGGCATGCGCTGCAACCTAAATAGTTTTACGTCTAGCATTGTCTCCTCAATACTCTATGTGTCCTCCCCTAAATCAATTCTTGATAGATGATTAGGTCCACAATTACTCTTCCCAGGCTTCACTACTACGGTGAACTCAACCTATTGAAATAACAATACCCACCGACATATACGTCCTTATAGAATGTGCTTGTTCAATAAATACTTTAATGCCATTTGGTCGGTGTAAAACACGAAGGGTGTTGCTAACAGATACTGTCTAAACTTGAAAAATGCATAGATCATTGACAATGCCTCGCACTTAGTTGTGGTGTAATTATGCTCTATTGGTGTCAACTTATTTCTTGCAAAACATAGAGTATGATCAAAAATTCCTTCACCTGGCTATGCAAGCACTGCTCTAATAGTGGTTCCTGAGGCATCTACATAGACATGGAAGGGTTTTTCCCAAGAGGAAAAATGTAATATAGGCATGGTGACAAGCCTATCCTTTAATGTATCAAACATGCTCTGTTGTGCCTCTCCCCAATAAAAGGCACTTTTATGTTTGAGCATCTCCTCTAAAGGCTTGAAAATCTTTGCATACCCCTTGATGAATTTCCTGTAATAAACTATATGCCCAAGGAATTTGCACACTGTGCTTTGGCTAGTATGCTCCGTTAACCCCACAATAACTGTAACTTTAGCGAGATCTACTAGAAAACCCTCCTTACATATGATATGCCCCAATAAAATGCTAAAGGGTGTAGCAAATATGCATTTCCTAATATTGAGGGATATCCTCAACTACCTTACCTCTCAAACATCAAATTCAAATTGTAATAATGGTCATTGACTAGACCATACACTGTCTAATCATCCAAATAAACCTTAAGAAACTTATGGATGAAGTCTTGGAACGCTTGCACCATGATGCGTGAAAAAATAATAGGTGCATATTTTAACCCAAAGGGAATGACCATATATCCAAAACTTCCCCACTCAGTGGTGAATTTTTTCTTCTCCTAGTCCTCCTTTACAATCTGGACTTAGTGGTACCTCGAAAATCCATCCGTAAAGGAATAGATTTCACATCCAGCGAATCCTTCCAAAATTTCTTTAATGAAGGGGGTTGGAAAAGGATCAATGACACAAACTACATTCAGCTCCCTATAATCCACATAGATCCTAATCTTCCCATCCTTCTTAATGCTGATTACCATCAGACTTATCCATTCTAATTCTTCCACTGCTTTAGTAATCCCATAAGCCGTAATTTTGTCTTTCTCCTCCTTAACCTTTATGTACAAATTAGGATTCATCCGATACGGCCTCTTCCTGATAGGGTGTGCACTGTTCTTCAGATTTATCATCATCTCCCCCAAGGAATGGTTAACGTCTTTGAGCTCATGGTATCTACGCAAGAATAAATCCTCAAATTCATGCAATAGATCAATGATCTTAGAGACATCCTTCTCCAACCAGTAATCTCCAATAATATCTTCCTTAGGTTCTTCTCCTGAACTGATGTTAACCTTCTTTGTCTTTAAGGGATCAAGATAGGCATGCACACGAGTATCAGCACTATCCACTACCTCGCACGTTCCTATAGAATGGATAACATCCAAGCTTTCTACTTCCTCTCCATCAATCACATACACCAAATTTCCTTTCTCCTTTTCCAAACACATGCGATGAAGCTGTAACTCTTCTATTTACTCTACTTCTTCAAAGCACACCTCCAAACCTAGTTCACCTAGTAACTCCAACAACCTATCTCCCACCATGGCACTATCCCCCATGGTAAGGTGCACGATACCTTGTAAGTCCTTATCAACTAATGGTTTGGTACTCTGATACTCAAAGGTTTGAATGAGGTCAGCCATGAGCTCTTTCCAATTCCCTATCTGGCAGCATGTCTCCAAATGAATGTACCCTACACACGTGCAACCCTGCAGTGTAGATTAAACCTTGTGCACCCATAGGGATGGTGGTAAAGCTTCTGTCCCTTCTCTCTAGATCAATTCATAGTCCTAGATATGGAAAGAGGCAGGATCCTTCCCATGGTAGTCCTTGATGGTGGTGGACACGTTTCACCTAGAGAATTTGATAGAGAGAGAAATTATTACATCACACCATTCTAAAAGGCTCTCCTGATCTACAGCCCACCACTGTGTAACTATGTCGAGTAGGACATAACTTAACATCCCTCTCTGTTCCTTCTCATTCTTCCACTAATATTCCATTTCTTGCAAAAAGATCTCAGGGAAGGCTCCTCATGAATATTTAGGTAGATATTTTTCTCCTAGGTGTCAAACTGTGTGCACATTTGTCACCTTGGTCACTGACCCTCTCAACTTTCGTCCCATTGATTCATAAGTTCCATGCACCCAATTTTCACATGATAGACTAGTGGTATCACTTACTGATTGAGCATCCTCAAACTGGATAACTCCATCAATAGGATGTATTATCTTTGGGTCCCTGATTGAGCACACATATATCCTGTCAAGAACTTCTTCCCCCGAAGGCTCAATATAGGGTGTTGAATTCCCATCAGCCAGGGGTATAATGACCCATTCCTCCTTATTTTCAAATTTGATGTACCCTTTGTTAAACCAAAGGTCCACATTGTTCTTGTAACACCATGGGCACCCAAGTAGTGTTGGGAAATTTTCTATCTTGGCGAGCACCAAGACTTAGTATTCCCTAGTAAACTTATCTCCCTAGATAGTGATAGCTGCATCCTTTAAGACACTGATGGGAATTACATTAGTCTTGTTTACCATATACAACACATTAAAAAATGGTTGTAATGCATGTCTTCCCATCTGATGCCATGCATCTAAAGTTAGAACATTAACCTCTGTGCTAGTGTCAATGAGGATATTACTAAGGAGCCATCCATCCACAACTCCATTCAATGTGATCTCCTTATCATATTCAAGGCTATGAGGGTGAATTTTTACGTGCAAAACCTACCTCTTACACTCTCCTCAGGCGCGTGGTACCTTATCTCTTAACCATGATCCTAGCAAGGGAATGATATTCTCTTCCCTTATCATTTTACACACCTCATTGAACCCATCCAGGTCATCCTTTGGCACCTTAACTCTCCTCCCTTATTCTTCCTACCTGGATTGTTCCTTTAGACACTGCATTTCCCCTTGTAAACTCTGAATGACATCTATAGTGTCCTGATACACCTCCTTTTGATGCACAGGGTCTGGGTAATTTCCATGAACTACTTCCTCCCTTGAAATCAGGTTCCTCTGCCTTTGTATCTCTTTTGTGTACATGGCTTTTGCCCTTGTTGTTACTAAGATAGGCTCCAAACCTAGATCCTATGTTATCCATGGCATCCACCATGTGTCTTCCATCTTAATGCCGACCATTGTAGCACCCTTGTCTTTCTGATGTTGCTGATTCATGTGCTCAAACAACTCCAGGCACTCCTTTACTTATGCTTCTTTCCACACCATGAGCACTATAACAGGTCTAGGCACTCTTGTTTGTAATGTTTTGTAGATCTACAATTGAAACAAGTTCCACGCGGGAACTCACTCCTTCCTTCTTTAAAGTTACCATGACTATGGAATCCCACTCAAAAACCTCTTCCACGTGTGCCTCCATCTGCGTGCTCCTCATAAGAGCAATCATCACCCTTGGAACTACTAGCAACGCTAGTTTGGCATACCCCATGATCAATGGCCTCATGGATCTGATTAATGATCCTATAGTCATTAGTATCATGGGTTGTAGAGGTGTAAATCTTACAATAACAAGACACATTCTTCTGAATTGTGTGTTATAGTAAGGGGCATCTAGTTACATCATGGGCCCCGTGAAAAAATTCACAATCTACTATCATGATGCGTACTTTCCTTTGGGGGAAAATATCCTTAACGTGCCCCTCTACTTCACAATTTATGAACCACAAACCACTACGAGTCTCATGGGCTAAGTTCGCAGACAAATTTTCAAACTTCTTGGCCATACCAGCAATCTGAGCCTCCAAGAATGGGCTAATGCCAATATCAACACTATCAATAGCCTCAGCATACAGATCAACTTCCAATTCCTCATGCAAGTCTATAAAATTTTTATGAGATAAGGACCTTCTAAAATGGGTAATCAATCCTCTAACAAACCACTCAGCATGCTGTGAAGGTTGAATATCATATGATAATTTAGAAAAGAGAGTTTTAAAGCTCGCATCATACTCCCACACACTCTTTTCCATTCTTTGTTGAATCTCCTTCAAAGCATTGATGCTCTTCTACTCAAACTCAAGAATGTGGAATTCTTCTAAGAATGTGTTCTTTAAAGAAGTATAGTCCACTATTTGATAAGGGTAATATTTCCTATACCAGTTATGTGTGCGCCCTTACAACGTGGTTCCAAAATGGCTAGCCTTCCATTCTAGGATTATGATACCCTTTGCATGCCATGGAAGTTCACACTTGTGAACATGTTCCACAACATCCTCAATACCTCTATAATTAGGAAAATGTAGAGAAATTTCAAAGAAAACTTGGGGGGTGGTTGGATACCGAACCCTCCTGAGCCAGAGCCTTTATTTCCACATGTGTTTCCTCCACCACCTACTCCATCAGGTCCACCAGGTTCTAAACTATAAGATCCATGAATTCCAATATGCCCTAAACCACCAGAGCCACCAAAGCCATTAGCTCCTATTCCTTCTAAACCACCAGATCCACTAGGTCCTAAACCATTAGAGCCACCAGATTTACCAGGTCCTAAAGTGGTCGTACCAAGGGTCCCCATGGTTCCAATGAGCCCCACTACCAATAGTATACCCCATGGCACTCCTAGATGCAAGACCAAAACCCTGTGTGTCTATACCTTGCCTAAAAATTCCTAACACTAGGTTGGTGTTTGCAGCCATAAAAGGCCCAAATAAGAAATTATACCTCCTGGGTGTAGACCGATCACCGCCAATGTAACAAATTAGACTAGCAATAGTTTCCCCCTGATATGGAAAACCAAGCACCAAGGTCTGGTCACTAGGTGGGCTCAGATGCACGTGAATGGTTCTTCTCTATCCGCATAATGAACTCTCATTAGAAGCTGAAGGGGTCTCTCTTATGCACTTTCCAAGATGGGGTCATACAGACTACCAAAGTTACACGTAATCTTTGTGAACCTCAAATACTTCCTGCCACATTTTCTGCCATACATCCATCACACCTGCAACCTCATGTTGTCTAGAAATATCCCTTTCATGCACTTCACCATACTCGAGTCATCTCTCCTCCCTTTCTTTCTCCGTAGCAACATCCTCCATCTTCCTCCACCCTAGCTTCCTCGCTTACTCGCTAGTGCTCATAATGGTTTGGCCGGCCATTGGGAATGCCTCTAAACTCATGGTAACCATCAAAATTTTCATAGCTAGAGGGAAAACATGCATAAATAATCCTTTGGGCTCCCTCATAAACTCAAACTCAGTAACCTCTGAACAAGAATATGTGGAAATGGCATACTCCAAAGTGTAGCTAGCCAATACTCTTTTCCACCAATGATCCACAACACGGGTCCACATTAGATCTACATCCTTTAGCCCTTAGTATTCTTCTTGTGTCCACACACACAATCTATAATGCCAACTTGATCTAGACACATAGGCTAAGAGCCATTCATACAGTTCCACAAGGAAACAACAGAAAAAAAAATTCATACAAATCACGGTAGAGGTTCTCTTCTACCCATCTACATGCATCAAACTCAAGTCCAGTGCTAAGCCTCTAAGAAAATTCATCCTCCATTCTCTTGAACCATGATTCAACACTTTCCAACTATAACCTCTTTGTCATTACTCACTACACAATTCATGATGTATGCTATTTCCCACTACAACTTCGAAAAGAGGTCCCGACATCAAAAAAAAAATGTAGTCATTTTTACCCCTATCACAAAAGAAAGGAACCTCATGTGTTCCATCCTGTCACCTAGCAGATGTTGGGCACTCACCCCAGGCACGTGTAGGTGCCGAGTCTCTCTTTTATGTGAATTTAGTGGGAAAAATCATCTATGATTTGTATTTAAGAGATTCCAAAAGGATTTAAGACATACAAGAACCATAGAGCTCAGAACGGCCTCTAGATCCTTGCATCTATTCCAGAAAGAGTAATTAACATATTATATTACTTGTACCATAACAGAAATAAGTATATAAGAATCCATACTTAGCATAAAATGAAAGAGAACCTATGAAAAAGATGTATGCATCAGAATCATTGATGTTCATATATATATAAACTGGTAACCTCATTACATCCATGGATCCATTTATAGAATGTCATAGAGAAGCAAACCGTAGTCATGCATTACAACTGGACTAATGTAGCTAAGCTAACAAAAAGAAAAATTACAGTCCCCTTTCCCAATACATCCTTTCCTAAATGCAATTACCCACTAACAAAGTTCTTGTAGTATTTATGTAGAGTTCTGCCCCTTCTCTAGTTCTCTTCTCCTCTCTTCCTCCATGTCTTTTTACTCTACAGGTGCTTGTATTTATAGCATTTCTGGACTACCAACTCATCCTCCAATGCCCTCAGATCCAATGCTAAGTGTCTGAATGTGGTCCTCCATGAGAGCATGCTCCTCTAGGCGTGAGTTTTCCACTTTATACCATAATGTGCTTGTAAAAGCTTCTACCACAGGCATGCTCCTTCCTGGGCCAATCTGTGGCTAGGTTGACACCTTATCCATGTGAATTCAGGTCATGATTTTCACGTGTTCTTCCACGAACGTCCAATTTTATTAAGTCCTAAACCCTTTATTCTATATGCACATGCCATGTGTGTCACAAGTTTCCTTAAACCTTACCTTGCACACTTTGTCCTTGTGTGTCTACATTCCTTCATACTTGGTCAATATTCTAGGGGCCCAATGTCACCCCACACTACACCTTTTCTCCATCTACGGGAACACTTCTCTTAGTGAGAGAAAGAATACAATAGGCTTATGCCTAGGAAAATAATAAGGGGATGAAAGAATGGGGAAGGAAGAAATAATGGGATAGTGAAAGAATCAATACAATAGACTAGGAAAATCTTTTTACAGGTCGGCCTCCAATTTATTCTAGGCATTGACTTCGTCCTTCACTCTTTGATAGAGGTCGCCAACCAAGGCACTCACCACCTCAAATTTTAATCCATCTCCTTGTACGCTCATAGTATTTATGATCTTCTCCAATACCTTACATATATCCTGTAGCGCATCCATTCTTCATGTGATACATGGATATAGCTCCTTTAACTAGTTTTTTATTGAAACCCTTAAGGTTTTAATGGCCTCTGATTTCTTCTCAACCTCGGCAAGGATTTTGTCTCTTTCCACCCTATTCCCCTTGTTTTTCTCCTAGAAATCCTTGAGTTCTACTTCATGAGTGGTGACAAAGGCACCTACCACTTTTTCTTTGTCCATGCAATTGTTGTACATAGCCTTAACAGTCTAGAAAGTAGCCCTTACATCAGAAAATCACATTGTTGTACTATATGACGAGCGCTACAATCTCCAATTTTTCTTCCTTCTCTAGGTACACAACCACTTCCTCTATAGACTCTAAGGCTAGTGGCTGTATTTCCATGGTGAGGACCCTTATTAAATCCTCCAAGCATCCCAAGGTAGATCCATACTTCTACACGGGTGATGCTAGGTTTGTATGGTTTAATAGTATGGCCCGTTGATGGATTCTACTTTCTTATACACAACACTCATGTTGGCCTTTTCATCCTTCATTTATCGCTGCCAGTGGGTGCTGATTAACTTTTCCTAGCTCAGCTCCTTGGTCAAAGTAGCTAGCTCTTCCTCTTTCTCCTTCATCTCCCCTTCCAAATCCCTGATCATGCCATTTCACCCAAAGAGTCTAGCCTCTATCTCAATGGAGACTTTGTTAAGCACATTGCATAGTGTTTCATCCGAGAGCTACTAGCTATCCACCACTAGGTGGACCTACCTCAAACTTTGGTTCATCAAGGTGGGACTCAATTGCCCAAAATATCATCTTCCTTGTCCATGGATAGGCAACCTCATTGTCAAAAGAGATTACAAAATCAACTCAAACCAAAACTATTCTCCCAAGATTTTTCGATCAGACAGTCCCATAAACGAGTTCTAAGCATTTCAAAACCATGAATACAAGTAAAAATCAAGCTCAGAATACAAGTACATAACCAAACACAATTCCTCAAATTCAAGTTCAGTATTAAACACGAAGCTTCGATACAAGCTCAGAATGAAACACAAGGATCCAATATAAGTTCAGAACAACACTAGCCTCGAACACAAGTTCAAAATAAAATAAAAAGATTCAAATATAATTTTCACATGCATGTCACCACATAACTTGCATAGGGAGATTTTCCAAAGGCTAACATAATTTAGCAATGGATTTATATTCAAAAAGCATAAATATTCATAAAACCATGAAAGTAAATAACCATAAAAACCATGAAAACATTTATCTCATGAGAGCGTAATTATTTTAATGAACCAATTCGAAGGAGACTTCCAGCCTAGATTCCAACTCTTTTTCTCCTCCACGAAAGATCAAGAACCAAACATATTTTTTTCCAATGTGTCTGATACTTTCTTTCAATTGAAAATAGACTGGAGAAACCAAAATTAGCCTTAAAGTAAAATTCGAACTGCTGGTTTCAACAACCAGATAGATCCATGTAGAGCAAAAATCATAATGCATGCAAGATCAAACAACCTCCAAAAAATCTTCCTTCCTTGTTTCCAAGATGGTTTTCGAGCAAAAACTAAGGTTCATTAATGTAATTACTCCCAAATGTCTTGCTTATCTCTCCTTGCCACCGCCTCCTAAAATTGGCAAATGTCATTTCTACTTCAACATGTATTTCAATCTTTAGTGAAGCCTCCATGTATGCTTCCACTAAATTCTACTTACTTTGTCCAAAATTGGTTGTACCTCCATTCATTTAACCAAATAAAATCAAATAAATTCCATTAGAACCATCGCCCTAATGCCATGAGACCCTAGGTTCCTTTTCAATAGTTAGGATAGATTTCCTAAAACTTATGTTAGTCTAAAAATAATTACCTTAGGTCTTAAAAACATTGCCATAGGTAATTTCCACCTTAGGTTAGATCAAATTCACAACCATATAGTATTAGGTATTAGGTTAACTAGCCTAACATTACCTAAGTAATTTTTCCCTTATTCATTAAGCACAAGAACTTAGTTTAGGATGCCATCCAAACCAAATAGAATAAGAAGCTTAGGTTAGATTGAAACATAAATAAGTAAATATTCCTAGGAAGTAGGTTCTTTTACCTAGTTTAGGATACCATTAGGATAATCCCTTAGGTTTAGGATTTAGATTCCCCTCATCATTGCGAAGCATAACTTATTTCTTATGCCATTAATTTCCTGAAGAGATCAATCCCAAAGACCCAAGCAAAAACTTACAACCGAATGAAGGCACATTCATACAAGACCAAAGAATTTGTAACATACAAAGTTTAGTCCGCTATGTCTCTCTACCTATGAATGTTAATTTACTATTTAGTTTGGTGAGGAGATTTAAAACATTCCTTCAATCACTGGAATTGATTCGAGGATGAGTAGGTTTGCAACTCTCAAAACCAGATTACAAATCACATACAAGAAATGAAAATGGATTCTTGCGAGCCATATCATTTTAGTTTGATGAATCCAAGAGTATAAATGATCTATCCATAACAAGCATGATTTTCAACAATCAAGGAAACACACCTCATTCAATAAAATCACATGCTTATGCTTGTAATGCAAAAGAGAAATATAATTGTTTATCAAAGGTGTTACATACTTCCCTCCTAAAAATAATCATCGTCCCGATGATTGTCTTATGTTTGACCATTGCATTAAAGATAATCAATTTATTCACTTACTTAACACATTTTTACAACAATATCAATTTAAAGTGTCAAAAATTGACATTCACATAGTTGTTTATTTAAAAATAAATAGTTATCTACGCAAAACTAGCAGACTTATTGACATATAAAGATAAAATCAAATTTTTTTATCTATCATCATTGTCAATTCTAATCAAATAAACATGGAAAAGTAGTTTTCATATCCTCTAGATTTTCCCAGGTTATACTTTCTTCATAAATTGGTCCCACTAGACCTTATGTTGACTTATTTCATGATTTCTTAAATGCAACTAGTGAGTTTCCAACACTCGTATGGATTTAACCATGATAATTCCTAGGTCTTGGACCTGCAAGGAATTCTAATTTAACACATGTGATAAATAAGAAACATATTTCTTAACCAAAAATATGGAAAACATCATGCATTCATCACAAAGAAGGAGGTAACCTTAAATGGTAAGCTACAGGGTTGATTACTTCAACTATCTCAAAGGGTCCCACATAACGAGGTGATAACTTGACAGCCTTGCCAAAAGTTATAGAGCTCTTTTTCAGTTTAACCCAAAAAAAGACATTCTCACGAAGTTCAAATTACCTATCAACCCACTTTAAATCAGCATAACTCTTTTACCTATCCGTTGCTTCTTTTAAGCGTTCACGAAACATTTTAGCTTGTTGTTCCATTTCCGTAAGGATTTCAAGTCCAATTACCTCTTTATCCTTAATGTTGTCCCAACTAACGAGGGTTCTACGTTTTCTTCTGTATAATGCTTCGAAAGGTGTCATCTTAAGAGAGGCATGATATGTGTTATTGTAAGTAAACTCAAGTAGTGGAAGGTACTCTTCCCACTTATATTGTTGATCCATACAATACATTCATAATATATCTTCTAAAACTAGATTAACTCTTTCAGTTTGTCCATCCGTTTCCGGATGATATGCAAAACATAAATTCAAATTAGTTCCTAGAGTTACATTAAGTGTTTTCCAAAACCTTTACGTCATTCTACAATCTCTATCACATATGATTAATTCAGGTACTCCATGCAATATGAAAATTTCATGTATAAATCTTTTAGCCAATACAGGAGAATCATCCTTCAAATTACCAACAATAAAATGTGCTACTTTTGTTATTGTATCGAAAACTACCAAAATAACATCATGTTTATTTCTTGACATAGGCAACCCTTGTACAAAATTCATGCTTATTACTTTCCATTTGTACTACGGTATGCTATGAGGATACAATAAACCAGTTGGGTGCATATGTTTAGCTTTAACACGTTGAAATTCAAGGAAATGTTTCACAAAATCAATAACATCCTTTTTCATCCCCTTCCAGAAATATTGTTTTCTTATATCAGCAAGCATCTTTGTAATACCAGGGTGTCCTGAAAAAGTTGAATTGTGAAATTTTTCTAGCAATTTCTTTCTTAAATCATTTTATCGAAGGTATGTATACTTTGTTTTCAAATCTTAAGATTACTTCATTGTCAAAGTTAAAACCTTTATACCTCACATCATTTGGATCTGCAACAAGCGCTATTTTTACTTGCTAAAAGTAAGAATCAAATTCCATAACACTTTTTACTTCATTCTTAAACTAATTTCTCAATCTTATAAGAGCATAAATGTGCTTCTTACGAATTAGAGCATCAGCCACTCTATTTTCCTTACCTTTAATATTTAATTGATATCAAAATCATATTGAGACAAAAACTCTAACCATCTTCATTTTCTTGCATTAAGATTTGGCTGAGTGAAAATATACTTCAGCCCAAGATGATCATTTTTTAATTCAAAAGGTTTACCAAGTAGGTAATGCCTCCAAACTTGTAGTGCATGGACAATGGCAGCAATCTCTAAATCATGTGGAGCATAATCTAACTTATGTAACTTTAGTTTTCTACTTTTGTAAGATATGACATGATCATTTTGTTACAAAATACCTCCTAGACCTTCCCCAGATGCATCTACTACAACAATGAAGTCTTCATTAGGATCTAGTACTACAAGAATAAGTGTTGAAGTTAAGTGTTCCTTCAAATTTCTAAATGCAGATTCACATTTCTCATTCCAAACAAACTTCTTATCCTTTTTCTGCAATGAAGTTATTGGTGTAGCCACCTTATAAAAATCTTTTACAAATTTTCCATAGTAGCCAGCAAGCCCCATGAAGCTTCTAACTTCATGTACATTCTTTAGTGCAGGCCACTCAATTATAGCTACAATTTTAGAAGGATCTACATCAATTTCATTCTTACTTATTACATGTCCCAAATAGTTCACTTCTGTGTCATAGAAAGAACATTTAGATAGCTTACCATATAACCGTCTCTTTCTCAAAATTTCCAAAACTATCTTCAAATGCTCATGGTGTTCCTTAATACTTTTAGAATATATGAGAATGTCATCCAAGAATAAGAGCACAAATTTTTCCAAGTATTCTTGAAAGATATTATTCATTAAATTTATAAAATCTGCAGGTGCGTTTATTAATCCAAAGGGTACAACCATGAACTCATAATGTCCATACCTTGTTCTAAAAGTTATTATATGAATGTCCTCATCCTTAATCTATAGTTGGTGATATCCAGATCAAATATCTATCCTAGAATATACCGATGCTCCACGCATATGATCAAATAGATCATCAATTCTAGGGAAAGGGTATCTATTCTTGATTGTTTCTTTTTTTAACATTCTGTAATCAATGCACAATCTAAGCATTCCATATTTCCTTTTCACAAAAATTGCTAGTGCTCCCCAAGGTGAAACACTTGGTGTAATCAAACCTTTAGAAAAAAATTCTTGTAATTGATCCTGAATCTCTACTAGTTCTATAGTAGTCATTCGATATGGTGCCTTAGAAATAGGCTTAGTTCCAAGCTTGATTTCAATTCTGAAGTCAAATTCCCTTTTGGGTGGAAGACCTGGTAACTCTTCTAGAAACACGTCACTAAAGTTTCGTAACAGTGGATATAGTTCCATGACATCGATGTTCTCTTTAGTTGTTTCTGTAATCTTTACTACATATAAGGTACAACCTTTATTTTTGGCCTTTTTAAGTTGCATAGCTGACAGTTTCCTAATAGAAATCTCATGTTTCAAACCCTGAATCACTGGTGTTATATGCAGATCATCTAAATAAATAATATGTTTTTCAAAATAGTCCACTTTTGCCTTATGTTCAGCTAACCAATTAACACCTGTGATTACATCCTAAGACCCCAAAGGTGTAACATAAAGATCAAATTCTGTGGAAAAACTAGGTAAGTCAACGACTACTCCAAAAAGACACATACTAACAGTATGAACAACATTATTTCCATAAATTAAATTCCATGTTTTATCCATGTTTCCATCTTTTATTTTTAGTTTTGATGCTAATTTACTAGAAATAAAACATTTAGTAGCCCCGGTATCAAAAATAATAATTATAGGTATGCCAAATAACTTACCCAGAACCTCTATGGGTGTGGCCTATTTTTTAGCCTGCTTATCAACTACTACAGCATGTATCTTGTGTTGTTAATTACGATCATCCTTCTTCAAAGGACATTGATTTACGTAATGATCTTTTCCATAGTTATAACAGCCTCCTATAGGTCGATTTCTAGGTTTGGATTTATTTCCAGCCCTAGAATTATCATATGACCTCCATAGGTTATTCTTGACAAAATTGTTTCATGCACTACCAACAAACTTTTTTTGTTGCTACTTTCTTACTATTATTAGTAGAAAGCTTACTTTTTATTCCAACTTTCTTCGATGGTCCTTTCTTAGGTGCAATAGATGATGAAGAGGAGTTGGTAACTTTCTTCCTTACTTCCTCCTTATGAGTAGAAATTGCCTTCAATTTATGTTCTTACTTGATGAATTTTTCAACAACCCCTTCCATTGTGGTTGGGTTGTGAACATCCACCTCTCCTCCTATAATGGGATTCAATCCCATGATGAATTTCCATTTCTTGAATTTTTTTTCAATTTGATACTGAGGTACATACTTAAGGAGTCTAGTAAACCACTCCCAATACTCAGTTACAGTTATCTTTCCTTGAGCTAAGTTCTGGAATTTAGTCATTTTCTTATCATAATAAAGTTGTGGCAACCAACATTTCCTAAAGTAACCTTTAAATTGATCCCATGTTGTATTAGTTTCATCAATATTTAACTCAGCCTTACGTCTTTCCCACCATGAAGATGCCTCATGGGAAAGCTGATATGCTCACCATATCACCTTTGTTTCTGTTAAGAAATTCCTTATTGTAAAGTACTTCTCCATTTTGCTGAGCCAATTCTTAGCTCCATCCCATAATGTGGTGCCATAAAACCTAGTTAGACTTATCCTTTTTATATCATTAGTGAGTTCAGCTACCATCCTAGACTTTTTGTTCTCAGGTTGATCAGGTATGTTCACATTGTTATTATCAACACCTAAATTTGCATTGTCCCCAGGAGGTGGCTAATTATTATTACTAGCATCTTCTTCCTCCTCATTACCCATTACTTGTTGTTCAAGTACACCCAAATGATCTCTTGTGTCCAACAGGGTAGCAAGGATCTCATCGAGTTTTTGGGAAGTTGCTGCTCCTTCCATAGGTGGAGGATTATTTGTAACATTTCCTCTTGTTCTAACCATTTTTTGTTAACAAGAAAATTTAAGTTTCATTAAATTATGGACACAATAGGCCTAAGAGCTATAACCCTCAGCTCTGATACCAAGATGTAACATTCTCATTTTAAGACTTTAGAAACAAGGGAGTTTTTTTAAAACACAATGTTCTCTATTCTAAATAAAACATCATTTAGAACACACATTCCATGCTAATAAATCTCATAACAGATAACCATATGCAACTGTAATGACTCAATACGTTACCAATCTCTCATTCCATGACTATGTTACCAACCGATCTCTCATGTTTGACTTAAATTATAGAATAATTTATGTATACCACGTATACGTGGTTTTTCCTACCCTATTCTGGGCACTGAGTGATCTATTTAAAGAACCTGTCTGAATATTTGTTACCAATATTTGTCTAACATCACATTGTTTTAAACTAGGTGACATAAGACAACACAACCGATAGCTTATGATACTTTGGCCAAATATTTTCAACATAATCTTCATGTTACTATTTCTAGACGGCATACTTGTCATTTTGGAATATGTCCTTCACCTCACTCTTTTGTTATCTAGAATTGTCTTTACTGACTACCATCAGTCCACTTGCCTAAGGTTTGACCCTAGTCCAAGTTAGCAACATAATTTGTTATAAGAAGATGCTCACGATGAATTAGGGTATATGGGCCTACTCGATCGACCTAAGTCGACTGAATGTGCCAAGGTACCCTGAGTCATAAAAATCCATCCCCTATCCTAAACATGCTACTAACTTGACCTAGAGAGAAACTAAGTTCAATTATATGTGTGTAGATCTAGATGAATAAATACTGAAGGGTGTTACCACATGTAAACTATAACATTGTATCCTCGAGAAGCCCTTGGACTTCTCGAAGGTACATTTGTTTAGTTGGCGTGTGTCAACATCTATTGGAATTGATTCATCACAATGTACATACCCCTTGGTGGTCATTAAATTTATAATTAAATTGGATTAAGATTCAGATTGCAGTAACCATACTTAACACTAATTCCAACATTCATTAAATTCTTTATCCATAATTAATCTAAATTTATATTAATAACTTGATTAACTCATGTTTGCATTGGTGTTCATTAACATGGCCTAAAAAGAAGTTATTCCCAAAAGAGGGTAGCAAACATCCAACGGTTAATTTTTTAAGTAACCTAGTTGTCCAAGTAGGTGTATCATTCACCTAGATTCAACTAGTGTTTACTTTGTATAAATGAAGCACAAGGTTAAAGATTATAACAACCATTCCATTTTTTGTTCATTCTTATGATAGAGGAAGAGTCTTCCTCTACATGGATACATGTTAGGGTAAACATAACCTTTTTATCAATCATCACTCATATAGTTTAATTGTATGACCAAAGCATATTTCATTATTTAAACTATAGTTTTTTACTTAGAGAATGACAACTTTACAATTTAACAAGTTTCATTCAAGTAAGGGAGATTGCACTATCCCCTTAATCCAACTTATTAATTGATAACAACAATAACATATAAATAGATATAAGATCATTGACAAGATATCACTACTATTTCCGTCATATAAAGTACCAAAGAATTTACACCACAAATTGGAGTTTGTATCCAAACCTTTCAGTTCATCATGATAAAATATACATTTAAAAGATTATGCATTTCAGACATACTGCATGTCAATCATCATTAAGATCATAAAAGAAAATCACTTCTCTTTTCCAATACAACTCAAGAATGAATCGAAATTCTTTACATAAGATCTAGAATTAAATAAGCCAATGCATCATAATTTTTTTTTCCTTATTTTATCACTTACAATGTCCATCTACAAAAATTTCTTACACAGGTCAGTTCAACAAACTAAGCATGATAAGCACCAATCATTAAAACGAAGTGCATTCCACTAATTGTTCCATTAAAACAACTCTTCTTTAACGAAACAATTAATGTATCATAAAAATAATCATAAGTAATAACAAACAGATAGGAAGTACAATAATGAGTCTGAATTCACTTTTTTAAAAAGAACATAATATAATCCACAACATTCGCATTATATTATATAGTTTAATTGATCATATCAATTCCTTTTAAATAAATAATAGGTCTTGTCATCTAATTTTTTCATAATCCTATCAGAATAGAAATACAACATTTATCTTTACGATGTAGCAGAAGAAGTTATTTACAGGATAGCTCATATTAGGATGCTTCATCCTACAACTTAGGCAAAAATAAGAAGAATCAATATATATTATACCCCATTCACTAATCATTTGAAAGACATAAATAAGATTAAAACACACATAACTGCTTCAATTCAAGGATAAAAATTATAAGGATTCAACATTAAAGAGACAACATCTAAACAAGAATCCCAAATCAATCCATGAAGGGATAGAGAACCAAAATAGTCTACTTACAAGTCTTAAGTAAGTGATACATGTTAGAAGATATTGTTAAAAGTTATGAAACCAGACATTCCACAAATCAAAGAAAGACTCACACAATTTTAATATCTTCTCATGTTCATCCAAGGAGGATTCATAAAAAGATATAGTGCAAAAATATAAAACCATCCAATATCAAATCCAAATGAAGTATGACTTAGTCAAACAAAGCAGTCAGTCTAAGCATGTTTACATTTTATCTTTAACAAAACTGACTCAGCTATTCTCTTTCCACATCATTACAACAAATGACATAGTTCAAAATAGAATAAACAATCCACAAGTAAATTTCCATCTCAAAAGAGTGGTTTCCCACTATTTCCTACCAGATAGAAGGACAGAAAGCTGAGCTAAGGAGTTGAGTAGGCCTAAGAGAACAACCAATTTACAGCCAAGAAGTGAGTCATGTTACAGAGAAGTTTGATCAAATGAACTAATATTAACAAAAGCAAAAGGATATCAACAAAAAAGGTCCAATCAATAATTCATTTCATTTATAATATCAAATGAATTCCCATTCTATTTCCAAACTCATAAGTTCTTTACTAAATCCCAAATGAGAATACAAAACCAACCCACGGTTTATAGACAATAACTCATCCAGTTTCCCCTAAAGATTCAAGCTTTATTGAACAACAGAAAAATACTGACCTGGTTCATCTAGTCCATTTTATTTAAACACAAGTTGAAATTAAAAGGAGTACATAGTATAGTCCCAAGGCTGAAGATAAACAAAATATTGTCCAAAAGAGAAATCCATTCTTTTCTTCATTATAAAGACCCAAAGATTCATTCAATTAATCTAACAAAGAATACAATACCGAAATCAGTATAAGCTAACAAGTTTCCAAAATACTCATGAACTCCATAGAATTTGAAATCCCAATTACAAGGGCTTCAACAACTCAATACAAAAGAGCAAGTAATTTTTGATCTAAAATAAGAACAAATAAATAAATAATCCCAAACTCGAGGTAATATATCCTATCAACAAGATTCATAATGAGAGAGTATTCAACTCTTCTTTCCTAAAAAACCCAAAAATCAGTTTAAAAGGATCCAAAAGAGAGTAAGAAAACCAAAAATACGTTTAAGTCAAACAATGTCTCAACTTTTCCTTCAACCTGATAGAATGAAAAATCACAAAAAGGACTCTCACAGCTCCATCTATAAATATTACGACAAAGAAGGTATTCGTTTCAAACATAGATCACAAGGAGTATGCATACTACATTTCAAAAAAATTTAGGAACCGATAACAAATATTTCAAATGAGCTCTATATCAACCAAAGAGTAAATAAAAATATAGTATCTAACCATAGGTTCCTTAATCCCTCAACAAGTTATAGTTATAGTCCATTAACCTACAAATAAATCAGTCAAGTCTTCAGCAAGACACGATTTTTCTCATAGTAGAGGAGGGAAGCATATCCTCCATATTTACACACCCTTACAAGTTCAAATAAGGTGATATAATCTCAAAAATAGAAGCACAACAACCATTCCAACTCAAGAAGCTACAAGGAGAGGATCTCAAAAGAGATTACCAAATCAACTCAAACAAAAACTATTCTCCCAAGATTTTTCAAGCAGATAGTCCCATAAATGAGTTCTAAACATTTCAAAACCTTGAGCATGAGTAAAACTCAAGATCATAATAGAAGTACATAACCAAACACAATGCATTAAATTCAAGTTCAGAACACACAAGTATTGAATACAAGTTCATTTCTAAACACAAAGCTCCAATACAAGCTCAGAATGAAACACAAGGCTCCGATATAAGTTCAAAACAACATCAGCCTCAAAAATAAGTTCAGAACGAAATACAAAGCTTCAAATACAAGTTTCACATGCATGTCACTACAAAACTTGCACAGGGAGAGTTTCCAAAGGCTAATATAATTTAGCAAAGGATTTATATTCAAAAACCACAGAGATTCATAAAACCATGAAAGTAAATAACCAGAAAAATCATGAAAAAATTTATCTCATGAGATCAGAATTATTTTAATGAATCGTTTAGAAGAAAGAAAGAAATATTAATGTGTATAGCCTATCATTCCTTATAGTGCTTCTACCAATTTGAAGGAGACTTCCAGCTAAGCTTCTAACTCTTTTTCATCTCCATAAAATATAAAACAACCAAACATATTTTCTTCCAATGCCTCTTACATTTTCCTTCGATCGAAAATAGACCAGAGAAGCCAAAAATAGCCTTAAAGTAAAATTCAAACTCTTGGTTCAAAGAACCAGATAGCTCCATGTAGAGAAAAAATAACAATGCATGTAAGATCAAACAACCTCCAACAAATCTACCTTCCTTGTTTCCAAGATGTTTTGCATACAAAAACAAAGGTTCATTAATGCAATTACTCCCAAATATCCTGCGTATCTCTCCTTGCCACCACCTCCTAAAATAGGTGAAT
The DNA here is from genome assembly GCA_019776745.2 of Taxus chinensis. Classification (NCBI taxonomy): domain Eukaryota; kingdom Viridiplantae; phylum Streptophyta; class Pinopsida; order Cupressales; family Taxaceae; genus Taxus; species Taxus chinensis. The sequence continues at coordinate 94,315,568 of CM034149.1, read as the reverse complement.
GCCATTTCTACTTCAACATGCATTTCCATCTTTAGTGAATCCTTCACGTATGCTTCCACTCAAGTCTACTTACTTTTGCCAAAAATTGTTGTACCTCCATTCATTAAACCAAATCAAATGAAATAAATGCCATTAGAACCGTCACCCTAATGCCATGCAACCCTAGGTTCCTTTTCAATAGTTATGATAGATTTTCCAAAACTTAGGTTAGTCTAAAAATAATTACCTTAGGTCTTCAAAAAATTTCCATAGGTAATTTCCACCTTAGGTTAGATCAAATTCTCAACAATAGAGTATTAGGTATTAGGTTAAATAGCCTAACATTACCTTAGTAATTTCTCCCTTATTCATTTAACACAAGAAATTAGGTTAGGACGTCATCCAAATGAAATAGAATAAGAAGCTTATGTTAGATTGAAACCAAAATAAGTAGACATAGCTGGGAAGTAGGTGCTTTTACCTAGTTTAGGATACCATTAGGATAATCCCTTAGATTTAGGATTTAGACTCCCCTCATCTTCGTGAACTAGACTTTATTGCTTACGCCATTAATGTCCTGAAGAGATCAATCCCAAAGACCCAAGCAAAAACTTACAATTGAATGAAGGCACGTTCATACAAGACCAAAGAATTTGTAACATAAAAATTTTAGTCCACTATGTCTCTCCACCTATGAATGTCAATTTACCATTCAATCTGGTGAGGATATTTAAAACATTCCTTAGATCACTGGAATTGATCTAAGGATGAGTCAGTAAAAGAGATAGGTCTGCAAATCTCAAAACCAAATTTTAACTCACCTATAAGAAGTGAAAATGGATTCTTGCAAGCCATATCATTTTATTCTGATGAATCCAAGAGTAGAAATGATTTATCCATGACAAACATGATTTTCAACAATCAAGGAAACACACCTCATTCAAGAAAATCACATGCCTATGCTTGTAATACAAAAGAGAAATATAATTATTTGTCAAAGGTGTTATAAGTAGAGAGTGAGGATGGGTAATGTAATGATGTAAATAATAGAAAAGACCCAGTTATAAACTTATAAGAAATAAAGAAATGGAGATGCAACAACTTAATCTGATAACAGAAATTATAAAAGCTATTATTGTGTATTAGACCAAGTTGATGGAGGTATACTTATTGTTATATGAGCTTGATGCCTAGATGGAAATGGTAGTTGATCAGATGGATGGAATTTGGTGTGGTGATGGTGCTTCCCAGGATGCTCCTCTGAATGCAAAATGGCTTTGTGGTCACTTCTGATTCTATTTGTGGATGTTTGGAAGCGTGTACGAATGCTGGTTCTACTTGTATGCATCTCTAGTCTTATTTTTTGCTCTTTGAATGTGCCAACCTCCAAATAAGATCACAAAAGGAAATTAAAGGTAACTTATGATGGTTTTGGGTTGAACGATGTTAGTTTAGGGGTGACCGGTGTCGGTTGGGGCGGGATTTCCTAGGTTTACTAAAATGGGTAGATCTGCTTGATTTCTTGGATCTTGTTCATTTCCTTTTTGAGGATTAGAATGGAATATTCTTTTCTAATGGGAGGGAATGTGGTTAGAGGGAATGTAGGATTTGATTTTTAGGGTTTAGGTAGGTCTTAGTTAGTTATGGAAACATACTAAGAATAGATTTGGGGTGAGGTCGCTGGTGTAGAGGTGAGGTGGTGGTGTGGGAATTATCTTAATTAGGATAATTAAATAATAAATATTGTGGGGACATGGATTAATTTAATTAAATTAATATTAGAGTGGGGTGAAATGGGCCATGGTTAGGTGAGTGTGTTCAATTTGGTTATTTAGGGAAGGATTGAGGGAAGTGTGACACAATTTTTGTGTCTACATGTACAGTGGCCACCGGTGCTTACACAATAGAAACTTATGCCTCTGAACCTATTAGATGCCTCTATATTATCCCCAAATTTGTAATTAGGGCAACCACTTTCCCGTATATAGCATCCCTTTGCACTATGATGGTGATTAAATCTAGCTTCCCCGGCCTTGGCGGTACTACTTGTAAATTCACAACCCACCACTGTATGTATTTATTAATAACCCCATCATCGTCAATCTACCAGTGTACTACATGCTTCTCCTACCTTATCAACACTATTGGCTATGGTAGAGGCAGAGGCCTCTCCGCATCATCCCTCCTATACTGTGGGAAGGGTAGGGTTATATTATGAAGTAGACCTAACTGCCATCTAACCTTGTCAATAGGTATCATCTCATGCTTACCTACAAAACACCCCTCTATTAATAGGTAAAGTTGTAGCTCCTGTAACTCCTTTGCCATCCACCCATATGATGGAAAACCCACATATTTCCTCCAAATAATTTCCATGCTAGGAAATCCCTCTAGAAAATACTTTTAATAGGATACATCATGTGTAGCCCTAGTAACTCGATGCTCTCCAACAGCTAGTACCTATCACCTATAGCCTACTCAAACCAAGCCCACCTCGAATTCATCCACAAAGGGCATACCAACTAGATGCGTACACACAATGTGCACTTATGCCCAACAATGTAGTAGAAATATGTAATATAGAATGAACCTCCATAGCTTCGCATAGAACCGTAACTCTCTATATAGCTGCACCAAGAATGTTGGTTCCCATGTAAACTAGGTCCTATCCTTTATCATGTTGTGAAGAACCCCCATTAATAACTATTGGAATCTCCCACCCTCCACTTCTGGTAATGTAAAACAACAAACTACCTCCATCAACAACACCACTAACCTCATCTCCTTTAGATGGGCCTGGTACATATCTCCATAGCTCATACTGGTGTTATGGAACCTCATCTCTGCCATCTCCTCAGGAAAAACAATCAACATCAACTCCTCAGATGCCTCTAAGGAGATAGAATACACCTACGTCCCCACTATCGATAACTATAGGATCTTGTACACATCTTCCAGGGTAACTGTGATCTCACCCATCGGTAGATGGAAGGTATTGGTTGCTGAGTCTCATCTATTGATGAGGACAACCATCAAACTTGGCTCCCAGACTACGTGTCAGTAGTGTCTGACCCCAATCATGACAACCTCTGTAACATAGTGCCAATCATTGGCTATCACACTCCCTCATACCTCCATGAGTAGGGGTAGTACCCTATCCCACATCTGTAGCTGGTCCCTTACCTGTACCCAACAAAACACGCTATTGTAAAAAACCATCCCATACCTAACATGTATTGTACCCAATAAACCTTATCTGCAACCCTTATTACTTGTTATATCGAATCTACCAATTTTCCCTTGCTAAACCACTATTTTCATGCACATTATACCTATTTTCTACTCATTACCCTTTGTAAACATATTACCCTTACCGTTATCACCCCCCTAACTTCCATCTCACATCCCTTACCCTTCTTTTCCCAACCTTTTCTACCTATTGATATATTCTCCTCTAACCCCAATTGACGTCATTTTCTTATGACCGGAATCGGTCCCTTGTGACCAACATCAGTCACCTACTACATAAAATGATGCTAGAAGTTTCCAACCAACGTCGGCCAACCCTTAACCGGCGTCGGTCACTTTCTTGAGCCAAATCTGTCGAACTCCCTCCCCCTAATTTTCTAAAGATGTTATGAACTAGCCTGATCACTAATTCTACCCTAACCAAAGCTAAACTAAACTCCTCGCCACCCCTATTTACCCAACCTTAGACCTCCCACCTCCCCCATTTCACCAACTTTACCCACAAATTTAATTATATTTCCCTACCCAAAAACTCATACCCATATCACCCTTTTTTAAATTTTTTTCCATACGAAAAAAGTTGAAAACCTACCTCATCCCAGTGTTATTGATGTGGTGGAACATCTGGCCACTGCACTGGTGGTCCACCAAAACCCCCTCCTACCTCCATCATGCCAAAATCTACCTCTAATATCTCCACCAATCACCTCACTCCACATGATCTTGTGGACACATCTACCTGGCTCCTCTAACCAACTGGATCTCTCCAACTCAGTAGGATCTCATCCCTTGTACCTTTTTTTATCGAAAAAGCATAACTTGTTCAGTGCTCTATCATTTTCCCCTATTTGGAAAATTACAAATGATTCCACAAAAAGCATAAATTTACTTTTGTAACCACACCCCGACCTGATCGGCATTGGTTATACCTAGACTGACATTGGTCCTATGCCCTAGCAAACCGTGGTCAGTTTGGCTAGACTGTTAGTGGTTAAACATGACCAGCATCAGTTACCTGTCATACTCATGTTAATAGCCTTTCCCCATTTCCGACACAAAATTACCCTTCCCACCACCTTGTTCACCTTGCTCACCCTTATTGCCACCTACCTCCCCACCCATCTTATTTACACCCATCCTAAAATTGCATTACGGGACCTATTGTTTTTACCCGTACCTTATTCGTATGCATACCGTGACTTATATGCCATGACCCATAACACTATTCATGAAATTTAAACCCATGTGCTCGCTATGCCTTGCAGAGCTATTACCCGTGTTGTTTTACCTACTGACCTTACCTTACCTATTGCGTGTTGTTTATCCTAACCCAAATTTTGGTGTACCAAAACATACCTAAACATTCTTGCACCTGACCACTATTTTATTTCCACACCATTTTCTTACCCTTGATACTAGACTCACTTCAAACTTGTTTGGATAGACCTATCGACCTTGGATGATGTAGAGTTTGCAAGCTCTTCACCCTGGTATTGTGCTGCAATTTATATGTGTGCATGTGTTTAACTATCATTACCTTTGACCTTGGCCATTTCCTTATTTTCCCAATTTACCTTTACCCCATTTCCCCATTTTTACCTCCACCTACCCCACCCACACCTACCTACCTCATTGTTGATTAAGTGGATATTCCCATGTCTTAACCCATTGCATCTTACAATGACGGTAAATATTTTTCTCAACCAAATAGCCTTACCTTGCTTATGGTCGTGACCCTTATCCAAACAAACCTTAACCTTTTGAGCTTTTGGATATACCAGAACCACATCTACGCATTCCTCAATCTTACCCCATTGAGTTCCTAGACCGTATCCTTTACCCTCAATAACGGACCTCAACAACCCTTGTTTTGATGACCTTTACGACCCTAGCTAACATATATTTGTTATGTTGAGAAACCCTAGTATCTCATGGCATTTAAAAACACGTGCATACATCTAAATACTCTAGCTAATCACCCACTCTACTTCTTACAAACACTATACCCTTGACCATAACCTTCTTCATCCCTAACCCTATTTTCTCAAACCACCCACCTCCACATTTTATCAAACCACTAACCATTTCCTTCTATCACCTCATCGGTTCTTAGTTTTAGGGGGGTTACCTCCACCCATGTTTAGGGAAACATTACCTTCACCCACACATGGGGTAACCACATCTTATTGTTGTCAGCATTGCTTACCAATACAATCTACACAACAAAAAGGGGCAAAATGTAGACACCAAAATTGGGTCACACTCCTCTTAGCCTCTCATCGAATAACCAACTCAAACATATTCACCTAACCATGGCCCCTTTCACCCACATTAATATTAGTTTAATTAAATTAATTAAATTAATACCCACCCTCACAATATACATTACTTAATTATTCTAACTAAGCTAATATCCACCTCACCTAGACACCTCACCTAGCCACCTTACCTTAGACCTATTCTTGGCATGTTTCCATAACTAACCAAGACTTAGTTTAACCCTAAAAATCAATGCCTACTATCCCTCTAACTGCCTTCCTGCTCATAAAAATGTAACATCCGTTATACATCCGGGAAGAAAGGAATGAACCTGAGCTAAAAGAGGTGAGATTTTCCAATTTTAGTAAACCTAGGGAATATCACCTTAACCGATGCTACTCACCCTAAACCAACATCGGTCAACCTAGAACCACCATTGGTTACCATTTATTCACCTTAGCAACCTTGTTTTTGGGTTAGCAGATTTTGAGAGATACTGAGAAGGATATATATGCAAGAAAAATGAGTCTTTTCACACACCTAGACATCCATAGCCAGCATTAGGACAGATCCAGAAGCATTTTTTCACTCATGGTAACATTTCAGGACACATCACTATTGCACCAAGCTCCATTCCACCAACTGATCATCACCACCACCCTACCATTGGACCTGCAACATTGGTAAGTGTTTTTATCATTAATCATTTCCATGCTTATTCTCCCCATAGAGTTGTTATCATTTATGTTATTATTATTCCATTAATATTCCCATTCATCCATAGCCTTCTTTTTGGAAAACTCAAAAACCTCACCCACCCTTTTTCTCAAATCACCTAACCTATCCCTTCCACCTCTCTGAGTGTTCTCAACATTTCCACAAACCTTACCATCCCCTTAGTTAGCTCCATATAACTTCACCTAAACTCTACTATAAGGTCTTCATTGAACTACTGTCACCCTACTATACCGACATCGGTTACCCATAATCGTTGTTGGTATCCCTTAAAACACCATCGGTTATAATGAACTGACATCAGTCTCTGTGTTTCATAGCTTGTGCCAATAATACAACCAAACAACCTTTTACTAAATAACACAAACAACCCAGAACTTGACCCTAACCAGTTCTAGTACTCTGACATCTACTAACCCTTCAGATGTGACTATAGCCAAGCTTGTTATATTAGATTTACTTATTGTGATTCAATGAGATACCTAAATCATATCAACTACAATAGTAATTTTCTTATTCATTACATTAAATTTTTCTAAATAGTGGATTGAAAGCCATGTATAGAGTATCACACTTCCCGGATCTAGCATATGCTAGGCATTCAACTGTCATATATTATTTAACTATTATGTTGTGGTTTTGTTTTCTATTTCAAGTAGTTCATGTTGATGGTGAATCACAACACCCCTGAATGTCTGAAACTTGATGGGTTGAGACTCTCAGTGCGATTGAATAACATGGAGATTTTCCCAAGTGTGGGACCTTGTGAATCAGGAAATCTCTCCAGATGAAGGCTGGTTCCTATTCCTCTATTTAGATGCACACATAAAAATGTAGAGGGTTTACTCAAGAACCTAATCTAACTTTCCAATGAGATAGAGTAAGAAAATGCATAAAAATAAACCTAAATTAACAAAGGTGATACACCGAGGAATGAAGAAACACCTGTCTTGCCAATAAACACAAACCATAAAAAATGTAATGCAAGATCATGCTTAGGTAACCAGGTTTGCAGTGAAAGATCAGGAGGATGAAAATGAACATAGAGAGGGTTGAGAATCATCCACAGACATGCATTATTTTCTCCAAAGATTGATACAATAAACTACAAAATGCCAAGAGGCAAAGTTGCATTACAATTTTAGATGGGAGGTTTGAACTCCAAAAAATTCACCTACCAAAGAGAAGAAGGGAGGGGAAAAACAAGAATGTCTAACCTTTAGAAAGAAGACCCTCCTTACAATTTATAGGAAGAATGAGAGAGAAAAGAGAGAGGAATTCCAAATCTACCCCAACCACCTCTAGGTTGCATTTAATTCATCTCATTATGGTGGTAGGTGAGAACCCTAGCAAACCCAAAAAGTGGCGAATTGTATTTTGCATTTTTAAGAACTTGTTCCCACCCAATTAAAGATATCTAGTCGTAGTTAGATAGAGGACCTCGTAAGATTTCTGAAAATTCCAACCTTGCATGAATCCGAGCTCCCTATGAAAATTTATGGCCATCTGAATATCTGTACCAGGGTTTACTTCCTGTCAGCGCTCAAAATGTTGCGCCTCCCGAAGATGCGCCATAGGCGCTGAAAATTACATGTCGAAACTCTTTTGCCTACGCCTTGGTGCACCCTTTTTTATGTTGACACTCTTTGTTGTGTGCCCTTAACCTATGCCTTGGCGCATCCTTTTTCATGTTGACATCTTTTGTTGTGCGCCCTTAACTTTCACCTTGGTGCATCCTTCTACATGTCAACAATCTTTGTTGTGTGCCCTTATCCTACACCTTGGTGCATCATTTTACATGTCAACACTCTTTTTCCTGTGCCTTAGTGCATCCATTTACATCAGAGTTTGAGTTTCTTTGATTTCCATATTCTTCTGCTTGTCTATATCTACCCAGGGGGAAAGATATATACAACAATTTGGTGACTCAACGGGATCACCTGCCTGCTAGGTAGAAGATCAGTGGCCCTTTAGCAATCCATTGGGTATGGATTCATAAGAAATAACCTAAAACCAACCTGATATCTGATCTCAAGCCTGATACCACAACTTCTTCTCTGACAGCACTCTGAACTGTAGAAAACAACCTAAGAGAAGACAAAACTTGTGCCAAAGCACTTAGGGAAATTGAAACCTAACTACAACAAGACAATGTGCATATGCACTTAAAGGAATTAAAATCTAGGCTAATATTTACAAGGGCAACCTTTTCCTTTTAGTAGCAAAGTTTAAGATAGATTTCGTTAACCGGAATCGAAAGTTCCTCTACATCCAATGTAGACAATTAAAAGGAATTTCTACTTTTACATCCCATAACCATGTAGGGGCCACTCCAAATGGCATCAAACTCGGAATTCCTTCCTTTTTTATCCCAATCTGCATTCCATTTCAGAACTAGGTCCCCTTCCTGGAAGGTCCTTTCTCTTGCCTTCTTATCAAACCATCTTTTTACTAAGGCCCGATCCTTCTCAATCGTCTGAACTACATGTTCTCTTATTTCTTCTAATTCCATCAAATCTGCATACCTGGCCTCCATTGGTTCAAACTCAGATAACTCCAACTGCTTCATGAGCTCCAATGCTAGCAATTTTAATGATATAGTCAATACTGCCTCTTTCCCATAGACCAAATTGTAGGGAGAATTACCAGTAGACCTCTTTGGTGTTATCCTATCAACCCATAATGCTGATTTTAGCTTGGTATGCCATGTCCTTTGGTTTTCATCCAGAGTCCTTCTGATGATTCTTAGCAAATTCTTGTTCATGGACTCTGCCTATCCATTACCCTGCGGGTAATAATTTGAAGAGGTGCTCAAATAGATTCCATTCTTGACATCCCATTCTGTAATCTTGGAACCTATGAATGCCAATGCATTGTCTGATATGATAGTGGCTGGCACACCAAACCTAGTCACTATTCCTTCATAAAAGTCTAGTATGTTAGACTCATTTGCTTCTTTGAGCGCTACTGCTTTGGTCCACTTGGTGAAATAGTCTATTGCCATGAGAATCCACTTGTGGCCTTGGCTTGAGTTTGGGTTGATGACCCCGATGAAGTCCAATCCCCATTGCATAAATGGTTGGTCAACCAAAATTAGGTGCAATGGAAGCACTGATAGTCTTTCTTTTCCCATGAAGAGTGCACATTTCTTGCACTTTCTTATCCATGTATAGCAGTCATTGAACACTGTGGGCAAATAATACCCTGCCTTCATTATCTTGAGAGTTGTTACTCATGGGGCGAAATGCCCTCCAGAATCTCCATCGTGAAAATATCGTAACACCCTCTCAATTTGACCTATCCCAATGCACCGTCAATAGAACTCCATTGATGTCTTTTTTGAAAAAAAACACCATCAACATGCACATATGGAATGGCTTGTAATCTGAAGTATCTCCTTTTTACTTTGCTCATTTCTGGAGGGCATAGGCCTTCCTGTAGGAAGTGTATCATATTTTGAGTCCAACAAGGAGCGGGCACATCATCATATTCTTGTTCTTGACCATCCTATAGTACCAAGACAGTCTCTTTTTTTATCACCAGCGTCAACTTGCTGACTCAAAGCTAGATATTCACATAGTCCTTTTCCACGTACTAGTTTTGTGACCCTGATCTCGATGTCATATTCCATAACACGGGTTATCCATCCTACATGTTTTTCATTCAAATCCTTGTTTAGAAGGAAGTCCTTGACTCCTGCATGAGAGACAAACAATTGGATCTTGTTGTTTGAGACTAGGTGCTTGAATTTATTTAAGCTCTTGATCACTGCAAGGACATGCTTTTCAATGAAAGAGTACCTATTTTCATATTCCTCCAAGCCTTGACTGAAGAAAGCAACTAGTTATTCTAATCCTTCCTTGTTTCACTGTACCAAGATTACAGAAATGGTGTCTCCACCACCGAAGGCATCTATCATGAATTCCTTGAAGAATTCTAGATTGACGAGAGTTAGAGCTTGAGATATAGCCTCTTTTATTGCCTCAAAACGTGCCTTGCCTTCAGATGTCCACTTAAATGCCATGCTCTTATTCAACATCAACGTTATTGGATTTACAAGAGATGCAAAGTTTGGAACAAACCTGCGGATAAAATTGATCCTTCCCAAGAAGCTTTGAAGAGCCTTCTTATGACTTGGTAATGGCAACACTCGAATTTCTTCAACTCTTTTTGGGTCAATCATCAATCCCTCCTTTGAAACAATATGGCCTAGAAGTTTTCCCTCGTGAGCCAAGAATATGCATTTTTTGGGATTCAATGATACCCCAAATCTTCTACACCTCTAAAATACTTGCCTCAGATGAAAGAGATGATCCACTGCATTCTTGGAGAATACAGTGATGTCATCAAGATTTATCAGAACTATTTTATTGATCAACCCCTTGAATGCCATATGCATTGCCCTTTGGAAAGTGGCTCCAGCATTTGATAGCCCAAATGGCATCTTCTTGTAGGCATAGGTGCCCCATTTGGTGGTGAAATCCTGTCTTAAACTGGTCATTTTATTTCACCATTATCTGATTATACCCTAAGTAGCCATCTAGGAGAGAGAATCTCTCAGAACCAGATACTACTTGCAATATTTGTTCCATTGAAGGAAGTGGGTAATGGTCTTTGAGAGATGCCCTATTGAGGTCTCGAAATTCCACACACAACCTGATTTCTCTGTTCTTCTTCCTGACTGGAACCAAGGTTGCAACCCAGCTTGAGTGCTTGATCGGAAATATAATGCTTGCCTATATTAGCTTTCTTAACTCTTTCTTCATTGGAGGCTCAATGTGAGGGTTGAGTGGTCTCTGCTTCTGCCTAATGGGATTAGCATCTAGATCCAATTCTATGGTATGTTGCACCAACTTCGGATTGAAACCTCTTAAGTCTTCATAGCTCCAAGGGAAGACATCTGGAAATTCTTAGCAAAGTTGTATGAAATCTAATTTTTCCTGCTCAGTGGTCACTTTTCCAATTTGAAGTGTTTTGCCTTCCCCAACCAGAATTAGCTCTGAATCTTCTCTCTTGACCTGCATGTTAGCCTTTTCCTTATGAAACTGGTTGTTAGGGTTAAAGATAGACTCTAATGTTACTAAACCCTTGGGAAGCTTGTTTGTCCGCAGCTGCACTACTTGATCACTATATTGTTGCTCTAGTCTATCCTGATTCCTAGATGAGAATTCATCCTATTCTTGTAATAAATTGATGATTTTTTTATCATTCTCAAACACCTGCCATCTTGTGTTATTATCTGGAATTGCTGGCCTCACAATCACATGGATATGTGGTTGTATTTTTTCCCTTCTGATGTTGTTAACCACATCAAACATTTCTCCAACTTCTGCGAGCCTATCCGCGTCTTCATTTTTCTTCCTAGGTATGGACACAATGTTGAAAGCTTCAAAATCCTCAACGACGTCCCATACCCTGTTCTTGTAGTTCTTCAGTAGGTAATTCTTTGTAGCATGTTTTCCCCTGACTTGATTGGTGATCAGCTCACTATCTCCGAACACCTGCAAGTTCTTTATGCCCTTTTTCCTGGCCTAATGAAGTTCATGAATCAAGGCCTCATATTCAGCTGTGTTGTTTGAATAGGAAAACTTGAAATGGAAAGCTAAATAATATTTGATGCCTTGAGGTGAAACAAGCATAGCTCCCCTTCCTGCACCTTGCCTACTCCTTGATCCATCAAAAAAAACTGCCATACCTCATTTTCATCCTTATGGTCTGGTTTGGTGATGCTAGGAATAGGCTGGTTTTCTTCATGTATGCAATAGACTCCTAGCTTAGATTCTTCTATTTCTTGGTAGGGATCAAAAGCATGTACCTTGCTTGCCCATTCATCCAGAGTCAAATCTAGGATGTTTCCAACTTTGGTGTCAGCTTCATTTGTGCTTTGATAATATTCTTGATCAAATGTTGAAAAGTTGGCATTGATTTGGCTTGGAGTATGAGGCTCAATATGAAAGTTTGCAATTAGTTCAGATCTGATTGTGACCTTAGTACCATATCTTATTCTGAACAACATATGTGACCAGTCAGTAGATAAGTAGCCTCCAATTCTAGCTATGAAATCCCTTGATAAGCATAGGGCAAAGAGTGGTGGCAAATCTATCACTGACACATCTTACAAAACGGTAACGTTGGGGCATGCATGCAAGGTAAGATTCAAACTTTTAATCACTCTCACCGTTGCTATTGTTTTCCCATCCAATTGCACTACCCCCTTTGATATGACTTCATATTAGAGACCCAACTGATCATCTATTTGCTTGGGCATGATAGAACTACTTGCCCCAGAATCAATCATGCAATTATGTACTAGTTTATTGCCAGTGATTAATGAAACATAGAATGGAGGGGGCTTCAAAAATTTACCTTGTTGTCCTCCATGACTCCCTTCAGGCTGAGCAACATTTGTGAGGACATTCTCTCACATATGGACCTGTTGGTTTGAAGTCGACCAATTCTTCATGGCAGCTTGTAGAAGATCTCTTTGGCCTTAGATGGATAAAGATTCCCACATTGATATATTCACATTTGTCTTCTTCATTTTATCAATGATGCTAAATGGAGATGAAAGATCTCTTTGTTTTCCTTTAGGCTACACATTCCTTTCTTATGCATGGGCAGCAACAGTTGGCATTTGAGTTGGTTTAGAAGGTGGTTTGGGCTGCCCTTGCGTGTTTGGAACTATATTTTTCTTACCAACACCTTATGGAGTGATGGAAGGTTGTAGATCACTTGGAGCCAATGACTGCCCTTCACCAATATTCCTCTTCTTTGATCTTGTGTTAGCTACTACACTCTGAGAAATTGTTTGATTCATGCCACAAAAATCCTCAGCTTGCCAATTCGCAAGTGCGGTATCATTAGGAGTTGTGTTTTGCTGAGATGTCCCTTGTTGCTAATTTGTTTCTTGACTCACTTCACCCTCTACGCCAATAGTTTTCACCATAAAGGCTTGGTTCAAAACACCATTGAAGCACGTAGATTGATTGTGGGGTTCATTGTATGGGAAACACCAATCATACTCTTGAGTTATGTTGTTTTGCACTGGCACTAATGCTTTAGAAGCAAATGCAACATTGGGGTTATAGGGCTGAAATGGTCTATTAGCGGGAGGCCTTACTTGGCTTTGATTTTGATTTGCAGCCTAAGTTGGTGACCTATTTTGTTGGTATGGGGGCCTAGCCTGGTACTGCACTTGAAGCTGATACGGTCTAGGACTTTGAGCTTGTTTTATTTTGATAGTCACCAGCTCATTTCCAAGGTTTTGCAACTGTTTCATAACCTCTTGGAGTTCATTTGAAGCACTAGAGGATGAAGTAGAAGTTTCATTTGAACTTTGATTTATAGGAGTGGGAATAGGAGTCAAAGTGGGTGTTTGACTAGTGCTTGGATTTTCTAAGTTTGGATATAAGGGCATGGGAGGCCTAGGAGCTAGCTTACTAGCTTGAATAAGATAGTTCTCAGCCCTAATGGCAATGCTATAAGTGGCAGGTAAGGTTGTGCCTCCCATAGATTGAATTAACATAGAAATATCAGAATTCAAAGCCTTAAGATAGTATAGAAAATCACCTTCAGTTGTTGGCCTAACGGCCATTGGAATCCTATCCCAAGACCTTTGAAATCTGAAGTTGAAGTCAGTCAGCTACTTATTGGGAGCTCTCTTGATAGTTGTCAATTGTTCTAGTAGAGACAAATTGTCTCCCTTTTCTCCAAACTGCTCATCAAGAACTATGCATAACTGATTCTAATTTTGGATAGAACCAGCTCCAATGCTCCTAAACCATTGCAATGCCTTCCCTTTGAATGAAGATGCTAGCAATTTGACAGCAACATCCATTTCATTTATCTCATGGATTGCACAAATGTTAGCAATGTCTTTGACATGATCACCAGGAGTGGTATGATTTTCTCCAGTGAAAAATGGAATGTTCTTCAATGCTACAATTGGAACTGGATTCTGTGCATTGAGGGCAAGTGGGTTGCTGCCACTGAAATTGACAAAGGGATTTGGTGGTAGATGTGCCATTATGATTGGCCTAAGAACTTTGGTTGATGTGAGAAAAGGTCTATCGGGTGGAGGTGTAGACAAAGTTTGGTTAGGTGGAGATGGCGACCTTTGTGGTCTTCTTCCTCTCCTTCCTCTTCCTGGTGATAGTTGCAAGTGAAAAAATAGCCCCTCTTCTCGAGTATCAGACCTGGTTCGAATTCTTCACATGTACCTGGGCAACTTGTGCTGCTACACCACTGAATTCTATCCCTTTGGAGTCGCTAGATGTGTTAGAAAGTGAGCCTCAAAAGGCTAGATTCTGCCAAGTTACACACCAAACCTGACAATATTAAAAAAAAAATTTAAAACTTTAAAGGACTCGAAAGATATAGTTCTTCAATTTAGTTATCAGGTATTTTTGTGCAGTTACTAATCCTCGAAAGGTATGGGCGAAACTCAGGTCATGCAAGGCAACTGGGAAAACCCGAAATACTAAAAACCATGAAATTTTGAAAGTCAAAATCTCAAAAATCTAAGAATACCCTTTTGAATATTATCCCCCGATCTATCAACTGGTGAAATTTTGACTTGTTTTGAGTAAGTTAAGCACTTGAAAATTGATTTCAAAGTTTAGCCTGGAAGGTGAAAAATCTAAAATTGTAAAACATGTAATTTTTTAGTCCAAATTTCTTGAAAATTCCTTCAAATCCTATGGAATGACCTCTTGGTCCCACCGAGCATGCCAAAACTATTGATGGTGAATCACAACACCCCTGAATGTCTGCAACTTGATGGGTTGAGACTCTCAGTGCAATTGCATAACATGGAGCTTTTCCCAAGTGTGGGACCTTGTGAATCGGGAAAGCTCTCCAGATGAAGGCCGATTCCTATTCCTCTGTTCAGATGCACACATAAAAATGTAGAGGGTTTACTCAAGAACTTAATCCAACTTGCCAAGGAGACAGAGTAAGAACATGCATAAAAATAAACCTAAACTAATAAAGGTGATGCACCGAGGAATGAAGAAACACCTGTCTTGCCAATAAACACAAACCATAAAAATGTAATGCAAGATCATGCACAGGTAACCAAGTTTACAATGAAAGATCAGGAGGATGCAAATGAACACAGAGAGGGTTGAGAATCATCCACAGACATGCATTATTTTCTCGAAAGATTGATACAATAAACTACAAAATGGCAAGAGGCAAAGTTGCATTACAATTTTAGATGGGAGGTTTGAACTCCACAAAATTCACCTGCCAAAGAGAAGAAGGGAGGAGAAAAACAAGAATGTCTAACCTTTAGAAAGAAGCCCCTCGTTATAATTTATAGGAAGAATGAGAGAGAAAAGAGAGAGGAATTCCAAATCTACCCCAACCACCTCTAGGTTACATTTAATTCATCTCATTATGGTGGTAGATGAGAACCCTAGCAAACCCAAAAAGTGGCGAACTATATTTTACATTTTAAAGAAATTTTTCCCACCCAATTAAAGATATCCAGTCGTAGTTAGATAGAGGACCTCATAAGATTTCTGAAAATTCCAACTTTGCATGAATCCGAGCTCCCTGTGAAAAGTTATGGCCATCTGAATATCTGCACCAGGGTTTGCTTCCTGTCAGCACTCAAAATGTTACACCTCCCGAAGATGCGCCATAGGCACTGAAAATTACATGTCGACACTCTTTTGCCTACACCCTGGCACATCCTTTTTCATGTCAACACTCTTTGTTATGTGCCCTTAACTTGTGCCTTGGCGCATCCTTTTTCATGTCGACATCGTTTGTTGTGCACCCTTAACCTGCGCCTTGGCGCATCCTTCTACATGTTCACACTCTTTGTTGTGTGCCCTTAACCTATGCCTTGGTGCATCCTTTTACATGTCGATACTCTTTTGCCTATGCCTTAGCACATCCATTTACATTATAATTTGAGTTTC
Source organism: Taxus chinensis (assembly GCA_019776745.2). Classification (NCBI taxonomy): domain Eukaryota; kingdom Viridiplantae; phylum Streptophyta; class Pinopsida; order Cupressales; family Taxaceae; genus Taxus; species Taxus chinensis. Next base: position 94,299,417 of record CM034149.1, on the reverse strand, counting down.
TTTGATTTTCGTATTCTTCTACTTGTCTATATCTACCTGGGGGGAAAGATATATACAACAATTCCTCCCAGCCAAAAGGAAGCTCTCACAGTCAGCACTAGATTGAGAAGTCAGAACATGCACATTAACGATCAAATGACCAACATAAATAGGCATTCCTCCTTGGCCCTTACCCTTATCTATTTTGTTTCAATAAACTAAATAAAATGGTGAAACACTTTCATCAAATGATACAATAACATGTAAATGAGGTGTAATCCAAGTCATAATCTCAACTGGTAACTAGTAGTTGTAAGCTAAAATGTTTTTCATTTCAATTGGTTATAATTGATACGAGGCCGATGAAAAAAAAATTGTTTTCTTCCATGTAGGTAGCGATAAGAGTTATTTACTTATATTAGATATGGAGGACTTGTTATATGGGATACAAATAACATATAATAGGAAGATGTCATTCATGTTTGGCATGAAAGTTTTCAACCTATGAGGTGGCCTATCAAAATTTATAAAATTATTATCACCATACTGTGAATTGGGATTCTAGTCTGACATTCTCAGTCCTGCTGATGTTAAAAATATATGAACGGGATTCAATAAAATAATATTGATTGTGTTAATGTAGACACCCAAAATTGGGTTACAACCCTCTAGGCCCCCTTCAACTAACATACCCCTTACCATGAACCCCCCACACATAATTACTAATTTAACAATCCATATTATGTTAATAATTCCCTCACCTCTCCATATCACCATGGACCCACTCCAACTATTTATTAACCTAAACTAAGTCACTACTCCCCTTAACTAAATAAGATTCATTTTAACCCTAAAATTCATTACCTATTATCCCTCATACCAATTTTCTGCTTCATTTACCGCGAATCCAACTTCCTTGTGCATAAAAAATCTTGACCAATTCAAAAAATGGAGATAAATGGATATTGTTTGGAAAAACATGACCTTTTCTCCCTAACCTACGTTGGTTATTCCTCAGTTAGTGATGGTCACCTAACCACCATAATTTTCTTTAAAGAAGGAATTCCAACCCTTTACCCAGGTTCTTTCATCTTGGAGTTTTAGTTTTTTGGCATTCTTAGCTCTCGCATCTAGGCATCCAAGAAACCTCACCAAAAATCAAAGATCATTCCAAGAATTCACAACCTCCACCAAGAATAAACAGTATGTTTTAGAGAATTCTATCGTTCACAAGGAAGTCCATAAACTTCTATTGCTACTGCACGGGATCAAGACTTGTTTCTCCTTCAACCACAACTATTCTTTCTACAACCTACTTCCAATCTGCAAGTAAGTGATTTCTACCTTGTCATTTCTTTCATTATTTTGGTTGTTAATCATTTATCTACTTTCTTTCACCTTCTACCCTTCCCATATCTCTTTCATCTCACCTCTACCCAAACACTTTCCCATTTGACCTTTATATCCATCTCAAATGCTTATTTCTTCATCTCTGAGTCTTTAATAAAATCATACCACCTTACCTAAGCCTCCCCAACTCTCTATGTAATCATAAAGAGCTCTAAACCACCTAATTTTAATCATTGCACAAAATTTACCTTACTAACATCAGTCACCCAACTAGCATCATCTATTACTAGGTACTGACATCGATCACCTAACCAATACCGATCTCTATGACTGGTAATTTATCTTAGACCAATGAGCTCCTAACTTACCCAAAACTTCCCAAACCTCACCCAATCTCACCCAAACCTTCTTAAACACCTCTTCCACACCCGATATCCTTGAAATCACCCTAGATTCTTTAGATTTAGTTGTATATTCAATATTTAACTTAAATCTAGTCTATTGTTAGCATATGTGATACCTAAATTTTATTGTTACAATAAGACCTTTGTTTTACTGTTATTTCTTTAGATTAAGTTTTTTTTAAACAATGGATTGACGACCTTTCCAAGAATTATCACTCTTCTCAGATCTAGCATACCATAGGCACTCTACTGTCATATTCTATTTAATTCTATTTAGTGGTATTATTGTGCTTCTATAAATATTCTTTCCTATCTAAAAATGAGCTCTTCACGATCAACCTTGTCTTCTCAATGGTGCACATCCTTCTTCAAATTCACAAGTATTCCTCTTCACCTCACCTTTACCATATTTGTTTTATATGCAACATTGTGTTGAAACATTTTGGCACGCCTGGTCTGACCTTTTTTTGTGGGTTCCTTTCTATTCATATAGGTTGCATCTTGTGTCTTTCCTTTCAAAATCATTTTTCACTAAATATTCTTGTCTTCTAATCTCCTCCTTTTTAATTGATTTAAATGAAACATTTCTTTTAGTGCATTTAAAAAGAATCCTTATTATTTTCTTCTATTTTTGCATTAGTCAATTTCATCCTTCTTCATATTCACTCTTGTTTACATCAAATATCAAATTTCTATTTGGGACTTAAAAAACATGCATTTCATCCCTATATGTCTACATATTTAGCTCACCTAGTTATGTAGCAATTATACAACGAAGGTAATGAGCATTTCTTGATTGATTCATAAAGTGTAGTTCATATTTGTGCACACACTCCTTGTCTAAATAACTTAACGCAATTAAAAAACTTCTTAAAAATTCCAATCGAGGAAGAAGTCAAGGATTTAAAAACCCATTGATGGTAGGCCCCGCCTAGTTTTCTGGCCGGTTTATAATATTAGATCTCAAACCTCATGTAATAAAAGGTATATCGAGGACTCCTTCACCAAAACAAAACTTGAAAAGATCCATATATTGCTTTCTATGCACCTTTGTTATCCAAACATTCTATATAATTCACAGTCAGTCTTAAGGCATAAGCCAACTAAACACTAAAAATATGATCCTAGGATAATGTGTTTATTTACTTTTTTCTTGTTTAATTATTTCATTTCTTTCTTGTCTTCTAGATTTTGAGGTGTGGGGACATATTTACCACTTTTTCTTCTTTTTTTCCACACTCAATCATTATAATTGTTTAATTCTGATTTTTCCTGAGTGTGTTACTTCAGATTTTCTACACATAGCTTCTTTCTGGACTTATTTTGATCAAATAAAACTTAGATATTTCAAATTTCTTCATTTTCACAGTAACCAAAATTTTTTACCTTCCAAGCGGCACTATTTTGCTGACTAACATTGTTCTTTTTGCCTAATCGGCACTGGTTTACTAACCGGTATCAATCTCGTTATTTTTTATTTTCATCAGAAACAACAACCTATTTATATCTTCTAGACATCTTCAGACATTTGTTTATGAGTTCTGTCACCTTTAACAAGTTTAGACTACCCATTTAAAACCTTTTCTTATGGTTTGGATTTGCCAACATGTCCTAGAACTTTCCTTCCACACTAGTTACATACCTCTGCCTACTGCGCCTTCACCACCATCTATTTCTTCACTAATGGACCCCAAATTTCTTACAACTATACCTAGAGGGGATGAGGAATTATCTAAATTACTTGATAATAATGTGATAGCCTTACAACATTACCTTGTCCACGCTTTTACCCATGACTCATCGGGCTAGCCACTATATGGTATGCCTAACTCCATGCCCCTTACCATATCTTTGAATACTACTTTAGCATTACCTACTCCCACATCAATGCCCCATGTAGTCTCTATTATCATTTCTTGTTTTAGCAACCAATCCCAAGTGCATTGGCATATCATCGAGATTAGTCTAGAGCTTACTTGAGGTGCACGCAGGTGCCAAAATCCTCCTTTATTTGAGATTTGTAAGGATGTTATTTTTTACATAGGAATATATTACAACCAGAGGGTAAACACACTCATCCATGGGATTTAAGGTGTACAAAATAACTCCTAGCCTAATTCATTCCAAGCATAGATAAACATGGTCAACTAAATTAAACTAGAATCAACCCATGAATATCATCAAGTAAAACGATAACACACACATAAACATAAGGGAAATGCATAGATAAAGATTCATCACATGAGTGTTTCAAAATCAATACATTAGATTTATAAGCCAAAATATGGTATCAAATATTACATCAAGAGAGTTCCATTTGATGAAATGTTCACACTATAAAAGCTTACTTTACATCATAGAGCCCGCCATTACACATTTTTCACGATCTCTCCTAATCCCTATCTATCCTTACTTATCTCCCCCCTTTCTCTGTGAAAACCATCATACTCATAGAATAATCATCCTCTTCCCATATTAATTTCTCATCATCACCTACAAAATATTGATGAAATCCTTTTATAATTGCTCTACCACTACCCAATAATGTGCCAAGTGTTTCCCTCAATTGAGTGCTTTCTAGTACGTATGTGTTAGCTAATCCTTAACAACCTTGACCCCTTATCCTTTCATGATTACCATATTGATGCCATAGAATATCATTTCCTTGACCCATAAGTCTCCATAGCTTATCCACATATGTATTTGGTCACTTTTCCATTCAATCCCTATGCACGTATTTTCATGTTGTCCAAAAATTACTAAGTCACGAATCCATCTTTCTCGGGAGTGAACCTTCATGCCTCTCCAAGAACTATTTTTGTGTGTGCCTTCGTACATTGCTTCCTCACACCACAAAGCTTCACACCTTAGGTACTTAGTTACTTCTTAGGGTCTAACACCCCTACTACACCCTTGACATTCATTGCACCTTTGGCGTTTTTCACTCCCGCGACCTCTTCTAACACCTCAACAATTGCCATATCTTCATCCACAGCTCCTAGTACAGGCATACTCACATCATTAGTACCTATTACTTCACAACTTCTTGTTGCATCGACAACCTATATGCCTTATCAGAATTTGGTGGTCTTGATTCCTCCTACTCTTCCACTTGTAACCACAAGGATCTTCCAAAAATATCTTCCCATCTACAACCCACCTCAGTCACATCTTAAAACATCCACCTCATATTTGGGGTACATTCCCTCATTATCTATTCCTACCTATGTACCCACTTCCCATTTCACATATTCGACACCACCATACACTGGTATGTTTCCTATGACCTATTAATCGCATCCACCCCCTTATACCATAGGGGGTACTCCTAAATCTAATCCTACCATATATCTTATCAAGATGGTGATGGATAAGATGAAAATACTCGAGGCCTTCATTTTTAGATCTTGTAATGTCCTCACTTATGATGAATTCTATAATGAGCCCATCCACCCATCCATACCTATCCACCCTCATCCCTTGAAATGGGAGTTACCCAAGCTCAACTATTTCAATAGGAAGAAAGACCCTTAATAACATTTACAATCATTCGAACATGCTTACTATTTGATAGGCCATGACGATTCCTTGTTCCTTCGAACATTTCCCATGTCACTGTAGGGACTCACCCTAGATTGGTATAGTGACTTTATGAGGAACTCGGTCTTATCCTTCAACTAATTGGTCCAAACCTTCCTTGACCACTTCTCAATCAATATCTCTAATATGGTCTCTATGATGAACTTATACTCTATTCTCCAATGCAAAGATGAATTTATCACATATTTCGTCTCATATTGGTGGGGCCTCATCAATCAACTTATCTTCTAGCTACCTACCAAATAAGTTAGACAAGATGAAAACTCTAATGCACCTATCAATGCCAATATAGGTTTTTTTTAAGAAACCATTTCTTAATCATACCCCTTCATCAAACTTGGATTCATAGACCTGTTATCACCGAATCACAGCACCCATGGATGTTGATCAGATTTCTAGTTTGATCACTCTAACCATCCAGTGTGATTGGATAACATGGGTACTATCTCCAAGTTGTGGGACTTGCTACTTGAGATAGACCTCCAGAGAAAGCTGGTTCTTGCTCCTAAACTACCTGCCACAATCTACTCTAATGCAGGAGAAATTAGCTATTCTAACCTAAAATTCCAAGGGACCAGAGAGAGAGAATGCATAAAATGAAAGCCTACACTAAAGCGGTGATACACCAGAAAAAGAGGGTGTGAGAGTAATCTCCAAATGTGTGAAATATAGAGGCAAAGTGCACACTAGAAGAGGTGATGACAGTTCACCATAATCCAGCAAAATGCATTCACAGAAATATTCCAAGCACACACAATGATAATGAATTCCTACAAGAACATAATAAATAGACACAATATACTTGTAGAAAATATTAAAGGGGCAAGAAGAATGCAAGGAAACACAGTAGGGGAAGATGTATCCACAAACTGATATTTTATTGCTTCATGATATGCACAATTCAATCTATTACAAGATAAGGGCATGGATCACCATGCAAGGAGTCCACTACAAGGGCCTGTAACACACTGGCTTCACAAAGCAATTTTGACAGAGCTTTGTTACCCAAAAACTCTCCCTTTACAATGAGCCCAACAATCCAATTTATAGAAAAAATGAGAAGGAGAAGAGAAGGGAAAGTGGAAATCCCGAAATCTATCCTTCAACCACCTGTAAGAGGCATTAAATTGAGTGGAATGGTTTTCCATTACTTGCAAAAGGCTCCCCATACTTTCCCATGTGCTGCAGCAGAGAAAGAATGATGACCATGCCTATTAAATGCACTCCCAGCTACCAAATAAAACAATGTTCTGAACCCGGCCACGTTTTTTTAAAAACCTCAATCAATTTCTGATAAAATCTAGAATTTCTTGATTTCTGTGCATCGGGCTCGGAAACACGATTCCAACGGTACCAATTTTGTGTGATTTCGTTGAGAAATGCAAAAGTTATGGCCTTCTGAGTGCAGGCAGCTATTTTGGGCCTGGCAGGCGTTTTCTGTCATTTGACGGGAAAGAGCATTTACTGACTGGAGCCGCACACATTTCCTTTATTTAAATATATCTATCCTCATTAAAATTAAGAAATTTCTTTTTGTGGCATAGAGGACGTCGTGCCCGTTCCAGAAAGTCCAATTTTATCAAAATCGGAGCTCGGAGTCAAAAGTTAGGGCCGTTTGAAGTTTCCGGACCAAACGTTGACTTTTCCTTCTGTGACACGTGTCATGATTTGATTGGTCCTCAGCTCCTTCGGGTTTTCACGTCCCACGTGTCCCTTTGTCCCATTTGGTATAGTGCTCTTTGTGCTGATTTCGGCCGAACCGGCCGGTTCGCGCCTTTTTGTCCCATGCGTCCCATTTGCCTTCCGGGCTGCCTCGACTCTTTTCACCCAGTTCGGCCGGTTCGCACATTTTTGGCCCAAATGTCCCATTTTCTTTCAGACCATTTGTTCCCATTTCAGCCGAACCGGCCAGTTCGGGTCCATTTGTTCCACTTGGCCCACTTTGTTTTGGACTGCCTTGACTGATTTCGGCCGAACTGGCCGATTCGGGTATTTTTGACCCAAACGTCCCAGACTGTCCCTCTCAGTAGTTAGTCGAATTTTTCCCTCTGTCGAACCGGCATTTCACGCCTGCCGCGTACTTTTGTCCCATTTTTCCCTGCTGTGTTTCAGACTGTTTGTGCTGATTTCGCCCGGTTCGGCCGGTTCGCGCTTTTCTGTCCCACACGTCCGAGAGGTGACCTTGAGCAGGACTTAGCCAATTTTCACGATTTTTCCTGGATCAACCTATTTGCCTTCTGCAACCCTTTTTTTTGCATTTTCTCAGAACTTACTCTCTTCCTCTTGGACAGGGGAGTTAGACAAATATGAGGGGACCCTAGAAACATGACTTTTCACCCTGAATCAATATAATTGCTTGCATGTTATCAAAGTTACCTTGGGGGTGAATTTTGGATAACAAGACCTCTACTAGTGATAACAATGTGTGCGAGGTTTATGCTATTTTCAACATAGTACCTGTTCCATCTATCTAGTTTCCTTCCATAGCATCTATGAAGGAAATTATCACATGAATTCCTCTAACCATGAAGGATATTATCACACCTACTCCTCTATCCATAGAGGAGCCTATATCACCTACATCTCTACCCATGGAGGATCCTACCCCACCTATTTCTCTTCCTACCGCAAAGCATATCTTACATGTTCCTCTATCCAAGGAGGAACCTATATAGCTTGTTCCTCCACCTAAGGAGGAGCTAAACCTATCCACATTTATACCCATAGAAGAGCCACTCTTATCTCCTCTTATTATAAGTGATGTTTCTCCCAGGGTCTTCCAATATATTGTCAACCTTCTTACATCACTCATGCCTACTAAATCAGAATTGAAACTCTTCCCTATATCATAGGACTCAGATTTTTGGACATGTTTCACCATTGGTTCATCATCTTCTAAACAAAAACCATTCTCACATTTGGTGGAATGATTAGAGTATGTTGTTTACTCCACACTTTGTGGGTGCCTTTGACTCCCAGTATCCACCAAAATGTAGAATTTGTCCCAAGATACCTCAAATATTTATCATAAGGTATTCAAGGCAACTCAAACCATAACACTAGAGCCGATATATCAGCCCCTTCTTTTTCAGTCTCTCCTTCAACCAAACCCCTATCCACACATAAACCTACTACTTCCTTAGGGTTCCTACCGACACCTAGCCTACTGAATCCTGCAATGAAAGTAGACTTGTCTACCCAACCACCACCAATCGCAAAATTATTTTCCACACCTAAGAGATAGACCCAACCTCAATGGCCTCACACCCCGGTCTCTCCCACACCTTCTCTTTCACCTTTTCCTATACCTTATATTTTAGGCCCACACCATTCCACCTTAGTCAATTTATCTGTTCACTAAGGAAAATACTAGGCATGATAACCCACCCTACACGTTTACCTTCTCTTTGACCCACACCTTCACTTTCATCACCTTTTATACCTATATATTCTCCATTACCTACAACTACACTATTTCACTACACCTTCACCCACTATTCCACCTACACCTATCCCTAAGGTAACCATTTGTGGGCTGATTTATCCTGTTTCTGACAGATTCACACATCGCTCTATGATTAAATAGCTTCATCAATATCATCTGAATATGTTCTTGTATGACCTAATTCAAACATTTTAGGCTCATCTTCAGGCCCTCATTGAGGTCCTATAATCTATCGAGGTTTCACCAAATGATCCTTAACCTGTGGATTCTCTCACCACTCCGCCTCAAATTTCTAACACATTACCTTTCCTCATGTTTCCGCCATCATTTTCTATGACTTAGAGATTTTTCATCTACAATCAGATCATCCTAATCCCACCTTCTTCATCTCCACCTACATCAATCATACTCATGTTTAACAAGTTATTATTGATGGAGGAGCTATAATTAATATCATTTCTTCCCATGACTAAAAAAAATTACACATACCTGCCAACTACATGCATAATAACCCTATTATGCTATGTTGTTTCAATGATTCCATGACTTCTAACCTTAGCACAATCATCCTCCACATCCACATGGGTCCTCGAACCAATCCTAAACTATTGTATTTACTTTAGGGGGAATTTCAATATAACATGTTTTTTTGACCCCAGATTTATGCCATGGGGTGTGTACCTTCAACCCTTCACCATTTCTTAAAATTTGAATATGAAGGGCACACCTACACCATTCAGGTGGATCCTTCACCTTTTAAAAACTATAACATTCTTTACTAACCAAATGATGTCCTTGTCCCAATCAATGTATCTACCACCCCTGCCACTTCATCTTTGTCCTCTGCCTCATCTACTAGTTCTATCGCTACACCTTCCACATCCATCCCATCTATCCCCTTTGCTACTACACCTTCCATAGCTAACCCATCTCCGAACCCACCTATTACACTAGCAACTGATACCCCACCTTCTTAGGCTTCAAGTAGCTCATCCTTGCACACTACTCAAGCACCATCCTTAGACCCCTTGGTAGGTTTTTTTAAATGTATTTCCCTGATGAAGTACCACTTGTACAATATAGACACTTTCCGTACACCTCAGGAATACAAAATCCTTCACAAACACCCACATTATGACCATTATGTAGAAGAGATTTTTCCATATGGTCCTCCCCACCTTTGCACCAACTTGACATATTTGGGACTTAACACTTCTTATTCTCCTCAACCACCTACCCAAGCCCGACCTTTCTCATTTGAATTCTAATACCTCACCAAATGCCACTTCACCAACACTTTTTTTCATCAATGTGCCTAGAAGGGATTTGGCTTTGATTTTTATGAGTAGAGTTGTCACACAGTCATACCTTGTACCACCAAAAACACACAGACCATTGTGGTATCAGATTTTCCATGCTACCTATTCCTAAGAAGGCTTGAATTAACCTCATAGAGGAAGATAAACCTTCCACACCCAACTCACCTACCACATTTCCTTCAACCACGAATTCCATGGATCCATAATCCATCCCTCCTTACCTTTTTTTGTGAACATTGTTTCTTTGGGACCTGTGAACTATAATCATGATGAAGAATTGATCTATTCCCATCCTCTTCTTTATCATGACATGTTTAATGGTGACACACCTTCTATCAATGTCGTTCAATGTTAGGATGGTGATTCTATTCTCACCTATATAGGTGCTGACAATTCTTACATTCACCGGTCATTACCTTCTGAGACACAAACTAGTTGAATGAATCAACCATAGAGATCAACATTCACACTCAAGACAACCCTCAAATTCTAACGATAGGCAAATCTTTAGATTCCTCCAAATATGAAGCCTTCACCTCTTTCCTTTGAGACCATAGAAATCCTTTTGCTTGGTCTTATACTGATATGCCCCATATTTACCCTAATATCATGGTCCAAAATATTGTGAGTATCCCTGATGTAAAACTTGTGAAATAGAAGCTGAGAAAAATGCATCCACGCATTTCCCTTCTTATGAAAGAAGAACTCCAGTGACTCCTTTTTATTTCCTTCATTCTACCCTTTGAATATAAACAATTGATTTCTAAAATTATTCATTTGGCCAAAGTGAAAGCGGGAATCCACATCTGTATAGACTTTCATGACCTTAACCTTACCTTCCCTAAGGATTATTTTCTGCTACCTAGTATTGAACTACTTGTTCATCTTACAGTTGGCCATGAGATGTTATCTCCTATGGATGGATTCTAGGGTTATAATCAAATACTACTCGCCCTAGAAGATCAACAAAAAACCACATTCATCCCCCCTTGCGAGACCTTTTGTTATCTTGTCATGCCCTTAGGCTTGAAAAATGTTGGTGCCATCTATCAATGCACTATGACCTATATCTTCCAAGATTTCATGCATGCAATATTGGAATATTATGTCGATGACCTTCTCAGTAAGTCAAAAAGTCACGTCGAACACCTCATAGTTATTAAATTAATATTTGATTGTCTCATCCAATAATATGATCTCCTTCAACCAAATAAGTGTGTCTTTATCGTTATCTCTAGAAAAATAATTGGTTTCATAGTTTCTTTCCAAGGAATCTAAGTTGATATTTCTAAAATCAAGGCTATTCTCGAGATGCTTCCATCTAAAAACCTTTAAAAGATTCATAGTTTGTAAGGAAATTGTAATGCATTTGATGTTTGATTTCCCAACTTTCCAACCAATGTCACCCTTTTCATCATCTCCTTAAGAAGGATGTCTCTTTCAATTGGAACGATGAGTGCCACAAAGCCTTTGAAGCGTTGAAGAAATACCGTCTTCAACCACCTGTGCTCATCCCACCTAAGTATGACAAACCCTTTTACCTCTAAATTTCTTCCACTGACCATTCCTTTGGTGTTATGCTCACTCATCACGATGCGGAACATGGGAAGAAAGTGTTTTATTACATATGTCATACTCTTTTAGACTATGAGACTAGGTATACTCACGCTGAAAATATTTCCCTAGCCTTTGTCTTTATGTCCACAAAACTTTTCCACTACCTACTTCACCACAAAACCTTCATCATCACCAAAATTGATCCTTTGTATTACATGTATGTTAAACCTTACCAACACCAATGCACCACGCATTAGATCATGCTCCCTGTAGACCTAGACCTGGAATTAATTCCTCAAAAGTATGTCAAGGGAAAAACCATTAACGATCATCTTGCAGAAACTTATCTTCTTGGACATCAATCCTCAAACATTGATTTTCCTGGTGAATATATCACTACCCTCTCCCTTTATGAAGTTGTTTTCCAAATGAAATTATTATTTGATGGATCTAAATGTCAAGGTGGGGGAGGTGAGGGGTTTATCCTAATTCCTATTGATTGTGAGCCTATTCCACTATCCTTTAAGTTATACTTCGACTAGACTAATAACATGGCCGGGTATGAAGCATTTGTGTTAGGTCTTCAAACTATCATTTCCCTAGATGTTAAATCCATTAATATCTTTGGTAACTCTCCAATGGTTCTGAACCAATTCAATGGTTTATACCAGTGTCCTAACGAGGAACTTTGAAAGTATAAACATCATGTTGACATACTTTTGACAATGTTTGATCACTTCCTCATTTAAACCACTTCACGATCCACTAAAAAATTTACAGATACCATGAATTTTCTATCTTCTCAAATACATACCTCACCTTCAGACTCCAAAACATTTTTCATAGTGGTTTCAGTAGCCCTCTTTTATTATCCGTGGCATAAATTTTGTGTGAAGAATTAAAACCAGCCCACGTGACATTTGGTATAAGAATTTTGCTGATTACCTTTCCCTTTCAATCCTTCCTCCATATCTCACTTGTAATGGATGACGAGCCTTCCTCATGGGAGGTCTTCTCTACAAATGTGGATTTGACAATATCCTATTGTGATGCCTCACTAGTTATAAAACCCCATACACCATCAAATAACTTCATGATGGGATTTTGGGGGAAATTTTAGTGGCCTCACTATCACAAATTATATCCTTTACCTTGGCTATTATTGACCAACCCTTAACCAAGACTATGCTGACTATGTCAAACAAAGTGTGAAGTGTCAACCACATGCTAACCTTCAACATACCCCTAGACATGACTTACAAGTTGCCAGAAAATTTTGACCCTTCTCTTAATGGGGTTTGGATCTCGTTGGAGAAATTAACCCTCATTCCTCTCAACATCATCACTGGATCATAACAAAAAATGAATATTACACTAAATGGGTGGAATACATCCTTCTCATTTCTACCAAAGCTAAGAAAATAACTGAATTTATCAACCACCATATCATTTTCCATTTTGGTGTTCCTCATCACCTCATCACTAAAAAAAAAAATTTAAAAGCAAAACCCTTGGAAAACTTTGTGATAACTTTTGTATTCAACTCAATTTCTCTTCACCATACTACCCACAAGCAAATGGTCAGACTGAATCTTGTAATAAGAATATTAATAAAATTCTTATGAAATTTGTCAATGACACTGGTAAGGATTAACACACACACATTCCTTTCATCTTATGGAATTATTATACCAGCATTCATATTTATACCAATACCACACCTTTTTCTTTGTTCTACGAAACAAAAGCCATCCTACCTCTTGATATCCAAATTCCATCCCTTTGTATTTCACTTAAATATATGCTCTCTAATGATGATTTTAGCTAAGAACACTTGGCATAGATTGAGTTATTGGATGAACATCATTTAAATTTTCTAGAACACATCCAAATCTACCAAAAGTGCATCAAACGTTCCTATGAAAAACATGTCTGAGAACGGACTTTCCAGATCAGTAACCTTTTCCTGAAGGAAAATAAACATGACCAAGATGGAGAAAAGTAAACAAGGAAATTTTTCTCCTAATTGGCTTGGACCCTATATTTTCATCCATACCTATGGATCAGGAGCTTATCATTTATCTTCTCTTGAGGGTAAACTTGAACTTGAGTCCCTTACTACCTTGCATCTTTGATCGTTACATTGTTGAATAATGTACTCCATCACTTTATGTCTCTTATATGCTCGTCCCTTGAGTGAACTTCTCCTTACACCAACCTCTTCTAAGGACCAACGACTAAATAAAATTATGTGGTTATCTGTCACCATTCAGCCTTATCTTCAATATGAGTACCTTAACTTTACTCATGGCATGATTCTCTAGGATAATTTTCATCCTTTTCATGATGGAATCCCATGGTCATTCATCACTTAAAACCCCTCTTTCATACCTAACCTTCTCATGTTATGGTTTTTCCTTCATAAAAGACACCTTACTCCTTTATAGTCTTGTCCATGAATACAATTCAAAAATAATACAAATTTTTTTGGGATACCAAAAACTCTACTCCTTAAGTCAAAATTCTCACAAATAGATGATTCCCACAAAATGACATCTATGTCTCTCTCTTACTACTATAAGTAGACTTCTCCCTTGAATTAAAACTATAAAAATCTAGCCACATGTTGTAATTAGTCTATCCAATAAAAATAATACTAATATTCATCTGTCAAACACATAAAAAATATTATTATCGTGGAGCTTCTTGCATTGATATGCTTCACAAAGACCTCAAGGAGACATTATTGGTGTGTGTGACCTACCTAGTCATCATCCACATCACATGGTGAGTCATCTCACCTTGTAAGATTCATAGGTATTAGGGATTCAAATGAAAAGTGTCATACTAAGTCATAGAATCTATCATTGTCATTTGTGTCAATGTGTCATAGGAGTTACATTCTTTATTTTGAATTGTAACTCCTCTTTTAGTGGTGTCATATGTGTTAGTCATGTCATATGCATCAATGGCATCATAAGAGTTACTTTCCTTGTTTAGGAATGGAGGTTACACAACACCCCTATTTGTACTTCCTTTTTTCGATCTATGAGGATGATTAGAACTATTTTCTTATTTTTATATTCTTTCCATTGTTTAATTTTTTCTTGTTGTGTTGGATCTACGACATTACCATCAGAGTAAAACTTCATCGTGGTGCATTGTTTTGATATTGGTTCTCGCATACCCCTCTTTCATGGTATTAGAGTGTGAGGTTTTGATAAAATGTGCACTCTTCATTTATCAGTTGCTTATTACTTCTAGTTTCTTCTTATTTCCTTGTGCAAGTTTTTTTGATTATTACTTTGGAATCGCGCTAATCTCTTTAACAATTTTCTCTTAGAGTTTGTGTATTTTTTGAGGGTATGTGCATGTGTGCAGGATTGCATTTTTTTTACCACCAGATTTCATTGTTTTTGGTAAACATCTTGGTGGAAAAAGGCTTGATTAGAGCTAGGCTATTTTTGGCTTTACCAGATTAACAAATAAGAGTGAATTTTTTTATAGGAAATATGTGTCTTTTTGGCCTATTTTTGACCTCTCCTTCTTGTTTACATCTTATTTCCCTGCATTTTCTCCTTGATTACTTTTGGATTGTTGTTGTTATCCTTTTTTGCATGTTATTCTGTTGTATATGGGGCTTTGTACCTTAATCCTACTCTAACATGGTTGCATTGACTGTTCTCATTGAATTGGTATCGGTCTTACCTTACCTTTTTTTTATTGGGCTCTGTCCTGCTTCCATTCGATTCCTGAGCATGTTGTTCAAGCTTGATTTGGGTTGTTTTCTTGTGTGTGCATTGCTTGGTTTACATGCATGATTTTTTCTTGGGTTGTTCCTTACCTCTACTTGAGATTTGCTCAACTTCACTTTGGGTCATTAACCCCTATGCTAAATCTTCTGCCTCGGCTTTACCTTTGTTGCCTTGGTTTGTTTTTTTTTGGTCATTTGGATCCATTCTACCCCTGTGTTTCTGGTTATCTTCTCTATGTGGGCTCTCCTCCATGTCCCATGTTGTGAGCCAGCCCCTTCCTTTGACCTTGACCACCATTCAAATCCCTTTCTCCTAATTTTTTCTCACATCGGATCTTATTAAAATGGGTTGCCTTTAAAATTCGTGATGTTTTAAATAATTAAGTGGGTTAGCTAAAATTTTTCAACGTGGATAAAAAAAGGGTGGATTTTTTTTTATAGTTAATGCGGGTTGAAGGGACCCGTTCCATATTAAAAATTTGAGGCTAAATCATCAAGAAAACAAGAGGGCTACAAATCCAAAAAAACAACTGCAAGCCAACTTTACAATAGATAGAGCTATCCTAAATTTCCTTCCCACCCTGGGATGGAAAATAATCATCAATTCTTCCCATACGACCTTTTTTATTTTTATACCTCTTTACTTCTTTCCATTTTCTGAGATCAGACGAGATAACCAATGCAATGTCACTGGGCTTTGCTAAGGCCATCAAATTATCTGGCACAAAATCCTGATCTGATTCTAAAATTTCTGAAGAATAACCCATCATTATGCCACCTCCAACCAGTTGCTCATCTTGAAATTCCATCTTTGTATCATTCTTCTTTGATACTGTTTTATCATCGGAGGTAGGATTAAAAAAATTATCTTTAAATTTTGATGCAGAAACCAAATATGGGTTTACAGAACCCCATCTACTCGAGGATGACGATCCATTCTTTTTTCCCAATTTTTGGTTCTTATTAAAGGGATAAGATGCCTGTAAATTTCCTGCATTTCTACACAATTACATCGAAATGCGGTATTCTCATAGTCTAAGACCTAGGTATGCTAAAAATTACCAAATTTAAGTTTAATTCGATCAAATATTTCTTTTCTTGAATAAATTTCAACACAAATTCAAGAAAATAATTATAGGCCCGAATGTGTTCTATCCAAATCCTCTTTTATAATTTTTCCCAAATCGTTTCCAATATTTTCAAGGGCATACCACAAATGTAGGGGGTGTTAGGAAGCCTGATCCAAACTAGTGTTTTCGTCACCGAATAAGTATTCGGATCAAAATCTAGGAATAATGGGGTGATGAATAAACCCACGTGACCCCAGAACCAAGGTCCATCTGTTAAATAATGTTGGTAATATTTTGGCTGCCTAAAATGGACAATGAGAAAACCATTGGAACAAAGATAAATTTCACATTTATTGGTCCAGTTTTCAAAAACCCAATGATACAGAGCTATGGAGGAAAGTGAAAACCCGTTAAACCTACTAACCACTACATCCCGTGTTAGATTTTTGTAATATTCAACTTCTGGATTTTCAATGGTGAGCGACAAAATGTGATCGGCCAGATCGACCAGTAGGCCTGGTTAGTTGTTGTGTGCTTTCCCAAAGAACAACCACCCCTATTTTCCAAAGCCTCCTTGAAGGAATTCACTTTCTTATGTTTCCCCGAGCCATGGTTCCCTAAAACCTCACACCCTAGTTCCTCTCTCTGTGCTTTCCTTGCCCCCTAGCACCATCTAGAAACCCATTAGTTTTTGATGCCCTAGGGTTAGGGCATAAAACTATCTCCTCCTTCTCTTAGCCGGCTTTATCTAGTGTTCCTTCACTAACCTGTGCCTCTCCCATAACTTGGCTGGTGCCATGTGCAACTTCCTTCTTCCCCTGAGGATCTACCTTCCTTCCATCGACTCTTTCCGTGCTCACATCGCTCACAATTTTTTTTCCATATTCGCCCAATCCTAAAAAATCCCAGCAAGAGTGTATTATTCAAAAGGGTGGATTTTTTAAATAAATTAGAGTTTTAATTAAAGTGAAATTTAATTTTATATAAAGTTCTTTAAAAACTCTATGTAGCCTTTTCAATAAAAGGCCTTTTTAAAAGGTGCTTTTTTAATTAGCTAGATTTAAACTAATTTTGGATATAATTAAACTATTTAAAAGTATCTTTCTTTGATTTAATTGGTTTTATAGTAAAATTTTTTAAAAATAATTACTTTTTTAAGAGCTTTATTATTTTAAGTATTTAATTTATCTTAAGATATTAGATTAGAAGAAATTTAAAAGAGTCAATTATCTCATGTTATTATCGATATTGTCCCTTTATCTTCTAAAATTAAGTTAATTGGACATTCCAAAAGGTCAATTTCCTAGCGTTATTGGCTATTTGTTTTCTCTAATCATGCGCCAAAGTGTTTTATAGAATTTCTAGCCTTTTTTTAACCTTCTAGGAACCTTCGTTGTGTCCTTGAGGTAATCTAGACTCATTTCGAGTCATCTTGAGCATTGTAATAACCCTCGTTACTGCTTACAGACTAGTGAGTGCATCTGCCACATTCTTGTGACAAGGGGGTTTCTAGTGCAATGTGAGACACTATTTCTCATGTGGGACTATATTTTTCTCCCCTTATTTTTATTTTTCTCGTTTCGTGCTTGCTTATGGTGTCAAACTGTTGTGCCTAATGAACCTTGATTGTGGTCTCCACCCTTTTGTGGTATTACATTGATTGCAAGGTGAGTGACAAACTAGTTCTTGACACACAATTATATCTGATTGTAATCAACGCACTAAACTATAAATTTCCACAAAAAGGAGGGTTAAACTAGTATTATTTAGAGGCTTCTCTCATCATGGACATTGAATTTCATGGCTCCATTATTTAACAAGGACCAAGAAACTACTTATAATGGAAGAATGGAATAATCGATCATTGCATTATGTACAACTTGTTACCACATCTTCTTGGGATGGAACCATAACCTATTGACCGCATTCATCACCAAAATTGGTTGAAGGAGAATAACAAGACATATGGGCTGCTTTGTCTTACTATACTAGAGGACCTTCAACGTTGAATAGAGTTCACAGACTCTACACACCAAGCTTGGACTTTCATTCAAAATTTTCATGGAGACCTTGATCCTCCTTCATTTGGTTATGGATTTGATGATGATCTTGCATCCATGGAGGAAAGTGAGTTCACCGATATTTTTTCTTATGAAGGGTGACCCACACATATTTCTTCATGTGATGACAGTTCCACTGACACAGAATCACTTGTTTCTACTTCTAATGAGGAGGATTGTGCACCTAGTTATGATGTCAAGAGTACTATAGAGGACTCTTCTCCTCCTCTCACTATTCCAGAGAGTGTTGACACATCCCACATCTCATCAGATATTGAGCAGTCTCCTATATAACCTCATACAGTCATCACACCCATCTCTTTTCCACCTTCAGTGTTTGAGGCCCCTTTCACTCCTCCACCTTCATTGGATTACTCATGCCTATCTAACATCACTCTTGTGTTTGTTGATCCCCCTCATTAGGATGAGTATCTTCTTGACCTTAGTCATCTTTTCATAGAGTACACTTGTGATGTACTATAGGTTCCTCATCCATCTACAGGTATTTCACTGGAGTTCATCATCTCCATTCTTGGGAGTGCCCCTTATGGGACTCTTACCACTTCCACTTTTCCGGAGACATTCATTGATCCACCCTTACTTATGGATACATTTTCTATTATGAGGGATGTTTTATTACATTCAAATCAGTCGGAAATCCTTTATATAGGTGTTCACTCTTCATACTCTTATAGTACTGCACTCATGACATTACCTTCAGTTCCTTTACACTCAATTTCTAGACCTATATCACACTTTCGTGGAGCATACTCAAAGCTCTTTATGATGTTGCCTTCAGTTTCCTTTACGGAGTGGGCAGAATTCCAACATGTCACTTATGTCCTTCCTAAGAGAAGGCACATAGTTTGGTGTGGATGGCTCTTCTTCAGTCTAGAGGTAGAGGATCTCATGATCAACATCCTTCTAGGAGACTTCTTAGACTTGCAGAGTTCAGATATGTCCATGACATCTTCTACATCCCTCTTATCTGCCTCTTATCCTCCTCTTCTTCCTTCCAGAAATATGTTGTTGGTATATGGGCACCTTATGAGGCCTTTATTTTCTGGGCCCCATTGGCATATCTTTCTTAGTTGTCTAGGGGATTCTTCTTTTATATTATGTCTTACCATGACCTCTACCTTGGCTTCGATTAAGGGGAAGTGTTCATGTGTGTGACCTACCTAGTCATCGTCCACATCACATGGTGATTCATCTCACCTTATGAGAGTCATAGGTCTTAAGGATTCAAATGAAAAGTGTCATATTCTCTCACCCCTCCACCTCACCTCTCCACCTCAATATAGACCAATTCCAAGCCTATTTATTAACTTAGACTAAGTCACTACTCCCCTTAACTAACTGAGACTCATTATAACCTTAAAATTCATTACCTATTACCCCTCCTACCAATTTCCCACTTCATTTAGCATCATCCTGTACTCCTAGTTCATAAAAATATCAGCCAATGCCAAAAATGGAGAGAAAAGGTCCCTAACTGACGCTAATTATTCCTTGGCTGATGATGATCACCTAACTGCCATCAGTTTCTTTAAATAAGGAATTCCAACCCTTTACCCAAGTTCTTCCATCTTTTCTTTATGTAATTCTTACATTTTTAGCTCTCGCATCCAAGCATCCAACTTACTTCACAACAAACTAGAGATCATTCCAAGCATTAAAAAACTCCACCAAACATAAACAATGTGTTCTAGAGTATTGCATCATTCACAAGAAAGTATAAAACCTTCTTCTATTTTTGCAAAAGATTGGGATTTTTCTCTCCTTTAACAAAAACTATTATTTTTACAACCAGCTTCCAATCTGTAAGTAATTGACTTCTACCTTTTCATTTATTTTAGTATTTTGATTGTTAATAATTTATCTACTTTCTTTAAGCTTCTACCCTTCCCAAATATCTTTTTTCTCGCCTCTACCCAACCAATTTCCCATTTGACCTTTATACCCATCCCAGATTCCTATTTATTCATCTCTAAGTCTTTAATGAAATCCTACCACCTTACCTAAGTTTCCCTAACTCTTTGTGCAATAGAGAGCTCCAAACAACCTCATTTTAATATTTGAACCCAATTTTCCTTACCAACATTGGTCATCCAACCAGCGTCAGATATTACTATGTACCAACATTGGTCACCCAACCGATATCAGTCTCTATGGCTATTAATTTATCTTATACCTATGGATCTCCTAACTTACCCAAAACCTTCCCAAACCTCACTCAATCTCACCCAAACCTTCCTAAACACCTATTCCACATGTATTATGCTTTACAACACCTTTCCTTCTCTATATTTTGTTGCATATTAAATATTTAACTTAAATATAGTCCATTGTTAGTATATCAGATACCTAAATTGTATTGTTACAATATGACTTTTCTTTTACTACCATTTCTTTACATTAAGTTGTTTTTAAACAATGGATTGATGACCTTTCCAGGAATAATCACACTTATCAGATCTAGCATATGCTAGCTAGCCCATATTCATATGCTATATTATTCTATTTGGTGGTATTGGTGTACTGTCATAGGTGGTCCTTCCTAGCTAAAAATATTTTCTTCAAGATCAACCTGGTCTTCTTAATGGTGCACAACCTGCTTTGACTTCACACATATTCCTCCTCAATTAACCTTTACCTTAATTTTTTTATATGTAACATTTTGGTGAAACAATTGAATCCAATACTCACTTGGGGAAAGGAACATTGCAGCATAGTTGATGGAATAGTAATAACATAACTAGAAAAATGTTTGTAGTAGAAATGATTTTTTCCTACATTTCTAAAAATACTTTGTGTATTACATTAGGTACAAAGGGAAAACCTCCTAAAAATTTTATGGATGGGATGAAAAGAAGATGCAAATATTGTACAAAATATATTTTATGGCTAAGTTGTACAAAAAAAATCACAAATAGTGTCTCAGGGATTGAATGTGGTAGAGGGCATCAAATATTTGGAACAATAAAATGATAAATAACTATTTCTCATTTCAAAATGTTTTTATGATGGTAGTTCTTGACATTGTAAATAATATACATATTCATATGTTATTATGAAGGTACTACTTAACTTTATTATATTATGCTAAGATTGTAGAAAAAAAAGCTAAGAGTATTTATAATTTCATTGATTATAAGGTGACAATATGATTGAATAACTTGTGTGGTGAGTTTTGTGCCAATTAGAGTCTAACTATGATTCTTCTTGGAAGGATAATGCTGAGCTATGGAATTATCTTCAAATGGGGGTGTCTCCAACTTGATTGAGAAAATCCAAGGGCATGATCAACACAATTAAGTGTGTTTTGCCATAGATTGGAAGGACATGAAGGTTAAATATGGAGGGAAAATGGTGTTGATGAATGAGGTGCTAATTACAGAGGTTACATGGCTGGATTTGGATGGCATCCAGTTCTTCAGCAAAAGGGTTGAAAAAAATTCTGAAGCAAAGAAGTTTACTGATGTAGGGGAGGAAATCATAATTGCTATAGCTGGCATTTAGGCAAGCTCCATTCTGGAACCTTTTGTTGAAATTACTAAAATGATTGTGCAGTTTATATCCCTCGAAGATCTCTACATTACTGTTCCCACAAAACACTTGGTTTTCCTTAATCACTTCAAGAGAAATCTTGTTGTTTTCTTCTTACAATATCTCCTGAATTATTTGTAATGATCTATTCTTGATTTTCAAAAACATACTAGGGCCATCCCCCTTCACTAGGGGCTCGTATTTCTCCTTCACAAGCATTTCCTCATCAATTTCCAAGACATTCCTATTTCCCTCAACATTCATCCCAATCCCTTTCACATCACACCCACTCCCAACCTGACAAAATATTCCAATTTTAGGAATTTCAAGACTAAGAACCCAATACCCCACAAAACGGCCCCACCTACCTCTATATGTGTCCTCCAGAGTAACAAGGATATGGAAATGGTTCACAATCTCTTGCATATCAGTAATGCATGGTGAGACAAAGCTTCCTAATAGGAGAGGGATAATATTCTCCTTAGAATAGAAAAATTGGAAAATGAGGTAGAAATATCATGAAAGAGATACATCAGCTAAATAAGAAAAAAGGAAAAATAAAGATAAATGATGATGTGGGTTTTTGCATAGATCAGACTGAAGAAATTTATAGAAAATAGAACTCACTGGATAATAGAATGGGGAGAAATAAGGATAGACATGACCACAATATGGCCATCTTCAAATAAATCCATGGGTTTCTTGAACAACATGTCCAAAGCATCACATTGTTGAGTGGATTCCCTAAGGATATTTGGGGTACTGAAAAGGATAGAAATCAGACCATCTCCTAGCTAAATGTTAATGATCCAACACATGTCACCACTTTGGTCATTTTTACCTCCCTGTAGAGGATCAAATCAAGGATTGAAAGGGCCTCAAAGAAATAATACCTTCTAGGTAGGCTGGAGGAGTTCAAGTTGTTGTTTTGTTTCTAATAGTTTGTTGTTATGTCCCTGTTTTGATTTTTATTGGTATCTTATTTTTTGACTAATATTGGACTTATCATAATATCTGCATTCAGAACATATTTTGATGTTTTTTCATGTTTATCTGGCTATTGAGCCTTTTTTGTAACAGGGTATAGTCCCTTCAAAACTATTTTCCTTTAATAACAAAACTTGTGTCGTGAGTTATCAAAAAAACACACCCTTTAAAATTGTAAAATAGTTTTTTTTACACTGTTAATAAAATAAATATAAATTTCTAATGTTTATAATTAAATATTTTTAATATAATTAATATATAAATAAATCTCTACAAAACTTTACGGTCATATCTAAAATATATAAGTCATATGTGATAGTTATTTCAAATATTTGCAAGTACTCTACAGCTAAAAACATTTTAAAAAGTCTAAATGGGTGCCAAATTTAACACCTATTTTTGGCCTTTGTTGCAACCATTGAAAGACATGGAAGATGTTCCAGATTTTATTTTATCAAAAACCGAATTAGAGGGAGCTTATTTTTTAGAGCTTTACTATGATTTATTTAGTTAAATTGGGATCCCATATCTTTGGGAATAGTGTTAAAATAAAATTCAAACAATTCTTAAAATGTTATTCTACATTTCTATCTTTAGTAAAACAATTTAAATTTATTTCACATCTATAATTGAAAATAAAAATATATCTTGGTTGGTTTTAGAGTTAATTTTAATTAATTTCATATCTATATTTAAATAGGAAAATTTATATGGAATGGTTTTATAATTAATTACATTCTCCTACTTTCAATAGATGCCCTCTTTTAGTTTCCTCATAATATCTTTATTAATTCTCTAGTTAGGTTGGGGTTCAATGACATGATACTAAATGAACCTGGAAGTGTCTCAAATCTCTTGAATTTCATTAGCCTAGCAGCCATTAGGCCATAATGAGTTTCAATTATTTGAATCTTCATAGATTAATCTTATTGACATTTAAACACCGATAATAACCTTATTCCCAAACATTAATAATGCCTAGCAGTCACTACCCCGTATAAAACATAAACATGTTTTTTTATAACAAAGCATAAATAATGCCTACCATCTGCTAACTCGTATAAAACATAAACATGTTCTATATATAAAAAAACATTAGTAATCCCAAGTGGCCACTAGCCCGTATAAAAATTAAACATGTTTTGTTTATTACAAAGCATAAATAATGCCTAGTGGTTGTTATCCCTTATAAAAGAGAAACATGTTTTATATATAACAAAGCATAAATAATTCCTAGCGGTTGTTATCTTGTATAAAATAGATACATGTTTTTTTTATTCAAAAGCATAAATAATGCCTAGCAGTCACTAGCCCGTAAAAAAAATTCCAATAAATGGGACTTTGGAGTGCAATATATGTGATTCTAGATTCTAATATATGTGATTTTGGATTCCAATATATGTGGTTTTGGATTCCAATATGTGAGAGTTTGGAGTCTAGATAATTCCAATATTTAACATTTTGGAGTCCAAAACTAGTAATTTTGGATTCCAATATTGACTATATTTTTTAATTGCTCAGACAAGAATAAGTCAAAATTTAGTGAAATAAGTGTTACACCTTCAAGAACTACATACTCATATCTCCACCCTCTTACCTACAAGACTGAAAATTACCTATTTATACATGGTGGGTACTTGCCCTTCACCTCCTACATGTGTTTTTTCATAAATATAGGTGATTTATTCTTAACTTGCATGCTTTTTAAAATTTTCTTAACTATAGATCGAGCTATATATAGATCATATTTATCCCACTTTAATCCTATAAATAGGTTGTCCTCATGCATCATCTTCATCCTTGTCTACATGTTATTTTATTTTTATACACCTTGCTTTTGTATCACGCCATGTGCACTTTCTTATTTTTATCAATTTCTCCAAAATTGGATAAGTCTTAGATATTCTATAGGTGTGTTCATGAGTCTTTTTGTTCTGACTGATTCCTCCATGTTGGTTCTACAATTAACTATTACCCTTAGTATGCACTCCTACGCTCCCTTCTGTGTAAAGTCTCCAACTTTTTTGCATGGATAACACTTAGCATTCTCCTACCAATAGTTCTATTGTATAGAAGATGAATAGAGGTTTCAATTTGTTCAAAATTTAATTAATAATTAAGCACACCTGCATAATAAAATTCTGATCTAGCAGCACCTTCATCAAAGGAAAGTTGTTCATAAGGAAAATGAGGTAATAATTATTTATCGCATTAACCAATGATGAGTTATTCTTCAATTGCTTCTACTTTTACACTCAATGAATCAGGAAAACCTTTATTGGCTCGACGTAGATGTTGTCAATCATTCTTACCCATAGGTATCTTTCCTCTATTCTATTCTTTGTGATCTCCTATGAATGGATTTTGATTTTGAATCTATTTTTGAGCTTGAGGGTCGGAAGACAACCCTTTATAATATATTTATATTTTGTAGGAGATTTCATTAACTACCTGTGCCAAGGTATTAACAACTTCTTCAAGGTTAGTATACTTGTTATTTATTAGGTTTGGAAAGTTTTACCCCTTTTTTTTTTAGAGGTTATTTTTGCATCCTTGATGTTATTGTCAATTTGAATATACATGTTTAATGCTTGTGTGAAACTCATGGGGTATTTGTATCTCAAATAGTAGGATATTGTTTAGTCAAATGTATTAGAATACTTGATCAAAAATGACTCATCACTCAATCTCAAATTATTTGTTAATCTCATCAAGGTCTTGTTGAAACTTATGTTAAAATAATGAAGACATTCATTGGTATCTTTTTTTATGTTTTCAAATTTATACAAGAGGAACTTAGGGTCAATCCTATCACCATGTTAAATTCTAAAGGCATTCATAATTTCATTCCAAGAATCAATTAAAACATGAGGAAATGTATTAAACTATTCACTTTCAACTTATTCTAAATCTTACACAAATAATTTGGAGCAAACGTCTTCATAATAATCCATAATGTTTTACAACAACTTAATATTTTGATCAACAATAATCTCTTTGTTTCCTTCCAATTTGGGCAACCTATTCCTGATTTCAATAGGCACCTCATTTCAATATCTAGGCATATACCCAAAGTTGATGGGTTTGGGAGCATGAAATTTTAGTGTGGCACGTCGAGGAGGATGGTCCATGTTGTTTTGAACAATATTCCCAAAAATGAGATCAATAATATTGTTAATAATAGGTATATGAACTAAAGGAGTAAGACTATTATTTTACAAATTCCTCCAATGAGTACCTCCAATAATTATAAGCCTAGAATCTTGTTCAAACAATCTATGGAGTTGGAATATTGGTATGCTAGGTTATGATCTCTCACGAGAACTCAAATATTCTTCTATCAAAGGAGAACCAATTTTATCACATGTTTGTATGTTCTTACTTAGTGAATTTTAATCAGAAATTGGTTTCCACAGTTGTCTCCTTTTCCTCTATAATGTACCTAGCTCATGAAAAACTTCTTTATTAGATTCTTATTTGAATGAAGATCTTTATCCTTTTAGTGTTGTAAATGGAAAGTAAAAAATAAAATACAGTAGATAATACATCATTCATCA
Source organism: Taxus chinensis (assembly GCA_019776745.2). NCBI lineage: Eukaryota > Viridiplantae > Streptophyta > Pinopsida > Cupressales > Taxaceae > Taxus > Taxus chinensis. The sequence goes on along the minus strand of CM034149.1, from coordinate 94,272,786 downwards.
AGATTAAAACTCATAATGGATTCTCCACTAGATATTGCACTTTAGATAGGATGGATAAACTTCATAAATGCACTAAATACTACTCCAAATATAGTAACTAGATGATGATTCTTTAAATCCCAGGAAATAATAAATATTACTTTAATTTTGTGGAATCGATTCCATTTGAGTGTTGGTTCCCAATCAAACACCCGAATCATGTCATGAATGTAAATGGTATGGAAAAATTCAAAGGAGGTGGTGTCATTCTTAGCTCAGCCCTTTCTTCTTTAACATATCAATATCTTTCCTTAATCACATTAAGAACCCTTGGTCCTCCTAATTTTTGAATTCTTGAGATGTAATGGAAAATAATATACTAATAACATATATTTTTAATACTCTATAAGTTTTAGGGAGTTTAACTTCACTTCTTTGGGCCAGAACCATACAATCAACCTTCAACATGATAACATGCTCATGTATTATGAGTCATTAGTGTTGAAGGACATATATCTCTCTTCATTATTCATAGTACTGTGGTATGATACAATTATAGTATTCCAAAATATCCATAACTTGACAATATTGACTCATGTATCTTTCTTCTTGGCAATTCCCTATCATATCAGGATAATTGATATCACTTTCATGAGTTCAAGAACTATTTATTTTACCTTCCTCTTCAAGAAGATGTGGTCCATACATTGATGAATTCTATTGTTTATGTCCACCTTGTCCTAATATTCCCATAACTTTATCCCCTGCATTTTATTATTTAAATAAGACATCATTTCACATTCATATTCCATCATTCACACTATACAAGAACTTGTATAGATCACCAACCTTCAAGACTATAACATAGTAGCTTGCTCCCTTGATTTTTTTCCAATATTGGATATATGCACTCAGACTTGGGATAGGGAAGTATTATAATTTTTTCTTCTTTTAGGTGATATATTTATCATGATATAGCACTGTGAGAACCATCCTCTTTTTATTTCTTCCTATATCCTTATGATCTTCTTATCCCCTATTCTAGTGATTATTCTTAGGAAAACATGTCTCATATTTAGAGGTTTAGACTCTTTCCTTCATTAATATATTTTTTATACCAAATTGATTCATTTCCATAATCCCCTTAAATCCTTAAACCATGTAATAATTGTATCTAGGACTTTTTTGATAGGAATGTTACACAAAACACAGAGTATGCTAGTCCATTGAGGTCTAAACTAGAAATTGTTGGTGAAAGTCATTCCAAAGGATGGTTTTTAAGATAATAAATCTCATAAACACTTTGAAAATCCTTTAAAACATTTTCCTAATCCATTAAAACTCTTGGATAATTCAAATTCCTCAATTTAGCGTCAATTACCCCTTTCTCTATTCACTATCGTGCTCCTACAATCCTACTCATTTTCTGTTAGAGAGGAATCCTTCGAAACATGTAAAATAGACCTAAAACTTTACACACCTTTTTTTCAAGCATGGGAAGACATTTCATACAAAATTGAGTCAATTTCATTAGGTACAAAATTATCTATGGACCTCCCTAGTTTCATGCTTAGGGGAGAAAATTTCGTATAAAACACTTTGAAATTAGATTCAAGAATCCCAATAAATTTTGTAACATTTGTGACAAAATATTACTATGATTACTTTTCCTCTTAACATTGTAAACGTTGACATGTGATTTGTCTAGGGAAAGTGTACTCTTATGACTGTTTGAAATCATGTTTGTAATGGATAAATTATTATTGTTAAGAGGTTCACTTTGTTGTGATTTATGTTTACTTGAAAATGAGGCCATTCATCTGTTTGTACAACTTTAATTCATTAAAAAAAAAGATTACGAGATTGTACTATTGTTTTCTTAACTATTGAATGTTGATAAAAAAACCTTGGATCAATTCCATTGATCCAAGGTATGCTTCAGTTTTCCTTACTTGATTCCTTTGGTTGACTTGGCATTCTGAAATGGAAGGTGAAGTGGGACTGAGTCGTATTTTGTTTATAAAATTAAACGACCTGCATTCGAGTGTCCTTTCTTTGCATCATGTGGTAATTATTAAGTTTGATCCTTCTTATTAAATACTTTAAAACATTGAATAGCATGATAGAGCCGAGAATCTAAGACCTATTACTAAACTACTAAGGTGGAAACCCTAACCTAAGTTGGTATGTTCTACGATTGTGGAGTTTAAAAAAACCTAAAGAAAATAAAATTAACCTAAGGTAATAAGATCTTCCTAAGAACTAAGGTTGATAATCTAACCTAAACTAATACTAACATAAGGGGTACCTATGGACTACTTGGCAAGTGGTAAGGGTGGTGGCGTCTGTTTTAAAGGCATTAATGAAAATTTATTTTAGTTTTAATGACTTTTAAAATACCAGTTTTCATGGAGGAATGGGGAGTTATGGGATGCCTAGTTGACATCACCACTAAATGGAAATTTCATGCAATTTTGAATTAATAAAATCACCAAATTTGGATAGCAGTGACAAGGAGAGATAAGAGGAAAAACTAACAATCCTTGCATTAATTAACTTTGGTAATGGTGAAGAACCCACCTAGGAGAAAGGAATGGCAGACTTTTGAAAGGTTGTTTGATCTTTGGTTCATTTCAATTTTTTCTCTACATGGGGTTTTTTTTCCTTTGAACTAATAGTTCTTTTTTTATCCATCAGTATTTTTGGCATTTTTGATCTATTTTTGGATCCTGTGGAAGTATATGAAGAAGAACAAAGATTGGAGTTGTTGACATCACTTGGAAAAAGGGAGAGACTATGGAGGCTTGGCTGGAAATCTTCTACAAATCGATAAGAAGTTCTATCATGCATGATAGGCTCTACCCATTAAGTTTTTCTACTTTTTACTAAGTGTTTTCATTAAAACAACTCTACTCTTGGAGAACAATGGGTTTTATGTGTTTTCTATTCTGCTTTCATGCTTGTATTTTTAACTATATACTCTTGCTTGAATTCATTGTTTGAGGAAATTAGATATGGGTTTTTTTCTTTTATTGGGTGAAGGTATGAAATGTGTTTCACTTCTGTTGAGCTTGAGATGTTTCAAATCTTGTTATGAATATTCGAACTATGTTAAAATAGATGGAAATATTCAATTTTGGGAGTCGTCCTTGTTAGAAAGAAATAGTAATCATGTTTTACCTTTGCTGAGCTGGGAGTTTTGGATTATGAGAACCCTTGTTGGAATGTTCTGAAGTAGTTAGTGGAAGTCACTACCAATAAAGGATTACTTCATTCTCCCTTACTTGATATTTGATAAAACATGTTTAGCTTCTTCTTGAATTTATATGACAGTCATTTTTATTTCTCACACTTATATGTTATGAGAAGATTTTATATTGACTTACCTGATTTTGGGTCTAAACAAACTCCCCTTGATACAATTTGTCTGATAGTAAGGTTGATATTATCCTACTGTCATTTTTGTGGAAAGGATTATCAAATTTTTATGTATCCTTTCTTAGATAAGGTTTTGTGCTTCAGGATTTACCTTATCGGTTCATCTTGTTGGATTTACTAGATCCTTACATTTACTTTGATATATATATATATATATATATATATATATATATATATATATGATACTGTTGAAATGGGATATTTAAGTTGAATTATGGACTATTTATGTCTTGACTATCTTAAGGAAATGGGTTGGAATGTTTTTGGTCTTATTCTTCTCTTTGAGCACCTGATTTAGAGTCATATCACTTTTTGTTGTTCCCCTTTTGGACGAATCTGGGTTGGGTTCTGTCCTTGAAATTATAGCCCATTCCTTTGATTCTGGTGAAGTTGGGGATTTGGGTTGGCTTGACTGTAATTTGCAGTTGTTAAATCTTGTATTCACTTCCTTTTTTTACCATAAAATGATGTGTGAGATTTATGTATGATGACACTTGAAAGGAAATTGTGTTTGTATAAGAATAATGATTTAATGTTACTCTCTCTCTCTCTTATTTGGAAAATTATAGAATGTATAGATTGATGCTATTAACATTGAGATGAATTAAATGTTTAGTTGTTGTTGTTGCTTGAGCATTGTTGCTAACTAAAATCATTTGACTAACTCTTTTTCATAGTAGATTATGTACTACTGTAGTAGTTAGTTTTTATATTTTAAGGGAACGTTATCATTGGATTTTGACCTTGATGTTGCAGTCATATATCTCCATTCTATAATGAATAATTTATTGTGTATTTTTAATAATCACTAGAGTGGAATGATCTCTCAATCAAACTTTTCCCAGTTATTTTAATCTTGATATGTATTCCTCTTTTTAGTAAGGAATATTGAGATCTTATCTTAGCTTTATTGAGTCATTCCTTCTCTTTATTTTGAGTTAAGGCATTCCATTATGTTTTATTTGAACTCTGAATGAAGGTAGAGGCTCTCTCTCTCTCTCTCTCTCTCGCTCTCTCGTTCATTATTTCATCTATTGTACTCCTGTGTAAGGATTCGACCTATTCAGTTATATTAGATGGAAGGAATTTTAGAGTGGGTAGTAGGAGGATAAATCTTACTTTCTTCTCCTTGACTAATTCTTGATAGGGATGTAATTATTGTTACGTGTGACCATTCCAAGTGCATTTAAATTGAATGTTTATCCATTATTAAACATGTTGATTCTAATCCCATAACTTAGGCTAGAGTTGGCCTTAAATTTGGATTTAGTTTCCTTAATATGAAACTCTTTCTTGAGGTGTTGATGGTTCATCCTAAAGTTCATCATTGAGTTAAATGAGATTTTCCTTATATATTTTAGGATGGAGTAACTAATGTTGAGTATGGTGGTTCTTTGCTTCTTCAAAATAATTATATTTTTAGGAATTATTAGAGTTACTATCTTACTTGATTTAGATAGAATGAATCAAGAGATGAACTATAAATATCTATAGTAGAATTTTAATAAGTAATTTGGTTGGAATATTACTTATTTGATAAAAATCTTTATGAAATCATTGGTGGAACATTTTTTTAATTAAATCATGATATCTACTTAATGATAATATGGTTTAACATTTTTTTTCCTTTCATGACTGTTATTTATTTATGATGTATCTTTCTATAATGCTTTAATAGTTTCTTGAAAGCAGAGTTCTTTTATGAAATTTTTAGTTGAAAGCACATTGTTTTAATGTTTAGTTCTTATCATGCTTAGTTCAATGAAATGGCTTGTGCTAGAAATTTTTGTAGATGGACTTCTTAAGTGATAAAATGAGAAAAATATTTTATGATGTTACTTTTGTTTACCTAAAGACTGGAACTTTTATGAGGAAATATGATTCATTATTGAAATGTAATTAAAGAGGAAAAGTTGTATTTCTTAATTGATCTTATTAATGTTGTTTGACATTAAAAATGTATGAAATGTTTGGACATGTAAAGTATGTATTCTACTTAGATGAATGGAAAATATTGTGGGTTTATTAGTACCTGATCTGTTATTCTCTTTATACATTTTTTTGAAGGAAATTGTAGGATTATATTTATTCTCTCATATTCTTATCTATATGGAATCCTTTTAGTTGACTTAAAATGAATTAGGTGGTAAGGGAATTAGAAACTTTATCCCTTTATTAAAATGCAACTTAACAAGTTAACATTCACGGTTGATCATTTGACTAAATCAATATGGTTTAAATAAAATGGTGTTAGTGCAAATTCATTATGATATCTTGAATAATGTAAGGGGTTGCAATGAACACTAATTCTTAATAAGAAAGAGGAAGATGAACTACTTCTTGATCAATACCTTGAAAGGTATAAGACAATTGAAAGGTAAATATGAATAGTTAATAAGTAGACTTCATCTCAATGAAGTCTAATATAAAGGGATACAATTCAGAACTTAAACAAGCTAAGAATGAATGAGTAAATTGAGTGAACCATATTATTTTATTTTTTCTTCTATTTTATTAAATTGAATCCCAAAGTAGGAATTTAATGATAAAAAAAGAGAAATCTTGATGTTTTTCCAAACCAATTACAACTCAATGATAGTTGGCAATCTTAGGGGTTAATGAAACTAGGGATTCAACACGGTTGTTGTAATTGGAACTTAATTAAGTAATTAAATTCTTCAGGGATATGTACATCCAGATGGTATGACTTAGACAAATGTTGGCACAATCCAACTACAATATAGTACCTTCCTAAAGACTTGGGTCTGTTGGTAGCCAAAAAATTTCTCCTTTTCAGTTTGAGTAGCATCAAAGATATGGCGTGAAGTTTAAAGAAAGATAGATCATCATGTGTGTTGTTTTGTAGATGGGGATGTGATCTAACTGGCACTCAGATTTGTGGAGAGATAGATAGCATTCAAATAGGACTTGATCTTGTCCTAACTGTTTTGGGTTGTGCCTTTCAACCAAGGTAAGAGGACCTATTTTGTATCCCTCAAATGGTAAAGGAGATGAAGATATTCCTCAATTTGTGCAAATAGTATGAAAAGGGCCTTGGGAAAATATGATCAACACTCCAAATTTAACTTTCACAAGTTGTCACTTCTAGATTATGGAGGTACTTTCAATGCAAAGCAAGGGTTAGTGAAGACATTTTGAAATCCTGATATGTTCTACATACTTTAGCAAATGGATTTTGATCTTCTGTGGGTATACAGGTCAAAACAGGGGTAAAACAGGGCAGGATTAGTTGTTTTGAATGATTTTTTAGGTGGGAGTTTAGATAAGAAAAACCAAGGTCCACTAGATTCTTTGAGGAATTCAGAAAAATATGGAGAAACTTAATAGTAGAAAGTATCAAAATGCTTAATCATCCCTTCAACCAGGATATGTGCATCAAATGGAGGCCCAGATCTGCACTTTTCCACACAATATTTGATCATCTATCACAAAATCTTGAGTTAGAATGAACCAATGAAACATTGAACAATCACTATTTAATCATGACCTAAGGTGCACCCAAAGGTTTATAAACAATCTCTGAAGTCAAGGAAGGTAAAGTGATTTTAAATTTGTTTATCTCTTTATCAGATGAAATCTCTTCTAAATGTGAGATTGCAAATGCCACTAAACTATCACAAGAAATGATACCATGTATGATCAAGATATATTTTAAACACAAGACTGCAACAGGAAACAAGAAACACAAATTTGAAATGCATTTTGAAATGTAAGCATATGCACATATTTTTTCGCAAGAGACAACATAGAATAATCTCAAAAATGATTAGATTTATCAGTACAGGGGAATGCTTTGAAGAACAATCATCAGATCTTGTTAATGGCTATACATACTGCAACCAACTTAACATGATTTACAAATCTGATACAGAGATGAGTTACAAATGAGTTTCTCAAGTGGTCACTACGAAGAATGGGCTTCTTCCCAGATTTTCCCATGAAATTTTTAGTTTTTCCAAGGCTTTTTTAAAACTCTTCCAACCCTTTGCAGGACAAAATTCATACAATATATAGCTTTCAATCTCCTTCGAGCCTTCTTTCCCAAAAAAAGAATATGCCAAAGGATCAAATTTGTTACAAAAATTCTCTCATGATTCGCAGACAGGGACGTTCAACATAACATGTCCAAAAAGTTTCCAGTTGTCTAAAAAAGAGATGAATCATTGCAAAATTTGGATCATCATCCATTGTGGAGGGATTTTTTTCATCTTCAAAGCATGTAGATCCCCTTCCTTTCATTATTTCATCCTTATCCCTCCAAAATTTGACTCTACAACTTTTGGATGTGATATTTCACGTTTTTGGACAGGTTTAGGGCAAAAATTCATGTTCAAAAATTACATCTCTGATCTTCAAATTGATCCTCAAAACTGATTTTATAGGTCCTTGCAGGCACAAACGCACATGAATTACCGTTAAAAATTCAATGAAAATCTGATGCAAAAAACATGCATCTCCAAACTGATCCTGGAAATGCGTTCTAGGGCAAAAATGGTGGACATTTTAGCACTTTTAGAAACAATGCACAACTACCATTGATTTTGACATTCAACTTTCTAATCTACGCCCTCCATCATGGAGAAAATGAGCTTAACATGTGTCCCAGATATGGGCCCCATTGGAATCGTAGCACCTTTTCTCCACATTTGCACCTTTTTTGGAAAAAATGACCATGTGGCGAGATTTGATTCGGCACGGGCATGGGTTTCATATTTTTACCCTTTTGACCTTTTTATTCTAAGCAGCCATGTGGCACCATATCCATTGGATGCGGACCTAGTGAGCTTCAATTTTACCCATTCTAAACTTTTCATGAAGAATTGGAAAAATTTTGATATTTTTCCCCGCACCTTCGACCTCATGAAAACAGGCTTGACATGTGTCCTCAAATGATGGGCCCCATTGGAATGCACTGGACCGATTCTACACATTTCCACCTTTTTCTGTGAAGGAAAAAGATTTTTTTCCAACATTATCCTCCACAAACCTGCATACCTCCGATTATGTCCCTGACACGTGGCGATTGTTGATTGGCACTAGCGGGCTTGCGTTCTTGCTTTTACAAATTTTATGCTCTTTATGCCAAAAAATGGGGAAATATCTCTAATTCTTCCCCCGAGGCCTGAAGTTCCCACCTCTGACCCTGCCACATGTGACACATGTCTTCATTCCATTGGCTGCGAGTTTGTAGGCCATTTTCTTTGCACTTAAACTCTTTTTTCACTAAAGTGCCTTAAGGCACAAAAAGACTCCGCCTGCTTCTCATCTCAATGCAAAAGACGTGACACATCATCTGATTGCATGTGGGAAAAATCTTAGGGGATTTTCTCCGTTGCCACTGAATTTAGGTAGATTAGCATTTCCCTGGGGCACAAAATGGGGCACCCATTTGACCTTCACTTTGCCTGTGCCACGTGTACCTCCTAAAAAAGAATGCGGAGTTCTGCAAAGGCAACCCGCCGCTCCTCGTCCAATCAAAACATGCCACATAATGTTAACATTTTAGAACCAATTAGAGTAAAGTGGAGCCATGGGACCAAATTAGAACAAGCCTTTTTGCCAAAAGATTTTAGAGCAAAAATCGATAATGTTAAAACAATTTTTCGTATGTCCCTCGATCCAATTAGACATAAGCCACGTTGCCGATAAATTCTGAAGAAGAAATTGATGGGCAAATGACACCCGTCTAATCTGTCAAAACACAGAAAATGCTAGGGATGCCCTAGAATTCAATGGTTTTCGCTACGGATGACAAATTTCTTGAAATTGGACCAATTGAAACATGTTTTTTAAAGCATTTTTAATCATGGAATTGGATTTTTTAATGACATACAAGTGTAAATTAATCTATTTTAAACTTCCATGATCGGGTAAAAAAGGAAAAACAATAGAGCTCACGTAGATTTTGGAAAAATTAGGGCACAAAACAGGGCACACATGCAGATTTCACTTCAAATTGGGGAGAAACAACAAGTTTGTAAGAATTTCAAGGCATTCGACTAGAGGGAAACGTTACAGACCACCAATTTGATAGAAAAACGTTTCAGAGCACACAGAATGAAAGGAAAAATTTAGGGCAAAATGGTGCAAGCTCAAAAATGGAACCAACAGGTTCTCTAGCAAGCATACTGTGCTGCACTATCATAAAAGACTACCATGGTAAAGACACCTACCTCATGGTCATATCCAAGCATGTGAGAAGGTCTGGATAGAAGGTACAAAAATATTTACCACCTTGGACTATGGGTGAATATGTTGTATTCCACCTTAGGATAGGTTATGCAGCGTGTATGGTACATTCACTTAGAGATGTACCATCTCGATGAATTGGCAAGAGTTAGCAGCTAGATATCATGTAAATTTTTCAATTAGGTCAGAGTACAAGTATGCCATCATTGGATAAGGTAGTTATAGGTGAGTCAAGCACCTCTACAATGGGAGACGATGTTGCTACCTTTGGTTAGAAGATAGGATATTTGAGCTATTAGGACTGAACCTGAGTTTGGAAAGACACGTTTTAGATGACAGAAGAAGTTAGGTGAAGGACCTATTCACAGCTTGAGCAGTATGTTGTCTATGGACATAGGAGAAAGGAAAAGTATGGTCTATATAATAGATGGTGAAAGAAATCAGAGAGTATGGATGCTAACCATTGTCGTAAGGAACGCAAAAATTTAGGAAGATAGCACGTATGAGCGAGCACATGCCTACCATGATCCCTTAAAGACAAAGATAGGTTAACATTGGCCTCTTAAGGCAGAACATTTAGGATAGCTAGTCATTGGGGATTCATTGAGTTAACATGAGAGATCAGTAGGTTTCTAAGATCATTGAAATTTTGTGATCGATGTTTTACCGATTTGTTGCCATCTGCAGGTACCATGAGCTTCAAAGACGGTCCACCACTCCTTGGCAGGGAAGTGAGGATCAAGTTGAAGGAAGGTGTGTGCCTGATTCAGAAGAGACCTTATATGGATGAATCCAAACTTGTGTGCATATGGTTCAAGGAGGAGATAGACAAGATGATCAGCATCAAAAATCATTGAGGTTGTGGAGGAATTAGAATGGGTGAGTTTAATGGTCATAAAGTATTAACAAGGACATGAAGGATAAAGATATATTTGGATTATAGGGACTTGAATGCATTATGTGTCATTGACCCTTTTCTAACCCCCTTCAATGAAGAAATTTTGGAAGGAGTAGCTCGGCATGCGAGGTCTATTCTTTTACGGATGGGTTCTTAGGGTACCACTATGTTAGAATTGTACAACTGAAGACCAGGAGAAGATAACTTTTGCCACTGAATGAGAAAATTTTTTCCTACACAGACATGCCTTTTGGGCTAAAGAATGCACCTATTATGTTCTCTCGCAGCATGGTACAAGCCTTCCAGGACTTCATCCATAAATTTCTTCATAGTCTACCTAGATGACTAGACTATGTATGGGATAGTAAAAGACCATTATGACAATCTGAGGCTAATGTTTGAGATATTTCGGTAGTTAAGGATATCCCTCAACATTAAGAAATGTGTCTTTACTACTCCATTTTGAACCCTATTTAGGAGTATTATATGTAAGGAAGGTTTGTTGGTATATCCCGCCAAGGTTATAGTTATTGTGAGATTGGGGGAGCCTACCAGTCAGAGTGTTGTGCACCAATTCCTTGGGCATACGGGGTACTATAGGAAATTTATTAAGGGATATGCCAAGATTTTCGCGCCCTTGAAGGAATTTCTTAAACATAAGAGTGCCTTTCACTAGGGAAGAGGCATAGCAGAAGGGTGCGTTTTATACATTGAAGGATATAGGCTTATCACTACGCCCATATTATGCTTTCCCTTCTTGGGATAAGCCCTTCCATGTGCATTTTGATGCCTTAGGAAAAAACCATTAGAGACAGTACTGGCACAACTTGGCGAGGGGATTTTTATCACCCCTTGTGTTTTACCAATAGGACATTGACACCAGCAGAACATAATTACACAACTATTGAGAACAAGGCACTGTCAATTATCTATGTGCTACATAAATTTAGGTAAGTATCTTGCTAATGCAATACCATTCATTTTTTACACGGACCACATGGCACTAAATTACTTGGTGAACAAGACCATTCTACAAGGGCACATATGTTGTTGGGTCCTATTATTTCAAGAATTTGAGTTTTTAGTTGTGGTAAAACCAGGAAAGAGTAATTCAGGGGCCTGATCATTTATCAAGAATTGAATCAGGGGAGGATGCATGCAGAGCATTGAGGATACCATGTCAAGATGCATAACTGTTTAGGTTGCAGTGCAGCACCCTTTGATTTAAGATATTTCATTGTTTCTTAAAAAGGGCTGTGGCACTGAAAGGAATGAAGGCTTTTGGGAGAAAGTAGTTGGTTATATGTGTCGTGCCCTATATGTTGATTAGTGGAGCTTTATACAAGTTAGGCCAAGATGAGGTTCTATGTTTATGTGTATTAGAACACGAGAACATTGTAATCATGGAGGAAGTGCATGGTGGGATTGTCAAGAGGACACTATGCAGGAAATGTAACCACGTGAAAGATTCTATACTTGCAGGGAATTTGGTGGGAGACCCTTATCTACTAAGATTGTATTGAGTTTTGCAAGGCCTGTGACCATTGCCAGCACCTTGGACAAACCTATGAAGGAGGGATGAAATTCCCTTGTAGACCAATAGTCAGGGCTGAACCATTTCGAAAAATGGGAAATTGACTTTGTAGGACCAATTTCACTTACCGCATGAAATGACTGGCTCACGCAGTACATCATTACTTATACTGATTAGTTGATACATGTTGGGTAGAGGAAGCAACGCCTATGAGGGATTGTGCTGCAATCGGCCAAAATAGCTATATTTTTATAGGAGAACATACAACAGTTTATTAGATATAGGTACCCTTCTACAGTTTAATGAGTGAAAATCCCAGGCGTTAAACTTTTCCTAAATGAAATAATTAGGGTAATCTTGGAAGAATCACCCGAGGCCCATGTGTGGGATACAAGTCTCTCCTTTATGTGATTTTTGTGAGAATGCATCTTGGATAGAAAAGATTCTTTAATCAAAATTTTGAGTCACACATTGACCAAACATTTGTGATGTTGGAAATAAAACTTGGGATGAGTTTTCAGTCCTCGGTTGTGTTATGCAGGTAATAAAAATAACAAGAAACTTATAGAGATGATTGATACATAGAGACACAACCCATTTCAATTGGTGTTTAGCAAAGAAGATATTTTTCTGGTAGCAGTATCATGCTATCCTCTCTGCGTTATTAACGCATGCAGGAGGATCGGTCGAGGTAAACAAGCATTGCAAGAGCACATTGATGCAGAGTTAATGCAGTTGGATGAAGAGCTATCCTTATGTTCAGGTCAGAGTACAGAGGAGAATGAGAAGGCATCCCCTTCTAAGGTATGAAATATTGCATCACATTAAGCTCTCCTAAATCCCTGAGCCATGGGAAGATGGTCCATTACTTTATGATTCTGTAAGGTTTTTGCACCATCCTGGAAAGCTCAAATTCCATTGGTTCTACTTGGTTGCTATATTATATAATTCATACCTTAGCATTTACCACGTGTGTCAGTCTACAAGTTACTAGATGGGACACCAAGTGTTGCCAAGTGGTATCTTCAATGGGATTAAGCTAAAGCCCTACTATAACCCAATGCATCTCCATGTGTTTGTACATAAGTTAGTATTGCTCAATCTAGATTAAGTTTCCCTCCAGTCGCATTTCCCTTTTGTGTGTTTCCTTTTGTCTTCATTTTTCCCATGTTTTCTCTATTTGACACCTTATGTTGCGCATTGGTGTGCCAGTAGATAATTTCATTGTAAGTGATTCCTATGCGTGATAAGTATGGCTAAGTACATAACCCATTTAGTTCCTGGGGTGGATGGATTAGAACCTGCATACCTTCTTTGGACTATGGTCCTGTGCACAACCTCCTGCCTTCTGAGAAGATAGCTAATGTTCTGGGGCCCAGACATCATTCCTGACTATGATTAGTGTAAATCCTAGAAGAATGAGTGGTGTGATGTATAAGGTATTAAAGAATGGCGTATGTGGTTATAAATGGTGTGCTAAGAATAAGTTTAATGAAGACCATGTAGTAGAGAATGACAACAATCGTGCACTTGTATAATTAGAGGAAGGCGACACCATGGGGAACTACTTGGTGAAACAAGCTTATAGTCATTTTTGTACCCTTCACAGGATAGGAAAATCCCATTGAGCGTGCTCAACAGGTATCACCTGAGCATGGTGTTGGGCTTCTTCAAAACTCGACCGCTATGCATTGGAGCACTGAGTCTCCACTTTATCCTCTAGTTTTGTGCCCAGAATGCATCATCTGTAGAAAATATAATCAAAGTGATTTGAACATACAATTCCTTCAGCTAGTTCTTGATTGATCCCTATAAGGTCTCAATGGCCTCTAATTTCTTTTCTAAATCAGATAGGATTTTGTCTCACTCCACCTTGTTCCCCTTGTTCTTTTCTTGGAACTCCTTGAGTTCCTCTTCATGGGTGGTAACTAGGATACTTTCCACTCTATCTCTATCTACATATTTTTCATAGGCAACCTCAGTAACTTGCGTGATAGCTTTTACATCAGTGAGGATTTTTTTGTAATGAGAAACAATCTCCACCACATTCATCTTATTTTTTTTTTCTTGGTGTGCCAAAGCCTCCTCTACTGATTCTACAGTGAGTGATCACCTCTCGATAGTTAGTATGTGGGTCAAGTCCTATAGGAATTACAAGGATGATCCATACTTTTTCTTGATAAGTGTTAAGTCTGGATGCTTTAGGAAAATGGCATATGTGATCATCTTTATCTTCTTGTATGCCTCGCGTACTCTTTCCTTTTCATATTTCAACTCACGTCTTAATTGAGTGCTGATTAGCTCTTCTTACTTCAAGTCCTTGGTATATTCAATGAGCTCTTCTTCCTTTTTCTCCAGCTCTACCTCTAGGAAATTTACCCTGTCATTTCACCCAAAGAGCATGGCTTCAACCTCAACTAAGACTTTGTTGAGCACATTTCAGATCTATTCATCTAGAAACCTTTGAGAATTCCCCAAGGGGTTTATCCCTTTTGTTTTTGGTACTAGCATCAATACTCCTTAGCTTACTTCAAATTCTAGCTCATCAATGTGGGACTTAAATGCCCATGAAATCATTTTCCTTGTCCGAGGGTATACACCTTCATCATCAAATGAATTCATAGCTAAAATTTGTTCCATTGCAATGATGCTCTAGACGCACATGCACAAAAATTTGTTCGGATCATCAATGTAGCTCATTCCTTAAACTTGTGATGCTTTTTTTCTCTTCCTCCCTATGCGTACAACCATTGGAAATCTAATAGCTGAACTGAGATCTCCTCCCATGCTACCATATTTGTTTTCTATGCTTTCCTCCAGAGCTTCCTTCATCACCACACCTGCATTACGTTCCACTTCTTGTTCCCATAGGTCCTTGATGATTTTTTCCACTTATTTCTCTACAACCTCATCTACCTATTCATTTTTGAGGCTTAGGGTCCTTTTTACTTTTGTAACTTCTTCCGCAACTAACCCCTTGCCTTGGGTTCCAGCTTCTTCTTCATCCTCCTTCTCCTCATATTCTTTATTATACTCCTCATTTATTTCTTCTTCAGAATAATGTATTTCATAGAAAGGATGGTATTCACCTGCTGGTTCATCTTCATCATCATCATTTGTATCCCTGATGTAGGCATCTAGACTCTCCATCTCTTTAGAATGAACCTCATCTATCACCTTCTGCTTCTTCCTTACTGGGGATTCTAGTATAGGATATTTTCTTTTTCTTTTCCCTTAGTAGGTAATCTCTTCCTTGGTGATTCCTCTTGAGTGATGGGTTCTTCATGCTCCAGAGCCTCTTCTTCCAGAGTCTTTTCTTTGACTTGAGACTTATTCCTCAACATGTAAGTACTAGGTTTAGCATTTGTCTCTAGTGCGCTTACCATCTGTGTAGTTTAAACACTTAGTGCCTTCTGGACCTCTTCTCTGTCTCTCTCTCTAGGCATGGCCTTCTTCTTTCCTATAGGATCTTCAAGGATGGATACCTCATTCTCTAAGTAAGCACATTTTTCAAACTTTGGCCATATGTAAAGGTATATCCTTGTTGCATCCCTTCCAGTGATTGGTAGTGTTACAAGCTTCCTCATTTGTATCTCATGAGAGACATATCTCTCCATGTACATGTGCTTATTTGGCTAGACTTGCTTTTGGCGTAGCTTGCGCTAGTCTACATTTACCTCACTAAGGTTGAACCTTAGTCTATTGGCCTCCTTTAACCGATTAACTCTGGCTTAGAAGTATAATGTGGTGAAGGAGAAGGGTAGTTTGCACCACGGACTCATGTTCTCATCTTTCAACCTAAATCTGCAAATGCAGAAGTGTTGGTACACTATAAATTTTTCCTCTCACTCATGAGCATAGAAAACTACTCTAGGATCCTCTTCTTAGCCTCGAATGTTTCACGCATTCACTTATGTAATTTTTCAAGGTACTCCTTGTGAGAGGCTCTTATGGTTTCACAAGTATATTTTGTAAAACTGTTTGCGGGTGTCAGATTCTTTTCTCAATATTCCCAAACAAAAATTTTCATCCCATTGGTTACTTCAATCTTTGAAAATAAAATGGTGAGGAGGACGTTACCAAAGAGTATCTTCTCTCTCTCCTATGTGCTACTTATAATTTCATCCGCGATGAAAGAAGAAAATTTATAGATGGTCCCTTCTGATATCTTCTTACATATGTTCACCCATGCCTTATTTACTTGTGTCCACTGATCTTGGTCATTTATTTTGGTGACTAAGTGCGTGGCCATCCTCATCACTGGGTCTGGTATCTCTGATTTTTCAAAGCATCTCGTACCCTTCTTATAGTCATATGTGGCTATAATCTCCTTGATAGCCTCTTTTTTGCTTAGATAATAATCAATGTTATCTCCTTCACAATTGAGGCATGTGAACTTGGATATCTATTGTGGTTTGATGTTCATCTTTCACCCTATGAAATAAAAATGAACTTCATGCATGCACGAAATCAACCACTGGTAAAGGGGCTTAGGTTTCCCAAAGTAGGACAACTCATACAAATGGAATACCCCAGCCTTTTCTAGTTTGACCTTCAACTCATCATTGTAAATGGGTATTCCATTTGGCATCCTATTATTTGTTGGGCAAAAAAAATCCAAGGACATTTCCTTATCCATTGTGCTCATGCGATGATTATAATTTCTTACCAAGATCTTTCGTAAGTGTGACTCCCATTCTTTTCCTAGCAATAACCCATTTGGGTACTACATCTTTGTGTACCATTCTTCATTGGTTCTCACGATGGTATTGATTTTTTTCACTTTCCCTTTCCCTTTTTTTTCTTTGGTGAAATTGTTTCTTTCCTTGGTGCCATTCTTCTATTCGGTGCTAACACTTAAATATTCTTCCCCTTGCTCTACTCTACCACTCTTTCCAATCCCAAATCTCAATCTTGAGAGGAAAATCTTCTAACTCCGTGCCCTTTCCGCCAAACCCTAACTGGAAAAATCCTTCCATAATATGATTCTTCCTTGAAAAACTTTCCCATGCCCATGTACTCCTTCCACATTAGTTAGTTGATCTACTCTAGATGCACAATGAAATTCCTTGGATTCTACTTTCTTCGTACAAATTTATCTCTGCATGTACTGGTTTACAAGACCTTATTTCACTTTGTAATCGTAAGTTAAAAAATAACTTTCCCGACCTTGTACTCATAGTGTTTCCTTCTTTCCATCATTAAATGCTATATCACCTACCACCATACTTTAACATTAAATGCATCTTTTTCAACTAAGCCAATTTTAAGAGCCATTACCTACGTGCCACATCCTATGCGCAAAAATTGATTACAACCTTCTAGAGTGTAAAAATCCAACCCAACCAAAGACTCTTCCACATGCGTCAGAAGTGCCAAAGGAACGTCTTCTGTCCTTTACCCAATTTTTTCCCTCGTCTACCTTAGGTTGTTCCTGCACTCTTCATCCTTTCTGTACATGGTTTCCGTAAAGCCTTTTTTGACACCAACATTTTTTGTCCACCTCTTTTCTACATGCTTCTTACTCCTTATGTAATTTTTATCCATCAACCGGGCCATTTACCATAACTTCTACTGTCAGTTAAATCTTGTATTATGGTCCTATACTTCGCATCACTCCACCCTAGACTAAGAAAGATGTGTGGTCGTCTACACATACAAAACCTTTGAAAAATAATGTGGTTACCGACACACAAGGTGCAAAACAAATCAAAAGAGAGGAACAAGCAATGAGAAAGGGAAACATAAGAAAAGAAAGATCATAAAGGAAATTCTAGACTAATTGGAAACACTGCCTTATTTATAAACACCAAGAAGACTTATTTATAGTAGGGCTTCAGCCTATTCCCATTAAAGTGACCCGGTAACTACATCCCATCCAACACTTGTAACTGGGAAGCACCTAAATCAAGAATGTATGAGATGATGTAAGGTCCTCAATCAATGGAATTTCAACTTCCCATGATGGTGTAGATATTTATAATCATACAAAAATACCATGTGCCCAACTTCAAACTTCTTGTTCTTGATATGAAAATCATGTCATGCATTTTATCTTGGTTTTTCTATTTTATGACTCCATCTATTAAGTGATCTCATTTCGTCCAACTGCATCAACTTATCATTTATTTCTTTTATCACTTGTTCATCAACTAAACCTCCTACATGTGCTATACGCAGCGATGGTAACATGAATTCCACTAGTAAAACAACCTTTTTGTCAAACACCAATTGAAATGGTGTGGCCTTGTTCAAACTTTTATAGGTTGTCCTCTATGCCCATAGAAGAGCTGGTACCTTATCATCCCAATCTTACATAGATATTAGTTAACATATGACTTAGTATCTTGTTAAATTCCTTAATAGTTATATCTGCTTGAGGGTGATATGGGGTAGTATTATGATGGGCCACCATAAATTTTACTAACAGAATCCTAACTATTTCATTAAGAAAGTGTGTACCCCTATGACATGTTAAACTTAAAGGAAAACCATACCTACTGATAATGTTTTCCCATAAAAATTTAGCAGTTGTTGTTGTGGTGTAATCCTGTTTAGGAGTTGCCTCTACCCACCATGTAAAGTAATCAAATTCAAGTTATGATATAGCGTGAACCAATCCTTCATGTAGTTAGTATAATTAGTCCTACAAAGTCGATTGCCCATTTCTCAAATAGTTCAGCACTAGCTCTTGGTCACAAGGGAATTCCATCTCTCTTTCTAGTTTTTCCAAGGCACTGAAAATGGTCACAGGCCTTGTAAAACTCAATGCAATCCTTGGAGATGGTTTCTTACCAAATCCCTGCTAATAAAATCTTCCACATGGTAGCGTTTCCTACGTATTTTCCTCCTGCAATCCCACCATATGCTTCTTCCATAATGGCTATGTGCTCATGTTCCAATACGAATCGGCATATAACCTCGTCATGACCTAACTGTTAGTGTAAATTCATAGCACCCTAAATGACCTCTTAGATTTGGTGTTTTTAACTTTTCATTTGATGTCATTTACATAACATTGAGTTTTCCCCAAAAGTGGTGGACTTTGCAAATGGGAAAACACTCCAAATTAAGGTTATTTCCTATTCCTTTGTCTAGGTGCATACGTAAAATTTACAAAGGATTGATTCTTAAACCTAATATAATATTGCCAAAGAGACAAGGATGAAAGGAATGCAAGAAATTAAAACTAAGCTAATCAGGGGATATACTGAAGGAATGATGAACATTTCTTTTGCTGATAGGCACAAACCAAAAAAAATGTGTATAATAATCAAACATTGATTACTAGTTTTGCAATGAAAGATGAGATGAGAGCAATAAAGAAAAGAAAGGGTTGAAAATCAGCCATAAACATGTATTATTGCTCTATAGATTTGATACAATGCATTTACAAAATGGCCAAAAGGTAGAAAACATGTTACAATCTAATGGAAGGTCTGAAACTCCACAAATTTATTTGCCAGAGGAAAAGGGGAGCCTACAAAACAAAAGAATGTCTAACCCTTTACAATGACTCCCGACCATGAGTTTATAGATTCAACATAGAGGGAAGAAAGAGAGAGAGGTGGGAAAACCTGGTTCGAAGTTCAACCTCTATCATCAATGCCTCCTCTAAAATCTGCCCCAAATCTGTCTTGACTGCATCAATTTCTTATTCGATACCTTGAAGGAGAAGAAAATGATGGATCAGATTAAATCCAATCTGGTTGTTGAGGTGAAATAGATCCTGCATTAATTTTGTTGATAGGTTTGTCCCAGACTTTGCTGCCCTTGTCAAGACAATAATGTTGATGTTGAAGAAGAACTTGGCATTTATGTGGACAGCTGAAGTAAGAGAAAGTTTTGAGGCCATAAAAGAAGCTATATCACAATCCCTAACTCTCGTGAATCCAGACTTCTCTAAGGAATTTATAGTATATGCCTTTGGTGGTAGTGACACAATTTCTACAATCTTAGTACAACAGACACTAAGGGTACAGAGTAGATAATTTCCTTTTTCAGCCAAGGTCTAGAAGTTTATGAAGTGAGGTACTCCTTCATCGAAAAACATGTCCTTGCAATGATCAGAGAGTTAAATAAGTTTAAAAATCTGGTTTCAAATAATAAAATCCAATTATTAGTCTCCCATGCAGGAGTTAAACACTTCCTTCTTAGGAAGTATCTGAATGAAAAACATGCAGGATGGATCACTCGTGTCATGGAGTATGAATTTGAGATCAAGGTTACTAAGCTAGTCCATGGGAAGGGATTTTGTGAACAAATTTCCTCGAGTTAACAAGGTGAAGCAAGCGATCAAAAATAAGTTGTTTTTGTCCTGCAGAATAGTCAAGAGGGATAAAATGATGATGTGCCCACTCCTTGTTGGATTCAAAACATTATGTACTTCCTACAAATAGGCCTATGCCCTCCAGAAATGAATAAAACAAAAAGGTGACACTTTATACTATAGGCCATATTGTACGTGCTTATTGATGGCATATTGTTCAAAAGGGACATCAATGATGTTCTGTTAAGATGCATTAGGACAGATCAGATTGAGATAATGTTACAAGAGTTCAATGTTGAAGCAGCTAGAGGCCATTTTTCTCCATGGGTGACAACACTCAAGATCATGAAGGCAGGTTACTATTGGCGCAGGGTGTTTAGTGAATGCTATGCATGGATCAAAAAGTGTAATAACTGTGCATTCTTTAGAGGCAAAGAAAGGCTAGTAGCACTTCCATTGCACCCAATTTCAATTGAACAACCATTTATGTAATGGGGATTATAATTCATTGGGGTCATCAATCCAAATTCAAGCCAAGGCCACAAATGGATTCTGACAGCAACAGAATATTTCACCAAGTTGACAGAGGTAGTGGTCCTCAAAGAAGCTAATGAGTCTAAGATACTAGATTTCTATGAAGGGATAGTGACCAAATTTGTCCAACCACCATTATATCAGACAATGCATTGGCATTCATATGTTCCAAAATCACATAATGGCCTATTAGGAATGGTATTTTGAGCACTTCATCAAACTATTATCCTTAAGGTAATGGCCAAGCTGAGTCCACAAATAAGAACCTGCTAAGGATTGTCAGAAGAAATCTTGATGAAACTCAAAGAACTTGGCACAGAAAACTAAAATCAGCCCTTATGGGCTGACAAGAAAACACCCAATAGTTCTATAGGAAGCTCTCCATTCAAACTTGTCTATGGGAAAGAGGAAGTGTTTCCTATATCACTTGAGTTTCTAGCATTGAAACTCATGAAGCAGCTGGGGATGTCTGAGTTTTAGCCAATGGAGGCCAGGTATGAAGAACTGGTGGAATTGGAAGAGACTAGAGAGCATGCACTTCAAACAATGGAAAAGGATCAGGTCTAAATCAAGAGATGCTTTGATAAGAAAGTAAAAACAGGGAATTTTCAAGAAAGAGACCTAGTTTTGAAATGGGATGTAGATCAGGAAAAACTAGGAAGGCATTCTAAATTTGATGCCATTTGGAGTGGCCCCTACATGGTCACAAGATGTAAAAGTAGAAATAATTTCCAATTATCTACATTGGATGGTGAAGAGCCATAGATTCCGGTGAATGGAATGTATCTTAAACATTGTTACTAGAAGGAAAATTTCTCACCTTGTATATACTAGTTTAATTTCTCATTCCTTTAAGTGCTTGTACACATTACCTTGTTGTAGTTTAGGTTTCTTTTTTCCTAACTGCTTTGCAAACTTTACATGTTCTACTTGGAGCATGTATGATTTCAAATTTTGTACATAGTTGTGTGGTGTTGTTTTGTTTCTCTTGCACAGTCCATTCAAGGACAGATAAAAGCCCTGGGTCAAAGAAATTTTCTACTCTCAGAAACCATCATTTCGAGATTTCTTATGAAAATTGAGAGTGTAAATGGTCAGGCTCATGGATCATAGGTAGGATCCATATCAAACCATTATTCTCAACTTTATGCCTAATGGATATGACAAGGCAACTGGTCTTTTCATCTAGCAGGCAGATACTCGTGTGAGTCACTAAATTGTTATTGTTATTTCACCCTCTCAACAAAATATTGGATTAGCCACGACCCCGCATAGAAAGAACCATAGAAACCACATTCAAACCTTACAAACGAGTTGCAGAGGGACTCTACAATGGAGTGGTGGGGCCTGTGAAAGATTAAAGGACCCTATGTAAGAAGAAAGAGAAGAAACAACTTAATCAAGAAAATTTGTGCCTTAAATCCATTAAAAAAATTATAGGCAGGCTTAGAAATTAAATAGTAGGGTAAAGGAAGGGGGAGACAGTGTCAAAGAAGCTAGAAGAAGAAGGAGAAGAAACAAATCTGGTTCAAAGTCTTTGGGATCCGAAATAGTTTAGAATGAGTCCAAAAATTGACTATGGATGAGGCAACTAACGCTGCCAAGTGTCCAAGTAGAGCATCTCCAAATTTGAGTCAAAGAAGGGAGGATAGAACAAGTGAAAGGTCCCCACATGTCCCAAGCCCAAAATGGAGTCAGAGTCAAAGATAAAAGTGAAAATATGGACAAGGTGGGCCTATGAAAAGGCTAAGTATAGAAGTGCTAGTGGAAGCTACCATGTGTCAGCTTGGCGCATCTCCAAAAGTTAGTCCAAAAGTGGAGACCCAAATGAGTGCAGGCTTGCCACGTAGTCCAAGGTCTAAAATAGTAAAAGGGCCTGTCAAAAGTTTTAGGAGCCTACGGAGGTTTCCACTTTTCGAACCGATGCTCCTTTAGAGGAAAAATCCTAAGTGGGTTTCTAAGTAAGCGCAGATCCTCCACGCATCCCATTTCAAAAAGGGATAGGGCTAGGTTGAATAGTCAAATCACTGAGATAGACTAGAAGAGGGTGCCAAGTGTCAACATGGTGCTACTCAAGATCAGAATAAAGGGAGGGTTTTAAGACAAGTGCCAAGCCTTTGTGTGTCCTTGGTCAAATATATGACCCTGTTGAGCAAAGGACTTAGCCAAAAAATATGAGGAAATTGAGTAGGTCATGGAAGAAGCCAAGTGTCAACCCTGCGCCACTCCAAAAGAAAAATTTAGAGGCTATCCTTAGAGATGGGCCAACCCTCCACGTGTCTAGTTTCAAAAGGGGTCCCGTTTTTGAACTGGTTTTCCCAATCCAAATTTCAAATGAGCATATCTTTCAACTCGAGGCTCAAAATTCAGCAAATTTGACATCATTGGAAATATCTCAGCCTCATTTACACCATGGAGATCTAAAAATTTAATTTTGGATATGCTAGGTGGGAGAAAATAGATAAATGTTTTCAGGACATTAATACAGGATCTATTTCACCTCAACAACTAGATCAGATTTGATCTAATCCACCATTTCCTCCTTCTTCGAGGCACCAAACAAGAAATTGATGTAGTCAAGATAGATTTTGGGGTGGATTTTGCAGGAGGCATTGATGATAGTTGTTGAACTTTGAACTGGTTTTTCTTGCCTCTCTATCTTTCTTCCCTCTGTGTAGAATCTATAAAATCATGGTAGAGACTCAGTGTAAAGGGTTGGACATTATTTTGTTTTGCAAACTCCTTTTTTCCTCTGCCAAATGAATTTGTGGAGTTTCAGATCTTCCATTAGATTACAACATGTTTTCTACCTTTTTTCTATTTTGTAAATGCATTGTATCAAATCTGTAGAGCAATAATAGATTTTTGTGGCTGATTTTTTACCCTTTTTTGCCTTCATTGCTCTGATCTGGTCTTTCATTGCAAAACAAGTTATCTGTTCTTGATTATTATACGCATTTTTTTATGTTTTTGCCTATCAGCAAAATAAATGTTCATCATTCCTTTGATGTATCACCTAGTTAGCTTAGTTTTAATTTCTTGCCTTATTTTCATCCTTATTTCCTTGGCAATATTAGATTAGGTTTAAGAATCAATCCTTTACAAATTTCACGTATGCACCTAGTCAAAGGAATATGAACCATCCTTAATCTAGAGAATTTTCCCATTTGTAAAGTCCCACACTTTTGGGGAAAACTCAATGTTATGTAAATCACATCAAATGACAAGTTTGAAAAACCAAATCTGAGAGGTCATTTAGGGTGCTCTGATTTTGCACTAACACTAACTTATACAGGTCTCCACTAATCAGCATGTAGGGTGCGGACCACACCTATTTTTAAGAACAATGCAATATCTTCCAAGTCTAAGGGCATGCACCACAATATAAGAAGGTACACGTCTAGCATGGTATCCTCAATGATTTACACATCCTCTCCCAAATCAATTCTTGATAAGTGGATAGGCCCTAAATTTCTCTTTCCTAGCTTCACCACCACTATGAATTAAAACTCCTAAAACTTAAGGATCCAATGACATATTAGCCCTTGTAGAATGGGGTTGTTGACTAAGTATTTCAATGTTGTGTGATCTCTATAGAATATGAAGGGTGTTTCCAACATATACTTCCTAAACTTATGCAACGTGTAGATCATTGATAATGCTTCGCACTCAGTAGTTGTGTAATTTTTTTCTACTGGTGTCAACTTCCTACTTGCAAAGCTCAAGGGATGATCAATAATTCCCTCACCAGGTTGCGCTAGCACTACTCCCATAGTTTTCCCAGAGGCATCAACATGAACATGGAAAGGCTTATCCTAAGAAGGAAAATGTAATATGGGCACTGTGACTAGCCTTTCTTTTAAAGTGTCAAATTCCTTCTACTATGCCTCTCCCCAATGAAAGGCACTTTTGTGTTTCAATAATTATTCTAAGGACCTGGAAATCTTGGCATAACCCTTGATGAACTTCATATAATACCCCATGTGTCCAAGGAACCCATGCACTATACTTTGACTAGTAGGCTCCCTTAATCCTGTAATAACTAAAACTTTGGCGGGATCCACTAGTAAGTCGTCTTTGCATATAATGTGTCCTAAAAAGGTTTAAAATGGAGTGGAAAAAACACATTTATTAATGTTGAGGGATATCCTCAATTACCGAAATATCTCAAACATCAATCTTAAGTTTTCACAAAGTTATTTCACTAGTCCATACATAGTCCAATCATCCAAATAAACTTGAATAAACTTATGGATGAAGTCCTCGAATGCCTGTATGACAATGTACAAGAAAATAGTAGGCACATTCTTCAATGCAAAAGGCATAACCATGTAGGAAAAATTTCCCCATTCAGTGGTGAAATTTGTATTTCTCTTGTCTTCCCTTGTAACCTTGACTTGGTGGTATCTTGAGAATCCATCCGTGAAAGAGTAGACTTTGTGGCCGACTACTCCCTCCAGAATTTCTTGAGTAAATGGGGTTGGAAAGGGATCGATGACACATACTGCATTCAGATCCCTATAGTCAACACAAATTCTTATCCTACCATCCTTATTAATATTAATAACCATCAAACTTATCCATTCTAAATCTTCCACTTCCTTAATGATACCAGATGCTAGCATTTTGTCTATCTCATCCTGAACCTGTATGTGTAAATTTGGATTCATCCAATAAGGCCTCTTTGAAATCAGGTGCACACCTTCCTTCAAATTGATATTCATCTCCCCTAAAGAATGGTGTATGCCTTTGAGTTCATGGTACCCCTAAGGGAAAAAATCTTGGAGCTTGTGCAATAGATCAATGATTTTTGAAATTTATTTTTCCGACCAATAGTTGTCAATGATAGCCTCCTTAGATTCTACCTTTGTCCTAATTTTAACCTTATTTGTCTTTAAGGGATCATGGTAAGTGCGTGCTTGCTCATCAGCATTGTTTATGAACTCACACGTACCCTCTGAATGATTAACATCCAATGTCTCCATCTCTTCCTCATCTATTACATAGACCATTTTTCCTTTTTCTTTTTCCATACACGCATGCTCAAAATGTACTTCCTTTGATTCTTCCTCATTGAGGTGTGTCTCAAAATAAGGCTCACCTAGAAATTCTAGTAGACTATCCTATTCTATAGCACTATCTCTCATTTTAAGGTGATTTATCATTTACAACGCCTTATCCAGTGATGGTTTAGTACTCCTATACTCAAAAGCTTGAATGAGATCAGCCGCCAACTTTTTCCAATTACCTATATGACGACGTAGCTCTGAATGAACATACCAAGTGTGTGCACAACCTTGTAAGGTGGAATATAACTTATGTACCCATAATGAAGGTGGAAAATATTCTACACTTCCCATCGATGAATCCTCACATGGTTGGATATGAAATGAAGTAGTATCTTTGCCATGGTAGTCTTGTATAACCGTTAGTGCGTCACTCCTAGAGAACCTTATAGAAAATGTGATTCTAACCTCATGCCACTCTAGGAGGTTCTCTTGATGTATATCCCGCCTACGCACTACAATCTTGAGTAGGTTATAACTAAGTATTCCTCTTCTTTCATCCTCATTTCTCCACTAAACTTCCATTTCCCACATAAAAATTTAGGGTATGCCCCTCAAGAGTAACTTGGAAACTTCTTTCCTCTAAGGAACTTGACTAAGTGTTCCTTTTTCACTTTTGTTATAGGTCCTTTTAATTTTCACCCAATTAACTCATAAGTTCCAGGCACCCAATTTTCACATGCCACACTAGGGGTATCACTTAAGGAATGAGCATCCTCAAAATGGATAGCTACCTCTGTGGGGTGAATCATCTCAAGATCTCTGATGCAGTGCATATAGATTCTATCAAGGAATTCTTCTCCCAAAAGCTCCGTATAGGGAACTGAATTACCATCTATCAAAGGGATGATCACCCTTTCTTCCTTGTTATAAAAAATGATATACCCTTTGTAAAACCTTAGGTCAAGAATGTTCTTATAACACCATGGGTGCCCAAAAAACCTTGGAAAGTTGTCTTCCTTAGTGAGTGCCAAGACCTCAAAGTCTCCAGTGAACTTGGCCCCTTCAATGGTGATAAATACGTTCTTCAGGAATCCAATGGGCATTTTATTTACTATTATTCATCATATACAACACATTTGAAGATGGGTGCAATGCAGGCCTTCCCATCTAATGTCAGACATCTAAGGTAAGAACATTCACCTCTACTCCCATGTCGATGAAGATATTTTTCACAAGCCACCCATCAACAACCACATTAAAATTAATCTCCTTCTCATATTCCAAGATGTGAGGAGGAAGGTTTTTATGCAAAACTTTTCTTTTTTTCTCTACTCCGACGTGTGGTTACTTCGTTCTCATCCATTCTCCCAAAAAGGGAATAATATTCTCTTACCTTAACATTTTACATACTTCCTTGACCTCATCCAGGTCATTCCTTGGAACCTCATTATCCTTCCATTGCTCCACATACCTTGATTTCTCCTTGATACATTGGTTTTCCCCTTGTAAACTTTGAATCATGTCCATAGTCTCTTGGTTCACTTATTTCTAACGAGAAGGATCTGGGTACTTTCCATGTACTACCTCTTCTCTTAAAACTAATGTCCTTGGTATTGACATCTTCTTGACATGTGTAGCCTCTTCTCACATGGTCACCAGTACAGGTTCTATCTCTAACTCACATACCACTCTTGGCATCTATTGTGAATCAACCTTCTTGACACTCACCATAGCAGCACCATTGTCTTTCTAGTGCTACTAGTTCATATGCTCATAAATTTATAGACACTCTTTGTACTTGTGCTTCTTTCTGCACCATGAGCATTATAACAGACCAGGACACTCACGTTTATAATGTTTTTATAGATCCACAGTAATAACACGTTCCTTGTGGGAAATAACTCTATCCTCTTTTATTATTGCGACCACAAAATCCCCCACAAAAACCTCTTCCACACACCCCTCCATCTACGCGCCCTTCATAATGATGATTATCATCCTTATAACTACTTGCAAGGCTAGTGTGGCACACACCTAAATCAATAGCATCATGGATCTAATCAATAAGTCTACAATCCTTGGTATCATGGGTTGTAGAGGTGTAGATATTGTACTAACAAGAAACATTCTTGAAGATTACACACTGGAGTAGAGGGCATCTACTTGCATCATTATCCCCATGGCACATCTCACATTTTACTACCATAGTGCACACCAAAATCTAAGGGAAACATTCCTTTGCATGTCCCTTAACTTTACAGTCTATACAAAAAATCCCACTATGAACCTCATGTGCTGATTTTGCACACAAGTTCTCCAACTGCTTGGCCATTGCAGCAATTTGTGCCTCTAGAAATGGACTAACACTAGTTTCAACACTCCCAACAGCTTTAACATATAGGGTAGCTTCTAATGCCTCATGTGGGTCAGTGAAAGTCTTGTGTGACAGAGCCCTTATAAATGGTGTTATCAATCCTCCAACAAACCATTGAGCATGTTGAGAAGGATGAATGTCATAAGAGAGCTTTCAAAAGAGAGTATTGAAATTTACAACATAGTCCCATACACTCTCTTCCATTCCTTGTTAGATCTCCTTCAGAGTGCTAATGATTTTCTATTCAAACTCTAGAATATGGAAATTTGCGAGGAAAGTGTTCTTCAACGTGGTGTAGTATACTACCATCTAGTGGGGGTCATACTTCCTATACCAACTATGTGTGTGTCCTTCTAATGTTGTTACAAACTAGATTACCTTCCACTTTGGCGTAGTGATCCCCTTCATGTGTCATAGTAAATCACACTTGTGCACATGCTCTGTAGCATCTTCAATACCCCTATAGTCTGGTAAGTGTAAAGAAATCTCAAAAAACACTTGGGGATGTGGCTGGAATCCTTGTCATCCTAATCTAGACCCATGGTTCCCTTCGATGTTTCCTCCTCCACTAGATCCAATGGATCCACCAAAACTTGTTACTCTAAACCCACCAAATCCACCTCCTAAAGTCAGAAAGAACCTGAAGTGGTTGCGCCAAGGGTTCCCAACGTACCACCTATAGTCTGGTAAGTACAAAGATATCTCAAAAAACACTTGGGGAGGTTTTTTAGGTCCTTGTCATCTCAATCCAGAGCCTTGGTTCTCTCCGTTGTTTCCTCCTCCACTAGATCCACTAGGTCCCATTCCTTTCGACCCACCAGATCCAAATCCTGAAGTCAGAAAATGTCTTCAAGTGGTCGCACCAAGGGTTGCCAACATCCCACTGAAATGTGTGTCAATGGTCTGTGATATTGTCCCACTACCAATTGTTTGCCCTATGCCACTCCCAAATGTGATACCAAAATTTTGTGTACTTGAACCTTTTCAAAATATTCCTCTGTAATTAAATTACTAGTATAATTTAGATTATGAGAAGAAATAGAACAACAAATAGCACAATATTTCAGAATAATGATCTCAGTATGCAATTTTAATAGCTTCGCCACTTAGAGGGGGCAACCTCCAAACCATATAGTAAGACTCAAATGCTCAAATGATAATGAAATACTACCTAAAATCTCCTATACATACTATTCATATGCTATGGCCATCACCAAGGCCAACCTATTAAGCATGATAAAGTATAAATGATATAATAAAATGATATGGTAAGCCACAAGTTGGCTACTCATATCCTAATACAAGTAATAGGTTAAGGGTGTATCATGCCCTTACCCTTCAAACCAACGTTGTCCTAAATGTTGAATAATCCTGGATGTTACTGCAAAAAACCTTCATCCTCCTAGGTTGCATCTTTTATGCTTAGATTCTTCCACTTGATCAAATATTCCTTAGTGTCTTTGGTTCTCAACCTCTTTGTACATGTTTTTAAAATCTTCTCTAGATCAAAAATGATTATTCCTTCCTCCTCAATTTTTGGTAACTCTATCTGGGCTTTAAATTTCTATCCAATAACCTTCTTAAGGCATGAAACATGGAATACTAGGTGTATGTGTGAAGATGGAGGAAACTCTAGTTTATAAGCAACACTGCAAATTTTCTGTAGAACCTAATAAGTGCCATAATATTTAGGAGAAATTTTGTTGTCCTTTTTCTATTGCTTTAGGGACATCTATTTGTAAGGTTGGAGACGTACAAAAAACCAGTCACCAATTTCAAAATTTATTTCACTACGGTGTTGATCTACCATTTGTTTTATCCTGTTTTGTGTAACTATTAAATTCTCCTTCAAACTAGCCAAAACATGTTATTGATGTTGAATGTGTTCCTCAACATCTCTTACCTTAGTTTGCACCCTCAAGGAGGAAGTGATAGAAGGTGGATGGTAACCATATAATGCTAAAAATGGGTCATTTGAGAAGAGGTATGAAAATATGTGTTATACCACCATTCTGCAAGTGGTAGCCATTAAATCCACCTTTCCCGCTTATCATATACAAAACAACGTAGATACCCCTCTAAGTATTGTTGACCACTTCTATTTACCCATTATTTTAAGTATGATAAGATGAATTGTGAGCTAGCTAAGTACCCAAACATGAAAATAATTCCCTCCAAAAATTACTTGTGAAAATAGGATCATGATCACTTACAATTATCTTTGGGGTTCCATGTAGCCTTTGAACTATCTCCAAAATAATAGCTGTAATTATACTAGCTACAATGGATATGATAGGGCACAAAAATGGGAATATTTTGTGAGCCTATCCAAAATCATGAAAAATAACATTATTACCATCTAAACAAGGCAATCCAATGATGAAATCCATGAATACCTCCTCCCATCTCTGGCTAGGAATTGGTAAGGGTTATAATAGGCCTAGTGTCTTAATTGTTTCCCCTTTGTTCTCTTGGCACACTAAACATTCTGATACAAAATTTTGTACATCCCCCTCGAGTCCTTCCCAAAATAATTCTCTTTTTATTCTATGATGTCTTCAAAAACCCATATTGTCCTCCAACAGGTGAGGCATGTAGCTCTGTAAGAATCTTATGCTTCAACTCATAATCTTTACTCAAGTATAACTTGTCCTTATACCATAGGGAATTACCTTTCCACTTGAATTTGTTAGACATCATAGATCCTTGCTTGATATTCTGTATTAGAGATTATGAATCCTTGTCTTGATCCCATTCCAATCTTGCTTCATCTACCCAATCCACTGTCAACATGGACATTCCACATAGTAAGGCATCTGCATATGTATCCCTTCTGGATAACGCATCAGCTACTAAATTTTCTTTACCCTTTTGTATATGATTTCAAAATCATAACCCAACATTTTTTTACCCACTTTTGTTGTTCCTCAGATGATAACCTTTGCTACAAAAAGTATTTGAGACTATCATGATTATTTTTTACCTTGAAGTGTCTACCCATGAGATATGGCCTCCATTGCTTGACCGCATGAAGAATAACTATCATTTCTTTCTCATAGAAAGGTTTGAGTAGATATTTTCCTTTGAATTCGTGACTCTCAAAGGCAATTGGTCTTCCTTCTTGCATTATAATTGCTCCCAATCCTGATCCTAAAGCATCACATTCAACAATGAAGGTTTTTGAGAAGTTAGGAGAAGCCAAAACTAGGGTGCTGCACAAGACTTCCTTTAGTTGCTCAAAGGATTTAGTGGCTAAGTCTATCCAATGGAAGGCATCCTTCTTTAGCAATGCAGTGAGTGGGGTTTCTATTCTACCATATCTCCACACAAATTTTTTGTAGTACCCTGTTAGTCATAGGAACCCACACATATTTTTGAGATTTTTGGTCCTTGGCCATTCCACCATAGCTTTGATCTTCTGAGGATCAACTTTGACGCCTTCATGGGATACAATGTGACCTAAGTAATCTACCTCTTGTACACCAAAAGAACTTTTGGATGGATTTGCATGGAGAGTATGTTTTTGAAAAACTTCCAACACTTTATTTACATGTTGTAAGTGTTCTTCCCATGTCTTACTGTAAATCAATATGTCATCAAAGAAAACTAATACAAATGTCCTTAAAAATGTCCTGAAAATAGTGTTTATCAAGCTTTTAAAGCTTGAAGGTGCATTTGTAGGACCAAAAGGCATTACTAAAAACTCATAATGGCCCTCATGATTCATGAAAGCCATTTTATGAACATCTTCCTTTGTTATTCTAATTTGATGGTACCCCGAAATAAGATCTAATTTTGTGAAATAAATAGGACCATGCAATTCATCAAGTAAATCATCAATTACTAGAATAGGAAACTTATCTTTGATGGTGTACTTGTTAAGTTCTCGGTAATCTGGACACATCCTCCATGTTTCATCCTTCGTATGTACCATGACCACTAGTAAAGAATATGCACTCTGGCTAGGCTTGATGATACCTGCCTTCAACATTTCTTGAACCATTTTCTCGATCTCACTTTTCTAGGAATATGGGTATCTATATCGTTTAATGTTAGGTGTTTGGCTCCTTGGAATCAACTGAATGACATGATCATGATCCCTAACTGGTTGTATTCCCTTTGGAATTACATCAAACAAATATGAGTGAGCATCAACAATCTTCTAAAGATCGGGTGACATTGAAGACTCTGTATGTTGTACTTCTATGGAAAATAACTTTACTATAAATCCATCTAATCCTTTTCTGAGAACCTTTTACATCTAATGAGAGCTAATAATCTATGGAGACTTACCTACCATCCCATTTAATTTTATTTTCCTTCCATCTAAATGAAATTGCATGAAAAATTCTTGGAAATTCATCTCTATAGTACCTAAGGTTGTGAGCCATTGGACACCCAAAACAATATCTTCCCCTCCCATAGAAATAGCAAAAATAGGTGAGTATAACATGTAGTCTCCCATATAAAGATTAATATTATGGAACTTTCTTTTGCACTTGACTGTCCCACCATCCGCAATCATAACTTGCATTTCTAGAGATGGGTAAATAAAACAATTGAGGTGGGTAGCTAATTTACTATTTATGAAGTTATGAGTACTCCCTGAGTCGATTAACACTTTCACCTTCTGTTTTTTGAGATAGGAAATAACCATTAGTGTTTGAGGAGTACTAATACCTAACAATGCATGGCAAGAAATTGTAGGTTGGTGATCCTCTACTTCATCTTCTACTGGTTCCTCAGCCTCTCCTATAATTTCATCATCCTCATCATCTTCATTACCTCTGTCAATATAGAACAACTTCTTTTCAACACATTTGTGTCCCGGTCCTTATTTGCTATCATAGTTAAAACATAATCCTTTTGCCTCTTTTCTTTTATTTGTTGAGGAGTCAGTCTTATTAGCCTAAGAAATAAAGGGGAAGAGATACTACAGTCTCTGGTGTTAATGAAAGATGGCCTCCTACTACAAAGAACTTTTTCCTCTACTCGATGTGCCATGATAATAGAATCATAAATCTTGAGTGGATTAAACATACATACCTCAAGCCCGATGTGATCCTTAAGACCCCCAAGAAATAGGTCATTCAGATTCTCTTTTGGTATATTCTCCACCCTTAAGGATATGTTCTGGAATTGATGCACATAATCTTTGATTGATCCTATTTGTTGTAACTTTTCTAATTGACTAAATTAGTTCTCTAAAACACTGGAATTATAGTGCAATGGAAACTCCTCGGTAAAAATTGTCCAAGTGACACCAAGACCATTCTTCTTCCTCTGAGCACATAACCATTGATACCAAACGAATTGGTCTAGTTCAAGATATAGGGATGTCAATGTCACCTTTTTTCTTGATGGTGTTTTATGTAGCTCAAATAAGTTCTCAATTTGATTTATATAATTCAGGGGATCTTTACCATCAAATTTGTGCATATCCACTTTCGGCATCATGTTCCGTGGTTGCGAATAATTTGGATTCTGATTGGGTTAGAAAAGTGATCCAACATGGTTATTTTGTCTAGGATTTTGAATTGAAGATCCTCCTTGGTTGATATGGGATGGATTTGGGCCATACTATTTACCCTTTACATGTTGCATGAAATCATCCAACCAATGATTTATTTGGGCTATGTCTCCTTTAGAGGCCATCTCAGATTGTACATTTCATAGCTCATACTCAAGTTATATCACCTTATGATCAACTGAGGTAAACCCTAGTGTTGAGGAATCTCTATTTACCACTTCTGACTCCATCTCTTCAATCACTATCCCATCTTTATCTGGGGTTTTTCCTAGAGTAACCGGATTCTTTTTTTTTCTTATGGAATGCCCCGTCATGATATCAAACCTTAGGGTTTAGGGTTTTGATACAAATTCAGCCAAACAAGAAAAATCACAGAGAAGATACTAATACTATTTGTTTGATATATTTCCGAAAATGTAAAGAACTTGAAACAATTCCACAAATTGCACCCTAGGGAGTGATTTTAGGAAAAAACATAATTTTTTTATAACTTGTGCAAACTAAATCAAAAACTTCTGAAATTTTAAGGGAACCTTACTTGAAATGTTTCTCAACTCTAGTAAAAATATATCCCACCAATTCTCTTTGGTTTGAAATATATTACGGAAACAAAAAAATAGGTTTTTTGCCCTAATTTTTGCCTAGATCATAGCTCTGATACTGCTTGTAATGAAATTACTATTATAATTCAGATTATGAGTAGAAATAGAACACCAAATAACACAATATTTCAGAATAATGATCTCAATATGAAATTATAATAGCTTCGCCACTTCGAGGGGGCAACCTCCAAACCATATAATAAGACTCAAATGCTCAAATGATAATGAACTACTACCTACAATCCCCTATATATACTATAGATATGCTATGGCTATCACCAAGACTGACCTATTAAGCATGATAAATTATTAAATTATATAATAAATGGATATGGTAAGCCACAAGTTGGATACTCATATCCTAATACAAGTAATAGGTTTAGGGCATAGCATCCTCCAAATACAAGAATGGATTGTGCAGCCATGGATGTTCCAAATGAGAAATTATATCTCCTAGGTTCTGATTGGTTACTCCCACCGATACCAACTAGGTTAAATATACCTTTCCCTTGATCTGGAAAAACAAGCACCAAGGATTGGTCGCTAGGTGGGTTCATATGCATGATGATGGCTCATCTTTCTCCATGCAATGAACTCTCATCAGAAGATGGAGCGGATTCTCTCTCGTGCTTTCCAAGATAGGGTAGCACCAATTTCTTAGGTTCCACATCCTCTGCATGAACCTCAAATCATTCCTATAATGTCTACCTCCATAGATCCATCACACTTATAACCTTATATTGTCTAGTCATCTACCTTTCATGAGCTTTGCTATACTTGATTCATCTTTCCTCCCTTTCCTTTCCAACTGCAATGTCTGCCATATTCCTCCACCCCAACTTCCTCTCCTAGTACTCAGAGAATCTTATCCGTCCATATAGAATGTTTCTAAACTCAAAGTAATGACCAAGATATTCATAGCCAAAGGAATAACATGTAAAAATGATCCTCTAGGATCCCTCAGAAACTCAAACTCAACAATCTCTGGGCAAGAATACATTAAATGGTGTATTCTAAAGTATAAATGGTTAGCACCCTCTTCCACTAATGATCAATAGCATGTGTCCAAGTCAGATTTACATCGTGTATCCTTTGATGGTCATCTTAGGTCCACATGCGCAATCTATAAAACTAGATTGATATGGTTACGTAGGCTGAAAGGCATTCATATAGATCTACTGGGAGGTAACAAAATAATGTCACATACATCTCATGGTATAGGTTCTCTTCTACCTATCTAAATGCATTGAACTTAGATCTAGTATCGAATCTTTGAGAAAACTCATCCTTCATGCTCTTAAACCATGTTTCAACACTTTCTAAGGCCAGATGCTCTGTCATCACACATCACAGGGAAAAATATGAATGCCATTTCTCATAAAAAATTTGAATAGAGGTCCCAGTAATGGAGCCAAAATGTAGTCATTTTTGTACCCTTTACATAATAGAAAAATCCCATGCACATTGGCCTATCACCCAGTAGGCGCTGGGAATTCACCTGAGGTATGCATAGGTGTTGAGTCTCTGCTTTATGTGAGTTTTGTGAGAATGCATCATATTAGAATAGATAATCAAATGTAGGACTAAGAAGAACTAAACCACATTCTTATTAACTTAGGAAGTGTTTTCATCCCATTATGTACAGGTAATATAAAAATAAAAAAAACATGCAGATGATTTATACATAAAGGAAATAAATAAGTATTAAACACAGATGATTTATAACGAAAAATTATATTCATACTATCAAATTAAATAACCCACATTACATCCCTTAAGGTCATAATATACCCTCATATAAGTATGTAGAGCCAAGTCATGCATCAAAGATATATTATGCTCATCATATTACAAAGAATAGTGAGAACCCATCCCCTTCTATATGCTATCGCTCATACAGATCTCCTAATCCCTAGCCATAACACCCTCCATTATTTTTTTTGCAGGGGTTCACCTCTCTTCAACTATATCCATTTCTTCCACTAAGAACTTGTATATATATCCTTAGCACCCACCGCCATGCCTTCCAGAAGTTATAGATTAGTCACAAAGTGTCTAAGTGGTCCTTCATGGGAGTATGCCTTCACAATCCCCAACTCTCCACTTTTCATGATGATGCACTTCTAGAACCCTCCATCACATGCTTGGAATATTCCCTTCTTGATCCCATAGTCACCAGGCTGACACCTTATCCACAAGGGTCATACTTTTCTCGTGTGTTTTCTAAGGTGCTAAATATGGCTAAGTAAAAAACCCATTTTCCTTCTGTTCCTTCAACCCGCATGCCCTTATTTGACTAGATCCCATGCACCCACGTGTTATCTTGTACTTAGCTAATATTTTAGGGCCCAACAATCAATAGGAATGGATGTCCTTTTAGCTTGACCACTCACAAGGGTACACATTTTCTGAATGAAATGGTCAAGATTTTGTTGGCATAATTTATTATGTCCCATCACAAGGTCACCTCTTATCATTCCCAAGAAAATAGAACTACTAAGGCATTTAAAAAAATACTAAGTCAAACATTAACCAAAATTTGTGACATTGGCAAACAAGATTGGGATGACAAGGTATCATCCATTCTATGGGCATACATGACAACCTACAATAGGTTGAACAAGGCCACTCTGATTCAATTGGTGTTTGGTGTGGAGGTAGTTTTTTTGGTTAAATTTATGCTACCATCACTATGTATAGCATGTGTAGGAGGATTGGCTGATGAACAAGTGCTCAAAGAAAGAATTGATAAGTTAATGCAGCAAGACAAAAGGTGATCACTTACTAGATGGAGTTAAAAGACAGAGAAGATAAGACAAAAATCATGGCATGATCTTCATATCAAAAAATATCAATTTGAGGTAGGGAAGATGGTTTTGCTATTTGACTCTAAATTTATGTGCCATCATGGGGAAGTTGAAAGTCCATTGGTTAGGACCATACATCCTCACGTACATCCTTGATTTAGGAAATTTCCAATTAGAAGTGATGGATGGCATGAGATTACGAGGCCATTTCAATGGGAGTAGGCTTAATCCCTACTATAAATAATTCTTCCTTATGTTTGTAAATAAGGTAGTATTGCTAGGTAGCCTAGGATTTCCCTTAATGCATTTCCTTTCCTTTTGTTTTCCTTTCTTGTCACTTATTCCTTTCTGTTGTGTTGTTTTTACACACCTTGTGCATCGGTAACCACTTATTACTTTCAAGGGTTGTGTATGTGTAGAGGGCCACAAATTTTTTTTAGTGTGGGGTGGAGTAGAGTGAAGTGAAATAGAGGCTAGAAATGAAAGTAGTCTTTTAATGGCCCGTGTTAAAATCTCAAAAGTACGTAAGGTAGGAGAGCACATGTGGGTCGATGAGAAATTTTGTGTTAGGATAAGTCTTTGCAAGGACCAAGTACAGAGGATGAGAAGCGCATAAACAACATAAAATAGGAGAGGGAAAAAATCAGGTCAAGGACACAAGAAGTGCCTTCGGCACTGTAGACGCACTCATAAGTGTCTGCGATAGGTTAGGATTTTTATGTGCCATAAGGGTGTTAAAGGTTTTTCATGCAAGGTTGGGCACGTGGGTAAGGGCGCTTAAGGTCAGCTTTAGTGGAAAAAACTACATTTAATGCTAAGAATTCCGGTAGGTGGTGTAGCATTTATTGCTGGAAAGGAGGAAAAAAGCTATAAGTATGAAGGGTCGGGCACGTATCATTATTTACCTTTCTGATTACAAAATTGAAGAGCTCTTGCGAACTAGGGCATCCACGAAGAGATAATTGTGTCAAAGAAATAATCAGTGAGAGATCTGAAGTACATGACTAGGGTTGATCTGTAAACTAGAGTGGAAGGAGTACATGGGCGTACGAAAGAAAATTTCAGTTAGGAGCACGCCGTCTTGTGGAAGATTTTTCCAAGTTAGGGTTTTATAGCGAGGGCATAGGAAGTAGAAGGATTCTTCCACGAAGTTGAGCCACAGGATTTGAGTAGAGCAAGGAAGAGGGGCAAGGAAGAGTTTAGATTGTAACCCGATAAGTAAAAATGACACCAAAGAAGGTGACCATTTCACCAAAGAAGAAGGGCAAAGGGAAACAAACTATCGCAGCTAATTTTAATGAGGATTGGTAATCAAAAATGCAATACCTAGATGGATTATTGCTGGGGAAAGAATGGGTATCACACGTTAGGAATATGGTCATGAGAAACTACAATCATTGCACAAGTACCACAGAGAAGGAGATGATGTTGGAACTAGTTCGTCCAACTGATAAGAGGACACCAGAAGGAATGTCGATCTACAACGATGAGGTGAAGGTGAAGTTGGGAAAGGCCGGGTTGCTACAACTATATGAGTTGCCCTATTTTGGAAATCCTGAGTGGTTATACCAATGGTTTATGTCGCGCATACACGAAGACCACTTCTATTTTGCAAGCCACAAAATACGCATAACCCTTCATCTCATATCAAATTTTAATGGCATGGTTTGCGAAGGGGAATCCATAGATGACGACTTGGAGGATAAGGAGGATATTAAGGAAGACCATATGAGGATCCTATGACTACAAGAAGGGTTCACACTACTTTGATATCGCATATATCCCTGACCCTCTAATGAGGATGGTAACATGCTTGGTTACTAAATTGAATGGTCAAGAAAGGTGGACAAAAGTAAACAAAGCATGGTTGAATGTATGTCGGAATATTTCAGAAGGAGCCATCTAAAAATTTGTCTGCCTTTATTGCAGATGAGATCATTAGTATCCCACAGGAGGGGGACAAGATAATGTTTAGAAATGTTCTCCTCACCATTGTCCTCTCAAATATTGGAGTGTCAGATGGGCCAGAGAAGTTCTTATAGGAGTATCCAGATGAATATCCCTCGCCCACGAAAATATTTGAAAAGCATACTTGTGATACCATGACGGCCTCCCACAAGGCGCGCCTGGAGAAATGGTACAAGCAAATGTGTGAGGCATTCATATCAGAGTGGAGGATACCTGAGCAACTACCCGCGCTTGTAGATGAAGAGGCTAAGTTTTTTGTCTACCTACACTTCTGCATTGGCAAATTCACTCTAATGAATCAGACAAAAGGTCCATGGTGCAAAATACCTTTCTCCTTCACCACGCAGTATTTCCAGGCAAGGGTCAACCATTTCAAGGAGGCCAAATGGCTAAGGTTTGACCTAAGCAAGGTATACCAATACCACCACAAGTTGTGCAGAAAGCTCATATACCCAAAGAAGTGTGCGCATATGTGGAGAAGTATGTCTCCCACGAAGTGCATTTAATGAAGCCATTGATGCTGCCAATTATTGGATAAGGATTGACAATGAATATGTACACTTGTGCATTAGGCCAAAGTTTGAGAAATGGCACCTACTTGGAGAAATGATGTCTCCATTCTAGAAGTATCCTCACAAGGAAGAAAGAAGGCTGCATCGATGAAGAGGGAAAGGGAAGAGACCCTAAAAAAAGTGGCACTAGGAGAAGAAAGCACCAAGTGTGCTAGATGACACAATCTATGGGCGTGCACTAAGACATGAGGCACTAAGCCAAGCACTTACGCATGTAAGAAGAAGTCTTCCATCAGTTAGAAGGAGAAGACCCCAGAAGGAGAAGCGCTAGAGCAAGAGGAGCCTCCCACACAAGAAGAATCGCCAAGGAATCTGTTGAAGAGGAAGAAAAGGAAGAATCTCCTATAATGGAATCACTAGACAGGAAGAAGCAGAAGGTGGTAGAGAAGGCAAACTCAAAGGAGACGGAGGGATTCGAGGCCTACAGGGGCGAGAAGGACGATGATGAGGATGAAGAAGTTCATAATCATCTCATGTATGATATACACAATTCAAAAGAAGAGGTAAATGAAGAGAAGAATGGCGAGGAGGAAGCAGGCGTTCAAGGTAAAGGGGTCAGCGAGGAGGTGAACACAAAA
The DNA here is from genome assembly GCA_019776745.2 of Taxus chinensis. Classification (NCBI taxonomy): domain Eukaryota; kingdom Viridiplantae; phylum Streptophyta; class Pinopsida; order Cupressales; family Taxaceae; genus Taxus; species Taxus chinensis. The sequence goes on along the minus strand of CM034149.1, from coordinate 94,232,484 downwards.
GATCAAAGGACCCCTAGCCTCACCAAGGAACAAATAGAAGATGCCATGGAGAGAGAAGTGGCAGGCATTATTAGAGAAATTTAGTAGAGTAAGAGGTAGAGTGACAGCGCGGATGAGAGTGACTCAAGGAAATAGAAGAGGAGAGCATGTAGGAAAATAGTATGGAAGCATGGGTAGAGACCCCTGGCCTAGCAGTAAGCTTTCCAAAGGCTAGCATGCAAACATGTGGGAAGAGCATAGTGGCAGCACAAGGGAAAGGAATGGGTTATATCAATGATCCAAGCAAGGTGTTACACGCACACTTCCAGAGCACAGTACCAACATAATAACTCCTGGTAATGTCTTCATTTGATGAAGAAGGCATGTACCCACAGACCAGGAAGATGTTATCTTGGGCATTCAAGTCCCACGTTGATGAGCCTGAGTTCGAAGTAAGCCAAGGGGTGTTCATGAAGATACCAGAGGAAAAAGGAATAAACCCCCTGGTGAATTCTTGACATATCATGTCAGATGAGCAAGTCTGTAATGCACTCAACAAGTTTTTAGTTGAGGTTCAGGCCAGACTTTTTGGGAGGAATAACAGGGTGAGATTCCTAGAAGAGGAATTGGAGAAGTAAAAGGAGGAGCTCCCTCAAGAAGAGCAAGGACCTAAAGCAAGAAGAGCTTGATTAGTGCCCAGTTAAGGCATGAACTAAAAGAGGAAAAGGACAAGGGTGCGTGAAGTATAGAAGAAAATTGAGATGATTATGGATGTTATCATCTTAAAGCATCCCGACCTAGCACCGCCCGAGAAAAAGTATGGATCAACCTTGCAGTTCCTGGAGGGTTTGACTCACATCTTCACAATGGAAAGGCGTGACCACTCACCTTAGTAGTCCATCAGAGGAGGCACTGGCACACCAAGAAAAAGAGGAGAAGCTAGAAGGTTATGGAGATCATTCACTCGGTATAACCAAACTCCTCTCTTATGTAAAAATTTTCATGCATACATTGTTGAAGCTTCTTATGATAATTGCGTTGATAGAGATAGGGTAACAAGCATTCTAGTTACTACACAGGAGTCCGAGCTCAAGGAGTTTCAGGATAAAAATAAGGGGAATAGAGCAGAGCAGGATAAGATCCTATCCGAGGTGGAGAAGAAATCTAAAGTCATCGAGACCATGAGAGGCTCGATCAAAAACTGGCTAAAGGAGTTATGCCCCCAAATCACCCGAAGGATGGATGCGCTTGATGATTTTGGCAAAAAAATGGAAGGGATTATTGATACAATGAGTGCCAAAGGGGATGAGATAAGTTTTGAGGAGGTGAGCACCCTAGTAGGTGACCTGTGTCAGCAAGCACAAAGTGAGGTAGGTGCCTGGGAGAAGCTTGAGGCGGATATAAGGATTTCTCACTCCTCCTTCAACAATAAACAAATTCTTCTTCTTTCCCCCCATTCATTAATTATCCCATTCCTCATTCTTCATTCCTTTGTTCTTTATTACAACTTTCAGAGTCCTGCCATTCTTTATTCTTTGAAGAAGAAGTGTTCATAAGGACGGAGAACAAGCTTAGTGTGGGGTGATGTTGGGCCTCAGAATATTGGCTGAGTACAACAAGGCATGTGAGCACGTGTGGGACCAATAGTGAAGAGGATGGGAGTGCAAGGGTAAAGGCACTGTAGGACAATGGTTTTAGAAGGGTTTAGTAGAACCCACGGCGCGCACGTGCAAGGCAAAGCAAAGGGTTCAAGACTTAGCCATATTTGACATTCCAGGAGAGCACACGAGGAAAAAGCGTGACCTGACTAAGCATGCTGGAGTGGATAAGGTCCTATCCTAGTGAAACTTGGTGGTCAAGTAAAGGAATATTCCATGTGACGGAAGGATTCTTAGAAAGACATCATTGTACAGAGAGTGGAGATGCTCGGATGAGAATAAGCATGCTCCATTGAGAGGACCACCTTAACACTTGGCGATCTATCTTCTCCTGGAGGAAGGAATGGCGGTGGATGCAAAACCTAGTTATTGATATTCTTGGGTAGAAGAAAAGGGGAATCAAGGAGGACCATTTTGGTGGGAGCATCACCATATGGGTTGATAAGGGGAAGCTTCATGATCATTATAGAGAGGATGAAAGGTGAAACTCTACAAAAATAATAGGAAGGTTCCAGAGAGTTGGGGTTCTCATTTAGAGGACTGTAGGAGTAATATCTTGTCTAAAGGGATGGGTCTGTGAAAATATTTTTGTAATATGGGAAGCATAGTTAGGACTTCTAATGCATGAGTCTTATTTTTATTTGATACATTGGCCTATTATGGATCTTGGTGAATGTAATATGGTTGTTGAACTATGATCAATCATGAACTATATGGTTATGTTCAAAATATGTATTATTCATGGGTGTAAACCCTAGTGCATTTTTATTTATGGTATGAATCAGATTATGTTATCTCATTTGATGTTTCTCTTGTTTTCAAAATAGGTATAATGATATAAATGAACTCATCCTGTAAAGCTTCTCAAAATGAATGCATGGTTCATTTACCTTTTATGCACTCTAAGTTTCTGTCATTAATGACAATGTATTCTCACAATGACTCACATAAAGGAGGGGGCTCGGTTCCCATGTGCGTGCCTCAGGTGAGCGCTCAGTGCCCGCTGGGTTATAGGCCGACACGCATGGGATTAGACTGTTGTTCGAAGGGCATAAAAATGACTACAGGTGCTGAATTTCATCCTCGTATTCTCAAATATAGCATAACTTGTGCGAAAGTTCTATCACTCCAAGCAATCTAGATGGCCATTATTGGGCATGTCTCCTGGGAATCTGCAGTCCAATCGTCAGGAGGTTTAATTGCCCAACCCAATGTCAGCTACAACGGACATGGATTGGTAGCATATCAAGTAAACTTTCCTAAAGTTGAATGTCCACTTGCAAGCTAAATTTGGATCACCTTTTCTTCTACAACTTGGTCCACAAAATACTCTTGCCTCACTTCCATCATGACTGAGATCCAAACATCATTCTCTTCCTCAGGGACAACCTATGACAACAAAGATAAACTTCTTCAAAAAAAAGGCATGTACACATAAAATCTATAAGATATATTATGCAATCTATAATATTGGTGAGCCCAGAATGGGTTAATCTTCACCGGAAAGTTGTTATTCCAGGGAATGCATCGAAAATGTAGCTCTTCATAATCCAAGGCATTGTAGAGCAGTACTGCGCGGACTATTTGACCCATGAATTTTCTCAGGCTGTAAGACATGTTTCTACTTGTTGAGATGATCAACTCCTCCATGAATATAGTTCCATCATGTACACTACATTAAACATCAGATCGAGTCCTATTTAGAAATGACCGACTCCTATAATTATTCCACAGTTTAACCATCTTCGTTCCATAGATCTTTTCAAAATTACATGGTACATCTGAAAACTAAACATCAGATTGGCTCTTATTCACGTGAATTTTTGTTCCTATAAAATACTACATTCTATCGCAATCAGTTTGAAAGATTTAACCTCTAGTGCGCATATCACTTTCTTGACTCAAAATTTAAATGCCTCCAACACCTTCAGAAAATTGAATATGGGCTCTTCTTTGTCGATCACCCGAACTGCACTTTTTCTCACTCTCTAAAGTGATCATGGAAGCCTGTTCAAGATTACTACCCAACGACACCACATAGAATCTTCTTGGGGATCTATGCTTGGGGGCTTCTTCTTTCGCAAGCACAGGGAAGAAAATGGAGAATGGAATCCCCAATGCGAAAAGGCATGACATTAACTACCAACTGTGTGAAACTAGGCTACAGAAACCCGAGCAAGATATAAAGCAGTAATGCACAAGGGACCTGAGATGGTGTCCAGAAACAACCCCATTGATAAGGACTCTCCTAACATTTTATCGTAAGCCTCTGTTTGGTCTAGTCCCACTACTTCAGATCTGTTCCATAGGCTTTTCAACCAAAAATCTACATTTTTTTGCGCTTGCATTGGCTAAACAATTCTAGTATAGCACCTGTACACATGCTTTGCGAGCTGAATGGAAAGGCTACCTATGCCTCGCTACTCCTCCCATGCACGTAACATCCAGCTTATGTCATGCTCTCTCAAAATTGATTTCATGTCGAACCTGCCTCCTGGGAAGTCGACAAAAGCATAGCAATGCCACATCACTTGCATAACCTTCCTTGTTAGATAAACATTTGCAGGTTGCATGGGGCAACCAGATGCTCTTCCAGTGGACTGGTGTATTGCACCAGATGTTCCCTTGATGACCCAGGGCTCGTAAAAAGTTGAATGTCACCGTAAATTGCATCGCCTTTCTTAAACTGTGGGGATGGAGGGGAATGATTAAATATCTACTGCTGAATATATGAGAATTCGGCGGAACATATTTTCAAATAAAGCCATTAAAATCTACAATCGTCAAACTGATAATCTAAAATAAATGTAATCAATGAAATGGTGAATTGAATTGTTAGCACATTTATTTATACTTTATTTATGTCATATACAAATCAGTGACACATGGTCTCTCCCAATTTTTTGTGTTTAGAAAATAAGAAAAAATTGTACTAGAATAATGGGTTGAAATGATGTCTTTTCAAGACTGGAGCACAATAAAAATGCTTAAGAAACTACTCTCCAAAGGCTAATAGATTTTATGTCTATTTGAAAAATCGAATTCGGTAAAGATTATTGGTAAGGTGCTTAATAACCTATTGAACTCAGGAAACATTCTTAGCAATGATTGGTTGCATGAAAAATTCAGCCTCAATATGTTTGGGTGAAATGTAAAGTATCCTGCCTTCGGCATGAGACCAAAATGGACTATCTCGTGGTGGTGGGAACTTTAATAAAAATGTGGGGTAGATTTTTAAATATAGGTCAAGCCATGGTGTTATTTTATCCTAAGCGTATTCACTTTTACTATAAACATGGGTGGAAGTTTTTTAAAGTAAGTTTTTTTTTTAAAGGACTACGTATGGCCTTTTATTCATAAAATGTAAAGGATCTTATTTACTATTGAAGGTTTTTCTTAATACTAGTTAAGAGTCAATCTTCTTTTTATGAAGGCAACACTTTTAGTTAGGAGCTATGCAACAGAGAGCGGTAAGGGGCCCACCACCCTTACAGAACAGATACAAGGATCTAGATTTATTCACAAGAAGTGAGGGATTAAATAGGAGATTGCAAGTAGGAAGAAACACACAACATTCCAAGAAAGGAAAACAAAGAGGGAAGGAGAAATAAAACGTGAGACCATGATAGAAAGATAGCCACAAAATCTGATTTTATTGCTATAGGATGCAAAGTTGATTACATTCATGGTAGAAGGTGAAATACATTACAGATGTAGACACCTAAAATATGCTTACACTTATCATTTCATCCAATTTATCTGATTGATGAAATTTCGTTAATCAAACCTTCTTCGCTCCACTTTCGAATGCCTATTTACGACACCTTCTCAGTTGTATTCCTCCTATAATCAGCTTATTTGGCTAATATCTATCTTACTAGCTAAAAATTCCTCCTTTTGACCATTCAAAACCTCCCTAGTTCTCTCTAAACCACTTCTATTGGATTCGTAGGCTATCTATCAATCACAATTGATTATTCAAACCCCTCCCAACTCTCAATGAGTCTCTAATCACTTGTTAATCAAATTTTAACTAGCCTAAACCCTAGTTAACTAGCCTAAACCAAGCTTAACTAAGCCCAAATAATGTTTATCCTAATCTAATATAAAAGTGATTTTTGAAATTTTATCCCACATGCACCCAAATTCTAATCCCTCCTAAGTGGAAAACTATAAATACAAGGCTAATCCTACCCTTTCAAACTTACAACTTTATATAACACAAAGCCAAAACAAGCCTAAGAAAGCATAAGAGGTCATTTGCATTAGGCAAGCTAATAAGGCATTTGATCTTGGGTCATCCACCATTAAAATAGCTTCATCTTGCACCCATGTTAGGTTAGTAATGGAACAACTAAACTTGGCCATGTAGCTATTTAGTGAGATTCATTCACCCTCATGGAGTAAACAAGAAAACTGATTGCTTAAGTATTTAGTAGGCATATTTTGTTAAGCTTTCAAGAATAGAGGTTAATGTTATTTGTTATATTTCTTGTTTATTTCAAGTTTTAATACATGCAAATAGGATTCCTTTCTCATTTATTATCATATGGTCCATTGAGGGACTTTGCACAAAGCTTTGGGGTCTTACTCCATTTCAACAGCTTTTGCAAAACCTTTCATTGAACACATTAGAGATGAAATAAAAGGTTTAAAACCTATGGGAATTTTTCCACCATTTTGGTATGGTGTCATTACAAAAAATATCAATATGTTTTAATGAGATGATCTCTTCCATTTATAGAAAATTAAGGAGAAAATAAAGGAAAAAGAGAGGGAAATCAGGTTTCAAATTTCCAAAAATAAACAACAAGCAATAAATTGTCTGAGAAAGATGTGAACCTTTGGTTATCCACTGTCACATGCCATATTCCTTGTTGGGAACCCATACTGAATTTAAGGTTGGTAGTTGTGCCACCTAGAACTGCACCTTTTTGCATGTTGAAGAAGCCTTTTATCTTTCTGTCTAACAATCTCCCCTTTAATTTATGAAATCTAATTTTATTGTGTGGAGGAGGTCAATATTACTTGAAATAATATTATATTTGAAAAAATCAAATGAGATTTGATATCTATGTTCATCCTAGATATCCTTCGAAAATCATTATTTTCATTTTATATGCGGCTCTTTAGTTTTAATTCTACATGGTTTTGAGTTCAATGACTTTGTATTTTTCATCCTATAGCTCCACTATATTTAATACTTGGCCCATGGTTTATTTACTTGTTATGTGAATTTTAACAATGTTGACAAACTTCCTTTTCTCTGCAACATGAGTTTTTGGTGTAGTTTGTTTCCTTCTGAGCCATGGCTTTGTCTTCTTCTTCAATCTAAGGCATCTTAGTCCAACGTATTTCATCTAACTTATGGGGTTCTCCATTTTACATTTGTGGCCTTGTTCTTTTTACTCACAACTATTTTTCACTACCCATGGCTTGTCCAAGACCTTTTCAGTTCTTTCATATGCTCAGTGGCTTTATTTCCTTAGCAACAAGCTTCATTCTTTTTATCTTCACTCCACAACATTCACCCCTTTTCCAGTGGTAGTCCAAGTTGTCCTATTTTTGTAAGGGGTGAAAAAATAGACAAAAATTCCTCTTTAGACATTTCTTCCTTCATGTTTCCTACAATTACAACTATTTTCTATTCCTCACAAGGTAACTCATTCTTCATTTTTCTATGAGTATCTTTCTTCGTTTATCTCTCCAAGGAAATCTTCTCTTATCTCCTCTTCTTCTCCATTAGTAGTTCAGTTGGCAACTTCATTGTATTTCTTATCATCCATCCAACTTCTTAGATCATCATGGTTTAAATTATAGATCCCAACTTATCTAGTCTCTCTCTTATCTTGTTTATCTCTTCATCTAAGATGAGATATCTTCTTCTAAGCCCTTTAATTTTCTCAATTCTCCATTTCACTAGATCTTCACCCAAGTCTTTTTTAAATTGGTATATTGATCCTATTATTCCTCACATATTTATTTTTTACTCTATTCATTTGGTCTATTACACCTTGGTCTTTTGACTTCTTCTTTATATTTACATTTTCTTGGGCTTCTTCTTTTCCAAACTTTGTTCCTTTAGTCAAACTAGGCCCTAAATAAGTGTAGTCTCTTCTCATTCACCTATGATCTTCACTGTATCATTCAATATTTCATCATTAGTAATAATTATGAATTCAAAAATGTCTTCCCATCCTTTCTCTGATACCAAAATGGTGTCAATCTTAGGTCAACCATATCTTCTTGAACATATCAATGTCTTTCCTAATTCACATTAACAACACACAATCCTCTTGCTTTTGGAATTCTTGAGATGTAATGGAAAATATCATATAGAAAACATATAATTTTCATACTTTGTAAGTTTTAAGGAGTTTAAAGTCACTTCTTAAGGCTAGATCAATACAGTCAACCTTCAAAATGACAACATGCTCATGTATTCTGACTCATTAGTGTTCAAGGACATATATCTCTCTTTATAATTCATAGTACTATGGTTTGATACAATTATATTATTCCTTAAGACCCATAATTTGAAAATATGGGCTTATGTATCTCTGTTCTTAGAAATTCCCTATCTGATTATGAAAATTAATATAACTTTCATAAGTTCAAGAAATATTGATTTTATATTCCTCTTCAAGAAGATTTCATCCATACATTGATGAAGCTCATTTTTTATATCCACCTTTTCCTAATATTCCCATAAATCCATCCCCTAAATTTTATTATCTAAACAAAATATCATTTCACATTCATGTTCCATCATTCACACTATATAAAAACTTGTATAGATCACCAACCTTCAGTACTATAACATAGTAGCTTTCTCCCTTGAATTATGTCCTATCTTTTATAGATGAACTAAGAATTTGGATAGGGAAGTGGTATAATTTGTTTTACTTGTAGGTGATGGATTTATTACCATCTATTATTGAGAGAACTATCCTCTTTCTATTTTTTCCTAGATCCTTATGATCTTTGTATCCCATGTTCTAGTGATTCTTCTTAGCAAACATGTATTATATTTAGGGGTTTAGACTCTTTCTCTCATTAAGATAATGTTTATACAAAATTTATTACTTTTTATAATCCCCTTGAATCCTTAAACCATGTAATAATTGTATTTATGACTTTTTTGATAGGAATTTTACACAAAACATAGAGTATGACAGTACATGAAGGTCTAAACTAGAAATGTTTGGTGAAAATAATTCCAAAGGATGGTTTCTAACATGATAAAACCTCGTAAGTAGATTAAAAATACTTTAAAACATTTTCATAGTCCATTAAAAATCTTTGAGAATTCAAGTTTCTCAATTTACCATCAATTACCCCTTGTTGTATTCATTGCCTTGCTCCTACATTCTTGTAAATGTTTTGTTAGCGATAACTCCTTACATGTGTCAAATAGACCTGAAAATCTACACACATTTTTTCAAGCTAGGGAAGACATTTGATCAAAAATTGATTCAATTTTATTGATTACAAAAATATATATTGACTACCCTAGGTTTAGGCCGAGGGGAGAAAATTGCTTATAAAACACTTAAAACTTAGATTCAAGAATCCTAATAATTTTTATTCAGTTTTGAATCACTTTCTCCTCCATTTCGAGGTAGCAGTTGAGGGTTAGGAAGTGGGTTTTATAGAGATATGGGTTTTGGATCACTGTCTTCTTAGGAACCCTATGCACATTCCCATAATAAACATACAAAATAGACTTGTTAACTCATAAATCATGCATTATACATTGTAATCATTGGATACACAAGCGGTAAAGGAGAATTAAAAGATAAATGAACCTCAAGAGATTAAATTTAGTTGCATTCAAAGATGAGGACTTTAATACAATACCATTTCCACATAATTATATATCTCAACCCCAATATCGGCCTCTCTCATACAATTTTTCTTCTTTATTATCCCTACCTTCATAGAATTCGACACTGCTCCACCTGATAATATCTTGGATTCTAGTTATTGTATATCTTATATTATTATAAATTCTAAATTGGGTCAAATTTTTTAACCATACTTTTAATTAGCAAGGATATTTAATTTTTATCTTAGAGACAACCTTTAATAAATCATGTTGGCTTCTAAGAATTGTGCAACCTCTCATATACATAACACACTCACAATAAATTTAGCATGCACACCTAATACACCTATTTTCTACATTTACACTCATGGAAAATAATCTTTACATCAAAATTTGAAATGTTCGAACATGAAACTTGGAGGGAAACTTGAATAACATCTTGAACATGATGTTTATTCCTTTATAAGGCTTATTTGTGGACTAAGTTGGTTTCTTGAAGCACCACAGGATGCTCCTACATCGGGAGGGAAGATAGAAATGTTAGACTGTTATTTGCATCTGAGGATGAATCTATCTCTTCCTCATGATCAAGCATTGTTGTGATGAAATGGAGGCACCTTATTAAGAGTGTGGTTATTCCCCTGTTACTTTATGGCTCTTCCTGAAATAAGATGAGAAGACCTAAGGGGTTTTATGAAAGAGATAAGGAGATATTATATTTTAGGCACTCAAACTTATTGGAAATTTAATGTGAGATCAAATGTAATCCTAATTTGAAACAATGGTAATGCAAGCATTGAAAATAGATTGTATTTGATCAAAAGCATAATTATGGAAGGAATCTATTCATAACTTGGAATCGAAGGACATTTGAGATTCTTATCTTAAAAATTCATGGAAAATACACTTGAAATATGTAAATTAAATATGAGTTACAAGTAGATATCATATTATATATGCAAAATTAGATAAACTATGAAAGGGTAGGTAAAAATGATGGTGTAAATGAAAGTGAAGATAGATAGAAATGGGGTGGAAAGAGATAGTGAGAGGAATTAGATGCATGAACCATTTTTTCTTGATTTATATTCATGCATTCAGACCTGAAATAAAAGGAAAGTCACTCTCCAAAGGTTGTTTTCCATCATCCACACCAAAGTAAGAAAAAAATGTAGATAAACCCTTGAGACCTCAGCATATACACTTGAAAATGAAACCTCATATACTCACCATACAAAAAAAATTAATCTAAAGGACACCCTACAACAGATAGAAATGGATTTACAAAAATTTTAGAAAGGAGATTTATAATTGAAACAATTAGTGTAATAGTACTATAATGTGGCAAACCTTCAATACCAAATCAAACAATTAAATACATAATGATTCTCTAAATTTATTTGGCATAATAAAAAAAATTACTAGTGAGAGTCACCATTTATTGATTTTAAAGTTTATTTATAATAAGAAAGACTAGAATTATTCATGGAAGAATTGATCTTGCATGTATTTTACATAGAATACAAGGGGAACATATAGAAGATGAGTCTCAAACCATGTTAATGGTTGTATATCAGTAACCACCTTAGCATGAAAATATAAATGGAAATTCCAAGTATCCATATCTTTATAGAGCTATTACAATAAAAAAAAAGTCACTCATAGCTGAAGAACTCCAAATTTTATTCTATTATGTGTAGAAATGAATTTTACAGCCCAAAATATGAGGAAAAAATTAGATTTATACATTCATAATTCATCCCTAGAATAATATCTATTACAAATGCCAAATCAAGGGTTGAGATGCTGATGCATGTGAATTGGGGGAAAATCGATGAATGAGAATTTAATTAGAGATATGAAAGAGGGAAAAAATGTCAAATTTCCACTTCATAATGCATGGATCATACATTATTCATCTAGTGGGGTTAAGAGGAGAATATTCCATTTCTAGAAGCACCTAAGGTAGAAATAGGATCAAGAGATCATATTTATCTACAAAATATATCATTGCATTCATGAAATTGATGTTTTTCATGCCCAAAATTCTACAACTAAAATATCCAAACATATTGCATCATTTCTCCTCAAATCGACCTTTGTGGAAATCCCTCACCATGATGGTCCCAACGCAACACATTTTGTGAAACAAGGATACCTAGAATGAATCTTTTAAGAAAAACTATAAATTTTCTTAACTGTTAAATTATCATGGTCTCCTTAGACACGTGGTAAGATATAATTGGATAGTTAAATAAATCGGTCAATCAGTGACATGAAGGAGCTACATAATACTTCCCTGAGTACCTCAGAGCTATAACGTATATGTTAGCTAGATAAGGTGGGTTATTAGGGAATAAAGGGAACAATGGAATCGTTCGAAGGGTTTTGTCAAGATTCAATATCACCATTGAATGTGGAGTGGTCAAGGAAGTGAAGGAATGAAGAAACAAGAGAACTATTCCATAAGTGTTGAGTAGAGAAAATATCACCTATGAATGCAGAGTTGGTGGGAAGTCGGGCAAGCAGAGGAAAGGAGGAATATGATAAGTGTTCCAAGTCTATGGAGAAAATCCAATATCACCAATGAATGAAGATATGGTGGGTGGTATGGAAAGTGGAGGAATAGAGGAACATGTGAAATGCTCCATAGATGCTAAGAAGATAAGATTTATCTAATTTTCCACTTGTCTCTCGTGTTGGATCATGCAAAAATTTGAATAACTGACGAAATACAAGAAATGTTCTGCTTGTGCCTAAAAACACAAGTTACCCAATTTTGAAGTGTAAATAAGTCATAACAGAGGAGTATGGAATAAGTGGAAATGAGGAATAATCATACATATTCGTCACATGTTTGATTCACCCAAATTCTCCCAATTTCTTACAAATAATGGATAAGTGTTTAGCCTCAAAGGGAGTGCTTGTAGAGGGTAGAAAGTGAATGGAAAAATTCTACAACTTTTAAAGTAGTCTAAAACTATGAATCCCTATAGAAGGACCATACAATGACTCCTCACATGATCATACCACAAAAACCTAGGATGAAGATCAAACCTGTAAGTTTATCCCTTTGAAATCTGTCCTCTTGAATCAATGCAAATATCATCTAGGACATCATCAACCCTACAAATAAACCTTGAAAACCCTTCCTTCCTATTGAACATTGAAAAAAACATACTTGAAACATATTTAATTCTTTAAATTATCCTTCTAAAAGTTATTCAAAGCATTAACAAGGAAAGAAACTAGCAAGGAGTACCATGTAACTGCAAAACCACTTTACCACATAACTATAAAATCACTTTTGGAGTTCCTTCAACCTACAAATGAATGTTAGGAACCCTTCAAGCTTTCTTGAAATAGAGTAACAATTACCTTAGATAAATAGAGACAAAAATGAAGTTATTTTAAGGTTTATATTAATATGACCATGATAAATCTTACAAGGAATAGGCATGATGATTAACAACATTGAAACGGAAGGGCTGCATTAAGAAACAATGGGGAAATCTAAAAATATGGTGCCAAAGATATACAAGGATAAAAATGTGAACCAAAATGATGATTATAACTAATTCTTATTAGACCACCATCATGGATGCCTCAGTTCATACTCTACTCTGGAATATTCTAGGTGATATTTTTCGTGGAGGATTTCTTGGGAGAGTATATGATATTTCAGGTGAGAAATTTTGTTTATTTGACCTAGTAGTAGTTACAATAGCCACTTATGTGTTCCTACTGTGTTAAAGAGATGAGAGTTTTTTTGAGTTAGTGAGGCATCCTATAGGACAACCTATGGGTGATTTTAAAGAGAGTCTATTATCAATACTGGTAGAGTAGTAGGTGTAGTATGCTCACATACTAGAAGAGAATGCACCATTGCAAGAGAAAGTGTTGCACTAATGGGCTATGTCATAGTCAAGAGAATTCCAATACCTAGGAGGATCCTCTAGCTCACAAGAGTAAGTGGATGTATATACTAAGAGTGATGAGGATTAGCATTATGTCTATGAATGTCCATTCTCTCTAGACCAATGTTGTATAGAATTATGATGTGATAATTATAGACATACAAAGACACACACACACACACACAAAAAAAGTATTTTAATGCATTGTGTTATATTGATTATGTTAATGTCGACACCTTAACTATATTTATGAAATTTAAATACCAAAATTGCACTAATTACCCACTTTCCCATTATTTTCATTGTAATTAGTGATTTCCCACTAATTAACTAACATACACTTGTATTTAAGTCAATTAACAACACTTTGTTAATTAACTAATGTTTCCCTCAATTTTGGCTAATTAACGACACTTCATTAATTAACTAGCATTTTACCCATTCTGGATGCTAGTTAACAAAACTTCGTTAGCTATAATCCTCTTCTAGTTATTTAATTAACTATTATTAGTTAATTAAGCCTTTATAACCTTATATTTAATTAATAAACCTTCTTATTAATTAAATCCCCCTTTTAAATCATCTCGATCCTACCAATTTTTCTCTAAATCCCCTCTAAATAACTATTAGAATTTGAGGATTCTAAAAAAAATGGATTTAATTCACTTACATATTACATAATGTTACAATAAATATTTAAATAAAGATTACATCATAACTTAAGTAAATAAAGAAATGAAATAAATAACACAGGTGACACATTACTTATAGTGGAAAACCCCAATAGGGTAAAAACCACTTTGAAAATAACATTTTAATTGAGAGAACTTATTTTACATCCAGTAAGATCACCTCCTCCTTTAAAACCCTATTTCCTAAGGGTAAAACCAAATCACTTGATTTACACACCTTTGATATATTTCTCGAATATATCAAATGAGGACCTAAAGTTCTTTTTATATAAGGTGATTGGGTATGACTCCCGACCCACCTTTTCAACCTAAAATGGTTGACACATACACGTAGGTTTAAAATATTTAATATTATAAATATAATCGTTTCATGATATTAAATATTTAACCTAAAATATATACCTAGGTTATCATATTTAATAATAGAAATAGAAATAGAAATAGAAATATTATTAAATATTAACCTATATATTAGTGATGGACCCATATACATTAAGGGTGGGCCAGTTAACTTAATCATTATGTTCCAACACTCCCCCTTAATTTTAGGTGGGATAACATAACATATGCCAATACATTACCTTCTCGTGTTACATTACAGGATTTACAATCCTTAAACCATAAATGTTTTTGGCTAGCATATCGGTTGATGGAATTATAACACCTTCATCATACTCAATTTACCTTTTGGTAAAAAAGGATTTGGAATCCTAAAGATCATCCCATGATTATTGGCTAAGTATGATTTGTGAGTTTTACATGTTCTTCACAGGTTATCATAAAAGGTTATTGAACCCAAGCATATAGGAGCCTTTTACAACCAAGGATTTCCTTAATAATATTCTTGTATTGGATTTTTACCAGTAAACTCAATAGCACTAAAGATTTTAATGAGTCTGAAGACCACTTTTAAGATCTTTCTACACTTCTTTCTAAAAAAGACACCGAGGAGGTATACACGCCTGAAGGTCTTTTTACACTTTCTTGAAGGTCATTTTTACACTTTTCGGAAGGTATTTTACAAATGATCAAAGGTATTTTTACAAAAACCAATTTCCATTAGGAGGTGACATTGTAATGCACACTCCCCTTCAATGGAAACTCTAACAATCCAAGCTTTTCAAGAAAGTGACAAAACTTTCCAACACTCAGGGACTTTGTGAAGATATCAGCAACCTGCTCTTTGGTCAACATGAACTTGAGATTTACCTCATCACTTTGCACCTTCTCACAGGTGAAGCGTATATGTATCTCAATGTTATTTGTCCTCTAATGTTGAACTAGATTCTTAATCAAGAGTAATACAATTCTAACCACCACATAGAAGATAAATACTTCCCTTAGCTTCCATGTGTATCTCTACCAATAGCCGTTGTAGCCACATAGATTCTTTACTTCTTCCATTGTATTTTTCTACCTCAATAGAAGAAATAGAGACTTTTGATTATTATTTTTTTCCAAGTAATGGTTCATACACCAAAAAACTTGAACACATATCTAGTATATGTTATAACACAACATCAATATGGTTAGAATTACAAAAATCTATATAAGATAGCATTTTCATTCTCATTATAATGCAACTGATAATTGATTATTCCTTTCAAATAACTAAAAAATCTTTTTTGCAAGATTCCAGTGATCTCTAAAAAAGGTTCCTGCATAAAACTTAAGTAATTCCTACTGTATAGGAAATATCTGATCTAGTTATAGTTAGATAAATCAAACTATCAACTAACAACGTATATAAAAAAGGATAAACCTTTTTCATATGTAGATTTATGATCAATATTTATTCTAACTTCTATTGAAGTAGAAAATGGTTTACAATTAATCATAATAAAAAATTTCAATGCAATGGTTGCATATTGTGTTTTAAAAAATAACAATAGAATGAAATACAATCATACAAATAACATGATGTGAGAGACCTAACTCATTCATTTCAAAGTACTGCTTCAATTTCTCTTTAATCCTATGAATTAAGTCAGAATTGTTACCATGAATAAGAAAATCATCAACACATATACATATAATGATAATATGCAAGACTTATTGCTTGATGAATATATCATTGTTAGAATTTTTTTTTAAAAAACTAACATTTTAAATAAGGAAACAATTTTCACATACCAAGCTCTAAGAGCTTGTTTTAAACCATACAAGGATTTCTCAACTTACAAACATAGTTTTCTTTACCAGTTTCTTCAAATTATTTAGGTTGAAACATGTAAAGTTCTTCTTTTAAATCATAATTCAAAAAATTATTTTTCTTATCCATTTGGTGGATTTCCCACCCAAATTGAGTGGAAATTGCAAATAAGGCCCTAATAGTACTAATTTTAGCTATAAAAAATGTCTCAACATAATCAATACCAAGTTTCTAAGTGAAACCTCTAGCAATAAGTCTAGATTTATGTTTGTTAATATTACCATCATCATTATATTTTACTTTGTATATCCACCTAGACCCTATAATAATTTGCAGCTCAGGTTCATACAAGGTAATTAATACATGGTACATATGATGGCTTTTGGTCATTTTCTGAAGGTAATAGGATTTGAACTTTCTAACATAGATTAAGCTGAATTTAATTTCTTATGTAGGAAGATAAGAGTTTCAGAAACATCTATAGCATCAAAACATCATCATGACCATTTACTAAATTAGAATCAAAACCATCATTTAGAAACATTTAATGAATTAACTTCAAGAGAAGAATACAACACATGCAAACCTTTCACTAGATTATATCTAGACATTTCATATAAGCTTCGATAATTAATATGTCCTAACCTTTCATTCCATAGTTTTGAATTATTCAAACTTTGAGATATAAAATAAGATGGAGATGAGAAATCATAAAAAATATACAGACCATTTATTTGAATTCCTTCAATTATTATAATCTCATTAATATCCTTGATATACCAAGTATCCTTCATACATGGATTCTATTTGTGTCCATACCTATTTCAGATGTTCGATATTACCAA
Source organism: Taxus chinensis (assembly GCA_019776745.2). Taxonomy (NCBI): domain Eukaryota; kingdom Viridiplantae; phylum Streptophyta; class Pinopsida; order Cupressales; family Taxaceae; genus Taxus; species Taxus chinensis. The sequence goes on along the minus strand of CM034149.1, from coordinate 94,215,413 downwards.
TTTTTAGAAGGTACTCATCATTCACATTGTTTAGAATCATAGAAAGAGCCTCCTACATTCGTTACAAGAATTATACATTACAATAGTAGGAATGGTTTAGCATTAGATGATTTCATTCATGTTTATGCATTAGAATAGCTAATTCCTTTAAGATTTTATCTTGATGTTCTTATTAGATTAAATTTTCTTTGAAGCTACTTGGTGTTAGTTTAATTTAATTGGTTTAATTATTTTAGTATGCTCACATTTGACAAATTTTATCAGACTTACTTCATTGTCTCATGAATTTATTTCAAATTTTTGTAGTTTAATTTCAATTTTTGTTACTAACCATCTTTTTAGCATTTTTAGATAAATATTGTGATTCTTAAGTGATTTTGTTAAGTTTATATGTGTTGAGTGTTATTTGCAACATTGAAAGTGGTGAGGTGCTGACAAATTTAAATTTAATCAACAAATATTTGAGCTTTTTGACATTCATTTTTTCAAAATCCGTTGTTTTTGAAGTTGTACAGGAGCCTTATGTTTTTTGTTAAAACCCTTGCATTAGCGTTGAAGGGTTTGCACTGCTATCAAAATTCTTGTGCTAGTGTTAATATGACTATGTTACCATTTATAATATTTCACTATCATTTTATGAAAATTTACCCTCTGTGTAGCTCATGTGCTACTGTTACATTGAGCCTTGTGTTAGTGTCTCTAGGCCTGCGTTAGTGTTGAACTATTTTTTTGTGCTCTGTCACAGACCTGTGTTATTATTTCTAATCTTGTACTAATATTACCAAGATTTTTCTATTGTTGTTAGGATTTTTATACCATTACAAGGCTCGTGCTAGTATTATGTGTAAAATTTTGGCTCAGATTCCAATTAATTCCATAATCTAATTTTAGTGTTTTATGTTGTTTTGAAGATTTTTTTACTTCTTTTTAGAGGTTTTGATTTAAATCAATTTTCCTAACATGTCTAGATGCTTTGATGAATGTTATACTTCCATTTTTTACTTGAGTTAGGCTAAATATTTTGTTTTCACTTCTCTTGAACCTTTGGTGATCTTGAGAACCAAAAGCAACTTTAGTATTCTTTCTCTAACATTCATATTAATTTGAGCATTTCATCTTTCATTTTTTGCTTAGGGGAATGAATTAGTTACAAATAATTTGAATGGTTATTTGATTCTATATTTTTCCTTTACTATTTAATTAGGTTAAATGTTGTGTATGTTCTTCTCTTGTGTCCTTGGATGATCTTGAGAATAAGAAACAACCTTTGATCCTCTTTGAAATGTTGTCATTTTCTTGGAAAAATACTAATATTTGAGTGAAGGAAAATATATGATTTCCAAAGAAGAAGGATCTAAATAAATCCTACTACATTTTGTTGTAATTTTACAATGGTGTTCTAAGCCTTATTAAGTTCAAACATAGAAAACACACCCTTTATTGAAAACACTATATTTGCAAGTTTGGTTACAGGTTAAAACTCATCTTATTTAAATTGTAGGAAGTATTTTAGCATAATCCATAAAAATAATTATGCATATTACCACAGGAACTCCAAAGTAGTCCACACCTTTAGAGAACTAGTGGATGAAATGGGATGTGCCCTACTACCCACTTGACTAGTTGAAAACGTGTGTGAGAAAAGCTTCAAGTTACACGTATGAGGCCTCTATCATTAATTTGATTGTGAGGTAATGGTCCATTTTATAGGATAAATTATAGAAATACATACCTCTCTTAGGTAATATTTGGAAATTTTATGAAAAAAATCCTAGGAAACAATTAGGCATTGGAGCCAACTTGAATTTATCCATCATGTTTTATAGAGCTCTCACAAATCAAAAAATTCTTCTTAGTCAAAAACTTGTTAGTAAATCAAAGGGTGAGTTCATCGAAGTTTGAGCCATGTATTATTCATCACAATACTTGCAAGGCATCACATTGTCTTAGTTTCTATCATGTATTAAGACAAGGCAAAACTCTGCCAAAGTTAGGCCACATATTTTTCATCACCACTTGTTCTATCTCCTTTGTTATCATGTTTCCATTTTTGGGATAAAAGAGAGCATACATACTTAATGTTATCAAGATTTTATCCACCACATTTTCACCTTCTTACATCCTTCCTTATTACGACTGTGATAGTAAGTATTGAAAGTGTGTTTGTATGTCTTCATATCTTTGATAGCCTTATCTTGATACCCATGTCAAGACTATCTTATTCTAGCTAGTTTGTCTCATCATCAATTTCCTCTTAAGTTGTTACATTACTCACATCATATCAATACAATTTTTGATACTTATATATTGTTTCCTTTATGAAACTCGATTTCACTCTCTAAGTTGTATTGTTACACTGCTTGCATAAATATCATCTTGTTGCTATATTTAGACTTTTTTTTTATTCCAACATTTCCTAGATTTTTGAAAAGTGTTCTCATTATGCTATTTACCTCATTATAATACTATTTTGATACTAATATATTTTTTTCCTAAAAAACTGCTTTAATGTATCCAATTAGTGTTATTACGTTGCTCACATCTATAACTTCCATTATCAAGACTTGTACTTTTCTTGTGTTAAAAAAAAATTAATTATACCTTGTTTGGAGATAACTTCAACACCATTCTAGGACTTAAGTCTTGTTAATATTGAACTTAATTTGAGTAATGATATTGTGTAGTCATTTATTGAACCAAAATCATCTTTGAGATTTAGGGAGTAGATTCTTTTGTGATTGCATCCTTTTTCAAACCTTGTTGATTGTCCTAGGTACTTCTCACCATACAAATTCATATCGCTGGGAAATTATTTGTATCCATTCATAGTTGTTATGATATTCAATTTTTCCTTGATTCTTTGTGATTATTTGGAATTATTTGTGATTATTTCATATTCTTTGTGATTCTTTGTGACAATTATGGTTGTCATGTTGTTTGATTTTGTCTAGATTCATTATAGTGTTTGTAAAAAATCTCGTTTGTTTCCGTTATGATGTCTAAATCAACATGGAACTTCCTTCCATTTGAAGGATATGAATCATACAATCTAGGACTAGGCATTTAGTCCCAAAAATTGCAACCATGAACTACTATCTCATGGTTCCTCACACTTATGACAATATGGAACATACGTTTAGGAATTCACATAATAATATGCCTATCATGACTTAACCTTGATTGGTTCTGCAAAGTAGATAATATGTTCGGTTATCACTTTCCCCACCTTCATGTGATAGTCAGTGGTATGATTTTTATGCTTATAATCCATGTTATTCTTTTGATTCCCCTCATTCTTATGATGCTTATAATCCATGTTATTCTTCTGATTCCCCTCAGTATCCTAATTATTCTAATCCAAAATATTATTTAGATTCCCATCAATCTCCTAAGCCTCATCTGATAAACTTTATTCTAGGGATTAATCAGTCACTTAAATGATGTTTTCCTCCTCTACGGATTTGTGTCACCACAAATTCTTCCTATCATTTCTCTATTTTGATCCAGAGGATCCTCACCGAGAAACACCAATCTAAGATCTTCTCATAATAAGTTGTAGTCATTTTTGAAGCATGGAAAAAAATTATACGATTCCGTCGATATCTCATTTGCAGAAAATGGAGCTCATTTGCAAAAGTTATAGCCCACTAGAATTTTTGGGAAACTGATAAAAGTTGGGATTTTTGTGCAGGTTAGATGTGTGCACGCTCGCCAAGTGTTTCAATCATATTGCGACATGTGGAAAAGTTGTGTGATAGACTAAAAGTGGGTTTTGGAATGCCAATATTGGAAAATCATTCATGGATAATGGACCCCGCTATTTACTGGCTGGGGGCCCTCAGCCAGGTTCGACACACTCAATTATGGAGGGGTGTCTTGGCCTTCTTTTCATATTATGACTATAGAAGCTTGTGTATATATATGCCACTAATTTAATTTTTACTATGCATGTGGGAATAATTTGAGAGGGAAATTAAATAATCCTTATATTCCAACTACCACATATATTAATGGCCATGCATTCCACCTATTCTGCCAAATTCAACACATTATGTGCCAATCTCTCCATTTCCATGCATTATTTCATCCAAATAGCCCACACATTAATACATATAACCATTTTCATAGTAAAATTTCCTAAAATATGCCCACCACCTAATATGGAGGATTCACGTGGCTCTTAGCCACTTAGTAACTAATTTCCAATGGTTCTTAAATCCATTTCCATGCTAAACTCCTAGAAATGTGGGATAAATCTCGTGGGAGGCACCTAAGGAAGTTGAGGTAGGGGGATTTAAACCTATATCCTCCCATGAAAAATTATAGGCACCCATCCATTGTACCATGCCTTTGGAAACATTATAAAAGGAGCTTTGTTTTAATAGTATAGACATGGGAAAGTGACTGTGTTATTGTTTTGCTCATAACTTGAGCTAGGGATGGAATTTTTAGATGAAATAAAAAGTGACTCCTATTATTTTTGGTAAAGTAATGTGATGAGAAGATCATATTCTTATAGAAATATTTTTAAATATTTATTTTCAATATTTTAATAGATCGGTCCCATTCAACTGGACCTAGAGATGGAGGCCACAAGTGTCGAACTTTGTTATCAATTCTTGTGTCAAATAGTTGGTGATTCATCTCTTTATTTTATTTTTTTACACAATACTTTCAGTTTTAATTCTTTTATTAAAAATACAAAAAGATAAAATAGTCAATTCTTATATCAAAAATCATTACAAAGAAAAGTTAAGCGTGTGCACAATTGCTAGTTAAAATTGATTTTTAGATCACCGGTATCAAAGATGGTTTTGACTAATTTTTGGTTTAGATTAACTATTTTTTGATTATAAGTTGTGTGTTGGATGTTAACAAGTTCTTTATCTAAGAAGGGTGAAGGAGAGTTAGTTGAAGGAGATCCCAAAATTGGTACCAGACGATCTTGAAGTCCTACAATGGTGGATTGAGAGGAAGAAAAATTTCATCGATCATTCCTACAGATGAAGGAAATGGTGGAAGAAATTTACCAAGATAGACAAAGGGAAAAGGGAACTAGAGAAGGTAAGAAAGAATAATTATCTAGTTCTAATAATCCTAAAAGAGACGCTTTGGAATGTGATTTTCCTTCATTAAAGTTAGATATCAAGTTTGAATTGCCTATGTATAGTGGAGAGCTAAATGCAGAGAAGTTGGATAACTAGATCAATCAAATAGAAGTATATTGCAGGATTCAAATATTTTTTGATGATGAAGTAAAGATTCATTTGGAAACTCTTCAGATGGGTGGCAAAACACTTATTTGGTGCGAGATTAAGCTTCAGGAAGTGGAAGAAACCAAAGGTATAGAAATCACTTCTTGGTTTGAATTTGTTTCAAATCTTAGGCAATAATTTTATCCTCTTAGATATAAGCAACAAGCTATGATGGATTGGCAAACATTAAGACAAAGTAAGGGAAAAAATGTTTAAGAATACACACAAGAATTTAGGAAAAGGTCTCTAACTCTAGGAATTTTCCTAAACACAGAAGAAACACTGCTTAAATATATTAGTGGATTGCATAGTTATCTAAGGCATATGATACTTGTTTTGGGTCTTACTAATCTTGATGCAGTATGTGTTCAAGAAACCCATTTGGAAGCACGAGGGAAAATGACAAAGGATTCCTCTTTCTCTTCTATTAAACAAAAGAACAAGCAATCTGAAGGAAAAGGTTTGAAAGAACAAGGAAAAGGAAAGGGTAAGCATATGACAAACTCTACTGTTAAGAAGGAAGATGAAAAACCATTTTGTAATCATTGTAAAAAGAACCATGATGAGTCTAATGTTGGAAATTACATCCTGAATTGAAACCTAAATGGATGGTTAAGAAAGGAAAGGAAAAGAAAATAAACACTGCAGTTCATGATCTTGGTTCAGATTCAGGTGATGAAACCAAGATCACAACTATGAGTTTTAAAGGTAAATCAAAACTTTTAATTTCTAATAATAGTACTACAAATGTTGCATCTTCTTCTAGTCAACAAAATATACATGATGATAAGAAAACGAATGAGCTTTTCCACATTAGAGTGATTTCCAAACATATGAAAATTGATACTCTTTTTGATAGTGGATCTCAAGATAATCTTATTTATGAGGAGGTTGTAAAGAAATTAGGAATCAACACTAATCCACATCCTAAGCCTTATCCTTTGGGCTGGGTTTTTGATGATGCAAAATTGTAGGTAACTAAAACTTGTACTTTCAAATTTTCCATTACTAGACAAGTTTATAGATGAGGTTGAATTGGATGTAGTTCCTTTGGATATTTTTTGGGTGGTTTTGGGAAGTCCTTATTTATATGATCATAAAGCAATCTTCTATAGGGAAGAAAATAAATATTTTCTTGTAAAGAATGGAATTGAGTTTATTGTTAGAGCTCATCGTGAAAAGAATAATATATCCTTGGTAACTACGGGTCAAATGAAAAGGCTGGTAAATTCAAGAAAAAAATTTGTGCTCATGGTGGTCAAAGCCAAAGAGAAAGAACATGAGATCGATTTTGAGACTTGTGATCTTAAACATAAGGATGAATTGGTAAAAATTGTTTCTAATTTTGATGATGTTTTTTAGTATCCACAAGGTCTACCTCCAAAAGAGGAGTTCAATATGAGATACACTTGCTTCAGGATGAACCTCTTCCCAATATCAGAATGTATAGGTTTTCAGTAGTAGAGAATGAGGAAATTAAGAGACAGGTAATGGAAATTTTGGCTCAAGGTATAATTCATCCAATTACATCCCCATGTGGTTCACCAATTATTTTGGTTCCTAAGAAGGATGTCACTTGGAGAATGTAAGTTGATTTCCATTCTTTAAACAAGATTACTATAAAGAATCGTTACCCACTTCCTAGAATAGATGATTTACTGGATCAATTAAAGAGTGTAATTTATTTCAATAAGTTAGACTTAAGAATTGCAGAAGGTGATATTTGGAAAAATAATTTTAAAATGAAACAAGGATTGTTTGAATGGTTAGTGATGCCTTTTGGTTTGTGTAATGCACTGAAAACATTCATGAGAGTTAAGAATGATATCTTTAGACCATTCATTGATAATTTTGTTATTTTCTACTTAGATGATATTC